>CM077078.1:287587052-288187052 GCA_039513925.1 Platanthera zijinensis | reverse complement strand
CCAGCATCTCCTCTACCTGCTCATCTGGCTAGGATATCTGCTCCTAGCTTTGATTTGCTAGGTTCTGAGAGGATTCCTACTCCTCCTTCGTCTCCCATTCATTTCCCAGTTAATTCTCCAATTAACTCTCCAGCTCCATCTCCAGTTCAATCCCCTGTCCACACCATTCTTCATCCCAGCACCTCACCCATATCTGCTGCAGCTCCATCCACTTCACATCCATCATCTTTTGAGATCACTCCAGAACACATCTCCCGCATTGTGGAGTTGATTACCCCCTCAATCAATACCATGATTGAAGAGGCAATCGCTCCCCTTACAGCCTCCATTGATATCTTAACTGCCTCCATCAAATCTCTCTCAAAATCTGCTGAGCCATCTTCCTCAAGGGGCCTGGTTTCAGTCTCCACTGAAATCAGGCAGGGGGAGATGTTCTATGAAGATGCCTCAGAACCTCCTGCCTCCCTTCCAGCTATAACAGATACAGTCATGACAGCCCTGGAAGAGTCTGCTCCAGCTGAGAAAGAAATAGTTCCAGTATTATCCGATAAGGAAATAGCAGATGGAATCATGTTATCTGAAATTGCAGTAAAAGTCTGCCTAGAAGATCTCACCACTCCTGTGGTTGCTAGATTCCTAGAAGGAATTATAACTTCATATCTAGATGAATCATGGGAGATGGTCAAGTATGAAGGTAACTCATTCATTCGCTTTGTTGATGAGTCAATTAATTTGTTAGTTTGTGAATTCCTGGAAGGAATGATTTCTGTTTATTTAGCAGATCTGTATTCATAAATTCTACAGATGTTATTAGAGAAGATTTATCTGCTCAGATAATAGAAATTGTCTCAGAAGCTGCCCCAAGTGTTCCTGATATCCAAGTAGATCCTGAATTGGAATCTTTTTTTGATGATAGAGAGGATGAATCTGAGAATCAAGATGAAGT
Source organism: Platanthera zijinensis (assembly GCA_039513925.1). NCBI lineage: Eukaryota > Viridiplantae > Streptophyta > Magnoliopsida > Asparagales > Orchidaceae > Platanthera > Platanthera zijinensis. The sequence continues at coordinate 288,186,106 of CM077078.1, read as the reverse complement.
CAAAGATGACTCTCCTGTTCTGAATTTGGGAGAAGTTCAAGCAAGAGCTGCCTGGGATCTAAGAGTACAATCTTTGTTGAAAGAGAAAGAAAAAGAGCTGCAAGTTGAAAAGTCAACCATCTGGGATGACTCACCAGGGTTGGACTTAGATTCCCTTCTGGCTCTGGATGCCATTGAAGAGGAAAGAGAGAAATCTGCTCTGAAGCTTAAAGAAAAGGCTGTTTCTGAAGCCTATGATCCGTATGATAATCCTCCCTCATCTCATTCTGATGATGAAGAGGATTCTGATGTTTCTGAGAAATCAAGGAAAAAGAAAGCTGCTTCAAAGAAAAGGAAAGCTGCTGCTCCTCCTCCTCCCAGTAAAGATAATGATACTCCTTATTATATTTTGAAGGGCATTGACCCTAAGTCAAAGGAATTTCAGCACTGGATGTGGTTTTCAAAGAATCAGCAGAAAGAAAGGAAAAGATCTAAAAGATATGATAGTCCTGATTCAAGATGGACTCCCAGAGGTCCTCCTCCTCCTCCTCCAGGTGCAGGAGCCTCTGGGAACCTATCAGCTAATCCTGCTGCCTCTTATGGAAGATCTGCTTCTTTTCAGCCCCAGCCAAGAAAAAGTTATCAAAGCTCGCAAGGCAAATCGTTTTCTGGTTCTCAAAGACAAGTTAAGGAGGTTGTGCATCTAAAGCCAACTTTTTCACCTCCTCCTTCTCCTAAGAGAAAGGTTTCATCTGCTGCACCAGTTCAGTCTGAGGAAATTGTGTCAAAAGTTATTCAAGATAAAGTATCTGAGGCTGCTCCTCCTGAGCCTGTTTATGAAAATCCTGAGCTTGATCCTAATTTTAGGATGGCTCGTTTCCAAGAACTAGTTGGAGCAGCTCAAATAAGAAAAGCTAAAGCAGAAGGAAAAGATACGACTGGTTTAACTACCATGTCTGCTTTCAGAAAGAAAGAATTTGAAAAGTTCCAGGTTAATCCTGAGGTTTTTGACCCCTCTAAATACATGGAAAAGCATCCTGAAGCAGTAGTCCCAAGAGCTGCAGAATTAAAGATCATTGGGGTGCAGGACTTAAAGCTATCAAAGAAAGAATCTGATGATCCTTTAAGGAAAATCTCTTTTGTTCCTAGTTCCTCTGATCCTTTGCCAGACTCTGTTGATCCATAGTTTGATTAACTGCTGTGATATATTTGTTTTGATAATCTGCTAGTTATTTGCTATTTCCTGTATTATTTTAGTGTTCTATAGCTAGCTGTTTGTTTTAGTTTTTTTTGAGAGACTTAACTCAAATAGGGGGAGATTGTTGGTACCCTAGTTTGATTTGAGTTTAGTCCTCTCCTTTGTGCTCCTTGACCCAAGAATTATCTATGGTCAATGGTTTGTAGTCTAGCTGTAGAGTCCTCACTTTTCCAGATTGAGAATTTGGTTAAGTAGTTTTTCGTTCGACTATAGTCGAACGTCGCTCGACTATCGTCTATCGGCTGATCGACGATCGTCTATCAGCTAGTCGACGCTCTGTCTGCGTTGATAGGTCGACTATCTGTTGATAGGTCGACTATCTGCTTGGCGTGATAGTTCGACTATCTGTCTGATAGATCGACTATCTGATAGTTCGACTATCTGTTGATAGGTCGACTATCTGTTCCGCTTTGATAGGTCGACTATCTGTTGATAGGTCGACTATCTGTCGTCTTTGATAGTTCGACTATCTGTCCTGATAGTTCAAACTATATGATAGTTCGACTATCTTTTGATAGGTCGACTATCTGGTCTCTTTTGTTAGGTCGACTATCTATTGATAGGTCGACTATCTGTTTTCTGAGGTAGGTAGACTATCTGCTTGATAGGTCGACTATCTGTTTGCGCTTGATAGTTCGACTATCTGTCCTGATAGATCGACTATCTGATAGTTCGACTATCTGTTCTGATAGGTCGACTATCTGCCGAGGTAGTTCGACTATCTTCTTCGATAGGTCGACTATCTGGATCGTTCGACTATCTGCCCGATAGTTCGACGATCTCTGTGCGTCGGTCGACGATCTCCGAAGGTCGTTCGACGCTTTCTGCCTGCCTTTATATTTTGTATTTATTTATTATATTTAATTAATTAATACATTTTATGGCAAGTTGTTTCAGCTGTATGATAAAATTACCAGGCAATATTTGCTCTATTTGCCTGAGTCAAATCTGTTTAGATAAAGTTGTTTGTCTTATTAGCTGTCATTATAAATTACTTTATCTGTTGTCAGCCCTTTATAGCCGTTAGACTGAAAAGTCTTCTTTTTGCTATAAAGAGATTATTTCTGATGTGACTTTATTTAGTCCTTCTGTTATTTGATTTGGTCCTGCAGCTTCTTAGAAAAAGGGTTATTCCTTTTATAGAATGTTTTGCTGCAGAGATTGCTTTGTCTTCTTGATATTTACAGCCCAGGTCTCAAGGCTCAGAAGAAGACAAATAATTCAAATGGAAGAGAGCCGTTGCTTGCTGTTGTTATATAAAGGACCCTTTGAAGAAGGATTAAAGCTAGTTGAGAGCTAATAGCTAACCAGTTGTTCATTCAAGCTTTCAAGCCTTCAAGCTTTCTGCTCTCAGCAATTTCCATCTAACTGAGAAGTGTTAAGATCTTCTACTCTTCTTCAACCTGAGTTCTCCTGCTTTCAGGAAGTTCAAACTCAGAGTTCCTTTGAAGAAGAAGAAGAAGAAGATAGCTGCTTGAAGAGATTTGATTTTGTTATTTACTTTCTTCCTGTAGCTTTTCCTTCAGAACTTTCTGAAGAGTTTTTCTGCACTGAAGCAAGACTTCACCTGGACATCTTTGAGCCAGGGGGAGCCTTGATTCTTTAGAGCTTTCTAGCTCAGTGCAAGTTTTTGTGCTTCTCTAATCTATTGTAAAATAGAGAAGACATCTTAACCTTCTTCCCCCTCCTGTACAGGGTTATTACTCCCTTCAAAAGTATCCCTTGGTGGCAGGGCACCTGATCAAAAACCTGTGCTTGGTTTTTAGACACCTGATCAAAAGTCTAAAGGGTTTCTGGATCTACCTGAAGCAGATCCTGTTGGTGGCAGGGCACCTGATCAAAAACCTGAGTGGATTCCTACCGTGTGGGTAGAAGAGTGGACGTACCCAAGTTGTTTGGGGAACCACTATAAATTTCCTTGTGTCGTCTGGATTCCATTGTTTAATTCCTGTATTGTGGCTATGATTAGATATAACTAGGTTGCTAGTTGCTGGTTAGGTTTTCCAAGCCTTAACTGTAATTACAGTTAGCTTGAGTTTGTGCACATCACTTGTGTTAGGCTCTAGGGTTAAATCTATATCTATAATCTTTCATTCCGCACTTCACTCCAAGGGAGTTGGGTAGATCATTAAGTTTTGTCTTGTGCAAAATTTGACAACTCTATTCACCCCCCCCTCTAGAGTAGTATCTATCCCTTCACTTTCAAACTTTTCAGAGTGAAATTAATTGAATTTGAAAATGTTTCTTTTGAAAACATAAAACTTAAAGAACATTTAAAAACTACTAATAATCAAATATTTTCCTTAGAAACTAAATTATCTGAGGCTAAGCAATTTGAAAAATCCCTTAATGGGAGAAGTATCAAATTGATGGATATCACAAGCACAGTGAATGCCAGATTAAATTGCAAACTGGTCTTGGGAGCTTCATCTAGTCAACCTTATATTTTTGAGAAAAATATGTTATTAAAACCAATTGACTTCATATCTGCTAAAGGAAACGAGAAAGAAATATTACAACTAACATATAAAGATACTTAAATTTTACCAAAGACTAAATCAAAGAAAAATAAAAAATCTCATAAAAATAATGTTCAACAAAATTCGTCAAACCGAGATCGACTAAATTAGCATTATTCGTCGAATAGCGATCGATGCTCTCTAAACCCATAATTTGGGTATGATTACTCAACAAAGGGTGCTCGACGAAATCAACATGTTTCGTCGAATAGAGATCGACGATCGTGGAATGCAGGGAACTAGTATTATCATTCTGTGAACCGAGATCGACGAAATCAATACTTTTCATTGAACTCAGATCAACAAACTCAACTAAATTCGTCGAACTCATATTTTCAAAACAGAAACCTTAATCCTTATCAAAATAATATTCAAAGACCAAAATTTGTTAATCCTTTTACGCAGTGGATAATCTCTCCTAGGAGATATCATCCATTAGGTTATAAGGATCAACCTGATTGCTCTTATATTCTAGTTATTCTTTTGAAAGAAATCAAGGACCCAAGGTAACATGGGTCAAGAATAACTAATCTGTTTTTATATAGGTAAAGGACTCTCGTACCTTAGAGGAATAATGGTATTTGGATAGTGGTTGCTCAAAACACATGACAGGTTTAAAGGCCAGCCTAAGTGGCTTCAAAGCAAAGCTTGGACCCAAAGTTATTTTGGAGACTCTAATTATGGAGAAATAGTAGGATATGAGAATGTCAGGATTGAAGCAGTTACATTCAAGAAGGTGGCATATGTAAATGGTCTGAAGCATAACCTCATCTCTATCAACCAACTATGTGATGAAGGTTATCAGGTAACATTCAATAAGTGTTTATGTTGAATTACTTCTGATAAAAACAAAACTATTTTAACTGGTATTAGGAAAGGAAATATTTATCTAGTTAACTTTAATTCGGCAAAATCTGAAATTTGTTTATTCAATCAGATTAGTAAAACTAGTGAACTCTGACATAAAAGATTAGGACATGTAAACCTTAGGACCATTGCTAAATTATCTAAGGACAACCTTGTTAGAGGACTACCTTATGGCTCCTATAAAAAGGAAGGAATCTGCATGGCTTGTCAATTAGGCAAGCAAACTAAAAATAGTTTCAAATCCATTAATATAAGTGATTCACCCAGAATCTTGTACTTGCTACATATGGACCTTTTTGGACCTATTACAGTACATAGTTTGGAAGGGAAGTCATATAACTTAGTTATTATTGATGATTTCTCTAGATTCACTTGGGTTGTCTTTCTTAGAAACAAGTCAGATAACTTTAAAGTTCTTACAGACTTTCTTAAGAGCATCCAGATTGAGTACTCTACTCAAGTTGCATTGATCAGAAGTGATCATGGCACTGAGTTTGAATCTCTTCTCATGCAAGAATTCTATGAGAAGGAAGGTATCAGACATAGTTTTTTTGCTCCTAGAACTACTCAATAAAATTGGATAGCTAAAAGGAAAAATAGAACCCTAATTGAATCTACTGGGACATTACTTGCAGATGCTCACCTGCCCCTATCTTTTTAGGAAGAGGCAGTAAGCACATCAAATTATGTTCTGAATAGAAGTATAATTCAGAAGCAAAAGGGTAAGACCCCTTATGAATTACTTAAAGGAAAGAAACCTAAAATAAACTATTTTAAAGTATTTGGTTGTATATGTTATATTCACAATAATGAGAAGAAATATCTTAGAAAGTTTGAAGCCAAAACTACAGAGGGAATTTTTCTTGGATATTCCCAAGTTAGCAAGGCTTATAGGGTGTATAATAAATCAACTCTCCAAATGGAAGAATCTGTACATGTAACTTTTGATGAGACTAACATGTTTTACAAGGAGAACGATTCTTCTACCATAGAAAAATTGCAGGTACAAAATCTATGTGAGAAAATGGATGATTTAACCCTAACATAAGAGGATATATCACATCCTTCTCAACAGATTATTGATGAAGAAAGTGAAGAAGAAATTCAGGAATAGATTGCTAAAAACATTGTGGCTAATGAAATTCCACTAGAGGAATTAGTACCACAAATGGTTATTGAAGAACCAACTCTACCCACTGATCTTATCACACTTAGAGATCATCCCATATCTTAAGTTATTGGAGATATGTCAGCTGGTGTGCAAACAATGCATCAATTAAATCTTGATCAGATGCATGCTTGCTTTCTTTCTCAGATTGAACCTCAATCCATTAAAGATACATAGCAAGTTCCCATAGGATCATTGCAATACAAGAGGAGCTCAATCAATTTGAAAGATGGCAAGTTTGGGATTTAGTTCCAAGACCCAAAAACTACCTAGTCATTGGAACTAAATGGGTCTTCAGGAACAAACTGGATGCATAAGGAGCAATTGTGAGAAACAAAGCTAGGCTGGTAGCCAAAGGTTATTCACAGAAAGAAGGAATTGATTATGATCAAACCTTTGCTCCTATTGCAAGACTTGAAGCCATCAGAATATTTCTTGCTTATGCTGCCCATCAGAATTTTAAAGTCTATCAAATGGATATCAAAAGTGCCTTTCTCAATGGAGAACTAAAAGAGTAAGTGTATGTTAAGCAACCACCAGGTTTTTTCTCTTCAACTCATCCCTCCTATGTTTATAAGCTGTGTAAAGCTCTCTATGGTTTAAAGCAAGCTCCAAGAGCTTGGTATGAGACCTTAGCTAGCTTTCTTTTAGAGCATAAGTTCAGTAGAGGTATTGTAGATAGAAAATTATTTATAAGACATCATAAGCATAAAATTTTGCTAGTGCAAATATATATAGATGACATAATATTTGGATCTACTGATTCCAAACTTTGCAAATGGTTTTCTGACCTGATGCATTCAAAGTTTGAAATAAGTAACATGGGTGAACTATCCTACTTCCTTGGTCTCCAAGTGAAACAATCCACTGATGGTATCTTTATATCCCAGTATAAATATGCTAAGGAGCTTATAAAAAGATTTGGGATGCCTGATGCCTCAGCAATGAAAACACCCATGCCCTCCAATGCTGTAGTTGACTCTGATGAACATGGCAAACTAGTTGATCAGAAAACATATAGGGCTATTATTGGGTCCTTATTATATCTTATAGCTAGTAGACCAGACATTATGTTTGCTACTTGTATTTGTGCTAGATTTCAAGTCAACCCAAAAGAATCACACATTATTTTACTAAAAAGGATTTTAAGATATATAAAGGGTTGTCCTAATCTAGGACTTTGGTATCCAACAGAGTCAGAATTTGACTTAACTAGATTCTCAGATTCTGACTTTGCTGGATATAGAGTTGACAGAAAAAGCACATCAGGAACTTGTCAGTTCCTTGGTGATAGGCTTCTGTCCTGGTTTTGCAAAAAATAAACTTCTGTGTCCACATCAACTGCTGAAACTGAATACATTGTAGCTGGTAGTTGCTTCTCACAGATTTTGTGGATTAAAAATCAGGTTCTTGATTATGGTTTCAAATTAAATAATTCAACTATCTTTTGTGATACTACCAGTGCAATATCTATTGCACAAAATCCAGTGCATCATAGAAGGACCAAGAATATAAAGATTAGTCATCATTTCATTAGAAATTGTGTGGACAAAAATAATATTAATCATGTCGTTATCCCTACTGATTTACAAAGAGCAGACATTTTCACCAAACCATTAGATGAAAAAAAGCATTTGTTCTTCCTAAATCAGATAGGTATGATTAATGGAGAAGGATTAATTTGATTTTTTGTTTGTGGTCGAAGAATTGGTTAATATCCGTCGAATAGAGATCGACGATCTGTGAACTCTTCTTGAGATTTTTGTCGAATGGAGATCGATGAAATCTCTTTGAGAAACTGTTCGTCGAACAGAGATCAGTGAATTTGTTTCAGAAAATTTTTCGTCGAACGGAGAACGACAAATTATTTTCCCCCTCTTCAAACTTAGGTCGACTATTTTTATTTCTTCATGAGATTTTTCGTCGAACTGAGTTTGAAGATTTACTTTTGCATCGAACGGAGTTCGTCTTTTCGACTTCTGAAACCTTATAACTAGGTTTTCATCGAACTCCATCCTGCACATTCCAGTTCTTTTGCACTTGATCTTTTTCTCTTTGTAGGATAATAATGGCAATTTCAGCGGCGACCCTCTCTAGGATGAAATTTGATATAGGATTTGACATTGACATCAATTCATTCAGCCATTCTGATCAAATCTTCAAGAACATCTGAAAACGTCTAAGTTGTCTACCTAAATAACCTAGAGGGGGATGAATAGGTGAGTTGTGTGTCTTTTTGCGGAATAAAAACTTTAGTGATCAAAGCACAAGAAATAAACAAGCATTCATAGAGTACACCAAGAATTATTGTGGTTCCCCAATCTTAAGTACGTCCACTTTCCACTCACCGATCTAGCAATATACTAGACTCGGCTACTCCACTAATCTCGGATTGAAAATAATCCTACCACTTAAAACAACGTTCCTATAACTCGATCCAAAAAGGGATATACACTCGGAAGATGAAAACTTCCTACAACTTGGAGAATAAATCTCCTACACTCGGAGAATAATCTCCTACAAGATTAAAAAGAAATTTGTACAATACAAATGGCAATCTTCTCAGATCTGAAAATCTCTCCCTAGGTCTTCTTTCTTGGACTTTGCGGCTTTATCAGAAATTATAGAAGAAGATGCTCGGATAGATCTGTTCTGAGAAACTTTGACTCACACGATCAAGGAGTAGATGAAGATTGAAAAATATTTTGATATTCAAGTCGATCTAGATCAAAAGTAGCCTTGGTGATCGAGAAGAAGAACGATGGCTCTTGTAGATTTGGAAAATTGTCGGCCCGATCCAGAACTTAGAATAATAAAAATCACGCACTTAGGGTTAGTCATAATGATAGGAGCTTTTATAATATCTCCCTAACGGTTTTATTTTTCATTAAGATCGGCCACGTGGACTAGTCATATCAAAGAATTCAAAACCTAGATCTGTCAGGGACTTAATGAAATTTTTTGAAATTGAGTCAGCATTTCTCGAGTAAGAAATATACTACTCGAGTGATTTAACTGGCTATCGAGTGGATGACTCTGACTACTCGAGATGAGGTATTTCTAGAAATTCTTGATAGAGAAAGAAATCTCTCGAGTGGATAAGAGATCACTCCAGTGCTTGATATTCCTCTCGAGAGGTAGACTTGAACTTCTCGAGAGCTTGGACTTTAGAGAAAATTCTGGAGGAGATGTCAATCACTCGAGTACTGAAACTGGACTACTCGAGTACTAGACGAACTACTTGAGTACAAGGATGTGCCACTTGAGTGGTCTTAGAATTTTCTCGAGATCTAACTTCTGTCACTCGAATTAAGCGACTCAACTATTCGAGTACTCAACTAGACTACTCGAGTACTTAACTTAGAAAATTTCTGAGACTGAAACATTGATCACTCGAGAAGGAGAGCAGGTCTACTTGAGTGCTGGACTTGGCTTCTCGAGTGCTAGATATAAGCTACTCGATAACCACTTCCATACTTGAATTATAGACTAGATCTACTCGAGTGCTTCTAAGGTTTCTACCCGAGTACTAGAACTTCACTCGAGTAAAACACTTAGAATTTTTCTCAGTTTTATAAAACTTCAGTTCTTCATTCCAAACAGCATCAAGTCTTCCTTCATTACTCCAAGTGCTTGAAGATGAAGTGTATCCCAATAGAGAGGCTACACATGAGTCAACATCTTGGATCACACAATGAGGATTTACATTGTATGGTCTTGTGTTTGATGACCCACTATAGACTGACATTGTTCTACACTTGGCAATAAGTCCTTCAAACACATAGCTAGAACAAGAGATCAAATACAACCTAATTAATCTTTGTTCAAGGGTGACTTCATACAAATTTAGGTTATTGTGGATACAATACCCAACAATCTCCCCATATTTGTAGAATTCAGAATCCTCTACACTAAGGTGAATTATACCAAAATAAAAAAAACTAGATATCTAAAAAGTAAGTATAGAACAAAATGCATGAACTTTAGAAATAAAGGACAATCATCAAAACTAAGAATTATGTAACTAGAAATGTTTCAAGATTTCATCTCTACATTGATTCAATCCTCAATCTCATAACATATAACCATTCCTAGCTTTGATGTTGGTGCTGTTATTATTGTTGCTTCCTGTCCTTCTTCTCCTGTTGTCTTCTTTAATAACTGAAGGGCTTGGGATAGTAATTTGGGGGTCTAGGTGGAGCATTAGGATTGTTCCTCCCAAATTCTCTGTCATAGATCCTTCTTTTATTCATAGACTTATCATACAATTCCCATTCAAAAGAGCTATAATAAAGTGTTAGAACACCCTATTACTAATTTGGGCAAGGATCACTATGTTATTAGGAAATTGGTTTGACCTAGTTGTATAGTTGAAAAGGTCAACTTCGAATGAGTCTAAGGCTTAGAACTTAGGTTTGGAGCTGCCCCCAAGACCATTCAAAGATCAAGATTCATTCCTGAGACAAAGACAATTTTCATCGAGCTCTGGTAAACGAAACGTCGAACTCAATTCGACGTTCTCTGAGCTCAACTCTGCAAGTCGTCGAACTCCGGTCGACGATCTTCAAGCTCATATCGACGCTCTGTCTTCAGCTATTTTCCAAGTCGATGAGCTCAGTTCGACGATCGTAGATCTCACGTCGACATTTTCTGCCTACTGTTTAAATCCAATCTCTGAGCTCAGTTCAACGATCGTAGAGCTCAGATCGACGATTTCTGTGAGAGATCGACGCTTTTAGATTTCAAATTCAAGAACAGTTATGGAATTCATTCAGAGTTATCTCCTGCATTTATTGCAGAGGATTTTCTAGCCATTTAAAGCAATCTAATGCAAGTTTCAAGGAAGGCTAAAAGGAATGTTACTTAGGACTTTCCCCAGAGACAGTTGTCATTTTATGGAAGTCATTTATGACTGAGTAACGGCCATCTAAGTCAGAATCTTATACACCCCTACAGAATATGTTTTTGAAAAGGGACAACAGATCAAAAAAAGAATATAAGCAAGAGATATATACGATCATTGGATTGAGAAAAAGAGTTACAGAAGAGAGATCAAAATATACTCTGATCAAGAACTAATCTTCTGGAACATACAGATTCACTGAGTCAAAATCTTCAAGAACACAAGAAAGTTTTTTGTGGAGGAAATCATCTGCTACTCAACTCCTCCAAAATCATCAAGTGTTCAAAAACTTCAACATCAAGAACTCCAGACATCAAACATTTCAGCATCTGCTGAAATCATCAATTGCTGGAGATCTGAAGCAACTGAAGACCTATCACCCTAGCAAAGCTCACCTTCCTGAACCTCTTACAGATCTTAGGGGGAGCTTTGACAACATTCTTCCACTTGTCTTCTCTCAGACTGTTGACAGAGAAGAACAACTTAACTCTTTATTTTTTCTTCCTTTCCCTCCTGTAAAAGGGTTTTTCAAAACTTCCTCAAAAAGTTCTGAGACTAGTTTCTGAGACCTTGTCAAAACTCAGTGGTGGAAAGACACCTTATCAAAAAATCTAGTTTTGGTTTTTGAGCACCTTATCAAAAGCTCATTGGTTCCCAGGACACCTGATCAACTATTCCTACAGTGGATTCCTACCTAGGGTTGTAGAAGAGTGGATGTACCCAGGTTGTTGGGGAACCACTATATTTCCTTGTATCATCTGGTTGCTATGTGTTTGACTTTGTTGTGTGCTGTGTGATTTTTTAGTTCTTGCTTTAGTTTTTATTTCATCAAAAGCACCTTATATATATACATAAATTAAGTCTTCCACTACTTTATAGTTTTAATTGTAAATTATTTTAAAATACTCTATTCACCCCCCTCTAGAGTTAAGGTAGATCTTTTCCTCACTTTCAATTAGTATCAGAGGGAGGTTGGTTATTCAACATCTGAATTTTCAATAGATTGGTTGAACAGGCTAACACCTGAACCAAAAGATCAATGATAAGATAAACCTTCTATAGAGGATAGTTATTACTTTTTGTATTATATTTATTTTCAAACAAAACCATGGCACAGAACAAAGATTATGCTAGCACTAGACCTCCAGTGTGCAATCTCTCCAAGTTTGCACTTTGGAAGGCAAGGATTACACTGTACATGAATTCTATTGATGAGGACATTTTTAATTCTATTTTGACAGTTTGTCCAAGACCTCCAGTGATCATAAGTACAAGTGCTGTTCCACCTCCTTCAGGAATAGATGTAGAACTAAAGAAATGGAAAGTTGTAGATGCAAAGGCTATGAATATCCTTGCTTCGACCATGTCTGATGAGATATTCCAAAAGGTGTCTAAATGTAGTTCAGCAAAAGAGATATGGGACAAGTTATCTGAAATTGTCTCAGGATCTGTTGATGAAAGGAAGGACAGGAGATCCCATCTCATAAGCCAATATGAGAACTTCAAGAAAGGAGAAACTGAATCAGTGGCTGACATGTACAACAGGCTCAGTCTGATAGTCAGTGAGTTAAAAACATTGGATAAGGAGATCACACTCACTGAACTAAATGACAAAATCCTAATGTGCTTCCCCAGCACTTGGGACTCAAGGATCTGGCCAATCAAGGATACCAGAATCCTAACTGAGATTACTACTGAAGCTCTTTTGGGCAAGCTCAAATCTTATGAGCTGCTCATTAAGAATAGGGAAGAAGAGCAAAATACTGTTTCTCCAGTCATCAGAAAGGAGAAGACCATTGCTTTCAAAGCCATAAAAGAGAAGCCTGAAGATAAGGTCACAGGCAATGAAGAATTGATGAGCTTGCTGGCCAAAAGATTCTACAAGATAGCCAGGAAAGACATCAGAAAGAGGTCATCCAGAGGGCATGAGAAGCCAAGGTATGACAAATCAAATAATAAAGAAATAATCTATTTTCGATGCAGGAAACCAGGCCATATTGTGCCTGACTGTCCAGAAAATCAGAATAAGGACAAGAAGGACAGGAAAGATAGGAGAAAAGACAAGGACTCAAGCGGAAACAATAGCAACAAATCCTCCTCCAACAAAAATAAACATACAAGGAAGGGGTTTGTAGCTGAAAGCTGGAGTGATACTGAAGAGGAATCAGAAGCCTTATCAAGCTCAAGTGATTATGAGGATGATGCTGAAGAAAAGGATTTCTGCATGATGGCTATCAATGCCTCTCAGCAAAATTCTGATGCAGAACAAGGATCAGACTCAGAATCTGAAACTCAAACTGAAGAAGACCAGGTAATTGACTCCTTTGACTTTGACTCAGAGGACTTTAGGTCTGAATTTAAGGCACTTTGTTTAGACCTGTTAAAATCTGAGAAAGAGATTATCTCTCTCAGAAATCAATTGTCTGAACATAGCACCTTAAAATCAGACAACCTCAAACTCTCTGAGGAGTTAGAATGCTGTAGGGAGGAGATAGCTTCACTGAAAAGTGAGTTGTCCCAGGCAAAGAAGTTTGAAGAATCCCTCAATGGGAGAAGCATCAGACTGATTGACATCACAAGCACGGTGAACTAAAGATTCAACAGTACACTGGGCTTGGGTGCTTCATCCAGCCAACCTATAGTATTAACAACCCCAATTAAATTTATTTCTGATAAAGGAAAGGTTGTTGTAGAGATAGCTAGGAAGAATCCAGATTTACCTAAGGAAAATCAAGTTCAACAGAAAATGTCGAACAGAACTCGGCGATCCAAGGCTGGATCATCGAACTCAGATCGACGAATTCTAAACTCTAAACTCTGGTATAGTCGATCTTCGAACGGAGCTCGACGATCTGACCAAAGATCGTCGAACTCAGGTCGACGATCGTTGAACGGAGCTCAGAGCTTTTAATCTTCTTTCAGAGGTAAATCTCAAGTTAATCCTAGAAGTCCCTCATCCCAAAGCTTTAACCCTTATACTAAATAGATAGTACCTCCTAGAAGATACCATCCTGAAGGTTATAAGAGTCAGCTAGGGATGTCTTTCATTTCTGAATTTAAAGGTTATCAACCTAGACCCAAGGTAAACTGGGTCAAAAACATATAAATTATTTATGTGCAGGTGAAGACCTATCCAGCAATGAACCAATAATGGTATCTGGATAGTGGGTTCTCAAAGCACATGATAGGGAGTAAGGACAATCTCACATCCTTTAAAGCCAAACTTGGACCCAAAGTGATCTTTGGAGATTCAAACTTTGGTCAAACAAAAGGATATCGTACTGTTCAGATTGGCTCAGTCACATTCAAGAAGGTGGCTTATTTGGAAGGACTGAAGCACAACTTAATCAGCATTAGTCAACTCTGTGATGAAGGATATCAAGTGACATTTAACAAATCCTTATGCAAGATCAAGTCAGAGGATAACACAACAGTGTTAACAGGTAAAAGGAAAGGTAACATTTATCTTATAGATTTTCTTTCAACCAACATAGATATCTTCTTATTTAATTCAGTCTACAAACCAAATGATTTATGGCATAAGAGACTAGGACACTTAAACCTTAGAACCATTGCTAGGCTGTCCAAGGACAACCTTGTTAGAGGACTACCTTCTGGCCCCTACAAGAAGGAAGGACTCTGCAGGGCTTGTCAATTAGGCAAGCAAACTAATAATAGTTTTAAGTCACTTAATAAGACTGATTCACTTAGGATTTTGTATCAATTACACATGGATCTTTTGGACCCATTACAGTACAAAGCTTAGGAGGGAATCTTATACTTTAGTGATTGTAGATGACTTCTCTAGATTCACTTGGGTATTCTTTCTGAGGAAGAAGTCTGATAACTTTAAATGTTTGACAGATTTTCTCAAATGCATACAGATTGAGTTCAATACTCACATTGCCCTGATCAGAAGTGATCATGTGAAAGAGTTTGATTCTCTTCTTATGCAAGAGTTCTGTTAGAGTGAAGGGATCAGGCATACTTTCTCAGCTCCTAGAACTCCTCAACAAAATGGGGTAGCTGAAAGGAAAAATAGAACTCTAATTGAATCTGCTACTACATTGTTGACGGATGCTCACCTTCCTCTATCTTTTTGGGCAGAGGCAGTAAACACCTCCAACCATGTGTTGAACAGAAGTTTGATACATAAACTGAAGGGCAAGACTCCCTATGAATTTCTCAAAGGGAAGAAACCTAAAGTAGACTATTTCAATATTTTTGGTTGCATTTGTTATATTCACAATAATGATAAGAAGTATTTAGCAAAATTCCAAGCTAAAGCTAATGAAGGAGTGTTTCTAGGATACTCCATGATCAGTAAAGCTTATAGGGTTTATAATAAAACTTCTCTTAAAATTGAAGAATCTGTTCATGTATCTTTTGATGAGACTAATATGTGTTATAAGGAGAAGTCTACTTCTACCATAGAACCATTGCAGGTACACTCTCTTTCAAAAAATTTGGACAGGTTACACATTATAGAAAAGGATTCAGTATATTCACCTATCCAACAAAGAGCTGAAATCAGTGAAGATGAAGAGGATACTCAACATCTTGGGGTTCAACATCTTGGAGAAAACCATCTTGAAGAGCCAGTTGTTGTTCCACAAGAGGAAACATCAACACAGGTTGGTGAACAATCAACACCCCTTGTAGATTTAGTAATAACAAGAGATCACCCAATCTCCCAAGTGATTGGAGACATCTCAGCTGGTGTGCAAACCAAAAATCAGGTCAACCAGAACCTGATGCTTACTTGATTTTTATCTCAAGTGGAACCTCAATCCATTCAAGATGCAGAACAAGATCCACACTAGATCATTACTATGCAAGAGGAACTACATCAATTTGAGAGGAATCAAGTTTGGGAACTAGTGCCAAGGCCTAAGTATCACTCAATTATTGGAACAAAGTGGGTGTTCAGAAACAAGTTGGATGATCAAGGAGTTATTGTAAGGAACACGGCAAGGCTAGTTGCTCAAGGTTATTCTCAGGAAGAAGGGATAGACTATGACCAGACCTTTTCACCAGTGGCAAGGTTAGAGGCCATAAGAATATTTCTTGCTTATGCAGCTCACAAAGGATTCAAGGTCTACCAAATGGATGTGAAGAGTGCATTTCTCAATGGAGACATCAAAGAGGAAGTCTATGTTAGACAACCTCCAGGTTTTATCTCTCCAACTTATCCTGACCATGTTTTCAAGTTGCATAAAGCATTATATGGTCTCAAGCAAGCTCCTAGAGCATGGTATGAGACATTAGCATGCTTTCTTCTGAAAAATGATTTTATAAGGGGTAGAGTAGACAAAACTTTCTTTATTAGAACCCATAAGTCCCATACCCTACTAGTACAAATATATGTAGATGATATCATATTTGGTTCTACTGATTCAAATTTGTGCAAAAAGTTTTCCATCCTGATGCAGTCTAAATTTGAAATGAGTAGCATGGGTGAGCTTTCCTTCTTTCTAGGATTGCAAGTCAAACAACATACTGAAGGCATATTTATTTCTCAAACCAAGTATGCAAAAGAATTGGTTAAGAAATTTGGTATGTCTGAAGCATCTTGTATGAAAACACCTATGCCTACCAATGCTGTATTAGATACTGATGAACATGGTAAACATGTTGATCAGACAACATATAGAGCAATGATTGGATCTCTATTGTACCTTACAGCTAGTAGACCTGATATAATGTTTGTTATATGTATATGTGCTAGGTTCCAAGTAAGCCCTAGAGAGTCACACTAATATTAGTTAAGAGGATTCTTATGTATGTGAAAAGTTGTCCAAATCTAGGACTCTGGTATCCAAAAGACTCAGGATTTGAATTAACTGGATTTTCAGATGATGATTATGCTGGATGTAGAGTAGACAGGAAAAGCACCAGTGGAACTTGCCAATTCCTTGGTGACAGACTTGTCTCCTAGTTCTGTAAGAAACAGACATCTGTGTCCACTTCAACTGCTGAAGCTGAATACATGACAGCAGGCAGTTGTTTCTCACAGATTCTACGGATTCAAAACCAGCTCCTAGACTATGGCTACAACTTAGAAGGATCAACAAAATTTTGTGATAACACTAGTGCTATCTCTATAGCACAAAATCTAGTCCTCCATAGTAGGACAAAACATATAGAGATTAGGCATCACTTTCTAAGGGATAATCTTGAGAAAAATAAAATTGAAATTCAATATATCCAACCTGATTTGCAAAGGGGAGATATTTTCACCAAACCTTTGGATGAAAAGAAACACACCTTCTTCCTAAATCAGTTAGTAATGTTAGATGGAGGAAGTTTAAAATAAATCCCATGATTTTGAAAATCTAAAAACATACCAAGACTAGGCTAAAAACCTGTATTTTCAAGTGTCTGTAGGTTCTATTTTGTCTCTGAACTGCGCTCGACGTTTTTACCAAAATCGTCGAACGAAGATCGACGTTTTCCTAAATCGTCGACCAGAGTTCAGCGCTGTCTGTTAGCTTTTAGCTATCCTTCTTTCTGTTCATCGATCGTCGAGTGGAGCTCGACGTTCTCCAGTATCGTCGAACGGAGATCGACGTTATTGAAGACTCTTCAGATTCCATTAGAAGCCCAGATCGTCGAAAGGAGTTCAACGATCCTTCCTTTCCGGCGTCGAACCCTAATATAAAAATCATTCTTTCGCCGTCGTTCTTCTTTTGCGCTTTCATATTCTCTGCAAATTCTTTCTTTCCCTCCAAACTCTACTACACTTGGTTGTGTTTGTTAACTTTTTGCAGGTATACAATGGCTGTGAATGTTGCCGCTCTTGCAAAGATGAAGTTTGATACTGGATTTGATATCGATATGGATTCATTTGATGGCAGCGATCAAATCTTCAAAGACATTCTGGAACTATTCAAAGAACAACAGTTGGTGCATATTATGTCTACCGGAATGAAGATTGCGGCCGATGAGATAAAGGAATGGGTATTTACAGCAAATAATCTTGATCAAAATACTATAGTCGGTACTATAAGCGGGACTCAGGTACCTTTATCACCTACTCTACTGACTGAAGTATTCCATTTAAGTACTGGAGATTATTCTACTGAAATGTCTCGAGAGGAATTTTATTCAATGTTGGATAGAATGGGTCACTCTGCAGCAAACCCTAACAAGTTATTGAAAAAGAACTTATCTATTAAATTTAGATTTTTAGCTAATGTTGTGGGGAAAGTGCTTCTGGCAAAGCACTCAGCTCATGATACCATATCCAGGTATCAGTTCTGTCTCATGGGAGCCCTAGTGGACAAGAAATTCTTGAACTGGGGAGCAATTTTCTTTGATTTGATAAAGAAGAAAATAAACAAAAGCTTTGTGAATTTTGGGAGAATTTTAGGGGTATTCCTGCACTCCAGGTGCCCAGAACTGCTAGTCTCAAATGGGATGCACATCAATGCATCAAAAAGACTGACCTGTGCCATATTTGGTAAGTGGGATAGGCAGATAATCAAACCATCCAGGACTACCATGGCTTCAGGCACAAAGACTCTTGCAGTCACTTCCCCTCAGGCCTCTGCCCTCATGGAAGAGTTGTCTGCCTCCACCTCTTCTCCTCCTTCTCCTCCACTTGTTTCTACCTCCACCTCCACATCAACCATCTCCACATCCATCTCTTCCCCCATTACCATTTCTTCACCAATCTCACCTCCAGCAACCTCAAAACAATTCCATAAACTCTACTACTATCCACCTCTTGACATACCCTATTTAAACATCTTGGAAGACTCTTTTATGAATGATTCCACTTCCTCCCCTACTGAGCCTCCTTCTACCTCCTCATACCAACAACTCCTTCATGACATTCTCACCCAACCATCCTTCACACCATCCATCTCCACACCCATATCATCTATCTTCACCATCCCAATCTCTCAACCAACCATCCCACCATCCACAATACCATCTACCACAGTTCATCCATCACCAGCCCAAAATATTCCCTCCTCCACCTCTACTCAAGTCACACTTGAGCAAGTGGATCTATCAGCTTTGGCAGATAAGCTATATGGGATACTGGCCCCCAAGCTAGTAGCCCTGCTGGCGACCTCCATGGCTCCACTCCTGCAATCAATAAAGGAGTTATTTGACAGGCTATCCTCTCTCTCCTCTCCTCAGGATATCCCTTCTATGGGGTGTCTTGATCCAGTCATCACTGAATCAAGGCAGGGGGAGATGCCCAATGAAGCTGAGGTAGTGCCTGCTGCTCCTGAGGAATTACTACTGCCAGAGATTTCAACCCCAGTACCAGTACTCACAGTGGACTTCAAGTCACTGTTGTCTGAATTTGATCTTCTTCACAGATGCTGCTTACCAACTCTGGGAGTTGAAGACCTTACTAAGGCCATTGTGTCTATTACTGTCTGTGATCCCAGCCTGATTATCTCTTATATCAATTCTCTTAAGGCTGTGGAAGTTTCTGATTGTGTTGCTGTTGCTGCTGCTGAAGGTGTTGAATCTACTGATATTGATATATTGTCTGCTGATCTTGTTGATGTTGCTGATGCTATTGAACTTGTTGTTTTTCTAGAAGAACCTGTTGTTTCTGAGGTTCCTTCTGCTCCAGAAGTTCCTTCTGCTCCTGCTGCTACTACAATTGATTTTGCTCCTGTTCTGTCTGCTGAGAAGTCTAAACAAAGAGAAGAGTATATCAAAAGCATTGATGATCTATATGACAGACCCCAGAGTTCAAAAAGTGATCAATTCAACACTGACTCTGATGATTTTGCTGGCACCATTGCCAGGAAAAGGAAAGCAAGAAGCAAAGCAATGATGAGAGTCCCTCCTGCTCAAGCCAAAGATATTAATGACATACCATATTACATTTTGCATGAATGTCAGATAATAGAGCCTTGGATGCAATATTCTAAGAATCAGTTAAAGGCTATGAAGAAAAGAAGAAAACTTGACAAATATGAGAAAGGATCTTCTCAGTCTCATCCTCCTCCTCCTCCTCATGATGCTGGTACTGGTTGAGGATCTGCTTCTCAACCTGGATCTGCTTCAAAGCATAGTTCTTCTCAATCTTCACAGAGATATCAACCCAGAGGTCAACATAAAAGAGGCTATCATTCTAGAAGAGGTCAGTATAGAGGAAATCATAGAGAGTACAGAATTTATTCCAGACAACAAAGGGAAGGACAAGGTCCTATTGATTCTACTCAAGGTCCTTTCCCTTACAAGCTTAGAGATTCAGTTGTCACCAGGACTCCTACTAATTCAGAATCTATCAATAGATATGAACCTCTAGTCCCTTTTGAAGATCCTGAAAACAACCCAGTGTCATGGACTACCAGAATGAAAGAGCTTGCTGCTCTAGATCAAATGAAGAAGGCCAAGGAGCAAGGTAAAGACATTTCAAACATTACAACCCTATCAGAACAAAGAAAGACAGAGTTAGAGAGATATTCATCAAGAAAATTCTTTGATTTAGAAGATTACATGAAGCTGCACCCTGAGGCTGTAGTCCCAAGGCCAAGATCCTAAACATCCTTAGGTGCAGATGATGACAGGGGATCAAAGAAAGATGTTATCAATCCTAACAGGGAGATTCTATTTAAGAAAGGAAATGAGAAGAAATGATTTCTGTAAGCAGACAGTACATCTATATCTCTTAATATTGTTGATATTCTATATAAGTTCTGCAATGCTGCTATGTTTTTCTTCTGCATTGTTTGTTTAGCTTTTGTTTCTATATGTATGCTTTTGTATTTCATATTTTGTCCTGTAAATAGTAATCCTAACCCAAATAGGGGGAGATTGTTGGAACACCCTATTACTAATTTGGGCAAGGATCATTATGTTATTAGGAAATTGGTTTGACCTAGTTGTATAGTTGAAAAGGTCAACCTAGAATGAGTCTAAGGCTTAGAACTTAGGTTTGGAGCTGCCCCCAAGACCATTCAAAGATCAGGATTCATTCCTGAGACAAAGACAATTTTCGTCGAGCTATGGTCGACGAAACGTCGAACTCAGTTCGACGTTCTCTGAGCTCAACTCTGCAAGTCGTCGAACTCCGGTCGACGATCTTCGAGCTCAAATCTATGCTCTGTCTTCAGCTATTTTCCAAGTCGCTGAGCTCAGTTCGACGATCGTAGAGCTCAGGTCGACGTTTTATGTCTGCTATTTAAATCCAATCTATGAGCTCAGTTCAACGATCGTAGAGCTCAGATCGACGATTTCTGTGAGAGATCGACGCTTTCAGATTTCAAATTCAAGAACAGTTATGGAATTCATTCAGATTCATTAAGAGTTATCTCCTTCATTTATTGCAAAGGATTTTCTAGCGGTTTCAAGCAATCTAATGCAAGTTTCAAGGAAGGCTAAAAGGAATGTTACTTAGGACTTTCCCCAGAGACAGTTGTCATTTTATGGAAGTCATTTATGACTGAGTAACGGCCATCTAAGTCAGAATCTGATACCCCCTACAGAATATGTTTTTGAAAAGGGACAACAGATAAAAAAAAAGAATATAAGCAAGAGATATACAGGATCATTGGATTGAGAAAAAGAGTTACAGAAGAGAGATAAAAATATACTCTGATCAAGAACTAATATTCTGGAACATACAGATTCACTGAGTCAAAATCTTCTAGAATAGAAGAAAGTTTTCTGTGGAGGAAATCATCTGCTACTCAACTCCTCCAAAATCATCAAGTGTTCAAAAGCTTCAACATCAAAAACTCCAGACATCAAACATTTCAGCATCTGCTGAAATCATCAATTGCTGGAGATCTGAAGCAACTAAAGACCTATCACCCTAGCAAAGCTCACCTTCTTGAACCTCTTACAGATCTCAGGGGGAGCTTTGACAACATTTTTCCACTTGTCTTCTCTCAGACTGTTGACAGAAAAGAATAACTTAACTCTTTCTTTCTTCTTCCTTTCCCTCCTGTAAAAGGGTTTTTCAAAACTCCCTTCAAAAGTTCTGAAACTGGTTTCTGAGACCTTGTCAAAACCCAGTGGTGGCAAGACACCTTATCAAAAAATCTAGTTTTGGTTTTTGAGCACCTTATCAAAAGCTCATTGGTGCCCAGGACACCTGATCAACTATTCCTGCAGTGGATTCCTACCTAGGATGGTAGAAGAGTGGATGTACCCAGGTTGTTTGGGAACCACTATAGTTCCTTGTGTCATCTGGTTGCTGTGTGTTTGACTTTGTTGTGTGCTGTGTGATTTCTTAGTTCTTGCTTTAGTTTTTATTTCATCAAAAGCACCTTACACATATACATAAATTAAGTCTTCCACTGCTTTATATTTTAAATTGTAAATTATTTTAAAATACTCTATTCACCCCCCCCCCCCCCTCTAGAGTTAAGGTAGATCTTTTCCTCACTTTCATAAAGGTTCCTGCTTTCATTATAATCCATAACAAGCTTCAGTGTATCTAGAATCTAGGATTTGGAAGTTGGGCTCCAGATTTCAGCAAACTCCTAAGCTTTCCTTTTCTCTGCCTCTGGGTTTGGAAAAGATCTACTGGCAGAAGGTCCATCTCCATATTTACTTCTTTTAGGAATCTGAATTTCTGGTAGATCTTGAGGAATGTCAGATTCCTATACCTGAGAGTAAGATTCTTGAGGTAGAGCTTCCCCTTAAGGCCTAGGAGAAAAGGTAGGCATCTGAGCAGGCATCTGAGCAGGCTGACCTTCTGCAAGAGGATTCAGATGGTGAGGGATAATGTTTGGATCAGCTTGGAATTCAGGGAATATCTGATTATGCATCCACACTGTAGTATAATAAGTATAAAACTTCACAGACTGGATCTGTGCTAGCACATCTTTATTAATTTCAGTCATTTTCTCAGTCTAGAGGGACTTGATATTAGTATCATACTTTTTAACTTGTTCTTTCACTATTCCCTCCTCCTTTCTGATTTCTACACATAGCTTCTCTATAGCTTCATCTTTGATGGTGCCCACTTCTTCACATATCTTTTGAAGGTGCTCTTGAGCTTTCTTTTCAAGTTGAATCTGATTATTTGCCTGAGTAACTCCTTATTCCATTACCTGACCAACACTTGTAATAGTGTGATCCAATGCTTTTCCACCTATCTTGAAGAGATGCTTTAGATGATCTGTATTATGTTAATCTCAGCAAACCCTCTGCTCATTTCTTTTTCTAGATCAGAAACTTTATCTTGAACAGCTTTCAGAGAATCATCAAAATACTTTCTTTATTCTAGCTGCATCTGTTCAATCTTACCAAGTATATCAGATGTAATAGGTGTAGCAGTAACAGGAGGAGTAACAAAAGTTGTTGGAGGAGGGGCAGTCCATGGAGGAATTTCTTCAACAATCATAGAGCTCTGTGCTCTTGAAGTATGAATCAGTACATCTCCTTCCTCACCAAGAAAGGTGGAAAGAGTTAAATCTAACCTCCTCAAAGGAGCTTTAACTGGTTCTGGAGACTGTTCATTCTCATCTGAAATCAGTACAATGTCTTCTTGTTCTTTCTCTACAGCAGGGAGTGATCAATAGGTGACTCTGGAGATGTTGCAGGAGATGGAGATGGTGTAGGAGTGGGTTCCTTGGATATCTCTTCAACATTTCCTTTATGAAGGGGAGGTATAGGCTCATCTGAGCTAAGTTATTCAATCATCTTGTTTATATCTTAAGTAGTGGAGAGGATGGTCTCTTGCACTTGTGCATCTTACAGTATTTCTTCTGAAGTGGAAGGATGGAAGGATGTATCTGGAGGTGGAGAAGGAATTCTGTCTTGCAGACCAGAAGGAGCAGGAGGAGAGGGCATCCTAACTTGTTGCACAGAGGAGGCAGGCTCCCCCTCAGCTGTTGCACCAGATGTTCCAGCAACATTATGGAGAGAGTGAGATGGGGTCCTTTCCTCTGCAGTAGGTTGCTCATGGTCTTGGGCAGCTTGGGCTGGGTTCTGCAATTTTAACTCCCATCTTTGGATGGAGGAGATAGAAACTTTCTTCATGTGGTGGATGGTTATGCCTCTGGAGAAATCAAACAACTTAGGATTAATCTCATGCAACATTAACATGATAATCCTCGCATAATTTGGAGCCTTAATGCTCTCCCTTATCTTGTCCCAGATCATCATACCAAATTGAAATTTCTTCCTTGAAACAATAGATGTTATCATATAGAAAAGGTCCGTAGAAATGAAACTAATAGAAGAGGTTTTGCATAGTAAAACCTTTCCGAAAATATCCACTAGGAGTTTTCCTTCAGCATTCAGGTCTGGACGACGGATATTCTTGATAACCTCAGATATCCCACAGAAGCTATATGCTCGATCATAATCTTTATCTGTTATGTCATCTTATTCATCCACTACAGGCATTTTAAGGAGTTGTGAAACAGAGGTTTTGTTAAGTTTTACCTTGATTCTCTTGACCTTGGACTTCAATACTTTCCCATTCCCCTTGACTTTGATGTTCTTGAAAAATTCTTCAACTTCTGGAAAGAGTATTTTGCACGGCTGCTGAAGGACAAATGTCAAACCTGCTGTGTCGAGTAGAATCATCAAGTTCTTGAAATCATTGGAAATATCTGCTATGCCGGCGATAACCAACTCACTGCCAACTCCAATCTTAGATGGTGAACCCATGTACTTGAGTGAACTGCGGGTGATGGATTGAAAGATGATGACGACGACGGTGGCATGCTCAGTGTGAACGACGAAAAGCGAAGAGTCTTTTCGAGAGAGAGAGGATTTGAACTCGAGTAGATTCTTGAAATCCGTTATTTTCTATTTATATAACCCTAGTAATGATGATTAGGAGTCTAATAAAGCTTAAACATACCTTAGATAGCGGAGGAAAGTATGTGGGTTTTGAAAATGAAAAATTTGAAAGAATTCAGAATCTGACGGGTCATTTCTCGAGTGGAACTTCAGTACTCGAGTGATGGAATAGCTGTACTCGAGTGGCGGTATGACAGTACTCGAGTAGTATAATTCTACTTCTCGAGTTGAAGTTTAGTACTCGAGTGATAGTACTCGAGTGACTTACTTAGTTCTCGAGAATTCAGAGAAGTACTCGAGTAGTCATATTCGAGTTCTCGAGTAGTCATTCCTTATCTCGAGAAATGAAGTCCACCTAGAGAAATTCTAACCTTTTTGACTTATCCTTGATTTCTGAGCTGTGAAAAGAGTCCACCTTGTCTATTCCTCTTTGTTGAGCATACCCAGTTCAGTTTTGAAGAAACTGAACTTGGTCTCGTCCAGCGGCTTTGTGAAAATATATGCAATTTGCCTATCTGTTGGAACATACTGCAGATCTATGTCCCCATGCTCCACATGCTCCCGGATGAAATGGTATCTCAGCTCTATGTGCTTTGTCCGGATGTAAGAGATTGGGTTGTTAGCAATTGCTATTGCACTAGAGGAGTCTCAAAATAGAGGGATGTCTTTGATTTGCATATTGTAGTCTTCTAGTTGATTCTTTAGCCAAAGCAATTGTGCACAATAACTTCCGACAGAAATGTATTCTGACTCGACCGTTAAGATTGCGACACAATTTTGCTTTTTGCTACTCCAGTAAATGAGCCTTCTTTCTAGGAATTGGCAAGTCCCATAAGTGCTATTCCTATCATATTTTCTACCTGTAAAATCTGCATCTGAAAAACCAATTAGCTTGCTGTCATTACTTCTTGGGTACCATAAGGCAAGATTCGGTGTACCTTTAAGGTATCTAAAAATCCGCTTTGTAGCAACATAGTGAGATTCCTTACAGTTCAGTTGGAATCTAGCACAGACACATGTAGAGAACATTATGTCTAGTCTACTGGTAGTAAGGTAGAGCAAGGATCCAACTATGCTTCTGTACTTGGTTTTATCAAAAGGTTTCCCTTTCTCATCCTTGTCCAGAGATGTAGCTGAACCAATTGGAGTCCTCATAAAGGTTGTATTCTCCATTCCGAATTTCTTAATCAACTCCTTGGTGAACTTAGTCTGGGAGATGAAAATTCCATCTTCAGATTGTTTCACCTGAATTCCTAAGAAATACTTCAGCTCACCCATACTGCTCATTTCAAACTTCCCTTGCATAAGTTTAGAAAACTTCTTGCAGAGGTTGTCATCTGTAGAGCAAAAAATAATGTCGTCGACATATATTTGCACTAGCAAAATCTTGCCTTTAATTTCCTTAAGAAATAATGTCTTATCCATCTTTCCCCTTATGAACTTGTTCTCAAGAAGAAAGCTAGACAGCATCTCATACCAAGCTCGAGGAGCTTATTTCAAACCATACAATGCTTTAGATAAAAGATAAACATAATTAGGAAAGTTAGAATCAGCGAAACCTGGAGGTTGTTCCACATACACTTCTTCCTTTAAGTCACAATTAAGGAAGGCGAACTTCACATCCATCTGATAGAAGGTGAAGCCCTTAAGTGCAACATACACTAGGAACAACCTGATAGCCTCTAGCCTTGCAACTGGAGCATACGTTTGGTCGAAGTCGATTCCTTCTTCTTGTCGATATCCTTTGGCGACGAGTCTGGACTTGTTCTTTATGATAGTTCCATTCTCGTCCATCTTATTCCTATAGACCCACTTGGTTCTGATGATGTTCTTAACTTTGGGTCATGGAACAAGTTTCCAGACTTGATAGAGCTTGAAATGATTCAACTCTTCTTCCAAGGCCATAATCCATGATGCGTCCGAGGATGCTTATTCAAACTTCTTTGGTTCAACCTGTGAGAGAAAACTCAAATACAAATTCTCATTAGTAGTACCTCTACGAGTTCTAACACCATCCCGGGGATCTCCGATGATTTGATCAATTAAGTGATCCTTCAGATGTTTGAGCTCCAGGTTCCTTGCATCTGGAGCTTCTTCAATAACAGGAGTGATTTCATCAACTTGAATGATTCCATCATCTTGATCATCAACCTCTCCAATCAGGGTTGGAGTGGTGATCTTGATGAACTTTTCACCTTTTTCTGCAGTAGCCTCATCCAAGTTTAGTTCTTTCAGCTTTGAACCTGCATCTTCAATGAACACACTAGAAGAGTTGCTTTGCAGCAAGCTTATCTCATCAAATACAACATGTATAGATTCTTCAACCACCAGGGTTTTCTTATTAAATACCCTATATGCCTTACTATGGCTACTATATGCTACGAAAATACCTTCAAAACTCTTTTCACTAAATTTAGTAGTATGATACTTACCATTGTTAAGAATGAAGCATTTACAACATTTGTAAATAACTGCTAACATTTGTTGGAGCATGTGTTTCACATCTCTTGGTTTGAGAATAACAAATATCGTGATGTATTTTATCTAGTCTTGTGTGTTTGTAGTGTGTGTTGAAACCGAAAATTAGTCTCTGTGGAGTTCGGGGTCCCAAAAGTGTATGACCTCACACCTACTTTCCTCTGACTAGCACACAAGATTGAAGGCTCTATAACTTAGGAATAGAACCGAGGTCTCAGCCAGGAGATCCCACCATACTCCCAAAAGATCAAGAAGCTCTTCCTCTCCCAAGTCAATGCTGAGCTTGGGCACCTTTGGAGAGAGCCTGAAGAAAGAAGGAGGCAAGAGAAAATTGTTGAACTCCTCTCCAAAGGTGCCCCCTCGGTTCTATTTATAGATTTCCAACCTTGGTCGGCCAACAATGTAACTCCGCTGTTCAGAATTACTATATGCAATCCAATATGGTCTGCCAACAGTGTAGCTCCGCTATCCTGGTAGGCTATTTGCAATCCTTCAAGGGCATCCAGGTAATTCTGCCACTGGACCCCACTAGGTGAGTGGTCCATAAAGGCACCACTCGCCTCAAGGGGGCGAGTGTTGGGTGAGCCAGGCACTCATCTCTGCGGCTCCCTAAATGGGCGGATGCGAGATCAACATGCCACTCGCCTATATGGGCTAGATCCTTCCCGTCTGCTATGGGTGGGAGCCTCCCCGCCTATTATAGGTGGGAACCCTCTCATTCCCCCTGGGCGAGTGCTGATCTGCTTACCCCACTTGCCCACTTTGGCCTTCTTGGGCCTGAATGTCCCTCAAAGCCCTGAACTCGCCGGAGGGTCCCACTCAGCGAATATTGGGTTGTACACAATCTCTGATCTTTGGGAGATAGTACTATGCTCGTAAAGAAAATCAAACCCTCAGTATTCGATGAGGGCTTGCAGACCTAGAAGATAATCTTTTATAGGTCCCTCTACAACTCTATAAATACCTTGGGATATCCTTGGAGTTAATATCCCTGTTTGACCTCAGTTCGTCCCCTGAGCTTTTACCGCTTCGACCATGTACAGTAGATTGACTGTGAAACCTCTCTCGCAAGAGCTCTTGGACCATCTAACGGATGCGCAGGAAAAGTCTTGCTCCAAGACCTCCAAGTATGCTCCATGGCTTTCGTCGAAGAGGCCTGCTGATTCGCCCTACCGGCCGAAGAGGGCGAAGACGATTCGGCGAAATACTGTGACGGATGAGTCTACTTCTCTAACCCCTACCCCCAATCGTGAGAACCTCACCGTCCTCGTAGAGGTATTTTACTTACCTCCATTCTGGTAAAAATCCTCAAGAAAGAGTTCGTTGAACTGATACCCGGGCCTATTCGCGAGAAACCCTATTAGAGAGCGACGTTAGCATTCCCCTGGCGAATGGCGAAACCCTCTGGCTCCCCAAAGGCAGCAAACAGCTAGCTCTGGAGACTACCCCCCAAGTTACCCGAGGCGAAACCGTAGCTGTTCTAAGTATGACAGATGGTTACCTTCTCACATTCTTTAACACATATATCTTCTTGCTCATACTATTTTTCGCAGCTCCTTCCTTTAGGACTACGAGTCTGGTCAGTCCAGTACCAAAGACCCCGGCTGCCGAGATCCCAAAATAACCAGTGCCAGGCTCTCGACCCTCGATTGGGAAAGCTCCTAATGTCTCCCATCATATCGAGGGCCACCTGCCAGTGCAAATACTAGTCTGTCTAGGATGGGGAAAGACGGGCCACCCGATCCTTGTGGGATCCTTCGAGGGAAGACCTAGTCCTTCCCATAAACCACCAGGCAGGAGCATCATCCCTATGCCAGGTAAATCACTAAACCCTCCCTTTCTCGCTTGAATCTGATCCTGACTGGCCAAAACTTCTTTCCAGGTTACTGGTACACCTCAGCGTCGGCTCTTGATTTCGTTGATTAGTAGCTCTCACCACCACCGTATCCAAGAAAGCTCACAAATTTCCTAGAAGATCCCAGGGATGTGGAGGCACTCAAGGAGTGGATGGTGGATGTCCTAGCGAAACTGATCTGGATTAAGCGGGACGGCTCTCATCAGGCAAAAGTATACCAGGCTGCAACTAAACATTAGCTGGACGTCCTGGAGCGGGACTACTCGCATCTCATCAGGGCGATGGAGCAGTAGGGAGGCAGTCACGAGGAACCCTCTCCCAGAAGACACATTGCGCGAACCTGGGATCAGATGCGCTTTGTAACAATGAGCTAACAGTTGTTAGCGCCTACTACTACCCACGAGTGCCTCCGAAATCGGGGAGGCGAGGCCGGGGCCATTGGAAATGGGTCCAACACTGAGCTCGTCGGCTCCTGCCTCCTCTTGTTCTAGCTTCTCGCTTGGTACTGTAATAAAACAACCAATATTTTAAATTTTCCCTCGCTCGACGAGTGGCCAACTATGAATTTTTAATAATGTTCTCTCCTAGGGTAATGTATTTATTCTGCCGATTGTCATGCTTACTTTTTTTGCCTTTGTTGCGTTATGCCTTTCAGTTACCCATGAACTCTGCATGAAGGCTTTCACCATTTGCAGGTAAGAAGCGGCGGCTGGGTCAGGCGAATTACAAGGCACCAGAATATTAAAATACGCTATCCGCACCCCCGCCGCCTGAGGAAAACCTCATGATTACTGAACTTTTCTATAAATAGACCGGCTCACCAACCGCATTTACTTCCATTTGATTCCGAGTCTTCGTTCTCCTATCACACACTCGCCACTTTGAGATCTCGAGCCTTCGCAAACCCAACTTCCCACGCACATTCGCAAAATTCAATGAGAGACTGACGGTCGAACTCGATGCGTGCAAGGATTTATTGACCACGATTTTTCACCTTGCAATTTTACTGAGGAGGAGTACGTTTCCGCGGAGGCCAATTACATCCTGCCAGGGTTCATCGCGCATCATCCCAAGAGCTTCAAAAAAATCAACTTCTTGCCGGAAGGGGAACTCTCCATCCCCCTAGAGCACTTTGAGGTGGGGTTCCGCCTCCCCCTCTTGCCGGAAGTGCACTAGACCCTCTAGTACTTTGGAGTTGTTCCCACCCAACTCAATCTGAACTCCGTCGCACTTCTGGTAGCATTCGCCTGCTACATGCACGCAAAAAGGATCGAGTTCAACCTCTCGGTCTTCCGAAAGTTGTTCAACTTCCAAGCCAAGAGCGAGATCGTCTTCTTCTCGAGCCAGACGATCAAGACGAGCGGCCTCACCGATAAGAACAACCATTAGCCCCAGAAGTTTATTTTCATTTCCGAGAACTTTGGCAACGTGCCCCTGTTGCCTATTCAATACGACGAGGCGACCTACAAGCCTCCCGTGCTTGGGGGGCACGAGACTGCCCTCCTCACCTTCTTCAGAACCAAGAACTTTGATGTCAAGTTCTTACGGCGGGACCTCGACTCACTTTCGCCAGTCCTCACAGGTGAAGGTACCATCACACCTCTCTTCCTTGGATGATGCCTTGGGATTCAGCAATGCTGACCCTTATTGTCCGTGTAGGTGAAGGTACCATCAAACCTCTCTTCTTTGGAAGATGCCTTGGGATTCGACAATGCTCTACCTCACTGTCAGTTGACTAGATATAATGTTTTCAACATATGTCTGCGCTAGTTATCAGGTGAACTCTAAGAAATCTCATTACGACGCTACAAAGAGGATTTTAAGATACCTTAAGGGTACACCCAATCTTGGATTATGGTACCCAAGACATAATGATGTCGAGCTAATTGGTTTTTCAGATGCTGATTTTGTAGGAAGCATGGATGATAGGAAAAGCACTTTCGGGACGTGTCAATTCCTCGGAAGATGGCTTATTTCTTGTAGTAGTAAGAAGCAGAATTGTGTGTGTTAGGTACATTATAAAATGTGTACCATATTTGGAAAAGCCACAACTTAGTCAATGGTATGCATCAATTTGTATTTGATAGAAGTTTGAGTTTCATTGTGCAGGTTTAAGAATTTGAAGAAAATTTTTCTAAATACAAGTGTCGACACTTGTGAAGAAACTGTGTCGACACTCAGGGAACTTGTGTCAACACTCAGGAAAGCTGTGTCGACACACAGGAAAATTGTGTTGACACTTATGAAGAACTTGTGTCGACACCCAGAATTTGTGTCGACACTTATAAAGAAGTTGTGTCGATACTCAAAGCAATGTCGACACCCAAGGAAGCAGTTGTGTCGACATCCAGATCTGTGTCGACATCTGAAGAAGGATTTGTGTCGACACTTAAAACTGAATCTATGTCGACACTCAGTAGATATAGCGACACCTGAAGCAATTGTGTCGACACACAGGACTTATTTTGACACACCAACTCTCAAAAGGCTGTGTCGAGTTCAGAAGTAATTGTGTCGACACACAGGACTTGTGTCGACACACACTCAACGCCATTTGACAAACACTCAATGCCAACTGTCTGTAACAGAAATGTCAAGACAAGGAGATGCTGTGTCGACACACAGGACTTTTGTCGACACATATAATAAAAGAAGTGTAGAGAAGTAGAAGTATAACTGTGTCGACACTTGGGGTAATTATGTTGACACCATGAAGACTTGTGTCAACACTTAGTCTATATGTGTCGACACATGTGAAGCAGCCTGCTGAGTGTTGTGTGCTGAGTTGAAAAAACATTGAAGAACCTGGTGACGTGACTGGTGACATGATAGCTATCATAACTAATCGATCTGACACCACTATCAGAAGTCTGTTATAAACCAGATCAACCGGTAACCAAGAAGCAAGCTCTATATAAGAGACAGATCGGAAACGACAGAGAAGTAATCAACAAGAGGAATCGAATCAATAAGAAGAATTCTGACAGATCAAGGGCTGTCTGCAAGAAAGATTCAGAGTTCAATCTGAATTTACAGAAGAAGCTGACGTAGGATCAACTTCAACATCAAGAGAAGATCCACCTTATTTTGTTCTAATCAAGAAGCTTTGAAAAGCTAAGTTAGGTTGGATCAGAAGGATCAGTCTATATAAGAACTGATCAAGAATACAGCATCAACAGAGAAATTTAGCTGGTGAAGTTTTCAGTCACTATTTACTCACAAATTCTTGTAGGATCTACTATTAGATCTGAGATTGCAAGCCTAAAATTATAAAGGCTGAGGTAGGGTTGTGTGCCTGAGGTAGGACTTGTGGAAAGTTTGAGTTGTAAGCCTAATTATAAAGGCTGAGGTAGGGCTGAGGCCTGAGGTAGGATTCTGGGGAAGAATCTGAGAAAGGACTTGTGTAAAGTCTGAGGTGTAGGAACCATCTTGGGTTCTGAGATTGTAAGATCTGCGGATCCGAGCCAGTGGAAGGAAGTTAGGTTGAATCCAGTTATCTTTTAGATAGGCGAAGGGGGAAAGTTGATGTACCCATATCTTGGGGAACCACTATAGATCTGGTGCATTCTGTGTTATGTTTATTTTCTGTAGATTGATTAATCTGTGCTAAAAGAAGTCATATAACTGTTTGCCTAAAAAATTAAAAAGACACAAAAAGATTAGAACCTATTCACCCCCCCCCCCCCCCATCTAGGTGTTTAGGCTCTTGAAATAAAGTCTTTCAAGTGGTATCAGAGGGAGGTTGCTCAAAGTTTGACCTAACAGTCAGAGTATTTCTCCAAGGCAAATAACAGATAACAAGAATGGGTTCAAGTGAAAATCAAAAGGAATTTAGATCTATGAAATTGCCCATATGCAGGAAAGAATCTTTTGGCATTTGGAAAGAAAGGGTCAGGCTGTTTATGGAAGCATCTGATCCAAGAATTTATATCATAGTACAGGAAGGCCCCTTCATCCCAATGAAGGTATCAGTTCTTGATGCAAGCATTCAAACTCC
This sequence comes from Platanthera zijinensis, assembly GCA_039513925.1. NCBI lineage: Eukaryota > Viridiplantae > Streptophyta > Magnoliopsida > Asparagales > Orchidaceae > Platanthera > Platanthera zijinensis. Next base: position 288,153,342 of record CM077078.1, on the reverse strand, counting down.
AAAGAGTTATTCAGAGATGACTAAGGATGAAATCATCTTGGCTACATTAGATAAAAGTGCTAAGAATATAATTGTAAGTGCCATAGATGATGCAACATTCCAGAATCTTATGCACTGTAAAACTTTCAAAGAAATGTGGGATACATTGATTGTCTATATGGAAGGCACATAAGAAGTCAGAGAGGACAGAAAGTCTATGCTGAATCAAGAGTATGAGAGCTTTAGGCAGACTAAAACTGACAGCATAGCTGAATGCTATAAAAAGTTTTTCAGAATAGTGAATGAACTGATGACATATGGAAGTGTATTCAGTACTTATGAACTGAATGACAAGTTTATTAGGTCCCTAACAAAGGATTGGGACACTAAGATATGTGTTATCATGGAAGTGGCCAAACTGGCTGACACACCTCCACCTACACTTTTTGGAAAACTGCTTTCATATGAAATGCAGCTTACTGCTAGGAAAGAGGAAGAGAAGGGCAGCAGATCTGAACATAAAGAAAAGTCAGTAGCCTTCAAGGCTGAGAGCTCAAGGAAGGGTAGGAGAAAATCTCCTTCTCCACCTAGAAGGAGTACTGAAGCAGAAGAAGGAGTTCCTGAAACTAGTACATCAGATAGTCACACATCTGATGAAGACTTTGCTGCCTTCACAAGATAATTCCAAAGGTTCATGAAGAAAAAGAAATGGAGAACCAGACCTTCATCAACATCCTATTCCAAGGATGAATACTATAGGAAGAATAAAATACCTAAGGAGGACAGGTATGCTTCTAAACCTGGTAAACAATATAATTCTAAGATTGTGTGTTATTGCTGCAACGGGTCTGAGCATGTCATAGCTGACTATCCTAACAAAAGAAAAGAGTCAAAGGATAAGAAGAAGCAGCTGGTCAAAGGCAAGAAGGAGAAGTCTCTAGTGGCTCAGAAGGAGAAGAGTTGGACAGATTCTTCATCTTCAGAATCTGAAGAAGAAGAGGTAGAAGCATATGTTGGACTCTTCTCAATAGAAGAGGATTCGAGGGAACTAGAATTCCTATAGATGCTGGACTCCATAAATGGAGTAGAAGAATATTGTTGTAAAGGGCTAATGGCACAATCTGAAGAAGAACAGTGCCAGGATCAGCCTGGACCAAGTAAGGTAAACAATTCTTCCCGAGTCTCAGATTACTTTACTAGATCAGAATAAGAAGCACCTACTTCAAAAGAAGTTCATGGATCTGAGTCTGAGGGGGATATTCACCAACTCATTGATGAGTATGGTGGGTTGTTGCATGCCCTAAAGAAGAGCAAGTTTCTTGTTAAAGAGCAGGCCAAAGAGATTGAGTCTCTTAAACTAGCTGCAGCAGATTCAGCAAAACTACTAGATCAAAAACCGAATGAGGTTGCCAAATTGAAGAACATTACAGTTATTCAGATGGGCACAATCTCATTGAAAGAGAATCATATCAAGAAACTGGAGGTAAAACTCCAGCAAGAGAGAGAGCTAGTGGCTAAATTCTCCAAGACAAAATCAGTCTTACCTTTGATAGATAATTTTGTTTCACAAAAAGGGAAGACTGGTCTAGGCTTTAAGGGAAGAACTAGGCCTACCAATTCTCATAGAAAAGGTAAAGCTACAGTTCAGCCTCTAGCTGTTAAACCCCCTATTTTCTTTAAGAAGGTAGTGAATCCTACTAACAGGTATGATCATGACATTACCCTTGGTCACTTTGACCATGAAAATTTCATGAGCAAGGGTGCAAATGTCAATAGACCAATCTATAGGCATGCCCATCATATTCAAGAGGAGTACTTGAAGAATGTTGTTCCAGCACCAACACTTAATAAGTCTATTGGCAATAAAGTAAGAAAACTTGTACCTAAGAAAAGGTATAATAGGTTTGAGTGTTGGTGTTGTGGCAAGATGGGCCACTTTGTCATGGATTGCTGGTTTAACTTATGTGTTAAAACCAAAAGTAGGATTCCTGTTAGATTAGTTATAGGATTTCAAATTAACAAGGACCTGGGACCCACTAGCAAGTTGGGTTCTAAGGGTAAGTGATTCTTTATTTGTTGCAGGTAAATCCAAGTGACCATACCCCTATATAGTACTTGGATAGTGGCTGTTCCAGACACATGACTGGAACAAGGAGAATGTTGAGGGACTATGTACTCATAAAGAATAGACCAAAAGTTATCTTTTGTGGATCAGAAAAGGGAATCATCAAAGGATTTGGTAACATATCTTGTGATTCAATTACAATCACTAAAGTGGCTTATGTAAAGGGTATAAAACATAACCTGATTAGCATAAGTCAACTTAGTGATCTAGGTTATGATATTTCATTCCTCAAAGGGGAGTGCCTAGTAAAAAGGTCAAGTGATCAAGAGATCATTTTGACTGGCACAAGGAAAAGAAATGTGTATTGCCTTAACCTAGATTGTAAGTCTAACAACTCACCTATTTTTTTGGTTGTAGGAGAGAAAGCTTCTCTATGTGTCAAATGGCACAAGAGGCTAGCTCATCTGAACTATAAGTCAATAGGACTGCTGTTCAGCATGGGATTAGTGAGGAATTGTCCTCAAGTTAAGTGAATAAAAAAGGGTGTGTGTTCAGCTTGCCAAAAAGGCAAGCAGACTAAGTCCTCTTTTCAGTCACTTGACATCAAAGATTCAAAGAGATGTTTGTATCTCATGCATATGGATTTGTTTGGTCTTATGCCAGTTCATATTATTGGTAGGAATGCATGCACACTTATTATTGTGGATGACTATTCTATAGTTACATGGGTTTTCTTCTTGAGGCAGAAATCTGAAACTCCAACTATTTTCAAGTCTTTTGTCAGACAAATACATAATGAATACAACAGTTCAGTGGTCAAAATCAGAAGTGACCATGGAACTAAATTTCAGTCTGAATATATGATAAAATTCTTTGAAGAACTTGGGATTCATCAGGAATTCTCTTTACCTAGAACTCCTCAGCAAAATGGTGTTTCTAAAAGAAAGAATAGGACTCTAATTAAGGCCAGTAGAACTCTACTGAATGACACTACTCTCCTTAAATACTTCTAGACTGAGGCAATAAATACTGCATGTCATGTGCTCAATAGGGCCTCCATCAACAAGAAACACAAGATGACTCCCTACCAGATTTTGAAAGGCAGAAAACCAAACATATCTTATTTCAGAATCTTTGGTAGTAAGTGTTTTGTACTAGTCAATGGTAAACACTACCAGACTAAGTTTGCTGCCAAATCCCTAGAAGGGATATTTGTTGGGTACAGCAACCAAAGTAGAGCCTACAGAATCTACAACTTGGCTACTCAAGTTATAGAAGAATCTGTGCATGTTGTATTTGATGAGTCAATGTTTATTAATATGGAATTGTCTAGTTCTTCAGTTAGTTCTACAGGTCTAACAGATAAGTTGGACAAGCTGACCATCAATGAAGATGTTCCTGCTAAACTGGATGAGGATAAAGATGCCAGCTATCCAGGCGGAGACTATGTCCCTCTGGGTGAATAAGAAAATGTGGAGCATCAAGATGAGGAAATTGGAGATAGCCTTAATGCTGAAAGAATTCCTCCAGCAAGGAGACACCTTAAGGATCATCCAGCTCACCAGATCATTAGTGATGCAAGTCAGGGTGTTCTAACAAGGAGCTGGAGCATGAGCACAGTTCTATGTTCTAGCTTCCTATCTCAGATAGAACCTAGGAAGATTGAAGAAGCAATGCAAGACACCAACTGGATTGATGCAATGCAAGAAGAGCTCAGTCAGTTCAAAAGGTGTAAGGTCTGGGAACTGGTGCCAAAACCTAAGGATCATAACAAAATAGGAACTAAGTGGATCTATAGGAACAAGCTTGATGATAATGGCACTATAGTCAAGAACAAGGCTATACTGGTAGCAAAAGGCTACAGGCAAGAGGAAGGTATTGATTTTGATCAAACCTTTGCTCCAGTGGCAAGGCTGGAGGCTATAAGGCTGTTCTTGGCCTTTGCTGCCTTTCAAGGGTTCAAAGTATATCAGATGGATGTGAAATCAGCATTTCTGAATGGTGATTTAAAAGAAGAAGTCTTTGTAGAACAACCCTCAGGTTTTGTTGACTCTCACTTTCCTAATTATGAATATAGGCTTAGGGAAGCACTATATGGTTTGAAACAAGCTCCAAGGGCGTGGTATGAAACCTTGTCTGCCTTCCTTATTGAGAATAAATTCTCTAGAGGAAAGGTAAATAAAACTCTATTCTATAAGGAATCAAAAGGCAAGATAATACTAGTCCAGATATATGTGGATGACATTATATTTGGTTTTACTGAAAATAGCCTTTGTAGGAAGTTTGCCAAACTTATGCAAGGGAAGTTTGAGATGAGCAGTATGGGTGAGCTGAAGTTCTTCTTGGGACTTCAAGTTAGATAGACTGAGAGTGGATTGTCTATATCCCAGTCTAAGTTCACCAAGGAGTTGATTAAGAAGTATGGTTTGGACTCAGCTTCTACTATGAAAACTCCAATGGGAACACGTATGCCTATATGAAAAGATGAAGCAAGGAAACCTGTTGATGAGTCTTTATATAGAGGGATAATTGGCTCCCAACTATACTTGACTACTAGTAGACCAGACATCATGTATGCAACATGTGTCTGTTCTAGGTATCAAGCATGTCCTAAGGAATCTCATTATACTGCAGTTAAGAGAATATTGAGATATCTTAAGGGCACACCTAATCTAGGCCTTTGGTACCCTAAGAATAGAGATTTCTATTAATTGGTTTCTCAGATGCAGATTTTGCTAGATGCAAAGAAGACAGAAAAAGTACCACAGGAACCTGTCAATTCCTTGGTGGGAGGCTGGTGTCATGGATCAGCAAGAAGCAAACCAGTGTAGCTATATCAATAGCTAAATTTGAGTATATAGCTGCAGGTAGATTCTGTGCACAATTGATGTGGATAAAGCATCAACTAGAAGATTATGACATCCATATAAGTAGAATTCAAGTATTTTGTGATTCTACAAGTGCTATTTCTATTGCTAAGAATCCTGTGTCACACAGTAGGACCAAGCATATAGCAATAAAGTTTCATTTTATCAAAGAACATGTAGAGAAGGAAAATATTAATCTAAAGTTTGTAAAAACTGATAATCAAATAGCTGATATTTTTAAAACCTCTGGATGAAACTAAATTCAATAATTTCAAAATTGAATTAGGTATGTTGAACCTAGAACAGGTTTACACAAGTTTCCATTAGTAGCATATGTAAGCACCAAATTTCTATTGAAATTTGGCTAATTACAAAGTTTGTGTCGACTCAAGCAAGTTGTGTCGACACACTCAGTATGTTGTGTCGACACAGAAAAAGGATGTGTCGACACAGAAACAGTATCTGTGTCGACAGAAGAATAGGTGTCGAAAAAATCTTGTCGAGACTATATGTCGAGAGGATATTTGTGTCGACACAAAAAGGTTGTGTCGACACAACTCTATCGAGACTAAAGTGGTCAGTGTCGACACAGACATAAGTATGTCGACACAGACTCAAGTATGTCGTCACATAAATGTGTCGACTTAAAATACGTTTTGTCGACTTAGACATTAGTATGTCGACACATAGTCGTGTCGACTTAACTTAAGTTCTGTCAAGACCTAGGTCATTTTTGTCGACACAAAAACTTATTTGTCGACTTAGGCCTGACTTTTGACCTGCCTTTGACACAAGTACTATAAATGGGTGAATCCAAAATCTGGTCGACTACGCTATCAGAAATTTTGAATCTACACCTTCTGTCGACATAGACCTTCTCTTCTCTTCTCCTCTAGCACTTACGTCAATGGTGCCACACCAAGAAGATAAGGTTAATGAAGGTTATGAACTTGTTCGCGAAGGGTTCACGACTGCTTCTGATGAAATTCAGGGAGTTATTGCCCTAATTTCTGAAAATGGATTAGAAGTCTTGGTCTCTGAACCGACCAAAATATGGAAAAAGGAAGTCATGAAGTTCTACTCAATCGCTACAATGGACTCTAAAGGAAAGAATATCAAGGCATCTATTCAAGAAACTAGCTAGAAGCTCACTTTGAAAACTATCAGGAAAGTACTACATCTTCCTTTGATCAAGGATACAGGTGAAATAACTCCTTCCCAGATAACTGAAGCTTTAAGCTGGTGTGGACTGAGTCCCAGTATTAAGATTGGATCATCTATCAATATGAAAGGGATGAATTCCCAGGGAAAATTTCTTTCAGAAGTTATGGGCAAAGTGATTATCTGCAAGACTAGTGGACATGATAGGATTTCTGCCCACATGTTCAATCTTTTGGTGAGGGTTATATTCAAGATAAACACTGACTGAGCAGCAGTGGTGTTTGATAAAATTCAAGAAGGAATTAAGAAACCTAACCTGGGAAGGATCCTCAGTTTATGCTTAACATCAGTAATTCCAGATGTTCTGAAACAAGCAAATGGATCTAAGATAAATAACATGAGGAAAATGGACGTGAGGATACTGTCAAGATGGTAAATAGTTCTGACCAAGGAAGTCCCTGCTCCCAAGGAGCAAACTAAGAAAGATAAGAAAAAAGAAAGTGGTTGTACAGGCTGACTCCTCCAGTGATTTTGAGGAGGAAGTGGTCTTTAGTTCTGATGAAGACCAGCACCAATAGGATGCTCATGATCAAGAAAAGGACAGTGAGCCCCAGGAGCAACAAGTTAACTCCAATCCAAGGGGAGAAAACATAGAACAAGAAATTGAGCATCCTTCCCATAAGGGAGGTATTGATGATGTTGTCCTAGACAGTGACTTAGCTTCAGATACAATCATGGATATAGTATCTGAAATCAACACTACAGCTGAAGAAACTTATAAGACAGATGCTCAAAATGAGCCAGTAAGTATCTTCTCCACAGTCTAGTGATATATGATGGGATTCTCCTCAAAAAAATTGTTCTATAGGACACTTTTGTTACACAAAAAATCTTTCAAGTGGTATTAGTCTTTTAAGTAATACTTTAAAAACTAATCTTATTCCTTCTGTATAGATACATCAGGAATTTACAATAGAAGAATTGTTTCCTGATCCTCCTCAAGATAGGTCTTAGGGGGAGCATATTGAGAAAGGAAAAGATATTCCAAGGACTGAGGGGGAGTTATCAAAGGATACTGAGGAGGATGCCCCAGCTGAAAAGAATACTGTTAATATTAAAAGTACAACTGAATCTTCTGAAGATGAAAAAGCCACATTGGCTAAGAAAAGAAAGCTGACTGTGTTAAAAAAAAGAGTTCTGGATATAAGAAGGCTTTACAAAAGGGAACAGCACCTTCTACATCAAGTATGAACTTTAGTTCTTTACTGGTCCAGATGCAGATAAAATTAGATAATCAAAGACAGACAATAGAGAAATATATGGATGAAACTCATAAGGAATTATAGTTTCAGTTGGCCCAGGACATCAAATCTATTATGTTTGAAGTAAATCAGAATAAGAAGGAGATGATAGATTGCTTCCATAAAAGAGGTAATGTTGTGGTGTTCCTGGCCAAGCAACAACAAGATATCAAAGCTATAGTGGATGAAATTGAAGTGAAGCAAGTCTATGTACTGGAGAATCAGATCAGAATGAATGAAAACCTTAAGGATTCACATCATGCCATATTAACAAAGCTCACTGATTCTACCACTGCTCTGAAAGCTGACATCTCCAAGCAAATCCAAGAAGACATAGCTACTGTCAAAGCCATATTTCAAGATTCTCGGGAGAAAATTAAAACTTTCTTGACAAAATTAAGAGATTATTTTAAGGAGGGAACTGTACATAGCTGATCAAGTCATATTCCAAAAAGAAGATTTGAGGGATCTTATTACAAGAGAAGTCATAAAGGGGGAGATATTACTAGTCAAAGCCAGCTCTGACCATGCTAAATGTACTTCCAATAGCATCAGAGCTACTCTTGGATATCCTCCTCTTTGTGATGATGATAATGTTGTAGAGTCTGGGATATAACCTACATATATTGAAGGAGATCAGCCTGAAGTTGCTCAGGTGATCTACCCCCCAGCTGATTTTGAGATGGTTCAAGAAGAAGTGCTGAAAATGTATAGTCCTCCACTAGAGGCACAAAATGTAATTCTAGAAAAGGTTGAGATGTCAAAAGCTGCATTAGAAGCTTAGAAGGAAGCTCAACTTTCTAAGAAGAGGTTCAGAGAGCAGGCTGAGCTAAAGCCAGATTTTGAGCAGTGGAGCCCAACTTCTAGAAACATCATACTTACTGCCTGGAAAGCTGTAAAGGATAAAACTCATGACATGGGTAAGTGGTATTCAGATCAAGAGTGGAATAAATATCAAGCAGAATAAGAAGCAAATCTTCAATAAAGAAGAAGAGCTAAGGCTGGGAAGCTACCTGCTAATGCTCAAGAGCCAAGCAAATACTTCCCCAAACCTTTCCACTATTTTGAAAGACAAAAGATCAAGGCTGAAGAATTAAAGAAGAAAGCTCTAAAAGGGAAAAAGCTAGCTAAGGATGTTGAACCTTCTGTGTAGGCTAAAATCAATGTCTGTGCATTTATTCTTACTTTTCTTCCTTCATGTTCTTTATTTATTATAATAATTCACCTTAGTGTAGAGGGTTCTGACTTCTACAAATAGGGGGATATTGTTGGGTATTGCATCCACAATAACTAAGATTTGCATGAAGTCACCCTTGAACTAAGATGAATTAAGTTGTATTTGATATCCTTGTTCTAGTTGAATGTTTGCAGATTCTCAGTGCTAAGTGTAGACCAATGTCAGTCTACAGTGGGTCAGGAACACAGGACCATTCAGTGTAATCCCTCACTGGGTGATCCAAAGTGTTGACTCATGTGTAGCCTCTCAATTGGGATACACTTTATGTTCAAACATTGGGAGCAAAGGATGGAGATAGGGCCAGAAGGAAATCTTCTCTAAAGTTCTTGAAAAAACTTTCTAAGTCCAGTTCTCGAGAAGTAATCTCAGAGTTCTCGAGAAGTATGGTATAGTTCTCGAGAAGCTCAGACTCTACTTCTCGAGAAGTTAGGACAGTTCAAGAATTTCTCTAAGTTTAGTTCTCGAGAAGTCAGTAAAGCTCTCGAGAACTATTCTATAAGTTCTCAAAAACTCAATTTAGTTCTCGAGAAGTATTCCTTTGATTCTCAAGTTCAGAAATTCAATTAGAAGTTGATTCTAAGTAAGTTCTCGAGAAGTCTTCTATAAGTTCTCGAGAAGTCAATTTAGTTCTCGAGAAGTATTCCCTTGGTTCTCGAGAAGTTCAGGAAAAAATTTCTCTAAGCTCAAGTTCTCGAGAAGTCCTCTATTATTTCTCGAGAAGTAAATTAGTTCTCGAGAACTATACTCTGGTGTTCTCGAGAAGTCCAACCCCTTCTAAAGAGATTATTTTTCGAGAAGTCTCTACAGTTCTCGAAAACTCAGTTCATAGTTCTCGAGAACTATAATCACATCTCGAGAACTAAGTAAGATTTTTTCCAGAGAATTTCTTCTAAGTCCAGAATGGCTGGAATTTCAAATAACCCAATAGGATTGGTCCACGTGTCATCATTAATGATATTTCAAACCATTAAGAGATATCCTATATAAGGTCTTATCACTAAGACATAACCCTAAGAATGATTAAGAGAAATCATTGAGCGAAACTCGTTATTTCCAAAAAGCTCTAGTTCGGCCGATCTCTTCTCAAGCTCGACGTCGTGAAGCCGCTGCCACCGCTCTCGTCAAGATCGATCCTCATCCTTTCGATCTAGAAGATATATTGATTCAGGAAACTTTCTTTCTTCCTTGATCGAGTAGATTCAAGAATTTCTCAGGTCAGATCTACTAGTCTTCTTTAACAATTCTGAAAGGGCCGCAACTTCAAGAAGAAGACCTAAAGACTTATTTCTTGCAGATCTGAGAATATTTCTGTTTGTATTTTCAATCTCTATTTGTAAATCTTGTAAGAGATTATTCTCTGAGTGTAGGAGCGTTGTGCTCCGAGTGGTAGGAAGTTTTTATATCTTCCGAGTGTAGATCCGTTTGGATCGAGTTTTGTAGGAACGTGGTTCTAAGGTGTAGGATTGGTTTGCAATCCGAGATAGTGGAGTAGCCGAGTCTAGTGATTTGCTAGATCGGTGAGGAAAGTGGACGTACCAAAGATCAGGGAACCACTATAAATCTCTTGTCGTCTATGTGATTGCTTGATCACTTATTTGTGTTATTTGTCAAATTTTTTATTCCGCATTAGACGCACATCTCACCTATTCACCCCCCCTCTTGGTGATTTAGGTAGACAACTTACATCTTTCAATTGGTATCAGAGGGAGGTTGATCGTTAAAAGGTTAACACCTTGATCTAATCCTTCCCAAGTTGTCTTTAGAGAAGTATCAAGCATGAGTAAGACCAAGGATTTTGCTAAGCTCCCTATATGCACCAAGAATAATTTTTCTATATGGAAGGAAAGAGTTAAACTCTTCATGGAAGCAGTGGACCCTCTGATCTTCATTATTGTTGAAGAAGGTCTGTATGTTCCTATGATTGCATCTACAATAGATCCAGCATGAAAAGTCCCAAAGAAGTTTATGGACTTGGATAAGGATGAGATTGCACTTGTCTCCCTGGACGAGATTGCACTTGTCTCCCCGGACAAGAAAGCTAAAAATATTATAGCAAGTGCAGTCGATGACTCGATGCTACAAAATATGATTCATTGCCAGTATGCCAAGGATATGTGGCAATCCCTGGTGACTCTAATGGAAGGCACTTAAGAAGTTAGGGTTGATCGGAGATTCCTTCTAAATCAGAAGTATAAAGCCTTCAGGCAAGGTCACAAGGAAGCCATAGCTGATACCTTTGAGAACATCTTCAAGATAGTTAATGACCTAAGAGTTTATGGCCGAGTCTTCACAAATGTAGAACTGAATGACAAATTCTTAAGATCCCTGACCAAGGAATGGGATAATAAGGTATGCGTCATTTGGGAGATGGGAAGGTTAGCCAAGACGGACCTGCAGAATCTATTCGGAAAGCTTATGTATTACGATCTCAAAATCAACTCAAGAAAAGCTGAAGAAGAGATGAGTAGGTCTGAATCCAAGGAGAAGTCTGTCGCTCTAAAGGCAGATAGCTCAAGGAAGACAAAGGCTAGCTCTCCTGCCCCAGCTCCTAAAGCTAATGAAGAAGAATCATCTGAGCCAAGCTCCTCTGGCTCAGAGCTATATGATGGAGAGTTCTCTCTACTCTCAAGGCAGTTCAAGAAATTCTTTAACAGGAAGAAGCAATGGAGAGGCAAGGATGCCTCCTATAGAAGATCACGCAATGATGGTGATCACCACAGAAAAGGCTCAAGCAGCCACGACAGGTATGGTTCTAAACCAAAAAAACATTATTCGACTGACATTGTTTGTTATTGCTGTAATAAGTCAGGTCACGTCATTACGGATTGCCCCCACAAGAAGAAAGAGGGTGGCAAAAGAGAAGAGAAGAAGTCCTACAGTAAAAGGAGGACAGAAAAGAGCCTGTTGGCCAAGAAGGGAAAAACCCTCAGTGACTCCGACTCATCTGAGTCGAGTGCAGAAGAGGAAGAAGCCTACTTTGGGCTAATGGCTCTAACTAATGATGAATTAGTCCCCCAGTTCAATGGGGAGGTAAAATCTCACACCCCTCTTTCAGAATCTGATGATGATGATGAGCAAGAGGGTTATCCCTCTAAGGATGAATCTGAACTCATGGGACAATATAAGGAGTTACTCGAGGCTTACGACAAATGTCGCCGAGTCGTGAAAACTCAAGCTAAAGAGATAAAGTCTTTAAAAGCTACAGAGAGCGCCTTAAGAGAAGAAGTCTCAAAGACTGGCTCTCTCAAGGAAGACTTCAATAAATCTATTGAAGAATATAACAAGGCTCTTGAGCACCTTGACCTTAAGGAGAAAATCATCAAGGAGTTGGAAGAACAACTCTCGGCTAAAAAGAAACTTGTAGAAGGTTTCTCTAAGCCTAAACGTTACTTCCCCTGATTGCTGAATTCTCAGCTAAGGGCAAGGGTGCTGGACTAGGCCATAAAGGTGCTCCTAGTAAATCCTCTAGGAGAAGGAAGGCCAAGAGAAAGAATAAGGATGCCAAGAAGGCCTTGGCCGAGGAAAAAAGGGAAAGCTCCTTTGGATCCAGTCTCATTCAAGAAAGTTATCTTTCCTGCGAACGAATTTGACTTTGAGTCCACCTATGGACACTTCACTAGGCCGATCCCAGAGAAGCCTAAGTCAAGGTACCAAGGTTGTACTCGCCCTCGTGACTTTGGCGAGAGTGTCTTCAAGACACCTTATGAAGAGATTCAACTTCAGAGCTATTGACCTTATGTTCATGGTCATAACATCAAGAAGGCACCAAAAGTTAAACCTGTTGTGGAAAAGCCTATGAAGGAGAAGACTTCATGTAGTTGCCATCATCATGAAGCTTCTTCCTCCAAGAATGCTACCCCTGCTGGACCTCCTCTCAAGAAGGTCAAGCAGGAGATCATAAGGCAGAGATACAACATATTCGACTGTTGGTGCTGTGGTAGAGTTGGTCACTTTGCCATAGATTGTTGGTTCAATCCTAAAAATGTTGCAACTCCTCAAGTTAGTAACGTGAGAATGACCACTCATGAGGCTAATACTTGTAGGGGGAGTATTCTAACTCAAGACCAAGGACCCAAACGTGTTTGGGTTCCTAAGGCTAAGTGATTATAATTTCAGATACGTCCAAAGGAAATTAAAACGCCAATCTGGTATTTGGACAGTGGATGTTCTCAGCATATGACTGGGACAAGGAGCCTACTCCAGAACTTTTTACCGGTGTTGAACAGACCAAAGGTCATCTTTGGAGGTTCAGACCGAGGAATTACCAAAGGCTACGGTATGATTACTAATGGTAACGTATCCTTTTCGAATGTAGCCTATGTTGAAGGATTGGAACACAATCTCATCAGCATAAGCCAACTATGCGACAAAGGATACGTGGTTGAATTCTATGCTGACAAGTGTTTGATAAAATCAGTTGACAACATGGAAACTATTTTATCAGGCACTCGAAGTAGAAATATTTTCTGTTTAAATTTGATCTATATTGACTCCTCTATACCAGTATATTTTTTAGCAAAAAGTAGTGCATCTCTTGCTGACCAATGGCACAAGAGACTAGCACATATTAATTTCAAAACTATAAATAAACTATTCTCTCAAAACTTAGTACGTGATTCTCCTAATGTCAAGTGCGTTAAGGACAACCCTTGTAATGTCTGTATAAAAGGCAAGCAAACAAGGAGTTCATTTAAAAGCATTATAGGCAAGGATTCTGATAGAAGCTTATAGCTTCTTTATATGGACTTGTTTGGTCAACTGCAAGTTAGAAGTTTGGGAGGTAAGGAATATACGTTGGTTATTGTGGATGATTACTCGTGCTTTGCATGGGTGTTCTTTCTGAAACACAAGTCAGATACTGAATACTCTATTCACCCCCCCCCCTCTAGAGTTGTATCTATCCTCACTTTCAATTGGTATCAAAGGGAGGTTCACTGACTGTACAGGCTAACACCTGAGTCATAAGATCCAGATAGAAACCAATCTTATAGATATTCACAGATAGTCAAACTATCAAACACAACAGATATTCGACCTATCAAATAGATAGTTGAACTATCAAAGAAGACAGATAGTCGACCTATCAAACAGATAGTCGAGCTATCAGATAGTTGAAATATCCAAGCAGATAGTTGAACTATCAAACAGAGCAGATAGTCGACCTATCAAATAGATAGTCGAGCTATCAAACAACACAGATAGTCGACCTATCAAACAGATAGTCGAACTATCAGATAGTTGAACTATCCAAGCAGATAGTTGAACTATCAAGAAATCTGTCTGGTCAAAAGAAGTCGAGCGGGGTTCGACGATCGACGAGGCAAATACCACAGTGCGTCGAGCTAACAAGAGTTGAACTAACTCAGAGATAGACGATCTACTGACTGACGATAGTCGAGCAACTGATAGAAGATCGTCGAACAGTTGATCGACGATAGTCGAGCAACGTTCGACCATAGTCGAACCAAAAACAACTTAACCAAATTTTCATTTGGATAAGTGACAACTCTACAACTATAGCAATCTAACTAAATAACTAACCTTTAACCATAGATAAATCTTGGGTCAAGAAACTAAAAGAGAAGACTGAACTCAAATCCAAACTAGGGTACCAACAATCTCCCCCTATTTGGGTAAAGTCTCTCAAAACAAAACAAACAAAACAAACTACTGGAAATAAATATAATACAAAAAAGGAAATATCTAAGCAGCAGATAGCATCAATCAAATAAACAAATGAACAACTGTCAATCAATAAAAATTAAGAAGCATCAGAATCTGGTTTAGATACAGAGGAACCAGGAAGAAAAGAAATTTTTCTGAAAGGGTCTAAAGCTTCTTTCTTTGATAACTTTAGATCTTGTTCTCCAATAATTCTAGATTCTTCTGTTCTTAGAACTACTGCTTCAGGATGCTTTTCCATATATTTTGAAGGATCAAAGACCTCAGGTCTAACCTGGAATTTATCTAGCTCCTTCTTTCTGAATTTAGACATAGTCGTTAATCCTGTAATATCTTTTCCTTCTGCTTTGGCTTTTCTGATCTGGGCTGATCCAACTAGTTCAAGAAATCTAGCCATCCTGAAATCAGGATTAAGCTCTTGACTTTCATATTCATTTTCACAAGTTGGATCTAAAGGTTTTACAACTTTAAATTTAGTAGAAAGTTCTAACAAGTTAGAAGTTGGCTCTCTATTTTCTTGAATAACTAATGAAGAAGGAGGAGCAAACTCAGCATATTTCTTATTTGATTTTTCAGAGAAAATAATCCTTTTACCTTTTGAATCAGTTTCCTTTGCTAGAGTTGGCTTTGAAGAAGATATGCTTTTGGTTTCTTTGGAAGGTGAAGCTCTTCTCTTGGGAGAAGGAGGAGGAGAAAAAGTTGGTTTCTGATAAACTACCTCCTTTACTTGTTCTCTTGCGTCAGCATCTTGCCTTTGATATCCAGATTGGGATCTGCTTTGATATCCTGGATTGCTTTTCCTTTATGAGATTGAGATGGAGTATATCTGGCAGAAGGGGCTGAAGGATTTGCAGATGTTTTTCCAGAAGCTCCTACACTGGGAGGTGGAGGAGGAGGACCTCTAGGCGTCCATTTAGGTGCTGGACTATCATATCTTTTGGATTTCTTCCTTTGCTTTTGCTGATTCTTAGAGAATCCCATCCAGTGCTTATATTCCTTAGACTTGGGATCTATTCCTTTCAAGATATAATAAGGAATATCATGGTCAGGGTTAGGTGGAGGAGGAGCAGCAGCTTTTCTTTTCCTTTTAGCAGATATCTTTTTCTTAGATTCTTCTGAGTCATCAGAGTCATCCTAATCCTCGGAATTAGATGATGGATGATGATCATAAGGATCAAAAGCTTCTTGCACAGCTTTTTCTTTATATTTTAAAGCAGTTTTTTCTATCTCTTCTTCCAAGGCATCCTGTGCCAGAAGAGTATCCAGATCCAGTCCTGGGGAGTCGTCCCAGACTATAGACTTTTCTTCTTGAATATCTGAGACTTTCTCTATCTCAGCTGCAACTGTCATGAGGACCAGTTCATCATTCACAGCTACTTGAGCTGGAGGGGAAGATACAGGCTCTTGATTAGCAGATTCTTACACTAGTTCTTGAGCAGGTTGTTGAACAGGTTCTTGGACAGCTAGAACTTCTTCCACTAGATCTGTAGTATTAGGAACACAGATTTGCTAAATGAAATTGAAACATCCCTTCTAGGTATTCATAGACTAGCATGTCAGTTAACATGTCAAGAAAATGAGTAAATGAATTACCTTCAGGATTTTCTCCTGAATTTCCTAACTCCCATAAGTCATCTAGAAAGGAGGTAATGACTCCTTCTAGGAACAGAGAAACTAAGGGAGTGGAGGCTTCTTCGAGGCATACTTTAACAGCAAATTCCGCATGCAATATAACATCAGATGCCATGGGATCTAGAGCTGGGGCTGCTATCTCTTTAGGAACAGTTTCTGTCTCTGCTTGAGTGATTTTCGCTGGAGGAGGAGTCAGGGGCAGTTCAGAGGCATCTTCATGAAACATCTCCCCCTGCCTGATTTCAGTGGATACTGAAACCAGGCCCCTAGATGAAGAGGGCTCAGCAGATTTTGAGAGAGCTTGGATGGAGGCAGTCAGGGAAGAAATGGAAGAGACGAGGGGGGCAATTGCTTCTTCAATCATGATTTTGATTGAAGGAGTAATTAACCCCAATATACTTGAAATGAAGGCTGGAGTGATTTCAAATGAAGGTGGGGGAATCATAGTAGATGGATAATCATCAGGGATAGTGTTCTCCTGATGAGATGGAGAGTGAACTGGTGATTGATGGGTGGATGCAAGAAGATCAATATGATCAGAATGAGGAATTGGTGACTGAGGAGGAGTGGTTAGCTCAGAAACCAATAAATCAAAACTAGGATGAGAAATCCTAGCAAGATGAGAAGGGAGAGGAGATGCTGGTGATGCATGGAGAATTGTGGAGGAATAGTCAAGAAGAAGAGAGGCAGAAGATGGTACTTCAATTGAAGTAGATGGAACTTCAGTTGAAGTAGATGGTAATGCAGATGAAGTGGATGGAATGGAGAGAATGGATGAGCCTGCTTCAGGTAGGTGGGGAGTGACTGAAACAGTCCTTGTGCTCTCAGACACAACTGGAGCTACCCCTGCTGGAGGAGGCTTCTGAAAACTCCTTTTCCACTTAACAAACAATGTTGGATCCATCTTCTTGCTGGCATTGATGGATGTAGAGACTATAACCAACAGCTGGGGGTATTTCTCTCTTAGAAATATCCCAAGTACCCTACCCAGGCATACTTCCTTCTTGCTATTCTTCTTTCTTATCAAATCAAACATAACTCCTGCCCAATTTATCTATTTCTTGTTTACTATTGCACACATTAGGGCAAACTGTTGCCTGGTTATGTTATCATGAGCAGAGTGCTTGCCCAGAAGCACTTTTCCGACTAGTTCAGCCAAGAACTTTATCCTCAATGGAAAATTAACCTTTAGCGGCTTAGAAGGAATGCCTTCTGCATGTCCTAATTCAATCAACATCCTCCCAAACTCTGGAGTATCTTGTTCATATTCCTATTCACCATTCAGTAATCCAAAAATATCAGTTAAAATGGCGGGAGTCAGAATTACCTCTTCGCCGCCAATCGTTCCAGTCATAGATTCATCACTAGAAGACGAAGTGAAAGCCCACTCTTTAATCTCTTGGATGTTTATCTTGATCCTTGTGGACATTAGCCTTTCCAATCCTTGTTCCTTACAGAGCTGGACGATTTCTACTATCTCAGAATCACATGCGCTGAAAGAGTCAAAATCTACGCTGAATCTGGCGTCGAACTTCATTACTGACAGAAGGGCTGGAGCAATCGCCATTGATTGGGTTGGAGAAGACGAGAGAGACGACGAAAGCGAAATGGCAGAGAGCGCGAGGTAGGGCTCAAGCAGAAAGACGGAATGCGAAAAGACGATCTCCGTCGATGACAAAAAGAACGATCTCTTAACCTAGGTCGACCATCGGTTTTATATTAAAATAGCAATCGTCGATCTATTTTAACAGATACTGGAGACGATATTCGAACGGTCGAACGGTCGTTCGACGATCATTTCCTGAAGCAGAGTAGTCGATCAATCGTTCGACTATTTCTGTCTTCACAAACAAATAAGCTGTCATCGCCCGTAGGTCGACGATAGGCTCAACCTGTTCGACTATCGTCGAACGTCGTTCGACGATCTTCAAACAGATTTCAACAAAGGAAGAAGTCACACTTAGTCTTTTCCATTAATCATGCCTAGTTGAACCAAAAAGAATAGATGCTTTTGTTCATCTAAGGGCTTGGTGAAAATATCACCTCTCTGAAGGTCAGTTGATATGATGTAAGACCCCCATTTTTTTTCTTTTTCGACACCGGGGTCTTAGGCCCAGAACCGCCGCCTTGCGGTGATACCTTCGCACTCGGGAAGGTTGTCA
The DNA here is from genome assembly GCA_039513925.1 of Platanthera zijinensis. NCBI lineage: Eukaryota > Viridiplantae > Streptophyta > Magnoliopsida > Asparagales > Orchidaceae > Platanthera > Platanthera zijinensis. The sequence continues at coordinate 288,135,256 of CM077078.1, read as the reverse complement.
CTACAAGACGCCGATTCTGTCGGCCAAATCGATCTCTACTGTAGCATAAGTATAAAAGCAAGTCCACAGAAATCACATATATAGAAAAATAAACTCCACGAAGGGAGTGTCCACAGATAGTACATATAATGAAAATCTCGGGCTTATGCCCGGCACATCAAGTCCTCACTACAATTCACTCATCGCGGAAGCAAACTAATACAACTACTATAGTTCGGGACTCACTGTCCCTGCTGTCTGGACTCCAGTGCTAGACTGTCCGATCTCCAAGCGTGCCGACCTCCGGGGCTGCTCCTCCATGCTGGGCTCCGTGGTCCCCTAAATGATGTGGTTCGAAAACCGTTAGTCTAAAAGACTAAGTCCTATCATCCCCCACCCCTTCCCCCATGGCTCCTAAGCACCGAGCGGGGAGAAGGAAAGGGAAGGACATGAAGGTGGAGAATAGTCAAATTCCAGATGGTAGCGGAACTAAACTAGCAGTGTACGCATGATAATAATTATACAAAATTAAATAAGCAACCTTAACTTATGTGGGTACACATAAGCTAAGGGATCTTTTGCAGGGCTCCTATCGTATAAAAAGTCCCATACTGATTTATACGATAGGGTGTCGGTTCTATTAGCAGGCTTATAATATTGAAAGAGAACCTTGACTTATAAGCACGCTCACACGAACTTATAAGCCAAGGGGTCGTTTTGCAAGGCCTAATGTATAGAGCGTCCCATACCGCTTATACATTAGGTGTCAGGTTTTATGCAATGGTTATGCTATGAAATACAATTATGCTATGATGTGAACATGCAAGTGCAACTCACCCACTCGACTCTGTGTACACAAACCTTTAGTTCCCCCTTTCGGAGCCATTACCTCCCAGGATACCTCCATAGTGGCAGACGGAAGTGGTGGGTTGGGCCTCGCCCACCTCTAAACCAGTAAAGCACTACCGGTCAGACCTATCGTACGCCTCAACGCTTGGTACACTAAGCGGACGCCTGCGTACTCTTGCCGGCTGGCGCACTGGACTTCTGTTGGCGAAGTGCTCACCACACTTGTCGAGCCAATGATATTGGTGTCGGTGCATCGAACTCCCCAATATTGAAAACCCACCACCTTAAACCTTTTATGCACATGCAATAGTTATGATTCAAACAACCAACCGAGCCGAAGCTCACCGGACAATCCCGTCCATCATAATCTACAACCGAGCCAAAGCTCCCCGGACTATCCCGTCCGTCACAATCTACCACCGAGCCAAAGCTCCTCGGACTATCCCGTCCGTCATAACCTTCAACCGAGCCAAAGCTCACCGGACAATCCAGTCCGTCATAATCTACTACCGAGCCAAAGCTCCCAGACTACCATACCCAATAACTACCGGGCTTATTGCCCAAGTAACCCATACTAACTCCCGGGACATTGGGGTGTGAGAGTGTGAAATCCTAAGTTTACTATCTACTCCTATGCCTACGACTTAGGTTTTACCCATTTCATTTCCAGATTATAGTAACTAGACCTAAGGTGATTTGACCTTCCACTTTATAGGGGAGACGATCTTTCGTCGATCCCAAACATCACCCAACATTTAGTCAAACTCATTCCTATCTCATCCAACCCTGAGTGATGAACTCATTCCACCATTTTTTTTGACTTATGTACCTAACTTGCACTCCAGATTATTTCTGAAGAATTACTATATGCAGACCACCAAGGTTTAATGTTAGGTAAAATGAGAAGTATGTCAAATAATCATCCGATACTCCTATAATAATTTATTGAGGTCCATTATTACCTTTATTGCCCAAATGCAGAGTTTTACAATTTTCCTATTTATCTAGGAATTTATTAAATATTTATAGTGGTCAAAGTCTCCAAGATTGAACTGAAGGTACCAAATTTTGACAAGATAGAATCTCCCCAGATTTATGCTATACTCAATATAAACAATTAACCTAATATCCAAGATCTCTTGATTTTTCAGCAAGGTTTTGGCCACTGATTCTATTTTTAAATTATCCCACAATATTTCATTAAAATAAATAAATAGGGTAATATTACTCCTAAAATTTCAAGTAAGCTTCCAACATGATAACAAAGGCATATAAATGCTCTGGGATAAATATCATAAGTGAATGAAGGAGTGATAAACTTCAAACAAACTATATAAACAAATTTTCCAAAATTGCTAAATGCAGACCACCAAGTCAAACTTCATGTAAAATGGGAAGTACATCAAATAATCATACAACACCCCTATAATATTTAATGGAGGTCCATTATGACCTTTAAGTCCTACATCCAGAGTTCCAAAATTTTCCTTACATATTTAATAATTTATTTAATTATTTTAATGTCTAAAATTTCCAATAATGAACATGAAGTACTATTTTTAGTCAAGACATCCTTCTACAAATTTTATATATTACTCAAAATAATGATATAACTTATCTTCCAAAATATCTAATTCTTTTCAGTAAGGTTTATCCTTAAATCAATATTACATTTAAACCCTTAAAAATTTATTTAAGAAATATAAAATACTATATTGCTTCCAAAAATTCAGAGAAATTTCAAGTATGAATCTAATGGCATGTAAATGGTTTGGACCAAATTTCATAATTTATTTATCAGTAAATGGTCTTAAATAATTTATTGAATAATTCCATCATATAGCAAGCTTGTGAAGTAACTACTTCAAAAAAGTGTCCAAGTATTTTTTATAAAATTTATATAAGCTCATAATGATTCAAAACCTTCTCTGCCAAAATTTCATGACCTCTCAAGGGTCAAGGGTAGCATAATAATTTATTTACTAAAGTGAGGCATTTCTTGTGTTACAAATGAAGTGCTATAGATAATACTCCAAAATTTCTAAATAAATAACCAAAGCTTCTTAATATCATTATGACCATCCTACCAAAATTTCATATCATTTTAAATGGTTTAGCTAACCCATTCCTATCCCACCACATTTGTGCCCTAAACTAGGGTTAGGGTTTTGAGGGTCCTAAACCTTCCAAAATACCCTAATATTTTTACCATAGGGTTATCGTTACAAAAATACCACCCCTACAAAATTTCATAGCCATACAAGGTGTTTTGGCCATATGTCCTTCACAAGGTACAAAAACCCTTCATTAGGGTTTGACCTAGGATCTTGGGCCAAATCAACTCCAATGCCCCCAAGTTTTCATTGGGAGGTGTATATTGTCATGCCAAACCAGTGTACCAAATTTGAACCTCTGTTGAGGTGAATTGGACACTAAAAGCCAAAATTACATTTTGGACCAAAATACCCTTCTTAGGGCAAGGCTAGGGTTTGCTTGAATCCCATTCAAATAAACTCCAAACTTAATGAAACTTTAACCAGAGGTCTATATTGACCTCATATCCATCCCAACAAAATTTGGATAAATTTGGACTTCATTTGACCCATAATTTAATTTACCCTAGCATAATTAAATTTTTTACAAAACTATAGGAAAGTTATTCCCAAAAATTCCCATTTTTGGGCAGGGTCTAGGTATAGGGTAGGGTGACTCCCTGCCAAAATATCAGCTCATTTGGATCAAGGATGAAGTGTGGGCAACTAGTTTAATGGCTACCTAGTCATTTGTATAGACCCCACCAAATTGAGTTCCCTGGTCAAACCAGTCACCCAAATTGCTTCAAACCAATTTTGTTTGATAGTATACCCATAGGGCTACATTTCTTGTGTTGACCATATTTTTTGAAAAGGGCTCTAACTATTTTTAATAATTAAAACCAATAAATACAAAATCTGTGACAGGGAATGAAATAAAATCAAACTTAAGCTATAGTTTATTTAATCATATCAGCACGAATCTTGGCGCGATTTTGGACGGGATCTGGTCATCTTCAAGCTCTAGCCGACGGCCCAAATTTGTCCCGCCTGGGCCATCTTCCAGCGGCTGCCGCCGGCGATCCGGCCACCTCCCCGGCCTGCCACCGCCGCCGACACCTTCGTGGTGGTCGGGGCTATCTCCAGGCGGCGGCACGGCCGCCGGGGAGCACTACTCCGGCGATCCCGACAAGCGGAAAAATCATGGAAAAACCATGAAATTGAAATTTCGATTGGGCTCAACTGAGCTCCAACCTTGGTTCTAATGATCCCTACGATCTACCCATGCAAGAAGGAGTGGAGGACGACCTTTTTGGCGGCCTGAAGTCAGGAGGATCGCCGGAATGCCATGGTGGTGGTGGTGGTGGTTGGGTTTCTTCAAAAACTCAGTGAAACAGCTTGGCTTCTTCAGGAAAGTGGTGGGAAATGCTCCTTGGACCTCACTGAAGCTTTTAAAGAGGGAGAGGAGAGAGTTAGGTGGCTGAATTGCCATGTGCCATTTTTGGCCATGGTCAATCTTGGAGTCTAGGTTGGTAGGGGGGTGGAGCTTGCTCTAATCAGTCCACAATGGCTGCTACACTCCCCCTTGTCCTTCTGAAATGAATGGGGAGGTTGGGGAGGGGGAAGGAGGAGCACAAAGTCCTCCTTCCTTCTTCTTCCTTCTCTTTCTCTCTCCTCCATGGGTGACTTTCTCTCTCCTAGTCACCATGCCTGAATTTTTGGCTCCTACATGTCCCATGTCAGCCCACAAATCCATTTGGCCACTTAGGTCAAGGTTAGCCCCAATGTAATGGGCTTGAGCTTGAGTTAGCCCATTTGGGCTAACTTGACCCAAAGTTGGACTAGGGCCCACCTAGGTTAATTTGATCCTTGAGATTTCCTTAATAGGTCCTTGGTGACCCATTAGCCTCTCCTAGGGTCAAGGTGGGGTTGGATTGGCCCTTGGAGGTCACTTGGCCCTTAACTAGGGCATTTTGACCATTTTAGGTCAAGGGTTGACTTTGGTCAAACTAGCCCTTTTGATTGGTCCCAATGGGTCCTTGGTGACCTATTGGCCTCTCACTAGGCTTATGAGGTTATAGGTGGGGTCCATTTGGCCAATAGACTGCAATTGACCCTTATGTAGGTCAATTTGACCTAATTAGGAATATAGTTGACTTTGGTCAACTTAGCCCTATTGACTACTCTCCATGGGTCCTTAGTGACCCATTGACCTCTCACTAGGTCTAGGAGGGTATGGGTGGGGTCCACTGGGCTAAGGGACTGCAATTGACCCTTGTGTAGGTCAATTTGACCCAATTAGGGTTATAATTGACTTTGGTCAACTTAACCCCATTGACTACTCTCCATGGGTCCTTAGTGACCCATAGATCTCTTTCTAGGGTTATAAGGGTATGGGTGGGGTCTTGGAGTCTTGGTGAAGCCCCATGATCACTTTTAACCAAGGTTTAGAGATCTGCTAAGTGCAGACCATAGTGCCCCTATCCACACCACCAGGTCCACTTGACTCTTTCTTGGGCTTCCTAGGGTTTTGTTATGACAAAACCACTCTTAAGGGTCTAGTTGGAAATGGGATGTTACAAATCCCAATAAACAAAACAAAGATTTCGTCCCCGAAATCCAGGTTAAGCCTACGGGGACTCCTATCAGGGAGTGGCAACTTGTAACATCCCATGAGGTTCAAAGATGTTTGTCAATATTAAGATCAAATTGCCCAATTGGCAAAGTCTAGACCCCAATAAACAAAAGTTTAGCCCATAACCTTGAAATTTCAGTTCTACTAGTTTAAATTAGGAAGGAAATTGAACATCTTGAGTGGTTGCGAGGAATACCTGACTGAAGAGTTCCGGATATTTTTGTCGCATCATGTCCTGGGGCTCCCATGTGTGCTCCTCTCTTCCGTGATTTCTCCACAGGACATTGACTAACGGACCCTCTTGTGGCGTAAAACTCGTACCCCCTTGTCGTCAATCTGGACCGGTTCTAGGTGAACTGACCGATCAGATGCTATCGGTCCATCTGTGGTTGTAACTTGTTGCTCTAGACGTAGTAGAGCTCTCCTAAGAGAGGATATATGGAATACGTCGTGCAGACTCGCCAGCTCTGGTGGCAGCTCCAGCCTGTATGCCAAGGGACCGATCCGCTCCTGGATCCTATAAGGCCCCATGTATCTTGGACTAAGCTTCTTCCTCTGTCCGCGTACTCGAGTAACTCCATGCATTGGCCGGATCTTCAAGAACACCTGATCTCCTACCTGGAATTCCACCTGACGGTGCCGAGCATCGTAATACTTAGCCTGCCGGCTCTGTGCTTCCAGCATTCTACCCCATATCAATCTTACCTGAGCCTCAGTGTCCTCGACAAACTCCGAACCCAATGCCTTAGGATCCTCGTCCTGTATCCATAACAGAGGAGTCCTGCACCTTCGTCCATACAACGCCTCATAAGGAGCCATTTTAATACTGGACTGGTAGCTGTTATTATACGAGAACTCGATCAGTGGTAATAACTTCTCCCATGGTTCACCGCGATCTAATACGCAGAGTCGTAGTAAATCCTCCAAAGTCTGGTTGGTCCGTTCTGTCTGTCCATCTGTCTGGGGATGAAAAGCCGTACTGAAGGTTAGTCGAGTGCCCAAGTAAGTCTGCACTGACCTCCACTCCCTGTGTAACGACCCCATCCATTAAATGACGTATAGTAGAAGGTCCGGCCGGGGCCCCACACTATATGCCACAAACAGACGGTGAGGTCACAGGATAATACCAAACCAACCACGAATCCTAACTCAGAGCATTCTAGCGGAAGCTTTAAGTTGCAATTTGAACTCTAACCAGGAATGTCCAATATATAAACCACTTTATATATAACCACGGAATGTACATAAATACATAGAGTTTGGCCTTAAGGCCTTACAGTTCCTCTTTTCACACCGTATGGATTACAAACCTCGGCGCGCAGGCCGGCCATACATGAGTAAAAGAAAATAAGCAAAAACATTCGCTTAGCCTTCAAGGGCTCGCCACAGCAGCAGCAGCAACAGCAGTAGGGCTTCAGCCCTTCACTTACGACTTGGCTCTCCAGCACCTGCATGGGAACAATCCACCCAATCAGTGGCAAACAATGTAACGGTCAACATTCAGCTGACCCAATTATAACAATCCTACCCCTTTCTCGGGGCATTAGCATTCTTTCCCTGCAAAGCATGGCATCATCATATATCAACTATGTGCGCGCAGGCACATTCAAGCCATCACAACAATCGGCCACATGGCCCGACAGTCCGTGCACTCAGGGCACATTCTTGGTGTATCGGAATACCAGGGTCAACACCACCGTCTACACGGTATTTGAGCATTCTAGTCTTTCTGGCGCGCGGGCCTAAGACTCTCATTAGGCGCTCCAACAAAACCCATAACCAGGCTTCCAAGTCGGACGGACCTAACGCAGGTACGGATCAGCCACCCCCCGTTGCTCAAGTCGCCGTGCCACCTCGAATACGGAAGTATCCATGGCTATTTATAGGCGCGGGTCGGTTTCACCTTTCCTGTTCGGCAATCTGCCTTTTCATCGAGTTGCAGCCCAACGGCTCAACCGCTCATAAAGTGGCAACGCACGGCCACAAGAGTTGCATCCAACCCTCTTCATTTCCTGGACATCATCCAGTACTTCCTGCTGCACCAAGCAACAGGTAGGCACAAGGCAACACAAGCCATAATCACGGAGCCTTCTCCGATATGCAAACAAGCATCACCAATCCAGACCATGTCCAGATGGGTTTCACACAGCATGCCTAGAGCCGTACTCCAATTCCGGCCTCTAACAAGGGGGACTTCACATATCTACCCCAAGGGACACCACAACCCACCGCACACTCGCGGGGAAGGGCTTTCCCTATGCAATGCAGAAAAGAAGGACTTCACATGTCCAAGAAGGGAGATCGTTACCCTTGTCGATCTCTTGGGAGCCATTGCAAACTAGCCGGTGAGAAAGAACCGCAGCAGCCTTGCCTTCACAACGCCGGCTTCGGATCACGAATCGGACCACGGGAACTCCGCCGGTGGCTTGATCTCCTCCTCCTTCTTCTTCCTCCTCTCTTTCTCTCTTCCTTAAGCAAATGAAGAATGAATTCTTCATCAGCCTTCACGGATTAAATCCAGCCAGGAAACCACCGGAGCCCTTGGATCAAAAGAGAGAAATCTGAACGGCCACGATTTGCCCAAAAACTCAATTTTTGGCTGACACGGCCTGTGACACGCCCGTGTCACAGGCCGTGTACCCTTAAGCGGCACACACGGTATTCGTACTGACTGAGATTTACCAGAACACGGGAATCGACACGCCCATGTCGAATCTGACACGCCCGTGTCATTCTTGAGACACGCCCGTGTCACTCCTGCCTCATCGAGCTGCAAGCAGTACACGGGTCGGAACACGGCATCGGACACGCCCGTGTCCAACCTGACACGCCCGTGTTCAAGGCTTGGTTCAAGGCCGTGTAATCTTCTGACTCAAAACGTATTTTATTTGCGTGACACGCCCTGGGACACGCCCGTGTCCCAGGCCGTGTACCCCCGACACGCCCTGGGACACGCCCGTGTCCCAGGCCGTGTAAACTGACCTGCACCTCAAAACCATTTTGAGTCTTTTTGGGGTCTTTTTGGGGTGTTACAATCCTCCCCCCCCCCCCCCCCCCTTAACAAAATTTCGTCCCGAAATTTGCCCGGTAAGGAAACAAGAACCAACAATACGCTAACTTGAGAATTCTGCTATAACAAAAGTACACGGTCTACAGTTTATACAAATAGCTCGGGAAATTCAGCTCGCATGGTCTGCTCTCGCTCCCATGTTAGCTCTTCACGGCCACAATTGTCCCATCGGACCTTGAACATCCCGATCACTTTGTTCCGCAACTGTTTCTCGGCTCGATCCTCGATCCGAATGGGTCTAACCCTCGTCGTTAGCCCATAGCCGACCGGTACCCGATCATTCTCCACTACTTGAGCTGGATCCTTCACCGCCTTACGAAGGACTGAGATGTGAAATACATCATGTAATCCACCCAAGTCTGCTGAAAGTGCTAGTCGATAAGCAGCTTCCCCAACTCGCTCCACCACCTCAAACGGACCAAGATACCTCGGACTTAGCTTTTTCAAACGCCGAATCCTGGACACGCCTTTGAAGGGTTTGATCTTCAAATATACCCAATCACCCACCGCGAACTCCACGTTCCGGTGTTTGGCATTGTAGTACTTTGCTTGACGATCTTGGGCTATCAATAGCCTCTCCCGAATAGAGCGTATGAGCGAGGTAGCTTTTTCGACTTCCTTTTTCCCACTCAGCTTAGATTCGCCTGCTTCTGCCCAAGCTAACGGTGTACGGCATTTCCGACCATATAAAGCCTCAAATGGCGCCATACCAATACTCGCTTGGTAGCTATTATTATAGGCAAATTCGATAAGAAATATATAATCTTCCCATCTCTTACCAAATTCTAGGGCGCACATGCGGAGCATATCCTCCATCGTCCTGTTGGTTCGTTCAGTCTGGCCATCCGTTTGGGGATGAAAGGCCGTACTAAATGCTAACTTTGTACCCAACATTTGATGAACGAGCCGCCAATCATTCGTTGTGAACCGCCCATCACGGTCACTAACGAAGCTCCGGGGAACACCGTGCAGTCGAACAACCTGCTCCACATAAAGCTTGGCCAAGGTTTCCACTGAATCGTCTCTTCTGTTTGGAAGGAAGTGCACCACTTTTGTCAACCGATCCACAATCACCCAGATTGAATCATGACCGCGTTGAGATCTCGGCAACCCGTGCACGAAATCCATCGAAATGTCATCGAACTTCCACTCCGGAATAGGTAACGACTTCAGGAAACTGCCAGGCTTCTGGCATTCTGCTTTCACCAACACACAGGTATTGCATTCAGCCACATAACGTGCGACATCTTTCTTTAATCCGGGCCACCAGAACAGGTTTTTCAGATCTCTGTACATCTTTGTGCTCCCTGGGTGAACTGAGTACTTTGCAAAGTGAGCTTCGTACATCAACTCTTCCCTCAATTTACCCACACTTGGGACGCACACTCGACCATTTCGTCGTAACAAACCGTTATCCCAAGAGAATTGGTCATCCGGCCCATCTTTTGCATAGAGCTGGAGGCTTTCATCAAGCTCCGTTGCTCGCCGAACTCTGTCCGTAAGGTCATATTGAACCTCCGTCCAGTTCAAGCAAGCATCGGTCGACGAACATTTGTCAACACAAGATATCTCCAATGCTTCCAATTCCTGGATTAAACGCTGATCATGCCTCTGCAACCAGCTTGCCCGTACCGGAGTCTTTCGACTCAAAGCATCAGCGACCACATTTCCCTTCCCGGGAGTATAGTGAATCTCGAAGTTGTAGTCCCCAAGGAACTCCATCCATCTTCGTTGTCGCATATTCAGATCTTTCTGATCCAACAAATACTTTAGGCTTTTGTGATCTGTATAGATATCCACTTTAACGCCATAAAGATAGTGCCGCCACAACTTGAGCGCAAAGATTACCGCCGCCAACTCCAAATCATGGACGGGGTAATTTCGTTCATGCACTTTCAATTGGCACGAGCCATAAGCAATCACATTCCCAAGCTGCAGAAGAACGCAGCCTAAGCCGCTCCCAGAAGCATCACTATAGATCTCATACCCATCAGTACCACATGGCGATGTCAACACAGGCGCCGTGGTCAAACGACTCTTCAAGTCTTCAAAAGCTCGCGCGCACTCCGGCATCCAAATGAACTTTTGATCTTTTCTCGTCAGCGTGGTCAGAGGTAAAGCAATCCGTGAGAAGTTTTCCACAAACCGTCTATAGTAGACTGCAAGTCCAAGGAAGCTCCTGACCTCGGCCACTGAAGACATCACCGGCCAATCCCGAATGGCACTTATCTTCAACGGATCCACCGCGATACCTTCTCCACTTACCACATGGCCTAAAAAGGCTACTGAAGAGAGCCAGAACTCGCACTTTGAGAACTTGGCATAAAGCTTATTCCTCCGCAGGGTATGCAAGACCAACCGTAAATGGTTTGCATGATCTTCTTCCGACTGAGAGTATACTAAGATATCATCGATAAACACAATAACGAACAAATCCAAGTACTCTCGGAACGTTCGATGCATTAGGTCCATAAATACGGAACACTACTAGAAAAATGGCTTTTAGCCACGGTTTCTTTTGCCACGGGGAAAAATCGTGGCTAATAGTGAGTATTAGCCACGATTTTATTCCGTGGCTAATACTGGACTTTTAGCCACGGTTTGCCTGAACCGCGGCTAAAAGTCTAGTATTAGCCACGGTTTGCCTGAACCGTGGCAAAAGGTCATGGCATCGTTTAGTCCCACACCGCCAAAACAAAATGAGATTTTTGGGTTTATAAGGAATTTATTTCAATTAGCCTTTGAAATAAATATGGCGGCGGCGGTGGCCGGGCGGCGGCGGCGGCCGGGGGGGGGCGACGGTCGGGTGGCGGCGGCGGCCGGGCGGCGGTGGCGGTCGGGGGGCGGCGGCGGTGGCGGCGGCCGGCCTGAATTTTTTATGTTATGCCTTTTAACCACGGCAATTAAACCGTGGCTAAAAGTCCACTATTAGCCACGGCAATGAACCGTGGCTAAAAGTCCAGTATTAGCCACGGTTTTGGACTTTTAGCCACGGTTTGGACTTTTAGCCACGCTCGTATTGCCCACGCCCATTTTCCGTGGGCAGACCGTGGCTAAAAGTCTTTAGTCACGGTTTTGGACTTTTAGCCACGACAATCTGCCGTGGCTAAAAGTCAGTTTTCTAGTAGTGGAAGGCGCATTACATAGGCCAAACGACATTACCGTGAACTCATAATGACCGTAGCGTGTTCCAAACGCCGTCTTGGGAATGTCACCTTCCCTAATCCTCAGCTGATAATATCCCGATTTCAAATCCAATTTGGAATAGACCGTTGATCCTGCCAGCTGATCAAAGAGGTCATCAATCCGTGGGATCGGATATTTGTTTTTCTCCGTCAGCTTATTCAATTCGCGGTAGTCAATACATAACCGTAAGCTACCGTCTTTCTTTTTCACAAATAGAACAGGCGCGCTCCAAGGTGACATACTTGGGCGTATATATCCCTTCTCCAACAACTCTTGCAATTGGACTTTCAACTCAGCCATCTCTTTTGGCGCAATGCGATATGGTGAGCGGGCCACAGGTTTCGCACCCGGCACCAACTCAATAGAGAAGTCAATCTCCCGCTGGGGTGGTAACCTAGGAAGATCTTTAGGAAATACATCGGCAAACTCTGACACAACGAGTACACCACCGACACTGGCCTTTGGCTCAACAGCCTGAATTAGCGTGAAGAATAACTCCGCGCCCTTCCGAACAGCATTGACGACTTGGAGTGCAGACAACAGAGTCCCGCCAACTCCTCGCATACTAGCGAACTTCGTCACAAGTCCGGTATTCTGGCCCAGTGTAATCTCCTTGGAGTTGCAATCAATAAAGGCACGCTGCTCCGAGAGCCAGTCCATACCAAAGATCACATCAAACTCCGATAACGGTAGCACCGCTGCACTCAAACCGAAATCCCGACTTCCTATTTGAACATCCACATCGCAAGCCCTATTCGCAAGCATCACACAGCCATTCGGCAATAGCACCCTTGTATTATCCACCGTCACATGACTCGGTACCCCAATGCGAGATATGAAATCCTCAGACAGGAAAGAATGCGAAGCACCCGTATCAAACAGGGCTCTCGCCAAATTATTCCGAATCAGGACAAAGCCTGCAGCACACACACATCATGCACAAGCTATACATAACCAAAAGCAATATCACTTAAGCAAGTAAGCTAATTACTCGTACCTGTGACAACGTCACTTTGCTTAATCGCCTCCTGCTGGCCAAGCTGATAGATTCGGGGCTGTGCCTGAGACGCAGAGGAATCAACCACCGCTTTGCCCTTCTCAGCATAAGACGCACCCGTCTTCTTGTCCCCTTTGGGCTGAACAACCCGACAGTCACGGGCTATATGCCCCACTCGGCCACAGTTATAGCATGTACGAGAATCCGGCCTTGATGTCGCTCCCGACACAACGGTCGTAGTCACTTTCCCAGACGGCTTGGACCTCTTGCCCCCTTTCTTATGGTAGAATGATTTGCTTGGGCGAGGTGCTTGAACCTCTGGCTTTGACACAACCAAGCCTTTGTTCCCTTGCACCCGCCGCATGTCCTTCTCCAACGCACACGCAGTATCAACCAACGCCTGAAACCCTTGGTTCACTGAACTCGAAAGCAGGAACCTCAACTCATCCCGCAATCCTTCATAGAACCTATTAGTTTTCCTTTGGTCATCCGCGAAGATTGTGCCCGCATACCGTCCCAACCTGGTAAACTCATGCAAGTAGATATCCACGCTATCTTCCCCTTGCTTTAACCGTTGGAACTCATTTTCCATAGCAATGCGTTGCGCCGCTGGGACATGTTTCGCTAGAAATATCCGTGAGAACTCCTCAATCGACACTTGCGTTAATTGCCTGCCCGCCAAATGGTGTACCTCAACCTCGTCCCACCACAACCGCGCCTCTCCTTCAAGCATGAAGGTGGCCAAGGTGACCTTTAGAGTTTCCTCCGCCCTGATCGCTGTCATTATCCTCTTGACACGCGATAACCAATCTTCTGCCTGCGTTGGGGATACCATTCCCGTAAACGTAGGAGGACTGAAGCTCATGAATTGCTTCAACTGTCGGTCAGCTGCTCGTGGATCTACAGCCTCAACCGGCTCGGGTCTTACAACAACACGAACTGGCTCAACTGCCGGCTGCGCTTGCCCGGTCGGCTGAATCATGGCAAATAGAGCCTCAGCAACTAAGCGAACAGTTTCCGCAGATGGAGGAGGTGTGGGCACCTCAGCTGGTACCGCACTCTCATCAGAGCGCTGGGGCTCAGACTGCCCAGCACCACTACGCGTCACCTATAGGTGGACAAGACACACATTAGCGAACGTATGCAACCAAAACAACACAAAAAGGAACGCGCAGATTCCTCAAACAAGATTTTGTACATTCCTTAGTGGACATTCCAGAGTTCATTAGCATTACAGCAGGGCGCATAAACACGCACTCGCCACCCCATAAAATAATTCGTCCACGAATTCGATAGAGGAAGACCGAACGAAGCTGATACCAAAATGTAACGACCCCATCCGTTAAATGACGTATATTAGAAGGTCCGGCCGAGGCCCCACACTATATGCCACAAACAGACGGTGAGGTCACAGGATAATACCAAACCAACCACGAATCCTAACTCAGAGCATTCTAGCGGAAGCTTTAAGTTGCAATTTGAACTCTAACCAGGAATGTCCAATATATAAACCACTTTATATATAACCACGGAATGTACATAAAGACATAGAGTTTGGCCTTAAGGCCTTACAGTTCCTCTTTTCACACTGTATGGATTACAAACCTCGGCGCGCAGGCCGGCCATACATGAGTAAAAGAAAATAAGCAAAAACATTTGCTTAGCCTTCAAGGGCTCGCCGCAGCAGCAGCAGCAACAGCAGTAGGGCTTCAGCCCTTCACTTACGACTTGGCTCTCCAGCACCTGCATGGGAACAATCCACCCAATCAGTGGCAAACAATGTAACGGTCAACATTCAGCTGACCCAATTATAACAATCCTACCCCTTTCTCGGGGCATTAGCATTCTTTCCCTGCAAAGCATGGCATCATCATATAGCAACTATGTGCGCGCAGGCACATTCAAGCCATCACAACAATCGGCCACATGGCCCGACAGTCCGTGCACTCAGGGCACATTCTTGGTGTATCGGAATACCAGGGTCAACACCACCGTCTACACGGTATTTGAGCATTCTAGTCTTTCCGGCGCGCGGGCCTAAGACTCTCATTAGGCGCTCCAACAAAACCCATAACCAGGCTTCCAAGTCGGACGGACCTAACGCAGGTACGGATCAGCCACCCCCCGTTGCTCAAGTCGCCGTGCCACCTCGAATACGGAAGTATCCATGGCTATTTATAGGCGCGGGTCGGTTTCACCTTTCCTGTTCGGCAATCTGCCTTTTCATCGAGTTGCAGCCCAACGGCTCAACCGCTCATAAAGTGGCAACGCACGGCCACAAGAGTTGCATCCAACCCTCTTCATTTCCTGGACATCATCCAGTACTTCCTGCTGCACCAAGCAACAGGTAGGCACAAGGCAACACAAGCCATAATCACGGAGCCTTCTCCGATATGCAAACAAGCATCACCAATCCAGACCATGTCCAGATGGGTTTCACACAGCATGCCTAGAGCCGTACTCCAATTCCGGCCTCTAACAAGGGGGACTTCACATATCTACCCCAAGGGACACCACAACCCACCGCACACTCGCGGGGAAGGGCTTTCCCTATGCAATGCAGAAAAGAAGGACTTCACATGTCCAAGAAGGGAGATCGTTACCCTTGTCGATCTCTTGGGAGCCATTATAAACTAGCCGGTGAGAAAGAACCGCAGCAGCCTTGCCTTCACAACGCCGGCTTCGGATCACGAATCGGACCACGGGAACTCCGCCGGTGGCTTGATCTCCTCCTCCTTCTTCTTCCTCCTCTCTCTTTCTCTCTTCCTTAAGCAAATGAAGAATGAATTCATCATCAGCCTTCACGGATTAAATCCAGCCAGGAAACCACCTGAGCCCTTGGATCAAAAGAGAGAAATCTGAACGGCCACGATTTGCCCAAAAACTCATTTTTTGGCTGACACGGCCTGTGACACGCCCGTGTCACAGGCCGTGTACCCTTAAGCGGCACACACGGTATTCGTATCGACTGAGATTTACCAGAACACGGAAATCGACACGCCCGTGTCGAATCTGACACGCCCGTGTCATTCCTGAGACACGCCCGTGTCACTCCTGCCTCATCGAGCTGCAAGCAGTACACGGGTCGGAACACGGCATCGGACACGCCCGTGTCAAACCTGACACGCCCGTGTTCAAGGCTTGGTTCAAGGCCGTGTAATCTTCTGACTCAAAACGCATTTTATTTGCGTGACACGCCCTGGGACACGCCCGTGTCCCAGGCCGTGTACCCCCGACACGCCCTGGGACACGCCCGTGTCCCAGGCCGTGTAAACTGACCTGCACCTCAAAACCATTTTGAGTCTTTTTGGGGTCTTTTTGGGGTGTTACACCCTAGACATAAATCGTCCATCCCGGTCCGACACAATCGTCTTGGGGATGCCATGATAACGGACGAACTGCTCCACAAATTTTCGGACTAACACCCCCACCGAGTCATCCTTCCTGATTGGAATAAACCTCGCCACCTTTGTCAGTCGGTCGATGATCACCCATATCGAATCGTTCCCTGTCCTGGATCGAGGAAGTCCATGTATAAAGTCCATGGCGATATCATCGAACTTCCACTCTGGTACTGGGAGTGGCTGCAATAATCCTGCGGGGTTTCTGCACTCCGCTTTTACTAATTGGCACGCCTTGCAAAGGGTCACGAAGTAGGTGATATCCTTCTTCATGCCGGGCCAGAACATAGTCGTCTTCAGATCTGCAGTCATCTTCGTAATCCCTGGGTGTACCGAATATCGACTGCAATGAGTCTCCATCATGATGTCCTCCCGGATCTGGCCTCCCCCTGGTATGTAGACCCATCCTCTGAAGCATACTAAATCATCCCTCAGTGTGTAATCTCCCACAGTGCCTGCTTCTAAGGACCGGAATATCGGCTCTAGCTGAGTATCCTGCCTCTGTCCATCCTTGACCCGTTCTCGTATGTCATCCGTGGTGATTAACGACGACAGATATTCTCGATATAACTCAGGGTGATCCTCAGACACCAGGGATACTTGCATCTTATCAAACATCTGTATTAACTCCAAGGCCATCAACGGTGTTCCTACTCCAGCGTTTGGGGTCTTTCGGCTTAATGCATCTGCTACCACATTCGCCTTTCCAGGGTGGTAGTGCATCTCATACTGGTAGTCTGCTAAAAATTCCACCCATCGTCTCTGTCTAATGTTTAGCTCCTTCTGTGTGTCTACATACCTCAGATTTTTATGGTCGGAGTATATGTCGCAGTGGACACCGTACAGATAGTGACGCCAGACTTTTAGTGCATAAATGACCGCTCCTATCTCTAAGTCATGAACTGGGTAGTTTTGCTCGTGCTTCTTCAGCTGCCGAGAAGCGTAAGCTATCACATGACCATTCTGCATAAGTACTGCCCCCATGCCCTGGTAGGAGGCATCGGTGTAGACCTGGAATCCTTCTTTCCCTGAAGGAAGGGCAAGTATTGGAGCCAAAGTGAGTCGCCCCTTTAGCTCTTGAAAAGCCTCTTCACATCGTGGGGTCCAGATAAAGGGAACCTCCTTCCTTGTCAGAGATGTGAGTGGGAGGGCGATACGAGAGAATCCCTCTACGAATTTCCGGTAGTAACCGGCAAGTCCTAGAAAACTTCGTACATCTGTGGCCGTCCTTAATTGTGGCCAGTCCCGAACCGCTTGGATCTTGGCCGGGTCTACTGCCAACCCAGCACCACTGATGATATGGCCTAGGAAGGCCACCTCCTTTAACCAAAACTGGCATTTGCTGATCTTTGCATAAAGCTTGTGCTCCCGTAGTCTCTCTAGGGTCAGCGTCAGGTGCCGTGTGTGCTCCTCCTATGTCCTTGAGTAAATGAGGATGTCATCGATAAACACGATGACAAACACATCTAAATATTCTTCGAACACCTGATTCATAAGGCTCATAAATGCTGATGGCGCATTTGTGAGCCCGAAGGGCATCACTGTAAATTCATATAGCCCATATCTGCTACTGAAAGCAGTCTTCGGAATGTCCTCCTCCTGGATCCTTAGCTGGTAGTAACCAGACCTCAAATCCAATTTGGAAAAGAAATGCGCACCTTCTAACTGGTAAAACAGCTCATCTATCCTTGGCAACGGATATGTGTTTCGGACTGTCAATCGGTTTAGTGCTCGGTAGTCGATGCACAGTCTCAGAGTTCCGTCCTTCTTTTTAACGAACAAGATCGGGGCTCCCCAAGGCGAAGAGCTCGGTCGGACAAATCCAGCCTCCACTAGTTCTTGGAGTTGGCTTCGAAACTCTGTCAATTCCTTCGGGGCCATCCGGTAAGGGGCCCTAGCTGCCGGCTTAGCCCCCGGCACCAGCTGTATCCGGAAATCCTGCTCCCGGTGCGGGGGTAGCCCAGGCAATTTCTCTGGAAATACGTCGGCAAAATCTCGCACCACCGGAATACCCGAGGTGGAGACCTTGGCCTCAGTCATGTCAAATATTACTTCATACACTTCTTCCCCCTGTAAGTGAGCCTTGACGGCCTGTACAGATGACAACATGAGAGGGGGAATAGATTTTGTACCTTCAATGACGAGGTAGGAATCCCCATGTCTCACGGTAACTCTCTTGTACGTGCAGTCAATTTGAGCATGATTCTAGTTCAACCACGTCATTCCTAGGATCAAATCAAAGATTGACATCTTTATGATCGTTGCTGGAGCTTCAAATATCTTTCCGCCGATCTCTGCCTCCATATCGCAGTGGGCCGAGGTGAACAACTCTGATCCGTCGGGTAATCGTATCCTCATCATCAGACCCGTGAATCGGTCCACGCCTTCCAACCCATCTATGAAGGCCTCCGATACAAATGAGTGTGAAGCACCCGTATCAAATAGCGTATAAGCGGGTTTGCCGCTGATGAAAACTATTCCTGGGGTTTTGGGAAAAATTAAATGTCTCAGAATTCTAGCTATGGTTTTCTTTCCTAGATTGTCACTTCTATATCAAATTTAACTTCATGAGGAAATAACTTTAACCAAAATTTTCAGACGTACCAGTGATTACTTGCTCCGGGTTTCGGGGCTGAGCCAAATCCAGTGCATAAATTTGCTCCCTCTGCTGCCTACGATCTGCACCCTGGAAACCACGTCCTCGACCATGTCCTCGTCCTCCAAACTGCTGGGCATGCGGGGCAACCTGTGGTGCTGGTAGAGGTGCTTCCCTCATGGGGCAGTTTCTCTGAATATGCCCTATTTGATGGCAGTTGTAGCACTCTGGTGGGGGAAATGCCATGCCCCCGAGTCTTGGTGCTTCCCTCATCTGTAGAGGCTGAGGAGCCATTACCACCGGCTCCCTCGGCTCTCGTCTTATTTCCTGACGAGGTTGGTCTTCTGTTCTTCCTCCTTCTCTCCTATCCGTGATGCGGCCCCGCCGCTGATCATTCCGAGCTCCTCGGCCCTGGTCCTCTGTTGGCCTCTTTTGGCCCCGAGTCGTGTGCCAGTCAACCTCAATCCTCTTGGCCATCTCCAAGATCCGGGAGATAGGTCCGTCAGAAACGAACAGAAGGGCCTCCCTCAAGTCCTCTCGTAGACCCTTATAAAACCTTTTTGTGTGGCCCGACTCATCTAGTTGATACGAATCTGCATAGCGAGCCAAGTGGTCGAACTCCCGATGGTACTCTACCACCGTCCTGGTACCCTGCTTCAACTGTAAGAACCGTTCCTCCAACTCATCCCTGGCTGATTGTGGAACAAAATGTTCTAGGAGAGCGGTCCTGAACTCTTCCCAGGAGATTTCTGTAACCTCCCTATCAGCAAATGTTGTATCCAACAGCGTCTTTCACCACCTCTTTGCATGGTACTCTAGGCAGGAGACAACCAAGGCCACCTTCTCCTCCCAGGGACATCGTATCCCAGTCAGCATTTCGTACATAATATCTAGCCACTCCTCTGTCCTGACAGCGGATTCAGTCCCCAAGTAAGATGGAGGAGAGAGTCCTCGAAAGATGCTCAGCCAATTGGCCCCCGGGTTCGCCTGCGGAGCCGGAACCTGCTGAGCCCTGAAAGCATCTAGAATGGTCGTCAGCGTTTGACCTATCTCCGAGTGTAAGAATGGAGTGGGGATCGGGGGAGGTGGTGCAACCATCGGAGTCTGCTGAACTCCGCCTTGTGGTGTTGGCTGCGCTTGGGGCTGCGTAATAGAAGACAATTATAAGAAGTCTCACAGATTTAACTAAAAGTGGACAATTTTCATGTGATTTTCCCATATGGGCCCACCACTGCTTCCGCTGCTTAGTTTGTCCTCAAACTAAACTCGAGCGGGGGTGTCCCAGGGTTAGTGGACTGCTACCTTTCGATCGATATATTTTCCTCTGATACCACTTGTAAGACCCCCATTTTTTTTCTTTTTCGACACCGGGGTCTTAGGCCCAGAACCGCCGCCTTGCGGTGATACCTTCGCACTCGGGAAGGTTGTCACTACAAGACGTCGATTCTGTCGGCCAAATCGATCTCAACTGTAGCATAGGTATAAAAGCAAGTCCACAGAAATCACATATATAGAAAAATAAACTCCACGAAGGGAGTGTCCACAGATAGTACATATAATGAAAATCTCGGGCTTATGCCCGGCACATCAAGTCCTCACTACAATTCACTCATCGCGGATGCAAACTAATACAACTACTATAGTTCGAGACTCACTGTCCCTGCTGTCTGGACTCCAGTGCTAGACTGTCCGATCTCCAAGCGTGCCGACCTCCGGGGCTGCTCCTCCATGCTGGGCTCCATGGTCCCCTAAATGATGTGGTTCGAAAACCGTTAGTCTAAAAGACTAAGTCCTATCGTCCCCCACCCCTTCCCCCATGGCTCCTAAGCACCGAGCGGGGAGAAGGAAAGGGAAGGACATGAAGGTGGAGAATAGTCAAATTCCAGATGGCAGCGGAACTAAATTAACAGTATATGCATGATAATAATTATACAAAATTAAATAAGCAATCTTAACTTATGTGGGTACACATAAGCTAAGGGATCTTTTGCAGGGCTCCTATCGTATAAAAAGTCCCATACCGATTTATATGATAGGGTGTCGGATCTATTAGCAGGCTTATAATATTGAAAGAGAACCTTGACTTATAAGCACGCTCACACGAACTTATAAGCCAAGGGGTCGTTTTGCAAGGCCTAATGTATAGAGCGTCCCATACCGCTTATACATTAGGTGTCAGGTTTTATGCAATGGTTATGCTATGAAATACAATTATGCTATGATGTGAACATGCAAGTGCAACTCACCCACTCGACTCTAAGTACACAGACCTTTAGTTCCCCCTTTCGGAGCCGTTACCTCCCAGGATACCTCCGTAGTGGCAGACGGAAGCGGTGGGTTGGGCCTCTCCCACCTCTAAACCAGTAAAGCACTACCGGTCAGACCTATCGTACGCCTCAACGCTTGGTGCACTAAGCGGACGCCTGCGTACTCTTGCCGGCTGGCGCACCGGACTTCTGTTGGCGAAGTGCTCACCAAACTTGCCGAGCCAACGATATTGGTGTCGGTTCATCGAACTCCCCAATATCGAAAACCCAGCACCTTAAACCTTTTATGCACATGCAATAGTTATGAGTCAAACAACCAACCGAGCCGAAGCTCACCGGACAATCCCGTCCATCATAATCTACAACCGAGCCAAAGCTCCCCGAACTATCATATCCATCACAATCTACCATCGAGCCAAAGCTCCCCGGACTATCCCGTCCGTCATAACCGTCAACCGAGCCAAAGCTCACCGGACAATCTCGTCCGTCATAATCTACTACCGAGCCAAAGCTCCCAGACTACCATACCCAATAACTACCGGGCTTATTGCCCAAGTAACCCATACTAACTCCCGGGACATTGGGGTGTGAAAGTGTGAAATCCTAAGTATACTATCTACTCCTATGCCTACGACTTAGGTTTTACCCATTTCATTTCCAGATTATAGTAACTAGACCTAAGGTGATTTGACCTTCCACTTTATAGGGGAGACGATCTTTCGTCGATCCCAAACATCACCCAACATTTAGTCAAACTCATTCCTATCTCATCCAACCCTGAGTGATGAACTCATTTCACCAATTTTTTTGACTTATGTACCTAACTTGCACTCCAGATTATTTCTGAAGAATTACTATATGCAGACCACCAAGGTTTAATGTTAGGTAAAATGAGAATTATGTCAAATAATCATTCGATACTCCTATAATAATTTATTGAGGTCCATTATTACCTTTATTGCCCAAATCCAGAGTTTTACAATTTTCCTATTTATCTAGGAATTTATTAAATATTTATAGTGGCCAAAGTCTCCAAGATTGAACTGAAGGTACCAAATTTTGACAAGATAGAATCGCCCCAGATTTATGCTATACTCAATATAAACAATTAACCTAATATCCAAGATCTCTTGATTTTTCAGCAAGGTTTTGGCCACTGATTCTATTTTTAAATTATCCCACAATATTTCATTAAAATAAATAAATAGGGTAATATTACTCCTAAAATTTCAAGTAAGCTTCCAACATGATAACAAAGGCATATAAATGCTCTGGGATAAATATCATAAGTGAATTAAGGAGTGATAAACTTCAAACAAACTATATAAACAAATTTTCCAAAATTGCTAAATGTAGACCACCAAGTCAAACTTCATGTAAAATGGGAAGTACATCAAATAATCATACAACACCCCTATAATATTTAATGGAGGTCCATTATGACCTTTAAATCCTACATCCAGAGTTCCAAAATTTTCCTTACATATTTAATAATTTATTTAATTATTTTAATGTCTAAAATTTCCAATAATGAACATGAAGTACTATTTTTAGTCAAGACATCCTTCTACAAATTTTATATATTACTCAAAATAATGATATAACTTATCTTCCAAAATATCTAATTCTTTTCAGTAAGGTTTATCCTTAAATCAATATTACATTTAAACCCTTGAAAATTCATTTAAGAATTATAAAATACAATATTGCTTCCAAAAATTCAGAGAAATTTCAAGTATGAATCTAATGGCATGTAAATGGTTTGGACCAAATTTCATAATTTATTTATCAGTAAATGGTCTTAAATAATTTATTGAATAATTCCATCATATAGCAAGCTTGTGAAGTAACTACTTCAAATAAGTGTCCAAGTATTTTTTATAAAATTGATATAAGCTCATAATGATTTAAAACCTCCTCTGCCAAAATTTCATGACCTCTCAAGGGTCAGAGGTAGCATAATAATTTATTTACTAAAGTGAGGCATTTCTTGTGTTACAAATGAAGTGCTATAGATAATACTCCAAAATTTCTAAATAAATAACCAAAGCTTCTTAATATCATTATGACCATCCTACCAAAATTTCATATCATTTTAAAGGGTTTAGCTAACCCATTCCTATCCCACCACATTTGTGCCCTAAAGTAGGGTTAGGGGTTTGAGGGTCCTAAACCTTCCAAAATACCCTAATATTTTTACCATAGGGTTATAGTTACCAAAATACCACCCCTACAAAATTTCATAGCCATACAAGGTGTTTTGGCCATATGTCCTTCACAAGGTACAAAAGCCCTTCCTTAGGGTTTGACCTAGGATCTTGGGCCAAATCAACTCCAATGCACCCAAGTTTTCATTGGGAGGTGTATATTGTCATGCCAAACTAGTGTACCAAATTTGAACCTCTGTTGAGGTGAATTGGACACTAAAAGCCAAAATTACATTTTGGACCAAAATACCCTTCTTAGGGCAAGGCTAGGGTTTGCTTGAATCCCATTCAAATAAACTCCAAACTTAATGAAACTTTAACCAGAGGTCTATATTGACCTCATATCCATCCCACCAAAATTTGGATAAATTGGGACTTCATTTGACCCATAATTTAATTTACCCTAGCATAATTAAATTTTTTACAAAACTATAGGAAAATTATTCCCAAAAATTCCCATTTTTGGGCAGGGTCTAGGTATAGGGTAGGGTGACTCCCTGCCAAAATATCAGCTCATTTGGATCAAGGATGAAGTGTGGGAAACTAATTTAATGGCTGCCTAGTCATTTGTATAGACCCCACCAAATTGAGTGCCCTGGTCAAACCAGTCACCCAAATTGGTTCAAACCAATTTTGTTTGACAGTAAACCCATAGGGATACATTTGTTGTGTTGACCATATTTTCTGAAAAGGGCTCTAACTATTTTTAATAATTAAAACCAATAAATACAAAATCTGTGACAGGGAATGAAATAAAATCAAACTTAAGCTATAGTTTATTTAATCATATCAGCACGAATCTTGGCGTGATTTTGGACGGGATCTGGTCATCTTCAAGCTCTAGCCGACGACCCAGATTCATCCCGCCTGGGCCATCTTCCAGCGGCTGCCGCCGGCGATCCGGCCACCTCCCCGGCCTGCCACCGCCGCCGACACCTTCGTGGTGGTCGGGGCTATCTCCAGGCGGCGGCATGGCCGCCGGGGAGCACTGCTCCGGCGATCCCGACAAGCGGAAAAATCATGGAAAAACCATGAAATTGAAATTTCGATTGGGCTCAACTGAGCTCCAACCTTGGTTCTAATGATCCCTACGATCTACCCATGCAAGGAGTGGAGGAGGACCTTTTTGGCGGCCTGAAGTCGGGAGGATCGCCGGAATACCATGGTGGTGGTGGTGGTCAGGTTTCTTCAAAAACTCAGTGAAACAGCTTGGCTTCTTCAGGAAAGTGGTGGGAAATGCTCCTTGGACCTCACTGAAGCTTTTAAAGAGGGAGAGGAGGGAGTTAGGTGGCTGAATTGCCATGTGCCATTTTTGGCCATGGTCAATCTTGGCGGCTAGGTTGGTAGGGGGTGGAGCTTGCTCTAATCAGTCCACAATGGCTGCTGCACTCCCCCTTGTCCTTCTGAAATGAATGGGGAGGTTGGGGAGGGGGAAGGAGGAGCACAAAGTCCTCCTTCCTTCTTCTTCCTTCTCTTTCTCTCTCCTCCATGGGTGACTTTCTCTCTCCTAGTCACCATGCCTGAATTTTTGGCTCCTACATGTCCCATGTCAGCCCACAAATCCATTTGGCCACTTAAGTCAAGGTTAGCCCCAATGTAATGGGCTTGAGCTTGAGTTAGCCCATTTGGGCTAACTTGACCCAAAGTTGGACTAGGGCCCACCTAGGTTAATTTGATCCTTGAGATTTCCTTAATAGGTCCTTGGTGACCCATTAGCCTCTCCTAGGGTCAAGGTGGGGTTGGATTGGCCCTTGGAGGTCACTTGGCCCTTAACTAGGGCATTTTGACCATTTTAGGTCAAGGGTTGACTTTGGTCAAACTAGCCCTTTTGATTGGTCCCAATGGGTCCTTGGTGACCTATTGGCCTCTCACTAGGCTTATGAGGTTATAGGTGGGGTCCATTTGGCCAATAGACTGCAATTGACCCTTATGTAGGTCAATTTGACCTAATTAGGAATATAGTTGACTTTGGTCAACTTAGCCCTATTGACTACTCTCCATGGGTCCTTAGTGACCCATTGACCTCTCACTAGGTCTAGGAGGGTATGGGTGGGGTCCACTGGGCTAAGGGACTGCAATTGACCCTTGTGTAGGTCAATTTGACCCAATTAGGGTTATAGTTGACTTTGGTCAACTTAGCCCCATTGACTACTCTCCATGGGTCCTTAGTGACCCATAGATCTCTTTCTAGGGTTATAAGGGTATGGGTGGGGTCTTGGAGTCTTGGTGAAGCCCCATGATCACTTTTAACCAAGGTTTAGAGATCTGCTAAGTGCAGACCATAGTGCCCCTATCCACACCACCAGGTCCACTTGACTCTTCCTTGGGCTTCTAGGGTTTTGTTATGACAAAACCACTCTTAGGGGTCTAGTTGGAAATGGGATGTTACACATGAACTCAAGGATGATCTTGTTCTTTTCCACACAATCTCTCAGGAAATGGTGTCTAATTTCAATGTGCTTGGTTCTAGAGTGGTGCATAGGATTTTGTGCAATGGAAATAGCACTGGTACTGTCACATATGATTTTAGTGTTCTTGTGTGTGTACCCATAATCCAAAAGCTGGTTTAGAATCCACAGGATCTGTGAACAACAACTAGCAGCTGCTATATATTCAGCCTCTGTAGTTGAAGTTGAGACAGAAGTCTGCTTCTTACAGAACCAAGAGACCAATCTCTCTCCCAGGAACTGACAAGTTCCTGAGGTACTTTTCCTGTCAACTCTACAACCAGCATAGTCAGAATCAGAGTATCCAATTAACTCAAATTCTAATTCTGCTGGGTACCATAGTCCTAGATTTGGACATCCCTTCAGGTATCTCAAAATTCTCTTGAGAAGAATCAAATGAGATTCCTTGGGGTTGACCTTGAATCTAGCACATAGGCATGTAACAAACATTATATCTGGTCTACTTGCAGTTAAATACAATAGGGAACCAACAATGGCCCTATAGTTTTCTAATCAACTTGCTTGCCCTGATCATCAGAATCTATAACTACATTAGTAGTCATAGGTGTATGCATTGCTGAAGCATCAGCCATCCCAAACTTCTTTACCAATTCCTTGGCATATTTGGATTGGGAGATGAAGATGCCATCAACATCTTGCTTTACTTGGAGACCAAGAAAGTAAGATAGCTCACCCATAGTACTCATCTCAAACTTAGAATGCATCAAGTCAGAGAACTTTTTGCACAGTTTGGGATCAGTGAAGCCAAAAATAATATCATCCACATACACTTGAACTAACAGGATTGTGTCCTTGTGGTGCTTAACGAAAAGGGTTCTATCAACTACTCCCCTAACAAAGTTATGCTCTAACAGGAAACTAGCTAGAGTCTCATACCAGGTTCTGGTTGTAGTTTTGAAAATCAAATTGAAATCATCGATCAGCGTTCGACGATGGATGCTCAGATCATCGAGCATCATTCGACCATTGAGCCTTCGATCGTCGAGCAGCATTCGACGCTTTTTGTAGTTCTTTAAACTTTTGTTTTCTCTTTTCTCTCTTAGCTTTATTTCAGGCTTGATTAACTTGTTTTACTTGCTCAGTGTTCTTTATTCCATGAGCTGAAATAAAGTTCACTGGAGTTGAAAGATGATTTTTAAGAACTAATGGGGGTTCACCTGATGAGGCTCCTAAGCCTAGCTTGTTATTGCCTAACCTAGTGTTTGTCATGCTAGTGATTTCTAGCAGCTTAAGGCTTCTACCATTTAAGGATTCTTCTAATCTCTTGGACTTTGCTAGTTCATTTTTAAGAAACTTTATTTCTTTACTAGACTTAGTGAGTTCTGCTTCTAACCTAGCATTTTCAATGGAAATAGATTCTGATTCAGCTAACTTATTTCTAAGTTCCTTAATTTCCTTTTCTGAACTAATTAGATCTAAGCAAAGGGATTTAAATTCAGATTTAAATTCAGAAGAAGAAAAATCATATGAAGATAATACCTGATCTTCTGTAGACATTTCTTCATCATCATCAGAACTTTCCGCAGCTGAGTGGTTGCTGCAGGCATCAATTGCCATAAGGCAGATTTCCTTTGCCTTCTTTTCTTCCTCATCTTCACTGGATCTTGAGGAGGAAGATTCCTCATCTGAATCACTCCATGTCTCAGCAACAAACCCTTTCTCCTTCTTCTTATTTTTGTAGGAGGAGGACTTGGAGTGTTTCTTGTGATGTTCTTTTTCCTTTCTCTTTTCTTTGCTCTTTTTCTCTGGACACTCTGGTAGAATGTGTCCAGGTTTCCTGCAACCATAACAAATAATTTCTTTAGCAGGCGATCTGTCATACCTTGGTTTATCTTCATATCTTGAAGATTTCTTTTTGAAGTCTTTTCTTCCTATCTTGAGAAACCTTTTGGCAAAGAGTGTCATCAGCTCCTCATTAGATTGGCTTCCTTTAGAAGCATAAGCAGCTTTGAGAGCAAGAGTTTGCTCTTTCCTTGCTGGAGTTGGAGTCTTTACTTCAGCCTCAGCTTCCCTGGTCTTCAGCACTTGCTCAAAAGACTTGAGCTTGCCAAGGAGAGCTTCTGTTGAGATTTCAGTTGTACTTCTGGCCTCCTTGATGGGCCAGATACTAAGATACCATGTGATGGGGAAGCACATCAGTATCTTATCATTGACCTCTGTCAATGTAATCTCCTTATCAAGGGTTCTCAGCTCATTGATGATTGAGCTGAGCCTGGTGTACATGGCTTCAACTGATTCAGCTTCAGTCTTCTTGAAGTTTTCATATTGGGATATAAGGTTGGACCTTCTGTCCTTCCTCTCATCAGCTGAACCAGCTACAATCTAGTTCAGTGAGTCCCACATGGCTTTTGCAGAGGTGCAATCAGCCACTTTCTAGAAGATTTCATCAGACATAGTCTGAGCCAGAATGTTCATAGCTTTAGTATCAGCTATTTTTGACTTCTTGTAGGCATCATTGTAGTCTGGAGGAGGCACTGCATTGAGATTTGTAGATGTTGTAGTAGTGGCTGTAGCAGGAGGTGTTGGAGGTCCTGTCAAAATAGAAGAAAAAATGTCTTCATCAATAGAGTTCATAAATAATTTTATTCTTGCCTTCCAGATGCTAAACTTAGCTAAGTTGCAAGCTGGAGGTCTGGTGCTAGAATAATCCTTGGATTGGGCCATGAAGTGAATATCTATAAGCTTGGTATCTATCAGGATCTTGTGACTCAGGTGTTAGCTTATACAGTCAGTGAACCTCCCTCTGATACTAATTGAAAGTGAGGATAGATACAACTCTAGAGGGGAGGTGAATAGAGTATTCAAAAATTATGACACCCTACTCAACTCCCTTAGAGTTAATTTGCGGAATGAGTTTATAGATATTTGAAACCCTAGAGCCTAACACAAAGTGAAGTGCACTAAAGAAAGCTAACTATAATTACAGTTGAGCTTTGGTCCTATTACAGCAACTAGCAATCCTAGTTATTTATACTCACAGCCACAGTACAATAAATTAAATAAGCAATACAGACGACACAAGAAGTTTATAGTGGTTCCCTCTAAATAGGTACGTCCACTCTTCTACCACCCTGGTAGGAATCCACTACAGGTTTTTGTTCAGGTGCTCTGCCACCAACTGATCTGCTTCAGGTAGATCAAGTAGACCCTTTGAGCTTTTGATCAGGAGCTCAAAATCCAACACAGGTTTTTGATCAGGTGCCCTGCCACCAAGGTTCACTTTTGAAGGGAGTAATAACCCTTTATACAGGAGGTTGAGAGAGTTAAAGTTTCTTCTCCATTGTTAAAACAGATTAGAGAAGCTAGTGGATTGCACAGAGCTAGAAAGCTCTAAAGAATCAAGGCTCCTCCTGGCTTAGAGAATATCCAGGAAGAAGTCTTGGTTTAGGGTGCAGGAACTCTTCTGAACTTGAGACAAAGAACTGTCTTGGAGTTCTGAAGGAGAAGCTTGAAGAAGAATCTTGATTTGTAGAAAGATTGTTCTTCTTCTATAGCTTTTCTTTCTTCTTCTTCTTCTTCTTGAGGCACTGAGTGAATGTTCCTGTAAGCAGGATGGACTCAGGATTGAAGAAGAATGTTGAAGAGGGATGATCTTCTCAGTTGAATGTATCAATCACTGAGAGCTGTAATTCTTCTTGCTTTTTAATCTGTATATCTTGTGTCTCTTGTTATTGTACATTTCTTTTTCTTTCAAAAGAAGCTCTTTATATATGGGCCTTTGTAACGACTCTAAACTTTGTTTGAATTTTGTCTTCTTCTAAGATCTGCAATCTGGGCTGCAAAAAGCATAAAGCAAAAACATATCCTGCAGGAAGACATGTTATAAGGGGATAAAGCTTTCTAAGAAGCTGTAAAACAAATCTGATAACAGGAGTACTAAAGAAAGTCACATCAGACTAAACTCTTTACGGCCAAAGAAGACTTTTTGAGTCTAACGACTATAAAGGACAGCATGGCAGATAAAGCAGACAGATATTTCAACTAATAAGACAAAAAACTTTGTCAGATAAAGCTTGACTTATACACAAAGGATGGGGCAAAGATTGTCTTGAGATGTATGCACAAAATCAATGAAATAATCTTTAATAAAATATGACAGATAAATAGGAATTAAATCATAGAATAGAAGGAGTACAAAATTACTAAAGACAGACAGAAGAACGTCGAACGACCCTCGGAGATCGTCGACCGAAGCACATCGATCGTCGACCTATCAGAACAGATAGTCGAACGACACAGATAGTCGAACTATCAAAGAAGATAGTCGAACTACCTCAGCAGATAGTCGACCTATCAGAATAGATTGTCGAGCTATCAGATAGTCGACCTATCAAGACAGATAGTCGATCTATCAAGCAAAACAGATAGTCTACCTATCAAACAGATAGTCGAACTATCAAACACAACAGATAGTCGACCTATCAAATAGATAGTCGAACTATCAAAGAAGACAGATAGTCGACCTATCAAACAGATAGTCGAGCTCTCAGATAGTTGAACTATCCAAGCAGATAGTCAAACTATCAAATAGAGCAGATAGTCGACCTATCAAATAGATAGTCGAGCTATCAAACAACACAGATAGTCGACCTATCAAACAGATAGTCGAACTATCAGATAGTTGAACTATCCAAGCAGATAGTTGAACTATCAAGAAATCTATCTGGTTAAAAGAAGTCGAGCGGGGTTCGACGATCGACGAGGCAGATACCACAGAGCGTCGAGCTAACAAGAGTTGAACTAACTCAGAGATAGACGATCTGCTGACTGACGATAGTCGAGCAACTGATAGACGATAGTCAAACAGTTGATCGACGATAGTCGAGCGATGTTCGACCATAGTCGAACCAAAAACAACTTAACAAAATTTTCATTTGGATAAGTGACAACTTTACAACTAGAGCAATCTAACAAAACAACTAACCTTTGACCATAGATAAATCTTGGGTCAAGGAACTAAAAGAGAAGACTGAACTCAAATTCAAACTAGGGTACCAACAGATACCTTCAATATTTTCACTATTTTTTTAGGCAAGTCCAGAATGAATACAACTGCTCCGTAGTCAAAATCAGAAGTGACAATGGAACAGAATTCAAGTTTGGGGCCATAACAGAATACTGTGAAAGTCAAGGTATCTTTCATGAGTTTTCCTCTCCTCGCACTCCACAACAAAATGGAGTAGCTGAGAGAAGGAACAGAACACTCATAGAGGCTTGTCGGACTATGTTGAGTGATGCCTCACTTCTAGAGTACTTCTTGGCTGAAGCCGTCAACACCGCTTGTCATGTGCAAAATCGAGCACTCATCAACAAGAACCATGATAAGACTCCTTATGAACTACTAAAAGGCAGGAAACTGACCATTTAATATTTTAGAATCTTTGGCTATAAGTGCTTCGTACTTAACAATGGCAAGTATCACACTACCAAGTTTAGCGAGAAAAGCTTTGAAGGTATTTTTGTAGGTTATAGTAGCCATAGTAAGGCCTATAGAGTATTTAATAGAAAAAATCTGGTGGTAGAAGAATCGATACACATTGTATTTGATGAGACGAGTTTGCTGCAAAGCAACTTTTCTAGTGTGCTTATTGAAGATGCAGGTACAAAGATAAAGGAACTCAGCTTGGATGAACCTACTGAAGATAAAGATGAAAAGTTCATCAATATCACCTATACAACCCCGATTGGAGAGGTAGATGATCAAGATGAAGAATTCATCACAGCTGAAGATGCGACCCCAGTGGCTGAGGAGATCCCAGATGCAAGGACTCTAGAGCTCAGACACCTGAAGGATCATCCCTTAGACCAGATCATAGGAGATCCTCAGGATGGTGTCAGAACTTGCCGAGGTACAACTAACGAGAATTTATTCTTAAGTTTTCTATCACAGGTTGAACCTAAGAAGTTCGAGGAAGCAAACTCGGATGCATCCTGGATTTTAGCCTTGGAAGAAGAGTTAAATCAGTTCAAACGTTGCAAAGTTTGGACACTTGTTCCTAGACCCAAGAGTAAGAACGTCATTGGGACAAAATGGGTCTACCAGAATAAGATGGATGAAGATGGAACTATTATAAAGAACAAAGCCAGACTCGTTGCCAAGGGCTATCGTCAAGAAGAAGGAATCGACTTCGATCAAACGTATGCTCCAGTGGCAAGACTGGAGGCGATTAGGTTATTCCTTGCTTATGCTGCACTTAAGGGCTTTACCGTCTATCAGATGGATGTAAAATCCGCCTTCCTGAATGGTGACATAAAGGAAGAAGTGTATGTAGATCAACCGCTAGGTTTTGTTGACTCAACTTTTCCTAATAATGTTTATTTACTGCAAAAAGCTTTATATGGTCTTAAACAAGCCCTCGAGCTTGGTATGAGACGCTATCTAGCTTTCTTATTGAGAACAAGTTCACAAGAGGAAAGATAGACAAGACATTATTTCTTAGGAAAATAAATGGCAAGATTTTGCTAGTGCAAATCTATGTCGATGAAATTATTTTTGTTTCTACGGATAACAACCTCTGCAAGAAGTTTTCTAAACTTATGCAAGGGAAGTTTGAAATGAGCATTATGAGAGAGCCAAAGTATTTCTTAGGGCTTATGGTGAAATAATCTGAGGATGGAATATTCATCTCACAGACCAAGTTCACAAGAGAGCTACTTAAGAAATTCAGAATGGAGAATGAAACCTCTATGAGGACTCCAATGTCCTCAGCTATGTCTCTGGACAAGGATAAGAAAGGGAAACCTTTTGATGAAACCAAGTACAGAAGCATAATTGGGTCCTTGCTCTACCTTACCGCAAGTAGACCAGATATAATGTTCTCAACATGTATATGCGCTAGATTCTAGGTTAACTCTAAGGAATCTCACTATATTGCTGCGAAGCGAATTTTGAGATACCTTAAAGGTACACCAAATCTTGTCTTATGGTACCCAAGAAGTAATGATAGTGAACTGATTGGATTTTCAGATGCAGATTTTGCAGGAAGCAAAGACGATATGAAAAGCACTTCTAGGACTTGCCAATTCCTAGGAAGAAGGCTTATCTCTTGGAGCAGCAAAAAGCAAAACTGTGTCGCAATCTCAACGGCCGAGTCAGAATACATTTCTGCTGGTAATTGTTGTACACAGTTACTTTGGCTAAAGAACCAGCTAGAAGATTACAATATGAAGGTCAAGGAAATTCCATTATTCTGTGACTCCTCCAGCGCAATCACAATCACAAACAACCCAGTCTCTCATAGCCAGACAAAGCACATCGAGCTGAGATACCACTTCATCCGGGAGCATGTGGAGCAAGGGGATGTGGATCTGCAGTACGTGCCAACAGATCAGCAGGTTGTAGATATATTCACTAAGCCGCTGGATGAGACCAAGTTCAATTTCTTCAAAACTGAACTTGGGTTGCTGAACAAGGAGGATTAGACCAAAGTGATCAGTTCAAAGGCTCAAGAATCGAGGATACTCCTAAAAGGTTAGAATTTACCTAGTGGAAGGCAGTTCTCGAAAACCTACTTCACTTCTCAAAAAGTAAAAGTCATTTCTCGAAAAACCTAAGTACACTTCTCGAGAGGCAGAAATTAGCTCTCAAAAAGTATCTTAAGTTCTCGAGAAATACTTACACTTCTCGAAAAGTCCATCGTAATTTCTCGAGAACTAGTTCTCGAGAAGTCAGCCTATCTCACGAGAACTCTGAAATCCAGTTCTCGAGAACTTTCTTACTTCTCGAAAACTGTTGGCCACTTCTCGAAAAGTATAACCTACCTTTCGATAGCTGGCCCGTCCTTCTGCCGGTACTTCTTAACTCTTTTATTTCATAAAATTTTTGATTTCTGCCCTAACCTAAGACTAATTAGGCATATAATTAACGTTACTAGGAAAATATATATCTATAATATTTTAGAATCCTAAATCAACCGCCATTTCAAACATTCCTCTCGCAACTCTTCATCTTCCGCCGAACGAAAGCTCCGTCTCCGCCGCTGTTCCCCGCTCCGTTCGTTGCCACCGTCGGCGTCAATGGCTCACAGTTCCAAGATTGGAATCGGCAGCGAACTCATCATCAAAGGACTGGCTGACATTTCTAACGATTTCTAGAACTTGCTGATTCTTCTGGAAACGGCCGGATTGATGTTCGTTCTCTCTGAGCCCGTCAAGATAGTATTTCCAGATGTCAAGGAATTTTTCAGCAATGCTAAGGTAAGTAGGAATGGAACAATTTTGAAGACAAAAGTTAAAGGGATCAAAATCAAGCTTGACAAGCATAGGATTTCCAAGCTTCTGAAAATGCCTATTGTTGATGAGCAAGAGGACCTAACTCCAG
The DNA here is from genome assembly GCA_039513925.1 of Platanthera zijinensis. NCBI lineage: Eukaryota > Viridiplantae > Streptophyta > Magnoliopsida > Asparagales > Orchidaceae > Platanthera > Platanthera zijinensis. The sequence continues at coordinate 288,101,248 of CM077078.1, read as the reverse complement.
AAGATTATGTCAGAACCTATTCTTTCTGTGGAATTCCTGAGGAATACATCTCCCTAAGGAGAAATCTTCTAAATGATGTAGGGAAACATCTTGTAGATATTATTTGAAAAATACTGTGGTGCATAACAGGGTCAGTCTATTTTATTTCTCATGACTTGTTTGGAGTAATGACAGATGTAGTGTGTAGAAAGAAATTTCAGTTTGGAATGATGGTGTTTGAGATGATCAGAGACAGTATCCAAGAACCCAAATTTGCCAGGATAATCTCTTTACTGCTGAGTGAGATTGATCCAGTCACCTTCCAACTCTCCAAAGGTACTCCACATCATCACCTAAAAAAGATCTCCTTCACCTCCATCCAGAGGTGGGAGCTAAAACTGAAGAACCCAAGACAGTTAGCTAAGGAAGTTGGAGCTTTTGTCTCCGAGGTCAGGACCCCATCTCCTCCTCCACATCATGCTGCTGAACCATCTGGTGCAACAACTGAGGGGGAGCCTGCACCTTCTGCCTCAGTTTTAAGGATTCTTTCTCCTCCTTCTCCAGCACCTTCTCTAGTTAGAAGCTCCATAGCAAACTCTCCAGTTCCAACCCAGTCAGATCTTCCAGCACAAGATATACTCAAAGACACTAATGAAGCTATAGACAAGATTATAAAAGAGCTTACTTCAGAAGAACCTCCTCCCCCCATCTCCAAAGATATCCCTGAAGACCAATCCAGAGATCCCTCACCCCAAGCTACTCCTTCTCCCTCTCCTAGAAAATATCTAACTCCACTAGAAACCATCCTTCTATCTGAAGAGGATGTGCAAGATCCTGAGGAGGTGGAAGCCCCTCTTAAGAATCTTGACTTCTCTCTTCCCAAGTTTGTTGATGAAGAGGATGAAATATCATTCAAAACTGTAAGAGCCAAGAGCTCTGTTGTCATAGAAGAACTTCCTCCATGGAAAGCTACCACTGTGTCTGCCACCCCTGCTACTAATGCTTTATCAGGTGCCCCTCTAGTTCCTACTATTTCCATCACTCTTTCTCCTGCTCCTGCTATTGCTGCTGTAATAATAAACTCATATATTTTGTCAAGGATTGAAGAAATGCTAGCTGCACAGAGGAAACATTTTGATGAATAACTTCAGACTGTTCAGAAACAGGTAACTGCCCTGGAAAAAGAAATGAGCAGAGGTTTTGCTGAGATCCAAGCCAATACAGATCTGCTGAAAGAGTAATTCAGAATTGGGGGCAAAGCAATAGATCACATAATTACCAGTATTGGTCAAGTAATGGAACAATTTGTCACTTTAGCAAACAATCAGATCCAATTAGACAAGAGAGCTGAAGAAAATGTCATGAAGGTATACAATGAAGTTGGTACATTCAAGGAAGATGTTATAGCAAACCTATCTGTAGAAATCAGAAAGGGGGAGATCATAGTAAAAGAATAGGTTGAAAAGCTTACTACTGATGCCAAAACTCTTTGGACTGAAAAAGTAACTGAGATCAATAAAAGTGTTTTAGAACATATTCAATCAGTCAAATTCCATACTTATGATACAGCTGTATGGATGCATAATCAAATCTTTCCAGATTTTCATGCAGACCCCAATATGATTCCTCATCACTTAAATCCTCTTGCTGAAGGTGAATCCAGCCAAGTGCCTCAACCTCAAATGCCTACACTTTCTCCTAGACCAGAAGATCAGGCACCTCCTCCAGCTTCCTATTCCCAAGATTGGGATGACATCATTCCTCAAGATCTACCATAGGTTCATATTCCCAAGAAAAGTAAGTATGGGGAAGGTTCTTCTGCTAGCAGATCAGTTCCCCAGCCAGAGGCAGAGAAGAGAAACGCAAAGGAATTTGCTGAAGTTTGGAGCCCAACTTCCAAAGCTCTAATTCTTGAAACTCTTAAACTTATCATGGACTTTAATGAGAATAGACATCTGCACTACAGTTAAGTTGAGTGGGAGTTATATGAAAAATCCATGACCAAAAGGTGGATTTATGACAGAGAATATGGAAAGAATAATCCTAAAGCTCCTCCCAAGCCTCCAAGGTACTATCCAAAGCCTTTCAGTTATCAGAGGAGGCAACAGGAAAAGCAAGACAGGCAACAGCAAAGCAAGGGATGATTTATGATGTTGTGGTGTTGAGAAATGTTGAGGAAATGGATGTTGACTAATTTTAAAACATTATTGATATATATAACATTTCCTAGTTTTGCTTAATTGTGCTTTCTAATAATCTGTCTGTGCATTTATTCTTACTTTTTTTCCTTCATATTCTTTATTTATTATAATAATTCACCTTAGTGTAGAGGGTTCTGACTTCTACAAATAGGGGATATTGTTGGGTATTGCATCCACAATAACCCAGATTTGCATGAAGTCACCCTTGAACTAAGATGAATTAAGTTGTATTTGATATCCTTGTTCTAGTTGAATGTTTGCAGATTCTCAGTGCTAAGTGTAGACCAATGTCAGTCTACAGTGGGTCAGGAACACAGGACCATTCAGTGTAATCCCTCACTGGGTGATCTAAAGTGTTGACTCATGTATAGCCTCTCAATTGGGATACACTTTATGTTCAAACATTGGGAGCAAAGGATGGAGATAGGGCCAGACGGAAATCTTCTCTAAAGTTCTTGAAAAAACTTTCTAAGTCCAGTTCTCGAGAAGTAATCTCAGAGTTCTCGAGAAGTATGGTATAGTTCTCGAGAAGCTCAGACTCTACTTCTCGAGAAGTCAGGACAGTTCAAGAATTTCTCTAAGTTAAGTTCTTGAGAAGTCAGTAAATCTCTCGAGAACTATTCTATAAGTTCTCAAAAACTCAATTTAGTTCTCGAGAAGTATTCCTTTGATTCTCAAGTTATGAAATTCAATCAGAAGTTTATTCTAAGTAAAGTTCTCGAGAAGTCTTCTATAAGTTCTCGAGAAGTAAATTTAGTTCTCGAGAAGTATTCACTTGGTTATCGAGAAGTTCAGGAAAAAATTTCTCTAAGCTCAAGTTCTCGAGAAGTCCTCTATTATTTCTCGAGAAGTAAATTAGTTCTCGAGAACTATACTCTGGTGTTCTCGAGAAGTCCAACCCCTTCTAAAGAGATTAGTTTTCGAGAAGTATCTACAGTTCTCGAAAACTCAGTTCATAGATCTTGAGAACTATAATAACTTCTCGAGAGCTAAGTCGGATTTTTTCCAGAGAATTTCTTCTAAGTCCAGAACGGCCAGAATTTCAAATAACCCAACAAGATTGGTCCACGTGTCATCATTAATGATATTTCCAACCGTTAAGAGATATCCTATATAAGGTCTTGTCACTAAGACATAACCCTAAGAAGGATTAAGAGAAATTATTGAGTGGATCTCGTACTTTCCAAAAAGCTCTGGTTCAGCCGATCTCTTCTCAAGCTCGACGTCTTGAAGCCGCCGCCACCGCTCTCGTCAAGATCGAACCTCATCCTTTCGATCTAGAAGATCTACAAATTCAGGAAACGCTCTTTCTTCCTTGATCGAGTAGATTCAAGAATTTCTCAAGTCAGATCTACTAGTCTTCTTCAACAATTCTGAAAGGGCCGCAACTTCAAGAAGAATACCTAAAGACTTATTTCTTGCAGATCTGAGAATATTTCTGTTTGTATTTTCAATCTCTATTTGTAAATCTTGTAGGAGATTATTCTCCGAGTGTAGGAGCATTATGCTCCGAGTGGTAGGAAGTTTTTATATCTTCCGAGTGTAGATCCGTTTGGATCGAGTTTTGTAGGAACATGATTCCGAGGTGTAGGATTGGTTTGCAATCCGAGATAATGGAGTGGCCGATTCTAGTGATTTTCTAGATCGGTGAGGAAAGTGGGCGTACCCAAGATCGGGGAACCACTATAAATCTCTTGTCGTTTGTGTGATTGCTTGATCACTTATTTGTGCTAGTTGTCAAAATTTTTATTCCGTATTAGATGCACATCTCACCTATTCACCCCCCTCTAGGTGATTTAGGTAGACAACTTACATCTTTCAATTATGTCGTCACCATGAAGACTTATGTCGACACTTAGTCTATATGTGTCGACACATGTGAAGCAGTCTGTTGAGTGTTGTGTGCTGAGTTGAAAAGACATTGAAGAACCTAGTGATGTGACTGGTGACTTGACATCTGTCATAACCAACCGATCTGACACCACTGTCAAAACTGTCAGAAGTCTGTTATAAACCGGATTAGCCGGTAACCATGGAGCAAGATCTATATAAGAGACAGATCATAAACGACAATGAAGTAATCAATAAGAGGAATCAAATCAAAAAGAAAAATTCTGACAGATCAAGGGTTGTCTGCAAGAAAGATTCAGAGTTCAATCTGAATTTACAGAAGAAGCTGACTGAGGATCAACTTCAACATCAAGAGAAGATCCACCTTATTTTGTTCTAATAAGGAAGCTTTGAAAAGCTAAGTTAGGTTGGATCAGAAGGATCAGTCTATACAATAACTGATCAAGAAGACAGCATCAACAGAGAAATCTAGTTGGTTAAGTTTTCAGTCACTCTTTACTCACAAATTCTTGTAGGATCTACTGTTAGATCTGAGATTGTAAGCCTAAAATTATAAAGGCTGAGGTTGGGTTGTGTGCCTGAGGTAGGACTTGTGGAAATTCTGAGTTATAAGCCTAATTATAAAGGCTGAGGTAGGGCTGAGGCCTAAGGTAGGATTCTGGGGAAGAATCTGAGATAAGACTTGTGTAAAGTTTGAGGTATAGGAACCATCTTGGGTTTTGAGATTGTAAGATCTGCGGATCCGAGCCAGTGGAAGGAAGTTAGGCTGAATCCAGTTATCTGCTAGATAGGCGAAGAGGGAAAGTGGATGTACCCATATCTTGGGGAACCACTATAAATCTTGTGCATTTTGTGTTGTGTTTATTTTCTGTAGATTGATTAATCTGTGCTAAAAGAATTCATATAACTGTTTGCCTAAAAAAATTAAAAAGACAAATAAAGATTAGAACCTATTCACCCCCCCCCCCCCTCTAGGTGTTTAGGCTCTTGAAATAAAGTCTTTCAGGGTGGAAACTTCTAGGGCCGAGTAAGAGTATATCTATGCGGGTAGTTGTTGTGCATAGCTTCTATGGATCTGGAATCAACTAGAATACTATAACTTAAAGTTCAAAGAAATTCCAATGTATTGCGACTCATCCAGCGCAATAGCAATCACAAACAATCCAGTCTCCCACAGCCAGACAAAGCACATCGATGTGCACTATCACTTCATCCAGGAATATGTGGAGAACAAGGACATATCCCTCATGTTGGAGATGACGGCCCTCAACATGTTGAAGAGGAAGACGGCGTCCTTACGAATGATATTTCTCCGCCTCCAAACAAAGACTTACGACGCCATGATGACCATATGGAGCAACACCAAAATACCCGCCCGAGGCGCAAACCAATATAAAATAATTATTAGAAGCATTATTTTATTATTGCAATGTTTATCTCAATCTCATGTAATGTTTAAAACAATGGTGTTTTTTTATTTTCTTTATGTGGGCTGCATGTAGCCATATTGAGTGATGTAAAGCCTATATAAGGATACCTTGTTTCATGATTTCATTAGAGAATGATAAGAAAAGAAAACCCTAATCTTGTTTAAGATTTTCCCCTCCTTCCTCCTTGGCAATTTCGGCCACAATCTTCCTCTCCCTCTCTTGGCCGCCGGCCTCTTCCCCTCTCCTCTTCTTCTTGCAAAACCGAGCCACCTAGCAGCCCTCCCTTGCCTCTTCCTCCTCCTTACAAAATCAACAAGTTTCGGCCACCAACCTCCACCATCTAGCCGACCAGCAACCTCCTCCTTCAAATCTGAGCCCCCTCCTCTTCAACAAACCCAAGCCACCTTTTCATCCACCACCTCCTCTTACAAAACCGACCCCTCTTCACCACACCAAAGTTGGCCATCCTCTTCAATACAAACCAGACCACCACCATATTCCTCAACAAAAACTGATCACCCTCCTCCTTGCATAAATCGGCCAAGGCAAGGGTTGCCTCCTTGTGGACCCCAACTCCGGCATGAAGCAACGAAGGCGGACAAGATTTATTCCCATCCAGCATGACTCCGGCGGAGCCGTTAAAGGAAGATCCCAGTAGAGAGTAATCGGAATCACCTATTCTGGTTTGGGTAACGAAAATAATTCTACTCTTGTGTGATTCTTTCCCTAGAAATATTCTTGTGGTGGTTTATCTTTCGCGTTGAATTTTGATAGCATTAATCCATCGTGGTTATCATTCTCTTGTTAGTGTGGTTCTTCTTTATTTTTATTTGATATCCGAGAAGGTTTGGCTAACCTCTTTATACTTTTGTTGGGAGAGATCTACACCTTCCGAATCGAATTTTTTTCTGTAGATCTCTTTTGGTACAACTCCACTCGGTCGGACCTAATATTGGTCCTTTTAGCTCGATCTGATATCGGCCTATCTCCTTTGTTTGATACCTAACGGTTTGGCTACCCGTATGCTAGCATCTACTTGATATAATAGTAAAACGTGTGTGCTGCATAGCGACTGTGCGAGTGTAGGATTGGATTGAAGAGAGGCATAGTGTTAGTCCGTAGTTATATTTCGGTGTCAACGTGCAAGTCTGCATCAATTTGGTATCAAAGGGAGGTTCACATCAATTTCCTAATTGACCCACTCCCCCTTTTACTTTGAGCACCGACACACAATTTGCACGTTTCTTTGCACAACATATAAATCAATTTTAAAATTTTGGTCGGCAAATAGCGGCCTAAAATTTCCACTCAAAATTAAAAAAAAAATCTGGAATTTCTCCATCATTTTCTTAGTAAGAAAACCAAAAAAAAAATATTTTTCATTAAGTCATTATTTTTATTGAGTTGTTTTAAAATCTAATTGTTGGTCTGCAAATAGCGGCCTATATTTTTATTTTTTAGCAAAAAAATAATAATTAATAATCCACATATTTTTTCTAACAAGAAAATCTATTTTTTATCGTATTAACCCTAGTGACTAAGCGGGAACAATTCCGAGTATCCTATCTTATTTGGGCCAGAAACGTTTCTCCTTGCATGTGCACAAAATCCGGATCGAATTTCTCTCCGGTTCTCACTAAAATGGCATATGACATATATGCTTCTCGGGTTGACTATTCATATGCTAAGGATATGGCTAAACACACCCCTAGGGAACACCAAATTTATCTTACTTATGACGGGTTAAGATGGTCCCAAATTTTTAGAGATTGGCTTAAGGGACTGGAAAATTATTTTAATTTTCACTTATGAGACGACCACCAAAAGTTTAACATCGCCCGAGATCGATTAGTAGGTCAAGCCCGCGTATTTTGGCAAAACGAAGAGCGTTATGTTGGTAGTTATAAACATACTTGGCGGGCAATGAATAGCCTACTCTCGGATCAATTTGATCTCGCCTATCTCCACACTACTAACACCAAGCCTGCGAGTGAGTATCATTATGGCACTAGTTCCATACCTGCCCTTAAGAATGACTATAAACCCAACGCCCAGACCGAGCGACAGATAACTGATGATTTGGCTACCCTTAAACAAGGAAATAAGTCGGTCTTAGATTATATACAAATCTTTAAGGATATGATGGTTAGGAGCGGTGTGAAGGAATTGCCTGAGGTCACCCTTTCTAGGTTTCGTAGGGGCTTAAACCCCTAAATCCAAGGTAAGTTACTGCGTCATGATCACACCGACCTGAACACCACCTTTGATGCATCATTGGAAATTGAGAAGCACCATATTCCTAGAAGTAAAGTTCCCTTGTGTCAGACGATTACTCCATGTGAGTCTAGTGGCGTATCTGATCGTGGCTCTATGGAGCGTTCTACCCCGATTACGCCCGTAGGCCCTTATGAGTCTCCTCCCAAGTTACCTGCATTAGTCGTTGACTCTCCTATTGAGTCTGAGGCTATGTCTAGGACTGTGCCCGTCATTGAGGACAAGGCTGATTACGTTGACGATTTGAGTAACGATGAGGAGATTGGTTACCCTAGTGACCTGGATGAGGATTTCTCCCCTGAGGAATCATCTCCACTCCCTTTCGACGATATTTCTGAGGCGTCTACTGTGATTATCATGGAGTCTTCTGTGGACCCAGTGTTGGTAGATGTTTCGTCGGTGTTGGAAGAGTCACCTTAGGATGGATGTTTATCTTGGGATGAACTTAGTTATGCACACCCGGGAGATAGTTCATTGATATTATCGATGTTTCTTGAGGTTAAAGCCAATTTAGATTCTCTTCGGGATTTGATTTGCCCAATCCACTATCATGATTTTGACGATGTACCTACATCATGGGAAGATTTGGCTAGCGAAAGAAGTGTTGTATTGGGAGATTTGCCCTGTGTGGGAAAGTTATTTTTGGATGACGTTAGCGTTGAGGACCTGAAAGGCATTTCCTTGATGTTATCTTCGTTGCCTGAAGCCCAATCTAGATTAGAAATTGTGTCGGGTTCAATTTTGCCAACTTCAGAGACCGTTATTGATTCTGATTTGGAGGAAGTATCTAGTGGGTTGGATGACATTTTGGCTTAATTGCTTGAGTCATTCGGTGGTGAATGTTTATCTGAGAGTGAGTTAGGTGATGACGATCCAATTGAGTTTTTTGTGAGGACGAATCTACTGTTTGATTTTCCCTTTGATTTTGATGGCTTGCACCCAGAGGATTTTTCTTGGACGTTAAATTCGTGTTTTGATGGTGAGTATGACTTAGCTCCTCCTCCGGAATCGACCATGTCGACTCTCCCTTCGGTTCACTTGACTCGATTAGATGACTTGTTAGGAAACGAGCTTGTTACTTTTAGTCCGAGACATATTGATGTGCCCATTTTGGAGACCTTTACTGCTTCTGAATTGGATGACGTGTCCAGGGTGTTGGAAGAATGTCCTAGTAAGAGAGTTTTACTATTGTAAGACGTTATTGAAGGAGACCCGGATGAGCGTCCCCTGATGCTAACTCTGTCACGTGAAATTAAATTTGATCTTAACTCTCTCCCGGTTTTAGTTTTACGGACTCTCCCTCCTGATCTGCTGACCCGACTAGCAGACCCTTTAGGATATGTATTTGTTATGCCTGATCGGAGACATTTTATTGTGCCACCCTTGACGGCCCCTCCTTTGGACATGTATCAAAGTGCGTTAATAGATTCTGTGTTTGGTCACGATATAATAATTACAAATTCTGTATCCTCCCAAATTCCTAAGAATAATAAAGTTTTTGATTATATGTTTATGATGAGGCCGTCTACTGTGCCACCTTATTTAGTTTTGTTGGTGCCTCCTGATTTAGTTCTATAGGTGCCACCTGATGTAGTTCTGTTAGTTCCACCTGAATTAGTTCCGTTAGTGCCACCTGAATTAGTTTTGTTAACTCCAACTAATAAATCAAGTAATTTTGCGCTAGATTATGCTCTCCATGATCACATTTTATATAAGCACTTTTGTGAAGCGCTAGCCATACCCATTTATTCTTATCATATTCATGCTACCGTACATAAAAGAGCGTCTCACCATAAGATTGACGATTTAGTTTTGGTGCGTCTCGCCCTCAACGGATGCCTTCGGGCACTTTAGAAAGTTGACGAGTTGGTAAGTTGGACCTTTTTTGGATATTAATGAAATTAGGAGAATTTGCATATCATTTGAAGTTATCCATTGATTGAGGTATTTCCCTTATTTTTGATGTTTCTAATTTAACGTCATATTGTTGGTATCCTAATTTGGATTTGAGTTCAGTCCTCTCTTTCTGTCTCTTGACCCAAGATTTATCTATGGTCAAAGGTTAGTTGTTTAGTTAGTTTGCTCTAGATTTAGAGTTGTCACTTATCCAGATGAAAATTTGGTTAAGTTGTTTTTTGTTCGACTATGGTCGAACGCCGCTCGACTATCGTCTATCGACTGGTCAACGATCGTCTATCAGCTATTCGACGTTCGTCTGTCAGCAGATCGTCTATCTCTGAGTTAGTTCAACTCTTGTTAGCTCGACGTTCTGTGGAATCTGCCTCGCCGATCGTCGAACCCCGCTCAACCTCTTTTGACCAGACAGATTTCTTGATAGTTCGACTATCTGCTTGGATAGTTCAACTGTCTGATAGATCGACTATCTGTTTGATAGGTCGACTATCTGTGTTGCTTGATAGTTCAACTATCTGTCTTGATAGGTCGACTATCTGTTTTCTTTGATAGTTCGACTATCTGTTTGATAGGTCGACTATCTGTTTTCTTTGATAGTTCGACTATCTGTTTGATAGGTCGACTATCTATTTTCTTTGATAGTTCGACTATCTGTTTGATAGGTCGACTATCTGTTTTCTTTGATAGTTCGACTATCTGTTTGATAGGTCGACTATCTGATAGATCGACTATCTGTTCTGATAGGTCAACTATCTACTGTGGTAGTTCGACTATCTTCTTTGGTAGTTCGACTATCTGTATCGTTCGACTATCTTTTTGATAGGTCAACGATCTCTGTGCTTCGGTCGACGATCTCCGAGGGTCGTTCGACGTTTTGCTGTATGTCGTTAGTTATTTTGTCCTCTTCTATTCTATGATTTATTTCATATTTATTTGGCATATTATTTCAATAAATTTATGCTATTATTTCCAGGCAATCTCTGCTCCATTCCTTATGCTTGAGCCAATCTTTATCTGACAAAGTGTTTTGTCTTATTAGTTGAAATATATTTTCTGTTTTATCTGCCAGGCTGTCCTTTATAGCCGTTAGACTCAGAAAGTCTTTTCTGGCTGTAAAGAGTTCTATCTGATGTGACTTTTTCTAGCCCCTTCTTATCTGATTGGTTATGCAGCTTCTTAGAAAGCTTTATCCTCTTATAGCATGTCTGTCTGCAGGATTTGTTTTTGCTTTATGTTTTTTGCAGCCCAGATTGCTGATTCCAGAAGAAGACAAAGATTCAAACTCAAATTAAAGCCGTTACAAGGGCTCATATATAAAGAGCTTCTTTTGAAAGAAGAACATAGAACTGATATACAACACATACACTCAGCAGCATAGAAAAAAGAGAGAAAGCAAGAAAGTTCTATAGCTCTCAGAATTTCATATTCAACTGAGAAGATCAAATCTCTTCAGCCTTCTTCTTCATCCTGAGTTCATCCTGCTTACAGGAAGACTTTCACTCAAAGGCCTTTAGAAGAAGAAGAAGAAGAAAGGAAGCTATTTGAAGAAGAACAATCATTCAACAATCAAGAGTCTTCTTCAAGCTTCTCCTTCAGAACCTCGAGACAATTCTTTGTCTTAGTTCAGAAGAGTTCCTGCACCCTGAAGCAAGACTCCTTCCTGGATATTCTCTAAGCTAGGGGGAGCCTTGATTCTTTAGAGCTTCTAGCTCTGTGCAATCCACTAGCTTCTCAAATCTATTTAACAATAGAGAAGAAGCCTTAACTCTCTCAACCTCCTGTACAAAGGGTTATTACTCCCTTCAAAAGTGAACCCTTGGTGGCAGGGCACCTGATCAAAAACCTGTGTTGGATTTTGAGCTCATGATCAAAAGCTCAAAGGGTCTACTTGATCTACCTGAAGCAGATCAGTGGTGGCAGGGCACCTGAACAAAAACCTATAGTGGATTCCTACCAGGGTGGTAGAAGAGTAGACGTACCTATTTAGAGGGAACCACTATAAAATTTCTTGTGTTGTCTATGCTTCTTATTTAATTCATTGTACTGTGGTTGTGAGTAAAAATAACTAGGATTATTAGTTGCTGTGATAGGATCCCCAGCTTAACTGTAATTACAGTTAGCTCTCTCTTGTTCACTACACTTTGTGTTAGGCACTAGGGTTATCAATATCTATAAACTAATTCCGCAAATTAACTCTAAGGGAGTTGAGTAGGGTGTCCTAATTTTTGAATACTCTATTCACCCCCCCCCCCTCTAGAGTTGTATCTATCATCACTTTCAATTGGTATCAGAGGGAGGTTGACTGACTGTATAGGCTAACACCTAAGTCACAAGATCCTGATAGATACCAAGCTTATAGATATTCACTTCATGGCCCAATCCAAGGATTACTCTAGCACCAGACCTCCAGCATGCAACTTAGCTAAGTTTAGCATCTGGAAGGCAAGGATTAAATTATATATGAACTCTATTGATGAGAGTATTTTTGCTTCTATTTTGACAGGACCACCAAGAGCACCTGCTAAAGCTACTGCTTCATCATCAACTGATAAGAGTGCAGTGCCTCCTCCAGATTACAACGATGAATACAAAAAGGCAAAGATAGTAGATGCCAAAGCAATGAATATTCTGGCTCAGACAATGTCTGATGAAGTATTCCAGAAAGTTACTGACTGCTCCTCAGCAAAAGCAATGTGGGATACACTGAACCAGATTGTAGCTGGTTCAGCTGATGAAAGGAAGGACAGAAGGTCCAACCTTATCTCTCAGTATGAAAACTTCAAGAAAACTGATGCTGAATCAGTTGAAGCAATGTACACCCGGCTCAGCTCAATCATCAATGAGCTGAGGACTCTTGACAAGGATATATCATTGACAGAGGTCAATGATAAGATTCTTATGTGCTTCCCTAGCACATGGGATCTGAGGATCTGGCCTATCAAGGAGGCCAGAAGTACAAATGAAATCTCAATAGAAGCTCTCCTTGGCAAGCTCAAGTCTTTTGAGCAAGTGCTGAAGACCAGGGAAGCTGAGGCTGAAGCAAAGACTCCAACTCCAGCAAGAAAAGAGCAAACTCTTGCTCTCAAAGCTACTGATGCTTCAGAAGGAAGCCAATCCAATGAGGAACTGATGACACTCTTTGCCAAAAGGTTTCTCAAGATGGGGAGGAAAGTCTTCAGAAAGAAATCTTCAAGATATGAAGATAAACCAAGGTATGATCGTTCTCCTGCTAAAGAAATAATTTGATATGGATGCAGGAAACCTGGACACATTCTACCAGAGTGTCCAGAGGAAAAGAGCAAAGAAAAGAGAAAGGAAAAGGAACATCACAGGAAACACTCCAAGTCCTCCTCCTACAAAAACAAGAAAAAGGAGAAGGGATTTATTGCTGAAACTTGGAGTGACTCTGATGAGGAATCTTCCTCCTCGAGCTCCAGTGAGGATGAGGAAGAAAAGAAGGCAAAGGAATTTTGCCTGATGGCAATTGATGCCTGCAGCAATCACTCAGCTGTAGAGAGTTCAGATTCTGATGAAGAAATGCCAACAGAAGATGAGGTATTGTCTTCTTACGATTTTACATCTGCTGAATTTAAATCAAATTTTAAATCTTTGTGTTTAGATTTAATTATTTCTGAAAAGGAAATTAAGGACCTTAGAAATAAGCTTGCTGAATCTGAATTTATCTCTAATGAAAACATTAGGTTAACAGCAGAACTCACTAAATCTAGTGAAGAAATAAAAGTTCTTAAAAATGAACTAGCAAAGTCCAAGAGATTGGAAGAATCATTAAATGGTAGAAGCCTTAAGTTGCTTGAAATAACCAGCATGTCAAACACTAGGTCAGGCAATAATAAGCTAGGCTTAGGAGCTTCATCATGTGAACCCCCAATTATTCTTAAAAACCATCTTTCAACTCCAGTGAACTTCATCTCAGCTGATGGGATAAAGAACACTGAGCAAGTAAGACAAGTTAATCAAGCCTTAAACAAAGCTAAGAGAGAAAAGAGGAAACAAAAATTTAAGGAAATACAAAAAGCATCGAATGCTGCCCGACGATCGCATGCTCAGTGGTCGAACGATGCTCGACGATCTGCGCATCCATCGTCGAACGCCGATCGACGTTTTCAACATGAATTTCAAAATTATAATCAGAACCCTAGAAACCTGAATATGAATAGAAACCCTAGGTTTGTGGACCCATTAACTGCATGGAGCATCCCACCTAGGAGATCTTACCCTTTAGGTTATAAACCCCAACCTGCTTACTCTTTCATATCAAGTTTTCATTATGTAAAGAATAATGGACCCAAGGTTACCTGGGTCCACAATGTTTAACTTAACTCACTACAGGTGAAGACCTATCCTATCACTCAGGACAAGTGGTATTTGGATAGTGGTTGCTCCAAACATATGACAGGGAATAAAGAAAATCTATCAAAGTTCAAGGCCAGGCTTGGACCAAAGGTGATCTTTGGGGATTCTAGCTGTGGTAAACTGAAGGATATGGTAGGATTACCATTGGAGCAGTAACTTTCAAGAGGGTTGCATATGTAACTGGACTAAAGCATAATCTTATCTCAATAAGTCAGTTATGTGATGCAGGATATCAGGTATCGTTCACTAACACTCTTTGTAATATTACTTTAAATAGTAATGTTGTGTTAGTAGGTATTATACAAAGCAATATTTATTTAGTAGATTTTAATTCAACCCATTCTGAAATCTGCTTATTTAATGAAGTAACAAATAACAACACCTTATGGCATAAAAGGCTTAGCCATGTTAACCTCAAGAACATATCTAGGTTATCTAAATACAACCTTGTTAGAGGTTTACCTTCTTGCCCCTACAAGAAGGAGAGCCTATGCAAGGCTTGTCAATTAGGCAAGCAAACCAAAAATTCCTTTAAATCTGAAAATAAAAGTGATTCACCTAGAATCCTGTATCTATTACATTTGGACCTTTTTGGCCCAATAAATGTACAGAGTCTAGGAGGGAAGTATTACACTTTAGTAATTGTAGACGACTTCTCTAGGTTCACTTGGGTGTTCTTTTTGAGAACTAAGTCTGATAACTTCAAAGCCCTTACAGATTTTCTATTATGTGTGCAGACTGAGTAATCTACTCATGTGGCCTTGATCAGAAGTGATCATGGTACTGAGTTTGACTCTCTTCTCATGCAAGAATTCTGCGAGAGAGAAGGTATCAAACATAGCTTCTCAGCTCCTAGAACTCCCCAACAAAATGGGGTAGTTGAAAGGAAGAATCGAACCCTGATTGAAGTTGCTGGTACATTATTGGCAGATGCTAATATGCCTCTTTCCTATTGGGCAGAAGCTGTTAGCACAGCTAATTATGTGCTGAACAGAAGTCTTATACACAAGCTTAAGTGTAAAACTCCTTATGAGTTGCTTAAAGGAAAGAAACCTAAAATAAATTATTTTAGAGTATTTGGTTGTGTAGTTTACATTCATAACAATAATAAAGAATACCTTAGAAAGTTTGAAGCAAAAGCTTCAATGGGAATCTTTCTTGGATATTCCCAAGTAAGCAAAGCTTATAGGGTATTTAATAAATCATCTTCTAAAATTGAGGAATCTGTGCATGTGTCTTTTGATGAATCTCAGATGTTTTACAAGGAGAAGGAAACTTCCCCTTCCTCAAGTTCATTGCAGGTACTAGAATCTAGTAAAGATGTCACTCAAGAGATTCTCCATCTATCAACTCTTCATATCACTAATTCAGACAATGATGAAGACTTTGCAGAAGCTGTTGCTGTACCACCAATAGTAGATCAAATTCCTTCCGAGGTATTAATCCCAACTATTGCTGAAGATCACATCCCACCTGCTGATGTTGTCACACTTAGAGATCATCCTACATCTCAAGTGATTGGAGACATATCAGCTGGTGTTAAAACAATACATCAGCTAAGACAGTATGTGATGCACGCTTGTTTCCTTTCACAGATTGAGCCCCTCACCATTAAAGATGTTGAGCTATATCACCACTAGATCATTGCTATGCAAGAGGAACTCAATCAGTTTGAAAGATGTAAAGTATGGACTTTGGTTCCAAGACCTAAAGGCCAACTGATCATAGGCACCAAGTGGGTGTTTAGAAACAAGTTGGATGCAAATGGAATCATTGTAAGGAGCAAAGCTAGGCTTGTAGCTCAGGGCTACAGACAGGAGGAAGGTATAGATTATGACCAAACCTTTGCTCTTGTTGCAAGGCTAGAGGCAATAAGGATCTTTCTAGCCTATGCAGCCTATATGAAGTTTAAGGTCTTTCAGATGGATGTCAAAAGTGCCTTTCTAAATGGTGAGCTAAAAGAAGAGGTATTTGTTGAACAACCACCTGGGTTTGTTTCTTCAACTCAGCCCTCACATGTTTTCAAGTTGCAAAAAGCTCTTTATGGACTCAAACAAGCACCCAGAGCCTAGTATGAGACTCTAGCTAGTTTCCTGTTAGAGCACAACTTTGTTAGGGGAGTAGTTGATAGAACCCTTTTCATCAAGCACCACAAGGACACAATCCTGTTAGTTCAAGTGTATGTAGACGATATTATTTTTGGTTCCACTGATCCCAAACTGTGCAAAAAGTTCTCTGACTTGATGCATTCTAAGTTTGAGATGAGTTGTATGGGTGAGCTGTCTTACTTTCTTGGTCTCCAAGTAAAGCAAGATGTTGATGGCATCTTCATCTCCCAATCCAAATATGTCAAGGAATTGGTAAAGAAGTTTGGGATGGCTGATGCTTTAGCAATGCATACACCTATGGCTACTAATGTAGTTATAGATTCTGATGATCAGGGAAAGCCTGTTGATCAAAAGAATTATAGGGCCATTGTTGGTTCCCTATTGTATTTAACTGCAAGTAGGCCAGATATAATGTTTGCTACATGCCTATGTGCTAGGTTCCAGGTCAACCCCAAGGAATCTCATCTGATTCTTCTCAAGAGGATCTTGAGATACCTGAAGGGATGTCCAAATCTAGGACTATGGTACCCAGCTGAGTCAGAATTTGAGTTAATTGGATACTCTGATTCTGATTATGCTGGTTGTAGAGTTGACAGGAAAAGTATCTCAGGAACTTGCCAGTTCCTGGGAGAGAGATTGGTCTCTTGGTTCTGTAAGAAGCAGGCTTCTGTCTCAACTTCAGCTGCAGAGGCTGAATATATAGCAGCTGCTAGTTATTGTTCACAGATCCTGTGGATTCAAAACTAGTTTTTGGATTATGGGTACACACACAAGAACAAAAAAATCATGTGTGATAGTATCAGTGATATCTCAATTGCACAAAATCCTGTGCACCACTCTAGAACCAAGCACATTGAGATTAGACACCATTTCCTGAGAGATTGTGTGGAAAAGAACAAGATCAGCCTTGAGTTCATATCCACTGACCTTCAGAGAGGTGATATTTTCACCAAGCCTTTAGATGAACAGAAGCATCTGTTCTTTTTGGTTCAACTAGGCATGATTAATGGAAAAGACTAAGTGTGACGTCTGCCTTTGTTGAAACCTGTTTGAAGATCGTCGAACGACGTTCGAAGATAGTCGATCAGATGAAGCCTATCGTCGACCTATGGTTGATGATAGCTTATCTGCTTGAAGATCATCGACCGATGTTCGAAGATCGTCGAACAGGTCGAGCCTATCGTCGATCTATGGTTGACGACAGCTTGTTGTTTGTGAAGACAGAAATAGTTGAACGATTGATCGACTACTCTGCTTCAGGAACGATCGTCGAACGACCGTTCGACCATCGTCTCCAGTATCTTTTAAAATAGATCGACTATTGTTGTTTTAATATAAAACCGATGGTCGACCTAGGTTAAGAGATCGTCCTTTTTATCGTCGACGGAGAGCGTCTTCTCGCATTCCGTCTTTCTGCTTGCTCCCTGTCTCGCGATTTCTGCCATTTTGCCTTCGCCGTCTCTCTCTCTCGTCTTCTCCAACCCCTTCGATGGCGATTGCTCTAGCCCTCCTGTCCGGGGTGAAGTTCGATGCTGGTTTCAGTGTGGACTTTGATTCTTTCAGCTGCTGTGAGTATGCGATTGTGGAAATCCTCAACCTATGCAAAGATCAAGGATTGGAAAAGTTCATGTCCACAAGAATAAAGATAAACATCCATGAGATTAAAGAATGGGCATTCACTTCGTCCTCAAATGACGACTCTATGACCGGAACGATAGGCAGAGAAGAGGTAATTTTGACTCCCGCCGTTTTAACTGAAATTTTTGGATTATTGAATGGGGAAGAGGATTATGAGCAAGATACCCCTGAGTTTGGGAGAATGTTGACTGAACTAGGACATGCCGACGGCATTCCTTCTAAGCTGCTAAAGGTGAATTTTCCGTTGAAGATAAAGTTCCTTACTGAACTAGTCGGAAAAGTGCTACTGGGAAAGCACTCTGCCCATGATAATATAACCAGGCAATAGTTTACCCTGATGTGTGCCATCGTGAACAAGAAGCAGATTAACTGGGCAGGAGTTTTGTTTGATTTGATAAGGAAAAAGAATAGCAAGAAGGAAGTCACCCTGGGTAGGGTGCTTGGGATATTTTCTAAAGGAGAAATATCCCCATCTGTTGGTCTCAGTTTCTACTTCCATCAATGCCAGCAAAAAGATGGACCCGATCCTGTTTGTCAAGTGGAAAAGGAGCTTTCTGAAGCCCGCTCCAGCAGGGGTAGCTCCAGTTGCATCTGAGAGTACAAGGACTGCTTCAGTCACTCCCCTCCTTCAAGAAGCAGGCTCAGTCAATCTCTCCTTTCCATCCACTTCTTCTGCATTACCTTCAACCTCTACTGAAGTGTCCCCATCTACTTCAGTTGAAGTTCCATCTTCTGCATCTCATCTTCTTGATTCCTCCACAATTCTCCATGCATCACCACCAGCATCCCCTCTCCCTTCTCATCTTGCTAGGATATCTCATCCTAGTTTTGATTTATTGGTTTCTGAGCTATCCACTCCTCCTCAATCACCAATTCTTCATTCTGATCATGTTGATCTTCTTGCATCTACCCATCATTCTCCAGTTCACTCTCCATCTCATCAAGAACACACCATCCCTGCTGTTCATCCATCTTCTGTGATTCCCCCACCTTCATTTGAAATCACCCCAGCCTTCATCTCTAGCATCCTGGAGTTAATTACTCCTTCAATCAAAATCATGATTGAAGAGGCAATTGCTCCCCTTGTTTGCTCCATCTCTTCTTTGACTGCCTCCATTCAAGCCCTCTCAAAACCTATTGAGCCCTCTTCATCTAGGGGCCTGGTTTCAGTTTCCACTGAAATCATGCAGGGGGAGATGCTTTATGAAGATGCCTCTGAACTGCCCCTGGCCTCTCGTCCAGCAGATCCTCAAGCAGATGTAGAAAAAGAGATAGAAGAATCAGCTCCTCCTCCACTGTCTGAAACAGATATTTCTGATGCTATAATAAAATCTGAGTTTGTTGTCAAAGTATGCCTAGAAGAATGCTCCACTCCCCTGGTTGCCCTCTACCTAGAAGGAGTCATTACCTCCTTCCTAGATGAATTAAGGGAGTTAGGACATTCAAAGGAAAATTCTGAAGGTATCCCTTTTACTCATTTTCTAGACTTGATAACTGATATGTTAGTATGGGAATACCTAGAAGGAATGATAAAATGTCATTTAGCAAATCTGTGTTCATAATACTACAGATATAATGGAAGAAGTATTAGTTGTTCAAGAAATTGATCTTCAACTAGCTCTAGAAGTTCAACCTGATCCAGAACAAATTGTTCAAGATCCTGAGGCTGCTCAGCCAGCTCAGTTAGTAGTGCAAGAAGAACTGGTCTCCATGACAGTTACTGATGAACAAGAGAAGGTTTCAGAAATTCAAATGGAAAAGTCTACAGTCTGGGATGATTCCCCTGGATTAGATCTAGACACTCTTCTGGCATAGGATGCCTTGGAAGAAGAGTTAGAAAAAGCTGCTTTAAAAGAGAAAGAGAAAGCTGTGCAAGAGGCGTTTGATCCTTATGATCATCCTCCTTCTTCAAACTCTGAGGATGAGGATGATTCTGATGAATCTGAAGAATCCAAGAAAAAGAAATTTGCAAAGAAGAAAAGAAAAGTTGTGGCTCCTCCTCCTCCAAATCCTGATAATGATATTCCCTATTATATCTTGAAAGGTATTGATCCCAAATCTAAAGAATTTCAGCATTGGATGGCATTTTCTAAGAATCAGCAGAAGTTAAGGAAGAAGTCTAAGAGGTATGACAGTCCTGCTCCAAGATGGACTCCTAGAGGTCCTCCTCCTCCACCTCCCAGTGCAGGAGCCTTTGGAAACTTATCTGCAAATCCTTCTGCTCAGTCTGATTGGTTTACTCCATCCCAGTCTTCTCAAAGGATAATCTATCAAGGATATCAAGGCAGATCGCAATCTGGTTATCAAAGACATGATGCTGATGCAAAGGAACAAGTGAAGGAGGTGGTTTATCAGAAACCAACCTTTTCTGCTCCTCCTTCCAAAGAAACAAAGGGCATATCTTCTTCAATGCTAGATCATTCAGTGAAAACTGTTTCAAAAGGTAAAAGAGTTATTTTCTCTAAAAAATCTAGCAAGAAATTTGCTGAGTTTGCTCCTCCTTCTTCTCTAGTTATTCAGGAAAAAGAGCCAGCTGAAAGCCTGCTAGATATGTCTATTAAATTTAAAGCTGTGAAACATGTAGATCCAACTTATGAAAATGTGTATGAAAGCCAAGAGCTTGATCCTGATTTCAGGATGGCTCAATTTCTTCAGCTTGTTGGATCAGCCCAAATTAAGAAAGCCAAAGCTGAAGGTAAAGATACTACAGGATTAACAACTATGTCCAAATTCAGAATGAAGGAGCTTGATAAATTCCAGGTTAGACCTGAGGTATTTGACCCTTCAAAATACATGGAAAAGCATCCTGAGGCAGTTGTTCCAAGGGCATCTGAATCTAAAATCATTAGAGAGCAAGATCTAAAGCTGTCAAAGAAAGAAGCTCTAGACCCTTCTAAGAAAATTACTTTTATTCCTAGTTCATCTGTTCCTAAACCTGATTCTAATGCCTCTTAAAACTTCATTGATTGACAGTTATTTATTTGTCTGTTTGATTAATGTTATCTGCTGCTTAGATATTTTCTTTCCTATATTGTTTTTATTTCCAGTAGTTTGTTTTGTGTTTTTGTTGTTGTTGAGAGACTTAACTCAAATAGGGGGAGATTGTTGGTACCCTAGTTTGGATTTGAGTTCAGTCCTCTCTTTCTGTCTGTTGAACCAAGATTTATCTATGGTCAAAGGTTAGTTGTTTAGTTAGTTTGCTCTAGATTTAGAGTTGTCACTTATCCAGATGAAAATTTGGTTAAGTTGTTTTTTGTTCGACTATGGTCGAACGCCGCTCGACTATCGTCTATCGACTGGTCGACGATCGTCTATCAGCTGTTCGACATTCGTCTATCAGCAGATCGTCTATCTCTGAGTTAGTTCAACTCTTGTTAGCTCGACGTTCTGTGGAATCTGCCTCGCCGATCGTCGAACCCCGCTCGACGTCTTTTGACCAGACAGATTTCTTGATAGTTCGACTATCTGCTTGGATAGTTCAACTGTCTGATAGATCGACTATCTGTTTGATAGGTCGACTATCTGTGTTGCTTGATAGTTCGACTATCTATCTTGATAGGTCGACTATCTGTTTTCTTTGATAGTTCGACTATCTGTTTTATAGGTCGACTATTTGTTTTCTTTGATAGTTCGACTATCTGTTTGATAGGTCGACTATCTGTTTTCTTTGATAGTTCGACTATCTGTTTGATAGGTTGACTATCTATTTTCTTTGATAGTTCGACTATCTGTTTGATAGGTCAACTATCTGATAGCTCGACTATCTGTTCTGATAGGTCGACTATCTGCTGTGGTAGTTCGACTATCTTCTTTGGTAGTTCGACTATCTGTATCGTTCGACTATGTGTTTGATAGGTCAATGATCTCTGTGCTACGGTCGACGATCTCCGAGGGTCGTTCGACTTTTTGCTGTATGTCGTTAGTTATTTTGTACTCTTCTATTCTATGATTTATTTCATATTTATTTGGCATATTATTTCAATAAATTTATGCTATTATTTCCAGGCAATCTCTGCTCCATTCCTTATGCTTGAGCCAATCTTTATTTGACAAAGTGTTTTGTCTTATTAGTTGAAATACATTTTCTGCTTTATCTGCCAGGCTGTCCTTTATAGCCGTTAGACTCAGAAAGTCTTTTCTGGCTGTAAAGAGTTCTTTCTGATGTGACTTTTTCTAGCCCCTTCTTATCTGATTGGTTATGCAGCTTCTTAGAAAGCTTTATCCTCTTATAGCATGTCTGTCTGCAGGATTTGTTTTTTCTTTATGCTTTTTGCAGCCCAGATTGCTGATTCCAGAAGAAGACAAAGATTCAAACTCAAATTAAAGCCGTTGCAAAGGCTCATATATAAAGAGCTTCTTTTGAAAGAAGAACATAGAACTAATATACAACACATACACTCAGCAGCATAGAAAAAAGAGAGAAAGCAAGAAAGTTCTACAGCTCTCAAAATTTCATATTCAATTGAGAAGATCAAATCTCTTCAGCC
This sequence comes from Platanthera zijinensis, assembly GCA_039513925.1. Taxonomy (NCBI): domain Eukaryota; kingdom Viridiplantae; phylum Streptophyta; class Magnoliopsida; order Asparagales; family Orchidaceae; genus Platanthera; species Platanthera zijinensis. The sequence goes on along the minus strand of CM077078.1, from coordinate 288,078,992 downwards.
TTCTTATTCATCCTGAGTTCATCCTGCTTACAGGAAGACTTTCAATCAGAGGCCTTTAGAAGAAGAAGAAGAAGAAAGGAAACTGTTTGAAGAAGAACAATCATTCAACAATCAAGAGTCTTCTTCAAGCTTCTCCTTCAGAACCTCAAGACAATTCTTTGTCTTAGTTCAGAAGAGTTCCTGCACCCTGAAGCAAGACTCCTTCCTGGATATTCTCTAAGCCAGGGGGAGCCTTGATTCTTTAGAGCTTCTAGCTCTGTGCAATCCACTAGCTTCTCTAATCTGTTTAACAATAGAGAAGAAGCCTTAACTCTCTCAACCTCTTGTACAAAGGGTTATTACTCCCTTCAAAAGTGAACCCTTGGTGGCAGGGCACCTGATCAAAAACCTGTGTTGGATTTTGAGCTCCTGATCAAAAGCTCAAAGGGTCTACTTGATCTACCTGAAGCAGATCAGTTGGTGGCAGGGCACCTGAACAAAAACCTGTAGTGGATTCCTACCAGGGTGGTAGAAGATTGGACGTACCTATTTAGAGGGAACCACTATAAAATTTCTTGTGTCGTCTGTGCTGCTTATTTAATTCATTGTACTGTGGCTGTGAGTAGAAATAACTAGGATTGCTAGTTGTTGTGATAGGATCCCTAGCTTAACTGTAATTATAGTTAGCTCTCTCTTATGCACTACACTTTGTGTTAGGCTCTAGGGTTATCAATATCTATAAACTAATTCCGCAAATTGACTCTAAGGGAGTTGAGTAGGGTGTCCTAATTTTTGAATACTCTATTCACCCCCCTCTAGAGTTGTATCTATCATCACTTTCACATATGATTCTCCACCACTTGAATTTTCTATCTATCCATTTGGGTCCACTTTGTTCTCTTTTTGTTTGGGTAGTGAGTTTGTGCTTGGATTGCTATCTTCATCGGTCTTCACTGGAGGTACGTTGGTTGTTGATGCTGAATTTTGTTTTCCTTTATTGCCTAATGCGTTGCCATGGTTCCCCAAGAACATATTTTTGCATGACAGGATACGCCAGATTGTTGTGCTCACCTCTCCTAGTGGTGTTGTTTGCCGCAATGTGGTTCTAATGGATGATGCTTTCCCGCACCAGTACATTTAGATCTACTCATCGGTGATGAGTACTTATGAGTGGGGGAGGATTGATGGAGACGACGGCCCTCGACATGTTGAAGAGGAAGACGACGTGCTTACGGATGATATTTCTCCGCCTCCAAACAAAGACTTGCAACGCCATGATGACCATGTGGAGCGACACCAAAATATCCGCCTGAGGTGCAAACCTATCTAAAATAATTATTAGAAGCATTATTTTATTATTGCAATGTTTATCTCAATCTCATGTAATGTTTAAAACAATGGTGTTTTTTTATTTTCTTTATGTGGGCTGCATGTAGCCATGTTGAGTGATGTAAAGCCTATATAAGGCTACCTTGTTTCATGATTTCATTAGAGACTGATAAGAAAAGAAAACCCTAATCTTGTTTAAGATTTTCCCCTCCTTCCTCCTTGGCAATTTCGGCCACAATCTTCCTCTCCCTCTCTTGGCCGCTGTGAAAGTAGCGAAAAAACGACTAGAAAACAAGTCGGAACTTTGAATAATGAAAGTTTTATTATCCAAAAAGATATCATTTATAAAGGTATGGCCTCCCTTTTATAGAATGGAGGAGATGGGAGAGAGTACAAACTAACAATGTGGGACTAAAAACTGTACAGAGACTGTGCGGTTATAAACATGCAGACCGAACAAGCCGCGCGGTTAGACAATGGGCTAACCGCTCGGCAATACCAGAGAAAGAGAGCGAGATGTTGTAGGAGACCGCTAGACTGCCCGGTCTCCAAGGCCATGGGAGACAAGCCGCCAGACCGCCAAACAACAAACCGCAACATCCTGGAAATCAACCCGCTGGAGAGTAACCGCAAGACCGCGCAGTCTACAACCCGCCAGGCTCAAACCGCCAGACCGCTCGGTCTCATACTTCAACACTCCCCCTCAAGATGGAGCATATATATCAATCATGCCCAGGTTGTCACAAATGTGGAAGAAGGAAGTAGAAATCGGATTGGTGAAGATATCTTCCAACTCTTTGTCGGAGGTGACGAACGGAGTGAAAATCTGTCTCTTCAAGACCTCTTCTCGGATGAAATGGCAGTCGACTTCTATATGTTTCGTTCTCTCATGGAAGACTGGATTTTTGGATATGTATATAGCGGCCTTGTTGTCACAGAACATAGGCAGAGGATAGTCATAGAACTCTTCTAGGTCAAGCATGAGAGCCCGCAACCATTTTAACTCACACGTGGTTGACGCCATACTCCGGTATTTGGCTTCTGCACTGGACCTTGAGACAACAGACTACTTCTTGCTCTTCCAGCGCACAAGATTACCTCCAACAAATGTGCAAAAACCTGATGTAGATTTACGGTCACCTTTATCATTCGCATAGCTTGAGTCTGAGTAGGCTTCAACTGTCAGATGACCATGCTTCTGAAAGAGTAACCCTTTTCCCGGTGCTACTTTGACATACTCTAGTATCTTCAAGGCAGATTGAAGATGACATTCCCTGGGAGCTTGCATGAACTTACTGACCTTGCCTACAGCATAGGCGATATCAAGTCAGGTCACCGTGAGATAAATGAGTTTTCCCACCAGAACTCTATACCTCGTTGCATCGGATATAAGAGGTGAGTCATCTGTCCATGTTTTGTCCTCTCTAGTAGCCATGGGATACCGGGCCGGTTTTGCACCGGTCAATCCTTCCTCTTGTAGAAGATCAAGAGCATACTTCCGTTGGTAGAGAACCAACGAGTCAGGCTTCCAAGAGATTTCTATCCCTAAGAAATATTTCGGGGAGCCCAAATCCTTCGTGACTAGGTGTTGACAGAGGTGTTTCTTTATCAAGTCCACCCCAGCCTGGTCATCGTCGGTAAGAAGAATATCATCCACATACACCGCCAAAACCACAAGGCCCGATGTGGTTTTGCGAATAAACAACGAGTGATCGGCTGATCTTCTTGTAAAGGTAATTGTAGCCACAATGCCACTAAACTTGTCGAACCATGCCCGAGGGCTCTGTTTTAGGCCATAGATGGCCTTCTTCAACCGGCATACTCATGTCTCCCCCTGAAAAACATACCCAGGAGGTTGCTCCATGTAGACGTCCTCCTAAAGATCCCCATAGAGAAAGTCATTCTTGACTTCAAGCTGGGAAATAGCCCAATCCCTGTTAACGGCAACAGAGAGAACAACCCGGATGGTGCTGAGGCGAGCAACCAGGGAGAAAGTATCAAAATAATCAACTCCATCAGTCTTAGTAAAGCCTTTGGCCACCAGTCGGGCTTTGTAACGATCCACAGTGCTGTTTGGGTGAAACTTCACAACAAACACCTAGCGACAGCCAACCACATAAGTACCTACAGGTGGAGGAACAAGGGTCCAGGTACCCCTTTCAGTAAGAGTGGCCATTTCCTCATCCATGGTATATTTCCAATGAGTAATAACAAGAGCCTCCTGGTAAGTACGGGGAGTGGTAATAGCCGAGATAGCCAAAGCAAAGCACCTGGGAGAAGGAGTAAGCCGATCATATGAAACAACAGCCGCAAGTGGGTGTTGTGTACATGCCCGCACCACTTTGCGAAGAGCAATGGGAAGATCCAGGGCATCTCGTGCCTCAGGGACAGGAGCGTCCGTGGCGGAGAAGGCTGGCCCGGGACTAGAGAGAGATGGCTGCGGAGAAGAGGGAGGGGGTATAATGGAGAGAGGAGGAGACGGAGGAGGAGATGATATAGGAGGGAAGACGTCGATATGCGTGGAAGGAACACAGAGAGATGGTGGAGAGTCAGAGACAGCAGGAAGAAGCGGGGAGTGAGAGGAGAAGTAGGATGCATTTTTGAAGAAGGTGACGTCCGTGGAAACAACTTGTTTGCGCAGAATGGGGTCAAATAAACAATAGCCTTTTTGAGTGGTCGAGTACCCTAAAAAGACACATTTTGTAGAACGGGGGGAAAGCTTGTCACGGGTAGCAGACGGAGCATGCACAAAAGCTGTACACCCAAAGATACGGAGAGGAAGAGGAAAGGGTTCCTTGCCCGGGTAGAGAATGGAGAAGGGGGTTTTGCCGTGGAGAACCGAAGAGGGAATGCGATTGATGAGATAGCAGGCAAGGAGAACAGCATAGCCCAAGTAAGAGCGAGGCACCTGCATCCGCGTCATCAGAGTACGAGCGATATCGAGGAGATGACGGTTTTTACGCTCCGCCACCCCATTTTGCTGGGAGGTATAAACACAGCTGGTCTGATGAATAAGACCATGTTTCATACAAAAAGACGAAAACTCATGACTGAGATATTCTTTAGCATTATAAGAGCGTAGTACTTTAATAGAAATAGCAAACTGAGTTTTAATCATATTATAAAAGGATTATCATACAGATAAGAGTTCAGAGCGATCTTTTAATAGATACACCCAGGTACATCTAGAGAAATCATCAATAAAAGTTACAAAGTAAGAACTACCCCGACCAACGGTGATAGTAGGAGCAGGACCCCAGACATCAGAATGAATGAGAACAAAAGGGCGAGAGAAACCATGGCCTTTCTTCGGCGGGAAAGAGGAGCGGTGATGTTTGCCAAGCTGACACGCATCACAGTTTAGCGGAGGACTGTTCTGAGGTAAGTGGGGAAGAAGCTGACGAAGAATCCGAGGAGGAGGATGTACAAGGCGAAGATGCCATTGAAGCAGATCGGTAGACGAGGAAGAGAAGGCAGATAGAGCAGAAACATTGTCGAGGAAGTAGAGGCCGCCACTCTCAGTCCCAGTAGCAATCGTCTGTTGGGTTCATGGGTCCTGAAAATAACAAGAAGTAGGAGTAAATAAGACAGAGCACTGAAGTTGCTTGTATAAAGTAGTAACAGATAACAAATTGCAAGGGAACTTCGGGACATAGAGAGTATACGCTAAGCGAAGCGACGGGGTGACTTGAACCATGCCCGTCCCATGAATCGGGGAAGGTGAACCATCCGCAACAAGAACCGGGGGTAACTGATCATGCATTTCTAGGAGAGAGAAGCATTGAGGGTTTCCGGTCATGTGATTTGTAGCACCAGAGTCAATCAGCCATTTACCTTGGGCAACGACGTGTGCACTACCAGATGTCATGGCCACAGAAGTAGATGGTCGAGAGGAGGCGGAGGTTGAGTAAGAAGTATCACCAGAGGGACGAAGATGAGGATGTTTCTGCCAGTAGTGGTCAACAGAGTGGCCGGTACGACCACACTGAGAATATAGGAACCTTGATGGACCGCGCGTGCCTGACTGACTGCGGCCACTTGTGCCACCCCACTGAACTTGGTGAGCATAAGTGTCCTGTGGAGGAGGGGAGGACAATAGAGTACACTGGAGAAGCGAAGTAATAGCGGCGTTGCGAGCCGCGGTGGCATCCAAAGTGGGAGACTCTGCTTCTCCCAAGATCTGCTGGCAGATCAAATCAAAAGACTCGGGGAGTCGCAGAAGATAACAAACAACCAGGAGTTCTTGGAAGTGTTTGTGCTGCTCGGCCAAGTCTGCGGAGAAGGGGTGATTCTTGAGGATTTCGGCGCAAAGAGCCTAAACTTGCTGATAAGCCGCAGTAGGAGACATGAAAGGACGAGCGAAGAGATCCGCATAGAGAGTATAAATGCGGGATGTCTGGGCCCCCTTCGAGTAGAGAGCAGCAAGGTGAAGCAATGCGGTCTTGACCATCTCATCATGGCGTATGACAGGAAGGCATTCATCGAAGAGGCTGTTAGCCAACCAAGTGAGGACAAGTGCATCACTAGCATCCCAGTCATCAAATTCAGTAGAGTCTGGAGGAGGAGGAGGGTCATCGGTGAGGTGATGACGTTTGCGCTGAGAGAGAAGAAGAAATGTGAAAGAAATGTTCCAATCCGGATAGTTGGAACCAACTAGTTTAGAAATCGTGCCAAGGTTTCCGGAAGAAGTAGAAGGAGGAGGTGGAGCCGGATTGACTACAGGAGTGGTGGCAGTTGAATTCTCGAAAACAACCATAGAAGAAAGCAACAGGAGGCTGCGCGGTTAGGAAACAAGCCGCGAGAAAGAAGAAGGAGAGCTGCAGCAGTCACGATGTCAGACACCAGTGGCCAGAAAAGCCACGACCAAGCCGCAGAACCAAGTAGAGGGAAAGAAGTCGGGCGCCTAGAAGACAGATCGCGCGAACAGAAGAGGGGGTTGCTGGGAGGAGAAAGGAGAACAAGGTAAAAACAGGTCACGACGATAGGTCACGACAACTAAGAAGAGGAGGAGGGCGTGGCGACTAGAACAGGTCGCAAGCAAGGAACAATCAAAAGAAATAGGCCGCGTGAACAGGGCGCAAGCAAACAGGCGGAAGAAACAAGCCGCGAAAACAGGTCGCGAGATGAAGAAGAAGCAAGCCGCGCGGACAGGTCGCGCGGTCAGAGAGGGGCACAGAATCAGGAGGAGAAAATCGAGTCCTCTGATACCATGTGAAAGTAGCGAAAAAAACGACTAGAAAACAAGCCGGAACTTTGAATAATGAAAGTTTTATTATCCAAAAAGATATCATTTACAAAGGTATGGTCTCCCTTTTATAGAATGGAGGAGATGGGAGAGAGTACAAACTAACAGTGTGGGACTAAAAACTGTATAGAGACTGTGCAGTTAGAAACACGCAGACCGAACAAGCCGCACGGTTAGACAATGGGCTAACCGCTCGGCAATACCAGAGAAAGAGAGCGAGATGCTGTAGGAGACCGCTAGACCGCCCGGTCTCCAAACCACCGGAGACAAGACGCCAGACCGCCGGACAACAAATCGCAACGTCCTGGAAATTAACCCGCTGGAAAGTAACCGCAAGACCGCGCGGTCTACAACCCGCCAGGCTCAAACCGCTAGACTGCTCGGTCTCATACTTCAACAGCCGCCGGCCTCTTCCCCTCTCCTCTTCTTCTTGCAAAACCGAGCCACCTAGAAGCCCTCCCTTGCCTCTTCCTCCTCCTTGCAAAATCAACAAGTTTCGGCCACCAACCTCCACCATCTAGCCGACCACCAACCTCCTCCTTCAAATCCGAGCCCCCTCCTCTTCAACAAACCCGAGCCACCTTTTCATCCACCACCTCCTCTTACAAAACTGACCACTCTTCACCACACCAAAGTTGGCCATCCTCTTCATTACAAACAAGACCACCACCATCTCCCTCAACAAAAACCGATCACCCTCCTCCTTGCATAAATCGGCCAAGGCAAGGGTTGCCTCCTTGTGGACCCCAACTCCGGCATGAAGCGACGAAGGCGGACAAGATTTCATCCCCATCCGGCATGACTCCAGCAGAGCCGTTGAAGGGCGATCCCAGTAGAGAGTAATTAGAATCACCTATTCTGGTTTGGGTAACAAAAATAATTCTACTCTTGTGTGATTCTTTCCCTAGAAATATTCTTGTGGTGGTTTATCTTTCGCGTTGAATTTTGATAGCATTAATCCATCGTGGTTATAATTCTCTTGTTACTGTAGTTCTTCTTTATTTTTATTTGATATCCGAGAAGGTTTGGCGAACTTCTTTAGACTTTTATTGCGAGAGATCTGCCCCTTCTGAATCGCATTTTATTCGGTAGATCTCTTTTGGTACAACTCTGCTCGGTCGGACCTAATATTGGTCCTTTTAGCTCGATCGGATATCGGCCTATCGCCTTTGTTCGATCCCTAACGATTTGGATACCCATACGCTAGCATCTACTTGATATAATAGTAAAACGTGTGTGTTGTGTAGAGACTGTGCGAGTGTAGTATTGGATTGAAGAGAGGCATAATGTTAGTCCGTAGTTATATTTCGGTGTTAACGTGCAAGCCTGCATCACCTCAACTATGTCCTGACGGATAAACAAGTTGCAGATATTTTTACAAAGCCCCTAGATGAGTCCAAGTTCTCATTTTTAAAAATATAACTAGGCATGCTGAAAATTGACTCGTGAATAAGGCTAAGCAAGCAGGAATTCACTTGGGAATTAATTCAGGACAACAAAAAAATTTTCCAAAAGAAAATTCGGCGTATATTGGACGGAAATTTCACTGATTCATTGGATATCAATATGATACGTGTCGAATTAAACTCTATATCCGGTGAATCTCGCTGAATTTAACTTCCAAGGAAAATTCCTTCTTATTATATTGGATCTGAAGAACCGACGATAAATAAGGTACACGCCTTCTAGGTCAATTTGACATTTATATACATATATATATAAATAGGAAAAGGGGGCAGCCGCACAGTCCATTCGGCGAAACCATCTGCCGATTCGCCGAATACAACAACCTGACGATTCGGATCTCGCGCTAGAGTCGTTGTTCCAGTCACAACTTTTCTGCATTGCGTGCTTCTTCTCCCTCAACTAGTGTTGTCAACTCATTACAAGCCCTAGGCGATAGTGATACAAGGTTTTTTAGCTGGTGTCGTGCAGTGGTGGATTCCAGTAAACCCGATAGTCGCTGATTCTGCTTTCACGGCAACATTCCAGTTTTCCAGATATATTAGATTCTAGTTTACCAAGTCTAGATTTTAGTTTCCTCATTGCTCCTAGAACCACAAGTTGCTTGCTAGGGGGAGTGAATTGGTCTGGACAGGCTTTGTGAAAGATAATCCTAAGGGTAGATAATCACCTAGGGGGTGAATAGGTGTCTTTTTAAATTACTTTATCAGATCTTTATCACTTAGCTAGTTTTGTAGTTATAAAAACTTAGATAATAGCACAAGCAACAACAAATCAAAACACACAATACACAGTGAATTTATAGTGGTTCCCCTATATAGGGTACATCCACTTTCCCCCTTCTTCCTCACCAGCAATGTGCCAGATAAGGTAATAGCTCCTCCTCTTTAACTCAGATCCAAATATCTTATAGCCTCAGTTTCTGTGACGAAACCTACACTCAGACCAACAGGTCCTACCTCAGAGATTTTCCTAATCTCCTACCTCAGGTCCCCCAAGAACCCTACCTCAGCCTTTATAAAATAGGCCTACAACTCAGTGATTCTCACAAACCACCTAACTCAGGTCCCTCAAGAACCCTACCTCAGCCTTTAGAAAATAGGCTTATAACTCAGAGAAAAGATATCCTACCCACTCAAATCTCATGGGTATCTTACAAAATATAAAGGTAAAACAAAATTGTAATTCTCAGAAAATAGAACTTCTATAATCTGACTTATCTGTTAGCACAGATTCTTCAATTCAGCAGCAATAATTGTCTTCTTAATAAATTTGCTGGCTAAAAATTTGCTTCACTTGATCTACAATATTCTTGGTGTTGATCGGATTGATTACCTTGAGGACATTATTGATCAGATCCACCTTAATCTTCAGATCGACTTTGAAAAAGGATCTGGAGATTTTCTTGAAGACCTCCTTCTTCTTCTTCCTTCTCGAGTTGAAAATAGAATGAGAATTTTTGTTTTTTTATTCTATCTTGTGTGTATTTCTGTATAGACAACCCTTCTATTTATAGCCTTCGTGGATAGCTTCCTACTGGTTGATGACATCAGCAACTGACATCATACTTTAAAGTTATCCTCTAATCTGTTTCTGTCGAAATATCTCATTACTATAGCTGATGTGAAAGTTCTGACTTGTCTTGACACTTCTGTGTTAACTCTACACTTCTTCAGAAACCTAAGTGTCGAAATGTCCGAAGTGTCTCGACACTTATGTCGAGACAACACAACAGTTTCGGCATAATTCTATTTGGAAGAATTTTCATCTGAAACTCGAAAGTGTCGAGAGAGTTGGTTTGTCTTGACACAACCATCTTCTATGTTGACTCTGCACATCTGCTCAATATCGAGACAGTTAGATTGTCTCGAGATAGTTGGTTTGTCTCGACACAATTTTACTTAGAAAAATTTCCTGCCTTTTTTTGTGTCAAGACAGTTGTATTGTCTTGACACAACTTCTTCAAGTTTTATAGTGTCAGGTATGTCATCTTATCTCGACACTGCTGACTCAGTCTTCAAGGTGTCGAGACAACTGACTTGTCTTGACATAACTGTCTTGAAACTTCAATATGTTGAGTTGTCTATTTTGTCTTAACACTGCTGACTTAGTCTTCAAGGTGTCGAGTTAGCTGACTTATCTTGACATTGCTGACTTAGTCTTCAAGGTGTCGAGTTTGCTTACTTGTCTCGATACAGTTGCTGCAAAGGTGTCGACACATTTGAAGTGTGTCGACACTTTCGAACATAGCCATTTTTTGTGCTGCAGGATGCTGAGTGAAGACTGTGCTGACTTCACTCGGCACTTTGTCGACTCTACTCGACGCTTTTGTACTTAGACAATTTTTCTTCAAAATCTTGTCTGCTTCTTGTGTCCACCTGTTCTATCAACATGAAGTAGGCAACCTGCATACATAAATTGAATCATATATCAAATACAAACATGTGTATATCATTAAGGTTAAAGGGGCTTCTTCAAATCAAGTACATTGTGTCCAATGTACCCAAAAATCTCCCCCTATTTGGAGAAGTCATAACCCCAATTCAATGATATACAACATGATACCAAAACATGATGATAGATTTATACATTCAATTATACTATATAACATATGAAGTGATACAATTGAAAACACATATAGATAACATAGTGCAACCAAAATTTTCATTATAAATTTGTTCAAGGGTTACATTTGTGTAATTTGTTATACTGATCTAAAAGTAAAGGTACAAAAATGCCCAGAAAACATATTCTAAGGATGCTCTAGTTCTTTGATGACTATAACTTTTCCAGATAATATCTTTACTTTAACTTCAGGCACCTTGACATATGTTACCTTTTTACCTTTATCAACCTTGGCTTTAGAAATATCTTCCTCCTTGAGCCTTTGCCTCTCAAAGTAGTGATAAGGCTTGGGAAAGTATTTACTGGGCTCAACAACATTAGCAGGGATCTTTCCTATCTTAAAATTATGTCTGAATTTCTGGATAACCTCTTGCTATTTTAAATGTTTAGCCCATTCTTGCTCATGATACCAATTACCCCTATTAGTAACATTAGCATTAAATGCTTTCCATGCAGTTATTATGATTGATTTGGAGGCTGGGCTCCACTATTCAAAGTCAGGCCTATCTTTAGCTTGTTCCCTAAACCTTTTATTTAATAGTTGAGCCTCTTTCTCTTTCAGCATAGCAGATGCAAACATCTCCACCTCTTCACATATAACATTTTGAACTGGTGGTGGAGTACAGTATATATGTTGAACAACAGCTTGAATGGCTTCAAATGGAATTTATGCAGGAGGATTGTACATGGATTGCTGAGCAGCATGAGTTACTTCAAATTGAGTTGGTTGACAACTAGACTCAACAGTTAGTCATTATCATACCAAAGGGGAGGATGGCCTAAAGTTTCTCTGATGTTGTTTGATATCCATGTACCATGCTCAGAACTGGCCCTTATCATTACCCTCTCCCCCTTTATGACTTCTCTTTCTATGTGATCTCTGAGGTCATTTTTCTGAAATCTGACTTGATCAACTGTATGATGTAGACCTGTTGTAGGATGATTTTTTACCTTGGCTAAGTTTTTAGTAAAGGTTTGGACAGAGTCCTTGATAGCCTTGACCAAAGAATCTGACTGAGTTGAAATCTGAGATTCAACAGTAGCAGAAGTTGAGACTATCTTTTCTTCAAGGGTTGTAGTGAGCGTATGGTCCCCGACATTGGTGGATTCCTTTGGAGGTGATCCCAAGCCCCGGTCTTCGGCAATGCTAACCATAGTGGCCTGCCTACTTTCTTCCTACGTAGGACCGGATGACCACCTTAGTGGTCAGGTAAATATCATGCATTTATATTAGATTCTCATTCAATCTTGTCTGATTTTCAAGAACATAGCCTTGTTGGATAGTTGTTTCATCTATAGTCTTCTTTGACTCTTCTTATTGTTTGGCCATGTATACTACAGCATGTGCTCCCCTCTAGAAGAAGTTGGGCATGTCCTTCAAGAGATTGACCTCAAATCGGATTAATTTTATATCTTGGGCCAGTTGGAACTGCAGGTCCTTCTTACTTTCATCCACATATGTTTACAGGTCCTTTCTTTATTTATCTAGCATGATCTGAAGTTGAACTATGAGGGAGCTGAAATCCATAATAGAAGAAGGAGGTGGTGTACCATACTTAATTGTCTTCTTATAACCCAGACTCTTCTTTTTGAGCTCAGTTAACTTTCTTTTCTTAAGCTGAGATGCTTCTTCCTCTTTCGATTCAAATGAACTGACTATGACAATAGGTTGTTGCCTACCAGCACCTCCAGACCTAGGGGACAGGGCTGCTAGCTCCCCCTTAACTTATGCTTCATCTTGATGATGATGGATGTCTTCAAATATATCCTCATGTTGTTGAACTTCATCAGTAGGAACATGGTCCTTTGGAGTAGCTAGTAGGTAACTCCCCCTGGTTGTTAGCTTCCTCTTCCAGTGGGAATTCTTCCCCAGTCTCCTTAGAGACTTCAGCCTCATTGTCTGGCAAATTCTCATCTTGTTCCTGATCCACAACCTATACCACAATTGTGGTTAGTTCTTGGAGAACTTCCATCACAGTGAGATTGACAGTTTCATTATCTAAGACAGGAGGCTCATTGGGGTTTTCCTTTACAATGTGGTCCACTTCTTGAGTAATCTCCCCCTGGACCTTATGCCTTGGTTCAATTGAGGTCCTTGGAGAAATGTTGGGGTCTGGATCATCCTGGTGATCTGAGCTTGAACCGCCTTGAGCTTCAAAATCACTGGAAGATTCTTCTTCCACCACTACAGATTTCTTCTTCTTCTCTTTCTTCTTTTCCACCATAGGAGGCTCTTTGGATAGACTCTATCCCACCTAGACAATATCCTCATATCCATTTTCCTTATGTGATTTATCTTGGTGCCCATTTTTATTTTTAGGCTTGTTGGAATGGCTTTGTCAGGTATAGACTTAGAATTCAGCCCATGTTGGGATTCTTGATACTCTCAGTAATTATACCAAAGACTACTCTACTCCAGTCAGTCTTGATTTTTAAGATTACTCTTGTCATAAGCTCAAATATTTGAGCAGAGGTTCTGTCATCTGCTCCTGTCTTACACAGCATCACTTTTCCAATGATTTCTGACAGAAATTTGCCTTGGGAATTCATACCCTTCCTATTCATAGTACTTCCTATCTTAGTGATTGTATCCAATTAACACCACATCAAACCTTCTTTAGTCTTGGTGGTGTCTACTTCATCTTCTTGATCGATTGGAGGTATGCGAAATACCTTAGCCAGTCTCCTGCTTGTGATTTTAATTTTGGCCCCATTCACAGTTGACTTAATCTTTGTCGAACTTGAGTCTAATGTTGAATTAGAGAAGAATTATGATACCTCTCTTTTCCATATGTTAGTAGGTTCAGACAGCAGATATTCTAGACCTGCATCTTGGATTAGTACAATGACATCCCTAAATCCTTCTTCTGCTGAGGCGAATCCATTCTACATGAGTTCATACCCTTCATTGATGTTGTCGTCATTTTTTGGAGCCATTAGTGTTGATAGAAAGGATTAACGAGTGTTGACTAATCAGAATTATAGGTTTCGACACTCAGAGATCAAAAGTTCTAGAAATCAAGAAAGCGTAGTGGACTACAACACTTATACCCTTTTTTAGTCAAACCTTTCTGGAAGTTGAAAGGGCGCGTTGTATTTAGACCATTCTAAAAAAATTATTTTTGGAATTGCCCTAGTGTCGATACAAGAGCAAGATGTCGATACACTCCCTGTAGTTGGCGTTGTTCTAAGGCAGAGTTCTGTCGAGATGTGTTGATTCAAGTCGACACAAGGTGTATGTGTCTCGATACATATACCTTAGGGTCTCAATACCCGAATGACTCGACACATATAGTAGATAGTGTCGGCACACTTACTAGTGTCTCGATATAATTTTTGACTTAGTCAAAAATTATGTTTTCTGTATTTAGTTCCTTGACATTTATGTGGTCTATCCTTGATATCTAAATAGGTAAACTTAATTATTGAAAAATGTGAATCTTTTATTATAACAATTTCTGTATATGCATCCGTTACTCAAGATTTAACATTCCTAGTTCAAATTTATAGAAATTAAATTTCTCTTGTTCTAGGGGCTTAGTAAAAAAATCAGCAATTTGTTTATTTGTAGGAACAAATTCTAAGATAATATATCCATTTCTACATGTTCCCTAATAAAATGATATCAAATTTAAATATGCTTTGTTCTACTATGTGATACAAGATTGCTTACAATAGAAATTGCACTAGTAGAATCATAGTATAATAGGATTATACTTAGCTGTAAGTTGTAGTCTTGTAATTGATGCTGAATCCAAAGCAATTGTGCACAACAACCACCAGCTGAAATGTATTCAGATTCAGCTATGGATATTGCTATACTGGTTTGCTTTTTGCTGCTCCATGATATCAGCCTCCTTCCTAGAAATTGACAAGAGCCTGATGTGCTTTTCCTGTCCTCTTTACAACCTGCATAATCTGTATCTGAAAAGCCTATCAATCAAAATCACTATTCCTAGGATACCATAGGCCAAGATTAGGAGTGCCCTTTAGATATCTCAATATTTTTTTGACTGCTGTATAGTGAGATTCTTTAGGGCATGCTTGATACCTGACACAAACACAAGTGGCAAACATTATGTCTAGTCTACTGGCAGTTAGATAGAGCAACGATCCAACAATGCCCCTGTACAAGGTGATATCAACTGGCTTGCGAGCATCATCCTTGTCTAAAGACATAGTGGACCCCATAGGAGTTCTTATTGAAGTGGCAGCTTCCATGCCATACTTCTTGATTAACTCCTTGGTGAACTTAGACTGACTAATGAACAGTCCATCTAAGGTTTTCTTAACATGGAGACCCAAGAAAAATTTGAGTTCACCCATGCTACTCATCTCAAACTTACCTTGCATTAATTTGGCAAACTTAGTGCAAAGTGACTCATCAGTAGAACCAAATATAATGTGAAAGTTAGGGTTAGATCTAATATACTCTAGAGGGGGGTGAATATGGTATGTCTGTGTGTTATTTTATTTTAAAATTTTCTTCATTAACTTTAACAACTATATCTAACTATCACAGATTAAAGTAAATCAAAGTTCACAGAATATCTAAAAAACACAGCCACAGCAAGAACAGAAAAGATGGAGCAACCAGACGACAGAAGAACTTTATAGTGGTTCCATAACTGGGTACATCCACTCTTCTACCACCCTTGGTAGGAATCCACTACATGTTTTGATCAGGTGACTGCCACCAATGAGCTTTTGATCAGGTGCTCAAAAACCAAACCTCAAGTCTTTTGGAAGGAGACTTGCAACCAAAATAATTTTGAAGGGAATTAAAACCCTGTATAGAGGTGGGAATAAGAGAGTGATGTAAGTCTTCTTTTCACAAGTCAAAATGTGAAGACTGTGTGGATTCTTATTTGTTGTCAAAGCTCCCTCTGAGATTTTGAATGGTTCAGGAGTGGAAGCTTTATTCAAGGGTGTAGGCCTTCAGCTTTTTAGAGATCCTTGATTGATTTGAATATTGCTGTCACTTGAGATCCCTGAAAACAAAGAGGGAGAGAAAGAAAGAAAGACTCTTGAGAGTGATGATTGTTCTTTCTTCTTCTCTTGAGAGTAGTTGATTTTTTTTATATTTGTTTTTCACTGCACTTCTGGACATTTTCTTTTCTGTGACTCAAGGTGATGATCGAATATCTTCTCTTCTATGTTTGCTATTTTCTTAGCAGGGAGATGTATCTTAGATCACTGTAACTTGGTCAAATTCAAAAGAAATTCTGCAATAAATGTTCAGCCGAAATCTTGGGAATAAGAAAACGGCAAGAATGCTGTCAATTATTCTATTCTATGTCTGTCCCGAGATATAAGCAATTAATTCCATGGAGCATGTAAACAATCAATGCTACCAGTAATGGCTCTATTCAGAAAATATAAGTGCATTGGGAATTTATAGCCTATAATAGTTAAAATGATGAGACAGAAAGAGAAAGAATAAATAATAAAATGTCTTACAGTTTTCGTCGACCTGAGACCAGCTTTCGTCGACCTAAGCTCTGTGAATCAACTGCTGTGCATAAACTGACTAATTCTGCGCTCTATGTTCGTCGACCTGAGATTGTGAAGTTAGTCGACCTAAGAACTTGGTCAATATGTTGGTGTTGAGTGAATAACACATCTGGCATCGAGTGTTATTTTTCTCTGAGTCAGCCTTGGCTTTGTATGAATTATGGCACTGAGTGTTGAAGAGTTAGTCGATCTGAGAACGAAGTTCATCGAGCTCAGCTCAGAGATTTTAGCTCTTTGTTATCGAGCTGAGCACGACTATCGTCGACCTGAGATCGACAAACGTAGATCTCTTTCTCTAAATCTTGATTTCTCTAAGTCTTGAGTCTTTGGCAGTATTGTAGGTTGGTACTTTGATCTGTTGACTCTAAGAACTTGGCCTAGACTCTAGAAACACATAAAATTTGACCCTTCTATATAACATGGGTCACAACCTAAGAAGAGAACCTAGCCCAAATCACCTAGGGGTTCCAACATAATGTCATCAACATATATCTGTACTAAGATGGTCTTGCCTTTGACTTCCCATAGAAATAGTGTTTTGACTATTTTCCCTCTTGAGAATTTATTCTCTAGAAGGAACTAAGACAGAGTCTAATACCAAGCCCTTGGGGCTTGTTTTAAACCATAGATTGCTCTTGAAAGCAAATAAATATGAGTTGGTTTAGTTGAATCAACAAAACCTAATGGTTGTTCTACATAGACTCTTTCTTTAAGGTTGCCATTTAGGAAGGATGACTTTACATCCATTTGGTAAACTTTGAAACTCTTGTAGGATGCATATGCTAGGAAAAGTCTTATAACTTCCAACCTAGCCACTTGTGCAAAGTTTTGACAAAGTCTATTCCCTCTTCTTGTCTGTATCCCTTTGATACTAGTCTTGCTTTGTTTCTAATTATAACACCATTCTCATCCAGTTTGTTTCTACATATCCATTTGGTTCCTATGATGTTATAGTCATCTAGTCTGGGAACTAGCTTCTATACATTGCATCTCTTGAACTGCTTCAACTCTTCCTGCATTGTACCTATCCAAAATAGATCCACATTAGCTTCTTCAAATTTCTTTGGTTCTGTTTGGGACAGAAAACTTGAGTACATCACAGTGTTGTGATGTTTGCTTCTTGTGGTCACACCCTGAGCAGCATCTCCTTTGATTAATTCCCTTTGATGATCCCTTAGATGTCTGACAGCTATAGGTAATGTGACAACTACAGGGTATGTTTCTTCTCCTTTTTGTTCCTATACAAGCACTTCTTCAACTATATTGACTCCATCTTGCATATTCTGGCTTGCTGGAACAATATCTTCTGTAGTTAGCTCCTTTAGCTTCAAGTCTTCAACTGTTGTGCTTGATGAACCTTGCTTTGGTCCAATCTCCATGGGGAAAAATTTCCTCAAATAGCCTCTTGTTCCAGTCATGTTTCTGGAACATCCACTATCCAAGTACCAGATTGGTATATCTTTGATGCTTGGACATTCCTGTAAATAAGAATTTATTTTTCCTTTGGAACACAAGTTATTTTGGGTCTTATGTTCTTGTTAGTTGTGGCTCTATTGAAACAACCAGTGTGTTTCTTAACTAGATATCTTTTTTGATTATGAGACACATTGTAATTGAACCAATAGTCTAAGGCAAAGTGTCCTATCTTTCCACAACACCAGTATTCATATCTATTGTACCTCCTCTTAGGAAGGACAAAAGGAACTTTGTGTTAACATTCCTTAGAACAGGAATCAGCACACTTAATAGTTGTATTTTAACAGGGTGCAAACAAATTGTTTTGCCTCTCAGTTACAACTATCCTCCTTGGAGGAGGCACATTAGGAATAGCTTTCTTATTCATATATGAACTTGGTCCAACTAGTCAAGACTTTTGTATTCCTTTTCCTTTAGTCTGAAACATAGTCTATGGAATGTATGGACACTTTGGTCATGCCAGTTTGTTACCTCTTTTCCTCTTGGGTTTAACATACCCAAGACCACTTCCAGGTGTTCCTGAGAAGGTATCTATAATGGGTAGAATAGTTTTAGGTTTAGAAAATTGTTGTACTAATATTTTCTCATTTAGAAGTTTAAGTTCTAGCTCCTGAATAGTTGCATCCTTCTGCTTCAGCCATAGGATTTGATCATCAATGATCTTAGTCAGCATTACCAACTTAGAGATTTGAATACCAATCTTTTGAGTATCCATCTTATGATGATACTAAAGACCTTTTAATGATGCTATTTCTATAGCTTGTACTTTGACAAGCTTCTTGCTATTAACCAGAGCTTCCAATAGATTTCCAAATTTAACTGTGAGTTGTCGTAGTTCAGTCTCAGAGTTAGACTTATGTGAGTCAAACTTTGAGTCACGTGAGTCTAGCTCATCACCAGTCTTAATACAGAAGTTTTAGAGCATGTTGAATTGTCATAGATTACCTGAGTATCCTGACAGTCAAGAGCTTTTGTTTCATGATCATCAGATAGTGCCATTAAATTGATCTCCATATCTTATTCAGAATCACCATAGTGTGATGAAGTTGTGGAGCTTTTCCCTTTGTATATGGCCTTTCTGATGAACTCTTCTTCATAGGAGAACAGTCCAGCAAGTTCTTCTTCTAACTCTATTGATTCAATATCACTATCTGATAAGGTTTTTGTTTTCTTTGTCATCAAACCCTTCTCTGATTTCTTGTTTTTGTAGAGCTTCTTTTCTTTTGACTTTTTGTTCTCCTTTCTTTTTACTAGACAGTCAGCTATGAAATGCCCAAGCATGTTACAACAAAAGCAAATAATGTTAGTTTTAAATTGTTTATTCTGATGAGAATCATACCTGACCACAGATTTGTCTCTGTGATTGTCTTTGCTTTTACTGGATCTTGATCCAGAAGATTTCCTTTTATTCCACTACTTTCTCCTCCTAAGCATTTTCTTGAATTGCTTGGTAAATAGTGCTAATTCATCATCTGATAGTTCTTGTGATGAAGAATAGGTTCCAGTGTTATCTGTATCTTCATCCCTTCTGGGTAAAGATATGATTTCTCTTCTAGCTTCCTTAGATGTATCGGCTTTGAAGGCCACAGCTTTTGTCTTGATTGAACTTCTGGCAGAATCTGCTTCAGCTTTTCTAGAGTTTAGTTTAAGCTCATGTGACATTAGCTTCCCATACAAGTCTTGAGGTAATATATTTCTTAGATTCCTTATTTCTCTTAAAGCACATATCTTGATGTCCCATTCCTTATTTAGGGATCTCAGAAATTTGTCATTCAGCTCATACTTTGAGAAGTTTATGCCATAGTTTCTTAAGTCATTTACTATTCTAAAGAACTTTTCATAGCATTGTTATATAGAATCAGTTTTTCCTTGTCTAAAAGCCTCATAATGCTGGTTGAGGAGAGATTTTCTATCATCTCTTACTTCTTTTGTGCCTTCCATATATACTATGAGAGTATCCCACATCTCCTTGGATGTTTGACAGTGCACGAGATTCTGAAAGGTTGAATTTTCTATTGCACTTACTATTATATTCTATGCTCTATTGTCCATGATGGCAAGTACCACCTCATCCTTTGTTATTTCTGACAGTTTCTTAGGGTTTTGATCATTTGCATCTAAGAATGACATTTTCATTGGAATATATGGTCCTTCTTATACAGTGACAAAGATTATTGGATCTGTGTCTTCCATGAACAATCTCACTCTTTGTTTCCATATAAAAAAGTTGTCCTTAGTACAAATAGACAGTTTCATATAACTGAGTTCTCTATGTGATTCAAAAGCCATTGATCTCATATTTTTCTAATACCATTTGGATCTTTTTCAGACTGTTTGGTCTTTCTTGAACAACCTCCCTCTGATACCACTTGAAAGATATTCCTAAGGATAGATAATCACCTAGAGGGGGGGTGAATAGGTGTCTTTTTAAATTACTTTATCAGATCTTTATCACTTAGCTAATTTTGTAGTTACAAAAACTTAGATCACAACACAAGAAACAATAGATCACAACACACAGTACACAGTGAATTTATAGTGGTTCCCCTATCTAGGGTACATCCACTTTCCCCCTTCTTTCACACTAGCAATATGCTAGATGAGGTTATAGCTCCTCCTCTTTAACTCAGATCCAAAGATCCTATAGGCTAAGTTTCTGTGAAGAAACCTACACTCAGACCAACAGGTCCTACTTCATAGATTCTCGCAATCTCCTACCTCAGGTCCCTCAAGAACCCTACCTCAGCCTTTATAAAATAAGCCTACAACTCAGTGATTCTCACAAACCACCTACCTCAGGTCCCTCAAGAACCCTACCTCAGCCTTTATAAAATAGGATTATAACTCAGAGAAAAGATCTCCTACTCACTCAGATCTCAAGGAGATCTTACAAAATATAGAGGTAAAACAAAATTATAATTCTCAGAAAACAGAACTTCTGTAATCTTACTTATCAATTAGAACAGATTCTTCAATTCAGCAATAATAATTGTCTTCTTGATAAATTGGCTGGCTAAAAAGTTACTTCACTGGATCTGCAATCTTCTTGATGTTGATCGGATTGATTACCTTGAAGAAATTGTTGATCAGATCCACCTTACTCTTCAGATCGACTTTGAAAAAGGATCTGGAGATTTTCTTGAAGACATCTGTCTTCTACCTCCTTGAGTTGAAAATAGAATGAGAATTTCTGTTTTTTTTAATTCTGTCTTATGCATATTTCTGTATAGACAACCCTTTTATTTATAGTCTTCGTGGATAGCTACATACTGGTTGATGACATCAGCAACTGACATCATATTTCAAAGTTCTCATCTAATCTGTTTCTATCGAAATATCTCATTACTGTAGCTAACGTGATAGTTCTTACTTGTCTTGACACTTTTGTGTTGACTCTACACTTCTTCCAAAACATAAGGGTCAAAATGTACGAAGTGTCTTGACACTTATGTCGAGACATCACAGCAGTCTCGACACAATTCTACTTGGAAGAATTTTCATCTAAAACTTGAAAGTTTCGAGACAGTTGGTTTGTCTCGACACAACCATCTTCTGTATTGACTTTGCACATCTGCTTAGTGTCGAGATAGTTAGATTGTCTCGAGATAGTAGATTTGTCTCGACACAATTTTAGTTAGAAAAATCTCCTGCCTTCTTTGTGTCAAGACAGTTGTATTATCTCGACACAATTGCTTCAAGCTTTATAATGTTAGGTATGTTGTTTTATCTCGACACTGCTGACTCAGTCTTCAAGGTGTCGAGACAACTGGCTTGTCTTGACACAGCTGTCTTGAAACTTCAATGTATCGAGTTGCCTCTTCTGTCTTGACACTACTGACATAGTCTTCAAGGTATCGAGTTAGCTAACTTATCTCGATACTGTTAACTTAATCTTCAAGGTGTCGAGTTTGCTGACTTATCTCGACATAACTGCTGCAAAAGTGTCGATACATTTGAAGTGTGTCGACACTTTCATACATAGCCATTTTTTTGTACTGTAGGATGCTGAGTGAAGATTATGTTGACTTCACTCGACACTTTGCCGACTCTACTCGACGATTTTGTACTTAGAAAATTTTTCTTCAAAATCTTGTCTGCTTCTTGTATCCACCTATCCAATCAACATAAAGTAGGCAACCTGCATACATAAACTGAAACATATATCAAATACAAACATGTATATATCATTGAGTTGAAAGGGGCTTCTTAAAATAAAGTACATTGTGTCCAATGTACCCAACACTTTGCTTCTACTTCAGACGAATTCAGGAATGTCATTCTCATGTTAGAGATGGCTAGACTCTCCTTCGTCCTTGAACACCCCTGCAAGGTGCTTGACAAGGAAGTTCTAGAGTTTTTCCATAATGCAAAACTCCATCATGAGGACACAGTTATCAAGAGCAAGATTCAGAAGTACAAGTTAAAGTCAAAAGCCTCTCTTCTGTCCAAGTATTTGCGGCTTCCAATCTGTGAAGAGGCAGATTACCTAGACAAAGATGATTTCTCTCGAGCCCTGTTATTTTGTGGACTTCTCAGAGGTACAAAGGTCATTAAGATAAAAGGGATGAACGGGGAAGGGAAACGACTGTCAGACATCGTTGGCAAAGAATTGTTATGCAAGACTGCTTCACACGACTACCTTTCTATAGAAATGTTCAAAGTGTTAATGGCAATTATCTGCAGGAAGAGGTTGAACTGGGGTGCGATGCTGTTTGAGAAAATAAAGGACAGTCTACGCACACCCAACTTTGGAAGGATTATCATCTTGTACCTGAATCAGCTTGATGGTAACAAGTTTGATATGACCAAAGGTGTACCTTTCCATCACCTTAATAAGATAGACTCTACCATCTTCACAAGGTGGGATAAGAGAATTTTGAGGCAAGGGGGAGCCCCAGATGTGGCTGTGGAGGAGGAATATCATGCTCCTGAGGTCAGGATTACCTCTCCACACCCTAGTGACATTCCTGAGAGTTTGAGGGCAGTAATAGAGGGGGAGTCAGTTATTCCATTCCCAGAGCCAGAGAATCTGCTATTAAAGGTTGCTCAGATTGCTCAGACTGCTGTTGAGGAGCTAGTGCTCGATGAGGTAGATAGTGTTGTTATTGATGCTCATTTGAATGTGGATGACTATAAGATAGATGCAGATGAGGAAATGATCGTTGTTGATGAGCCCAGAGATACTGATAATGCTAATTATTGGTCTGAGATAGTTTATATAGAAAATCTAATTGTCCCTCTCCCAGAGATTGTTCCTGCTGCATCTTTTGAGGGGGAGGTGACTAGGACTTTGACATTATTTGGTACTGAGATTGACTGGTTTATCTGCAACCTTGAGAAAAGAGTTGCCAAGGCAACGAGTATACCTCCAATTCTTCCTGAGGAGGTAGTTGAGATTTGTGATGAGGAAGGAGATGCAGAGGAGCATCCTCCTATACTAGCTGCTGAAGTGCCTCTGCTGAATTCTAAAGCTCAATTATCCCCGATCGATGAGTCTCTCAATGAAGATCTACCCTCTCTCCCACATATTGTTTCTGAGACAGTTGTCACCTCCAGTGCTGATTGTTCAATACTCAAGACAATAGAGGTGATGTTGGCAAGACAACAAGCATAATTTGAATCAACAATGAAGAAAGTTCTGGAAAAGGTAAAAGAGACAGAGCAAGATGTCAACAAAGGCCTTTCCGAAGTCAAAATTCAAATTAAAGCGCTTGATACAAAGATTGACTTATTATTTGTTGATGGTGGAAAAGCAATAAAGCTAAATATAGATGGACTCCAGTATACTAAAGAAACTGCTGATAATGTGGACACGAATGTAAAGACTATGATCGATGCCCACAACAGATCTATGGATCACTTTGACAGCACTATTCCTACTTATTCAATTGTTGTCATTGTTGAAGTAAGAAAGTGGGAGGAAGGTAAGAAAGCTATGCTGAATGTTGTTAAAGCTGCCATAATAGTAAACTTCCAAAAGTCTATTGACTATAGCTATAACAATTGTGTGTGGCTACATGGGCAGTTGGCAAGCTCTCAAGCACCTACTATGCCAGTCCCTGTTGAAATTAATCCTCCCGAGAATTACTCTCAACTATAGTCAGACACACATAACTTTTATCAGGCTGATCCTACTGTTGTTGCTGATGTTGTAGAGATCCCTTCTGCTCTAGTACACAAGAAAAGAAAGTATGGTGAAGGACCATCTGCGGTCAGGTCAGAACCAAACAAGGAAATGAAAGAAGTGTTGAGTCCCATATCTATAGGTATCATATTGGACACATTCTCCTTGGTTGAAATTGGTGGTGAAAAACACCAGCAACACTATGATCAGGAAGAATGGAACAAATACAAGCTATCCTTCACAAAAAGGAGGATTCACTTCAGAAATCACAGAGCCGTTGATCTGATGCCTGCACCTCCTCCAAAGTACTTTACAAAGCCGAAGGCTTATTTTGACAGGCAAAGGCAGAAGAATTAGAGCAGGCAGGAGCTGTAGTTTATTTTTTTGTTGATTTGTGGGTTCCCCCCCCCCCCCCTATTAAAAACTATGGACAATTTGATATATATATGATTTTCACAATTGTCTTGGAATGTGTGTTTTTGTTTATATTATTTATGTTTTCAAGTTTTAGTATTTTATTATTTATCATGTGCAATTCACCTTAGCTTATAGGGTTCTGACTTCTTCAAATAGGGGGAGATTGTTGGGTATTGTATCCACAATAACCGGGATTAGAAGAAGGGCCTTGTTAAGATAAGATGAATTGATATTATATTTGATGCCACTGTTTAGTTATGTACTTGCAGGTTTTCAATGCTAAGTACACACAAATGTCAGGTTATAGTGGGTCAGTAAACACAGGACTACACAATTTAATTCATCATTGTATAGACCAATGTGTTGACTCATATGTAATCTCTCTATTGGGGTGTACTTCTATCCCAAGTACAAGAGAAGGCTCAAGGATGGTCAAGGGTTAGACCCGGGAAAAATAGGAATTTTACATAAGTAAAATTCGACGAGTATGGTTAATCTTATACGTCGAATTCATCGAGTATCATCATTGATACATACCGAATTCGTCGAGTATACTTACCAATACCTACCGAATTCATCGAATATACTTAGGGTAAATTTTATGGAGATGTGAAAAATCTATTAAGTTAAATTCGCCAAGTATTATTGTGCATACTCGTCGAATTCGTCGAATGTATCTATTGATACTCGCAGAATTCGTCAAATGTATCTAACGATACTCGCCGAATTCGTCGAATATGCTAAGTGATACAAGCCGAATTTGTTAAGTCCAGACGATACTACTTCTTTATACTTTTTACAAGTCCAATTCGTCGAATATAAGGCGTTGACTGCGTCGAGTTTGTTGACCGATACTCAATGAATTCGTCGAGTATGCCTGGTGATACTCGACGAATTCGTTGAGTATGACTTGTCGACATAGTGTCAAGTGTACAGCCAGCCTGAGACATTTTGGCTAAGTCATTTTCATCGTATATCAAGATGTATTCGACGAGTATCAATATGATACTCGACAATACTCGACGAATTTGACTTAGATCATTTTTCCGAAAATTTCTCAAAACCAGGCACGGGTTCCTATCCGCCATGCACAGTAATTTTCGATTTCGATTTTGGAAATTTACTTTATACCGTTGGAGATTTTATCTCTATAAATACCTAGGGATATTCTTATTAATTGCTAATCTTGTTTAGCTCTAATTTGATCACAAATGCAAACGAGTAAAAAATCTAAATCGGCAAATCTGTCGGCCTCCTTACGCACGCAAGATTCCGATCGGCCATATACCACAAGCACATCAAGATATCGTCTTCCTCAACCTCTACAGCTGGATCGCTGCCTTCTAAAGACTTCTATTCTTCTAGATCTAGATGTGTGAAGCCTCAAGATTCAAGTTCTTCAAGATTTCATCTTTCCGAGCCCTCCAAGCTTCAAGATCTAATTTTACGAAGAATGCCGGAGCAAAGACTTGTAATCATTATTGTGTTGTAATATTAATTTACTCTTATAGGAGAATTTTTCTCCGAGTTTGTAGATCCGTTTGTGGATCGAGTTTGTAGATCCGTTTGTGGATCAAGTAGTAGATCCGGTTTGTGGATCGAGTTGTAGGAGAGGTTTTTCTTTGAGTTGTAGGAGCGTCGTCTCCGAGTTGTAGGAGTTGCGGCTACGAGGTGTAAGATTTGACAGAATTTGAGTTTGGTGAAGTAGCTGAATCTAGCCCTTCGTGGTAGATAGGCGAGGCGGGAAAGTGGATGTACCCAACTCGGAGAACCATTATAAATCTCTGTGTTTGTGTGCTTGATTTTTAAATAATTTTTATTCCACAAAAAGACAAAAACATCACATATTCACCCCCCTTTAGGTGATTTAGGTAGACGCTAGATACTTTCAACAATGTTCCATGAAGAGCAAGGGATTCACTAAGAATTTTCTTCTCCAAGAACACCCCAGCAAAATGGGATTGTTGAGAGGAAGAATAGGACTCTCATAGAGGCTGGAAGGATCTTGTTGAGTGACACATCTCTCCCAAACTATTTTTGTACTGAGGCAGTGAATATTGCATGTCATGTCCTTAACAGAGCCTCTATCACCAAGAGCCACAAAAAGACTCCCTATGAGATCTTGAAGGGCAAAAAACCAAATCTATGTTATCTCAGGATCTTTGGTAGCAAGTGCTATGTGCTGAATAATGGGAAGTATCATGTGACTATGTTTGCTGCCAAGTCCTATGAAGGGATTTTTGTTGGGTACAATAATCACAGTAAGGCTTATAGGATCTACAACTTGATAAGTCAAGTTGTAGAAGATTCTGTTAATATAGTATTTTATGAGTCAACTATGATTAACAGTGAGCTTCCAAGCTCCTCTTCTAGTCTTGCAGGTATAGAGCTGATGATGGACAAGCTGACTATCAAGGAAGCTTCTCCAATAGGTCAAGATGAAGCTGATAGAGTGTACATTCCAGAGGAAGCACAAGGCACACAGGTTGTGGATGATGATCAGCAAAATGAAGATAATGAAGATCAGTAAGCTGGAGCAAGATTGCCTCCAGCAGTCAGGCATCTAAGGGATCATCCAAGACACCAGATTATTCGTGATGCTAACCAAGGAGTGGTGACAAGAAGTAAGAGCCTTAATACAACAATTGTTGGTTCCCTAGTTTTGATTTGGGCCATATCATCTCAATTAGGCTTAATTGACCCAAGAATTATCTATGGTCAATTGTTAGACTAAAGGTTAGTCTACCCTTAGGTTAGATTAGTTGAGATTGAATTGAAATCAAAATGGTTAAGAAGAATTATGCTCGACGATAGTCAAATGGCGCTCAACGATCTTCGATTGATGATCGACGATCTCAGAGTTATATGAACTCTGAAGTAGGATCGACGATCTGCTTATTCAGATCGACGATCGTGTAGCCTTGGTCAATGATTTCTGTGAAGACAGTTTTTCTTCAAGTCGACGATCTGCTTGTTCAGATCGACGATCTTCGATCTCTGGTCGACGCTTTTTGTCTGTTATTATCTATATTCATTTCATTTGATCTTTATCTTATTTCCTCTTGTTTAAGACATATTTTATTCAGTATATTCTTCTCAATTTAATGCTTATATTCTTTTGCTTATTTGCAATATTCCTTTTGCATTAATTGAGAGATTTGGCAGAATAAAGCCTTTTGTTTTATCAGAGAAAATCGTGCTTTTATACAGCTGTAATATAGTCGTTAGGCTTTGTTTCCTGTGTCAATTTGTAAAGTCAAATTGATAGGATATTTTTTTAATATCCTTAATTCCTTTTTGGGAATGACAAAAAAGATTGCAGGTGCAGGTTTCTTTATTTTGTTTTATTCAATTATTTGGAAAGTTTTTCTAGTGTAGGGATCGAGGCCTTTTTTAAAAGAAGAGAAGTTTCTATATTATCAGTGCAGTCGGTTGAAGATAACAATACTCACTCACAACTCAGAATACAGAGAATAACACATACAAACATACAGCAGACACAGAACCAGATATATCAAGAGAAAAGAAAAGTTCTTCTTCTTCCTGAGTTCATCTTGTCTTCAGGAAAATCAATACTCAGAGTTCAAGCTTTCAAGAAGAAGAACCTCCCAGATTGCTGAACATTCATTGTTGCAAACTCTCCTAGATTTCAAAAGCTACTAAAGATGAACATTCATTCAAAATCTAGAGTCTTCTTCAAGGCTGCATCAGAAAGTCTTCTCAAGCAATTTGGAGATCCTACACCCTGAAGCAAAGCTTCTTCCTGGACATTCTCTAAGCCAGGGGGAGCTTTGATATATTCAGAGCTATCCACTAGCTTCTCTGAACACAGAGAAGACATCTTTTATTCTCTCCTTTAACCTCCTGTAAAAGGGTTATTACTCCCTTCGAAAGTGAACTATTGGTGGCAGGGCACCTAATCAAAAACCTGTGTGTTTAGTTTTTAGGCACCTAATCAAAAGCCTGAAGGGTCTTTAGATCTACCTAAAGCAGATCTACTGGTGGCAGGGCACCTGATCAAAAACCTGTAGTGGATTCCTACCAGGGTGATAGAAGAGTGGATGTACCCAATTGGGGAACCACTATAAAGCTCTTGTGTTGTCTGTTGCTTATTTTAATCATTGCTCTGTGGTAATGATAGTTTTAACTAGGTTACTAGTTGCTGTGTTAGGATAAAAGTTCAACTGAAAATTCAGTGAGCTTCACTCTTATTCACTACACTCAGTAAGGCTTTAGATTTAAAGCTTTTATTTTTATATTCCGCAAATAGCTCTAAGAGAAGTGTTTAGAGTCTCCTTAATTTTTGAATACTCTATTCACCCCCCCCCCCCCTCTAGAGTAGTAAGTATCTTATCCCCTCACTTTCAATTGCTATCAGAGGGAGGTTGGTTATTCAGCAACTAAATTCTTATCAGGTTGATTGGTTGAACAGGCAAACACCTGAACCATAAGATCTTGTGAAAAGATACTTTGATACCATATACACTCACATTAGATTCATGGCCCAGTACAAAGATTACTCTAGCACCAGACCTCCAGTATGCAACTTAGCCAAGTTTGGTATCTAGAAGGCAAGAATTAGACTTTACATGAACTTTATTGATGAAGATATTTTTTACTCTATCTTAATAGGGCCACCAACACCACCTGCTGCATCTACTGCTACAACATCTACAAATCTCAGTGCAGTGCCACCTCCTGACTATAATGAAACTTACAAGAAGGCCAAGATAGCTGATGCTAAAGCTATGAATATTCTGGCTCAGACAATGTCTGATGAGACATTCCAGAAAGTGGCTGATTACATCTCAGTAAAAGCCATGTGGGACTCACTGAATCAGATTGTAGCTGGTTCAGCTGATGAGAGGAAGGATAGATGGTCCAACCTCATATCCAAATATGATAACTTCAAGAAGGAAGAAGCTGAGACAGTAGAAGCTATGTACACATAGCTCAACTCCATTATCAATGAGCTGAGGACACTTTACAAGGAGATCACATTGACAGAAGTCAAAGATAAAATACTGATGTGCTTCCCCAGCACATGGGATCTCAGAATCTGGCCAATCAAGGAATCCAGAAGTACAACAGAGATTTCAACTGAAGCTCTCCTTGGCAAGCTCAAATCATTTGAGCAAGTACTGAAGACCAGGGAAGCTAAAGCTGAAGCCAAAGCATCTGCTCCAACAAGGAAAGAGCAAACCCTTGCTCTTAAGGCTGATGATGAGTACAAAGTGACTTAATCAAATGAAGAACTGATGGCACTCTGTTGGGTATTGTATCCACAATGTACCTGATTTGAAGAAGCCCCTGTACAAGCTAAGGTAAATAGACAATGTATTTGATGAAATATTTCTAGTTGTGCTTGCAGTTATTCCATGCTAAGTACACACCAATGTCAGGGTGCAGTGGGTCAATATACACGGGTCTGTGCAACGTAATCCCTCGTTGAGCAGATCAGTGTGTTGGCCCACGTGTACTCTCTCTATTGGGGTGTACTTAATTTCAAGTATAGGGCTATGATAAAGCAAGAGCAGACAAGGAGCAAGGATGGGCCAAAGACCATCTCACGGGTTGAAAGACGAGAATCGTCTAAGTGTAAATCATCGAGAATCACTAAGTGATTCTTACCGATTCGTCGAGAATCACCAGTGATTCTCGACGAGTCGTCGAGAATCACAAGTTGATTCTTGCCGAGTTGGGCCGGCTGTCTCGACGCAGTCAGAAAAATCTTCTAAGGCAGAATCATCGAGAATCACCAAGTGATTCTCGCCGATTCGTCGAGAATGACTTTGCATTCTCGACGAGTCGGCGAGAATCCAAGGTGATTCCCACCGATTCTCCCCGGCCTCTATAACCTGTGCAGCAGAATTCTCTAAGTAGAATTCGGCGAGAATCGTAAGTGATTCTCGCCGATTCGTCGAGAATCACCCACGATTCTCGCCGAATTTGACTTGGGTATTTTTCCGACTCTGTCTGGACCGGTCCACGTTATCAGCAGGATTTTGAACCGGACTTTGGTCTTACTGCTGGTGGGGCCCACAATGGTTATCTCTTGACCTATTGTATAAATACTCGTATTTGTGTACAGTAACAAAAACAGACGATATACGAAAAAGAGTGGTCGACTAACCCTAATCTCGCGAACGTGCTCCGCCTCCGTCGCCGCAGCCGATCACCGAAGTCGATCTCGATCTCCTCCAGATCCTCGGTGATAGAAGCCAAGTCCTGCACAGCGTCTCACGTGTCTATCCAGAGATCTTTTGTCTCTTGATTTGAGATAGGGAAATCTTTCCCCGTCCGAATCGATCGAGACGATCGATCCTCGTGTGACCGTTGGTAGACCTTGCCGACTTCGCTAAGAAGATTGGATCTCCAGTGCTTTGCTGTTGTTTTCAGTTGCCGCCGCCAACACCGAGAGCCTCGCGACGAGCGGCGGGGAGGCTCTCGGTATTGGCGGCGGCAACTGAAAACAGCAGCAAAGCACTGGAGATCCAATCTTCTTAGCGAAGTCGGCAAGGTCTACCAACGGTCACACGAGGATCGATCGATTCGTACGGGGAAAGATTTCCCTATCTCAAATCAAGAGACAAAAGATCTCTGGATAGACATGTGAGATGCTGTGCAGAACTTGGCTTCTATCACCGAGGATCTGGAGGAGATCGAGATCGACTTCGGTGATCGGCTGTGGCGATGGAGGCGGAGCACGTTCGCGAGATTAGGGTTAGTCGGCCCCTCTTTTTCGTATATCGTCTGTTTTTGTTACTGTACACAAATACGAGTATTTATACAATAGGTCAAGAGATAACCGTTGTGGGCCCCACCAGCAGTAAGACCAAAGTCCTATTCAAAATCCTGCTGATAACGTGGACCGGTCCAGACAGAGTCGGAAAAATACCCAAGTCAAATTCGGCGAGAATCGTGGGTGATTCTCGACGAATCGGCGAGAATCACTTACGATTCTCGCCGAATTCTACTTAGAGAATTCTGCTGCACAGGTTATAAAGGCCGGGGAGAATCGGTGGGAATCATCTTGGATTCTCGCCGACTCGTCGAGAATGCAAAGTCATTCTCGACGAATCGGCGAGAATCACTTGGTGATTCTCGACGATTCTGCCTTAGAAGATTTTTCTGACTGCGTCGAGACAGCCGGCCCAACTTGGCAAGAATCAACTTGTGATTCTCGACCACTCGTCGAGAATCACTGGTGATTCTCGACGAATCGGTGAGAATCACTTAGTGATTCTCGATGATTTACACTTAGACGATTCTCGTCTTTCAACCCGTGAGATGGTCTTTGGCCCATCCTTGCTCCTTGTCTGCTCTTGCTTTATCATAGCCCTGTACTTGAAATTAAGTACACCCCAATAGAGAGAGTACATGTGGGCCAACACACTGATCTGCTCAACGAGGGATTACGTTGCACAGACCCGTGTATATTGACCCACTGCACCCTGATATTGGTGTGTACTTAGCATGGAATAACTGCAAGCACAACTAGAAATATTTCATCAAATACATTATCTATTTACCTTAGCTTGTACAGGGGCTTCTTCAAATCAGGTACATTGTGGATACAATACCCAACAATCTCCCCCTATTTGAAGAAGCCTAAACCCTACAAGCTAAGGTGAATAGAGCATATAGGAATGAAAATCATAAACTTAAAATGGAGTTGAGAGAGATATTCATTACCGAATTTCTTGAGAGCAAACTTGGAGCCACCTTAGCCGAGAGGGTAATCTCCCCCTTTTCGGCTTCTACAAATCGGGGACTGAAGCATGAGACACCATGCTCCCCCTCAGTTCTTGTACCTTTGCTTTCACTAAATTCCTATCAGAGGCTCCCCCTAGACGTATGAGCCTTGAGCTCCTGTAGTCTTCATCCTTCGTAGTTTAGCATCCCCAATTCAGTTTTGAACATACTGAACTTGGCCTCGTCAAGGGGCTTTGTGAAGATGTCTGCAATCTACTTGTCAGTGGGAACATAGCAGAGAGAGATGTCCTTGTTCTCCACGTGCTCCCGAATGAAATGGTAACGCACTTCAATATGCTTCGTTCTGCTGTGCGATACCGGATTGTTGACAATAACAATTGCACTGGAGGAGTCGCAGTACATCGGTACTTCCTTGAACTGGAGGTCATAGTCGGCTAACTGGTTTCTTATCCATAGGAGTTGTGCGCAACAGCTTCCAGCCGAGATGTACTCAGACTCTGTAGTGGAGGTTGCTACACAATTCTGCTTCTTGCTGTTCTATGAAATAAGCCTTCTTCCGAGGAATTGACACGTCCCGGAGGTGCTTTTCCTGTCATCCCTACTTCCTGCAAAATCAGCATCTGAAAACCCTATTAGCTCGACATCATTGCTTCTCGGGTACCATAAGCCAAGATTAGGGGTACCTTTAAGGTATCTGAGAATTCGCTTTGCAGCGACATAATGAGATTCCTTAGTGTTCACCTGATATCTGGCACAAACACATGTGGAGAACATGATATCCAGTCTACTTGCAATAAGATAGAGCAGAGATCCAATGATGCTTCTGTATTTGGTTTCATCAAAAGGTTTACCTTTCTCATCCTTATCCAGAGACATGGTGGATCCCATTGGAGTCCTCATAGGGGTTGCATTCTCCATTCCGAATTTCTTGAGGAGTTCATTTGTGAACTTCGTTTGAGAAATGAAGATTCCTTCCTCAGACTGTTTCACTTGAAGTCCCAAGAAATACTTCAGCTCTCCCATACTGCTCATTTCAAACTTTCCTTGCATAAGTTTAGAAAACTTTTTGCAAAGATTATTGCCCGTTGAGCCGAATATAATGTCATCAACCTAGATTTGCACCAGCAAAATCTTGCCTTTGACTTCCCTGAGAAACAATGTCTTATCTATTTTTCCTCTAGAGAACTTGTTCTCAAGAAGAAAACTAGACAATGTCTCATACCAAGCTCGAGGAGCTTGTTTTAGGCCATATAGTGCCTTATTAAGAAAATATACATGATTAGGATAAGTAGGATTGACAAAACCTGGAGGTTGAGCAACGTATACTTCCTCTTTCAAAGCTCCATTCAAGAAGGCCGATTTCACGTCCATCTGATAGACTGTGAAGCCTTTGTGAGAGGCATAGGCTAGGAACAGCCGGATTGCCTCGAGCCGTGCAACTGGTGCAAACGTCTGGTCAAAGTCAATCCCTTCCTCCTGTCTGTATCCTTGAGCCACCAGTCTGGCTTTGTTCTTAATGATGACTCCATGTTCATCCAACTTGTTTCTGAAGATCCACTTGGTGCCAATCACATTTTGCGTCTTCGGTCTGGGAACCTGCGTCCAGACTTCGCATCTTTTGAATTGATGCAGCTCCTCTTGTATGGCCAAAATCCACGATGCGTCTTTGTTCGCTTCGTCGAACTTCTTTGGCTCCACCTGTGACAGAAAGCTAAGATGCAAGATCTCGTTAAGAGTACCTCGGCGAGTTCTGACACCGTCTCGGGGATCTCCAATGATTTGATTTCTGGGATGATCCCTCACGTGTCTGAGCTCTAGAAGTCTTGCATCAGGAGCTTCGACTATTTCTTGGGCATCTCCTTCTTCTAAAGGATTTGCCTCATTTTGATCTTCAACTTCTCCGATCGGCGTTGATGTGGAGACCTTGACATATTTTGGAGTTGCATCTTTCTCGGGATCATCCAGTTGTAGCTTTTCGAGTCTGGCACCTGCAGCTTCAGGAAGACAACTAGAAGTCTTGCAGTTAAGCAAGCTTCCTTCATCAAATACAACATTTATTGATTCCTCTACCACTAGGGTTTTCTTGTTGAAAACTCTATAAGCCCGGCTGTGGCTACTATAGCCCATGAATATGCCTTCGAAGCATTTTTCACCAAATTTAGTACGAGGGTACTTCCCATTATTCAGTACATAACACTTGCAGCCAAAAATCCTCAGATAGGACATGGTTGGTTTCTTGCCTTTCAGTAGCTCATAAGGAGTCTTACGATGGCTCTTGTTAATCAACGCCCGGTTTTGTATATGACAGGCCGTATTGACAACCTCGGCCCAGAAGTATTTTGGGAGAGAAGCGTCATTCAACATTGTCGTGCACGCTTCAATGAGTGTTCTATTCCTCCTCTCCGCCACTCCATTCTGTTGAGGAGTGCGAGGGGAGGAGAACTCATGAAAGATACCAAGCTCTTCACAGAACTCTGTCATAGCCCCAGACTCAAACTCTGTTCCGTGGTCACTTCTGATTTTGACCACTGAGCAGTTAAGTTCGTTCTGTATCTGCTTGACAAAACTGGTGAAGATGTCAAACGTATCAGACTTGCGTTTTAAAAAGAACACCCACGTAAACCGAGAGTGATCATCTACAATTACTAGCATATACGACTTCCCTCCTAAGCTATGAACTTGCATTGGACCAAACAGGTCCATGTGCAGAAGATATAGACATCTGGAGGAATCTTTGTCTGGGATGCCCTTAAAGGTAGCCCGAGTCTGCTTGCCCATCTGACATGCAGGACATGGACTATCTTTGATGCACTTAATACTGGGAGAATCCCTTACTAAGTCTTTGGAAAACAGCATATTAATTGTCTTGTAATTAATGTGTGCCAATCTCTTGTGCCATTGTTCACAAAGAGATGCACTGCCTTTAGCAATGAGGCATACTAGGGTAGAAGAATCTAAACTAAGAAAATCTAAACAGAAAATATTTCTGCTCCTAATGCCAGTTAATACGGTCTCCGAAGAGTCACATGATATTATTAGGCATTTATCCTTGCAGAACTTAACGTCATACCCTTTATCACATAGCTGGCTTACGCTGATCAGGTTATGATTTAACCCTTCGACATAGGCCACGTTAGTGATAGAGAGTATACCGTTGGAAATCGTACCGTAACCTCTGGTGACTCCCCGATCAGATTCCACAAATATGACTTTGGGTCCATCCTCGACTGGAGAGTACTCCCTCAGCAGGCTTCTTGTCCCGGTCATGTGACGGGAGTATCCACTGTCCAAATACCAAATAGGAGTTTTGTTGGCCTTTGGACATCCCTGCAAAACAGAATTAATTTGCCTTAGGAACCCAATCGAACTTGGGTCCTAGATTCCTTGTTAGCATACTCCCCCTCGATTGGTTAACTCTACGAGTGGTCGGCCTCGCATTGCTAACATATGGAGTCTCGTTATACCTTGGATTAAACCAACAATCCACGACAAAGTGACCAATTTTGCCACAACACCAGCAGTCAAACCTGTTATACTTCCTCTTGGGCGCCTGCTTTACCCTTGAAATGTGGGGTTCAGCTGGGGCCGAAGACCTGGAGGTGGAGGCAACATGATGACCATAGTCACATGACTTCTTCACCTCTTGGCTTTTCAGTGTAATAGGCTTGGCCTTAGGTGCCTGCTTCCTATTATGGCCGCTAGAGAATTGACCATAATTTCCCAAGTGGATTTCCTCATAAGGTGCCTTGAAGACACTCTCACTGAAGTTATGGGGAAAGGTCCACCCATCATATCGGCTCTTCGGCTTTGCAACCGAGGGCCTGAAGTGATGCCCATATGTTGACTCAAAGTCATGTTGGTTACTGGGAAAGCTAGGCTTTCTGAACTCAACAGGGCTGAGTGGGGCCTTTCCTTTCTCATCAGCAGAGGCTTTCTTGGCAGCCTTATTCTTCCTCCTGTTCCTGTTTCTCCTGGATGAGGAGCTAGATACCCCTACATGCCCCAGGCCAGCTCCTTTGGCTTGAGCAGAGAAGGTATCAACTAATGGAAGAACAGTTTTTGGCATAGAGAAGCTCTTGACGATCTTCCTTTCTGCCGCAAGTAGTTCTTCCAACTTGTCGACTTCCTCCTGCTTAAGATCAAGGAGCTTAAGAGACTCTGAATGCTTTGAAGTCAGGTCCAAGTGCTCCTGTCGGAGGGAGATCAAACTAGTGATCTCTTCCCTTAGGGATACACTCTCACCTTTAAGGAATTTGACTTCCTTTTTCTCCGCCTTCAGTTTCTTTCGACATTTCAGGAATGTATTGAGCAGAAGCTCATACTTATCGAGGAGCTCAGCTTCAAGGGCAGAAGGGCTATCCTCGGGGTCATCATCCTGAGACTCAGGATCAGAGTCAGATTCGGAGAGAGGGGTGTGAGCTTTTACCTTCCCAGTAAATGGGGGGCATTTTCCTTCTGAGTCAGAGCGACCCATTAGCCCAAAGTAGGCTTCCTCATCATCGCTGGTATCTGACGTGTCAGATTCACTCAGCGTCTTTGGCTTCTTTGCGATGTAACTCCTCTCATTCCTCTTGTCTTTTGAGGACCTGTGCTCCTCTCCCTTTCCCTTTTCCCTCTTGCCTTGATGGCAGTCGGCCACGACGTGTCCTGGCTTGTTGCAACCAAAGCATATAATGTCAGAAGAGCGGTGTTTGTTCGGTTTGGAAACATACCTGTCAGAGGAATAGTTCTTCTTCTGATCCCTTGAGGAGGAGCCGTTTCTCTTTCTCTGATTCCTCAGCTTGAGGAACTTCTTGAATTCCCGTGTGATAAGGGATAAATCTTCCTCAGATTACTCTGAGCCGGAGGAGCTTGGCTCAGAGTTTTCCTCCTCATCCCTCTTCTACGCACCGGAAGAAGCGACACCCTTTCCCTTTCTGGATTGAATGGCTTTCAGTGCCACCGTCTTTTCCTTGGTCGCGGATTTCTCTGCTTCCTCTTCAGCCTTCCTTGTGTTTAACTGAAGCTCATAGGACATGAGCTTTCCGAACAGAATCTGTGGATCAGTTTCCGCAAGTCTGCCAAACTTGCGGATGGCGCAGATCTTTGTGTCCCATTCCTTAGTGAGGGACCTAAGGAACTTATCATTGAGTTCACCGTCAGTAAACACTCTTCCATATCCTTTAAGTGCATTGACGATCTTGAGGAAGTTTTCGAAGGTGACTCCGATCTCCTCCTTTGGCCCTTGCCTGAAGGCCTCATATTTCTGATTGAGGAGGGATCTCCGATCGTCCCTCACTTCATCTGTGCCCTCCATTAGGACGATCAGACAGCTCCAGAGATCCCTGGCTGTCCTGCAGTTGCTGACGTTCTGCATCATAGAGTCATCAACTGCGCTTACCAGGATGTTCTGAGCTTTCTTGTCGAGTCCGAACAGCACCATTTCGTCTTTGTCCATTTCCGAAAGTTTCTTGGGCACTTTCCTGGTTGGATCAATGGTGGAGTCCTTGGTGGGAATGTAAGGCCCCTCCTCCACTATCATGAAGAGCCGGGGGTTGACTGCTTCCATGTAGAATCTGATTCTTTCCTTTCAGGTAGGAAAGTTCAGTCTGGTGCATACTGAGATTTTGCCGGAGTGCTTGAGTCCGTCCATGGAAGATATCGCTCTTCTTCTTGACACTGGTGGCAGGATTTTAATCAAGGTGTGAACCTTTTTGATGAGTAACCTCCCTCTGATACCACTTGACAGTCCACCTAGTGTCAACTACTTACACCTATGGGGGGGATAGGTGTCTTTTCAGCGTGTTTGCGGAATTAAGGTTTTACCTGCACAAGAAAACAAAACAATACAGCACAAAAAGTACACAAGCAATTTATAGTGGTTCCCCGATTTGGGTACGTCCACTTTCCCCCTTCGACCTATCTCCCAACCAGGGACGACTCGGTCACTTCACCAAAAGGATTGAAATCCAATCCTTGCACTAACGGAAGGAACCCTTCCACACGTAGGAGTCAACACTCCCACCACACGGGTTGCACCCAAACCTATAACTAGAGACCAATCGGTCCTTTACAAAGAATTGAAAATAGCTTATAAGAAATACAAACAACGTATGGAGATTAAGGTGTCCCTCTTCGTTCGACGATGTGTTCTTGAAGTCAATGAAGAGTCCACAACCCTAGACCTCACTTGGAGAGAATCTCCCCGAGACCGGCGGCGGCGACGAGCGGCGGCGAGGCTCTCGGTGTTGGCGGCGGCAACTGAAAACAGCAGCAAAGCACTGGAGATCCAATCTTCTTAGCGAAGTCGGCAAGGTCTACCAACGGTCACACGAGGATCGATCGTCTCGATCGATTCGGACGGGGAAAGATTTCCCTATCTCAAATCAAGAGACAAAAGATCTCCGGATAGACACGTGAGACACATGGACTTGGCCATCCTACACTTGTCCACTCTTGAATGAGATACACCAGACCAGACGTCAGTGATGATCTAACGTATTAACTTGTCCAAGTTGTACAGTGAGAGCTCGGTCTCAGACATCTCTTCGGGATTCTTGGGGATTTGGATATCCTTTCCAGAATCAGAAGCCTTCATGGGAATGAAGGGACCCTCTTCCAAGATGATTGACGCCCGAGGGTCGATGGCCTCCAGATGAAACATAACTCTCATCTTCCAGATAGGGTAATACTCTGTTGTGCACGCAGGGAGTCTCAGAGGAGGGACATCAAATTCCAGCTCCATGCTTGAGTCTCGTCTTTTAGTTGACACTAGAGGCAGGATCTTACTCAAGGTGTTAACCCTGAACAACAAAGTCAGAAGCAGGTAACTTCTTCCTCATGCCCCTCTCCTCTTGAAGTTCCTGAAGACAGGAATAGTTTAGAGAGTAGTCCTTCCAGTGATACAAGGGATACAGATAGCTTCCATCAAAAGATTGAAAATCTTGATTCCCTTGAGAGTGCCCTTCAGACGAGCAACTTACTTGTTGAGGAACAAGCTAAGGAGATTGCTCAGCTGAAGATCTTGATGAATCTCCAACTGGAATCCATCAAAGTAAAGGACTCAAAGATCTCGGATCTAGAGAGTCGTCTAGAGACCGAGAAGAGGATAGTTTCTAATTTTTCCAAGATTGATGATATCAAGAGAAAAGCAGAAAATGGGTGGATCTCCCAAATTATTAAGTCATGGAGAAAAAGGGAAACGGTATTTAGACCCCCACTCCCGAAAGGAAGGGTACTCATCATGTCTACAGGTATGATCACAGGAACAACCGTGGTCACTACAAGGGTGATCTGCACTCATGTGGAAACACCCATAATGCAAGGGCTGTCATGGCCACCCTTGAGAGAATGCCTAAGGCTCGTTCTGAACCCTTTGTATTCTCGGCCACAGCCCCAACTCTGCATGAATCTGCTGATATCTGCTCTCACTGCGTCTCTCACCACCCTAGGACACAAAAAAGGGGGGTTAGAAGTCATGCAGTTAGTGCTCATGGGGCCTCTGAAAGGGTGCTGACTGAAAGGAAGGCACCACCTCCCAGGCCTCATGACTCTCACTACATGCCTTCCTTTCACCCTTCCAAGTGTCACGATGGAAGAGGCAATTTTGAGAGCAGATCCGGCTTTATCCCGTTTAGACCTAGGTCCTTGACTACCTCAGTCACCGGTTCAGGTCACAAACGGCGGTACAACATTCATGAATGTTGGTGTTGTGGCAAAGTGGGTCATTTTGCCATAGATTGTTGGCACAACTCTTCTGTGTCAAAGGCAAGGGGACTTCCACATCCTCGAGGCAATGTTAGTCCTCCCTCCAGGATCCCTGAGGGGAGGCATCCCAGTTATTATACTAACAGGAACCTAGGACCCAATACTTATTAGGTTCCTAAGGCAAGATAACTCTTTCTTGCAGGGTGGTCTAGGTTCCCATAAACCTAATGGGAACCAGACAGGAGATGTTCCAAAAATGACGTGGAACAAGTATCTAGAAAAGGAGCAGTGCCATCAACACGGGCACGTTCAAGTTGACACTAGGTGGACTTTCAAGTTGACCACCTGGTGTGCCTTGAGCAGAAGTTCTAAATGGTACATCTTTCAATCTCAGGTAATTGCAATCAGCTTCAATATATGAGCTATAGTTCATCGATTTTTACATAGATGTATATATGTATGTCTACATATCCACACTAAGTGGACTTTCACACTCTTTGCCAAGAGGTTCTACAAGATGGGGAGAAAGGACAACAGAAGAAAGTCATCAAAATATGATGATAAGCTAAGGTATGATAAAACCCCATCTAAAGAAATTGATTGTTATGGATGCAGGAAGCCTGGACACATTCTCCCTGAGTGTCCAGAGACAAAGCATAAGGAAAGGAAAAAAGAGAAGGAACATGAGAAGCAC
The DNA here is from genome assembly GCA_039513925.1 of Platanthera zijinensis. NCBI lineage: Eukaryota > Viridiplantae > Streptophyta > Magnoliopsida > Asparagales > Orchidaceae > Platanthera > Platanthera zijinensis. The sequence continues at coordinate 288,038,723 of CM077078.1, read as the reverse complement.
TATTCCAAGACATCTTCTCACAAATATAAGAAGAAAGAGAAAGGTCTTGTTGCAAAGACTTGGAGTGATACTGAGGAAGACTCCTCATCCTCCAGCTCTAGGGAAGATGATGAAGAAGAGAAGAAAGCTAAGGAGATTTGCCTTATGGAAATCAATGCCTGCAGCAGTAACTCAGCTGCAGAGATGACTGAAGATGAGGAGGATGAATTATCTGATAAAGACCAGGTAACTGCATCTTATGATTTTACCTCTGATGAATTTAAGCATGAATTTAAAACTCTTTACCTAGATTTACTTAGCTCAAAAAAGGAGATTAAGTTACTTAGAGATAAACTAGCTAAATAAGAATCTCTATCTAATAAAAACATTAGGTTAGAATCTGAACTCACTAGATCATCTAAAGAAATTAAATTTCTTAAATTAGAAATAGCTAAAGCTAAGAGGTTAGAAGATTCACTTAATGGCAGAAGCCTTAAGTTGCTAGAAATCACAAGCACTGCCAACACTAGGGCAGGCAACAATAAGTTAGGCTTAGGTGCCTCCCCTAGTGAACCCCCATTTCTCCTTGAATACAATCATTCTACTCCAGTAAAGTTTATTTCTGAAAAGGGAATACACAACACTGAGGTCATTCAAAAGGCTAAGAAAACCTTAAATAAGATTAAGAGAGACAAAAGGAAACAGAAATTCATAAAAATACAAAAATCGTCGAATGCCTATCGACAATCGCTGCACCCATCGTCGAATGACAATCGACGATCTCTGAACTCACCTGCTGGGCATAACTACATAGCAATAAGTGATCGACGATCTCAGCCTTAGTCGTCGAACAGAGATCGACGATCGTGGAATCCAAAATCCTTTTCTGTGAACCAAGATCGATGATCTGGGTACCGATCGTCGAACATCGATCGACGATCAGAACTAAATGTCCAGAATCACAATAATGCTCACAGAAACAACAAGTTTAATAGCAACCCTAGGTCTGCTAATTGGATTATCCCACCTAGGAGATCGCATCCCTTAGGATATCACCCTCAACCCGCATACTCTTTCATTTCTAGTTTTTCCTATGTGAAGAACAATGGACCCAAGGTTACTTCGGTCCACAATGTTTAACTTATCTTATTGTAGGTGAAGACCTATCCTATCACTCAGGACAAGTGGTATTTGGATAGTGGATGCTCCAAGCATATGATTGGAAACAAAGAGAACCTTTCAAGCTTCAAAGCCAAGTTGGGACCAAAGATAGTCTTTGGTGATTCCAATTGTGGTCAGACTGAAGGATATGGTAAATTCACCATAAGGTCAGTGACTTTCAAGAAGGTAGCTTATGTCACAGGACTGAAGCACAATCTCATTTCTGTAAGTCAGCTGTGTGATGCTGGATACCAGGTTTGGTTTTCTAATACTCTGTACAATATTACTTTGAATAATAAAGTTGTATTAGTAGGCATTAGGCAAGGAAATATTTATCTTGTAGATTTTAAATCCACCTCTTCTGAAATTTGTTTATTTAATGAGGTGAGTAGTAATAATACTTAGTGGCATAAGAGGCTACGTCATGTTAACCTTAAGAATATATCTAGGTTATCTAAATATAATATTGCCAGAGGTTTTCCCTCTTGCCCCTACAAGAGGGAAGGCCTATGCAAGGCTTGTCAGCTAGGCAAGCAAACTAAAAATATTTTCAAAGCTGTAAATAAAAGTGATTCACCTAGAATCCTGTACCTATTGCACTTGGATCTCTTTTGTCCAATAGCTGTATAGAGTCTAGGAGGGAAATTCTATACCCTAGTAATTGCCGATGATTACTCTAGGTTCACTTGCGTGTTCTTCTTGAGAACTAAATCTGATAACTTTAAAGTTCTTACAGATTTTCTACTTTGTATACAGAATGAGTACTCTACTCAAGTTGTCTTGATCAGAAGTGATCATGGTACTGAGTTTGAATCTCTTCTTATGCAAGAATTCTGTGAGAAAGTATTTATCAGGCATAGCTTCTCTGCTCCTAGAACTCCTCAACAAAATGGGGTAGTGGAAAGGAAAAACAGAACCCTGATTGAAGCTGCAGGAACATTGTTAGTAGATGCTAATATGCCTCTATCCTTTTGGGCAGAAGCAGTTAGCATAGCTAACTATGTACTGAATAGGAGTCTAATACATAAACTAAAGGGGAAGACTCCCTATGAATTGCCTAAAGAAAAGAAACCTAAAATAGATTATTTTAGAATTTTTGGCTGTGTAGTTTACATTCCCAACAATAGCAAAGACTACATTAGAAAGTTTGAAGCAATGGCTTCAATGGGAATCTTTCTAGGATATTCCCAAGTAAGCAAAGCTTATAGGGTATTTAATAAATCCATATTGAAAATTGAAGAGTCAGTATATGTATCTTTTGATGAAACTAAAATGTTTTACAGAGAGAATGAAACTTCTTCCAGTAACTCTTTGCAAGTACCTGACTTGTGCAAGAATTTGGATGAGCTGAAACTCACTCAGGAGATTCAACCTCAACCAACTCTTCAGATAGCTGATTCAGACAGTGATGAATACCAAGTAGAAGTCATTGCAACTCTACCAACAGCCAATCTAATATCACCTGAGGAATTGATTCCAACTGTTGTTGAAGATCACATACCACCAACTGATTATGTTACACTTAGAGATCATCCTACATCTCAAGTGATTGGAGACATTTCAACTGGTGTGCAAACTAGACATCAACTAAGTCAAGATGTGATGCTTGCTTGTTTTCTTTCTCAGATTGATCCCTAACCATAAAAGATGTTGAGCAAGATCCCCACTGGATCATTGCTATGCAAGAGGAGCTAAACCAGTTTGAAAGGTGTAAAGTTTAGAATTTGGTCCCAAGACCAAAAGGTCAACTTATTATAGGCACCAAATGGGTGTTTAGAAACAAGTTGGATGCTTAAGGAATTATTATAAGGAATAAAGCAAGGCTTGTAGCACAGGGCTACAGACAGGAAGAAGGCATAGATTATGATCAGGCATTGGCTCCTATTACAAGGCTAGAGGCAATAAGGATCTTTCTAGCCTATGCAGCCTATATGAAGTTTAAGGTGTTCCAAATGGATGTAAAGAGTGAATTCCTGAATGGAGAGCTAAAGTGTTGGGTCCGGCGTTCCTTCACTTGACCCGTGGCGCTCTGTAGCGCCCTCTCCAACAGTCCGGGCTTTTGGTGCAGTTGGGTATGCGCTTGATCCTTCAATTGGTATCAGAGGGAGGTTACGGGTTCAAGACCGGGGGAGCGCTATTAAATCCTGATTTTTCCCTTCTACCTGTGTGGGTCCGGTGGGTCAGGCAACCGTGGACATATGGTAACCCCACCTCTGAGCCGTGTGGGCCATGTGGTAACCCCACCTCTGAGCCGACGGGTTGTGCTGGACGCCGGGGGGGGGATTGTTGGGTCCGGCGTTCCTTCACTTGACCCGTGGCGCTCTGCTACTTATATAAAAAATTAAGTAGCGCCCTCTCCAACAGTCCGGGCTTTTGGTGCAGTTGGGTATGCGCTTGATCCTTCATAAAGAAAGAGGTATTTGTTGAACAACCCCCTGGTTTTATTTCTTCAACTCATCCCTCACATGTTTTTAAGTTGCAAAAGTCTCTGTATGGACTTAAGCAGGCTCCTAAAGCATGGTATGAAACTTTAGCTAATTTCCTATTAGAACATAAGTTTGTTAGAGGCATAGTTGATAGAACCCTTTTTATTAAGCACCATAAGGACAAGATCCTATTAGTTCAAATTTATGTGGATGACATTATATTTGGTTCCACTGATCCCAAACTATGAAAAAGGTTCTCAGACCTAATGCATTCTAAGTTTGAGTTGAGTAGTATGGGTGAGATGTCTTATTTCCTTGATCTCCAAGTGAAACAAGATGCTGATGGCATATTCATCTCCCAATCTAAATATGCCAAGGAATTGGTAAAGAAGTTTGGGATGGCAAATGCTTCTGTAATGCACACTCATATGGCTACTAATGTAGTTATTGATTCTGATGAAAAGGGAAAGCCTGTTGATCATAAAAATTATAGGGCTATTGTTGGTTCCCTATTATATCTAACTGCAAGAAGACCTGATATAATGTTTGCCACATGCCTCTGTGCTAGATTTCAGGTCAACCCCAAGGAATCTCACTTGATTCTTCTGAAGAGAATCTTAAGATACTTGAAGGGATGCCCAAATTTAGGACTTTGGTACCCAGCTGAATCAGAATTTGAGTTGATTGGATACTCAGATACTGACTATGTTGGCTGTAGAGTTGACAGGAAGAGCACCTCAGGGACTTGTCAGTTACTAGGTGAGAGGTTAGTCTCTTTGTTTTGCAAGAAGCAGGATTCTGTTTCAACTTCAACTGCAGAGGCTGAATATATAGTAGATGCTAGTTGCTGTTCATAGATACTGTGGATTCAAAATCAACTCTTGGATTATGGGTACACTCACAAAAACACCAAAATTATGTGTGACAGTACCAGTGCTATTTCCATAGCACAAAATCCTGTGCACCATTCTAGAACTAAGCACATTGACATTAGACACCATTTTCTTAGAGACTGTATTGACAAGAATAAAATAAATCTCGAGTTTATACCCACAGATCTTCAGAGAAGTGATATATTTACAAAGCCTTTAGATGAACAGAAACATCTATTCTTTTTGAATCAACTAGGCATGATGAATGGACCAGACTAAGTGTAAAAATCTACTAAGTTGAAATCTGTTCTGAGATCGTCAAACGGTGTTCGAAGATAGTTGAACAGGTTGAGCGAAATCATCGACCCTTGGTCTACGACAGCTCTTTGCTTTTAGAGACAGAAATCGTCGATCGATGATCGACGACTCTGCTCCGGAAATCGATCGTCGATCGATGATCGATGACCGATTCTCCTGATCTTCATTCAGAGATCGACGATTCTACTTTATTTCTAAATGATCATCTATTTAGGTCTAAAGATCATCGACAGAGCTTGCCTTTTCGTATTCTGCTTTCCGGACTATTTCGAGCTCTCGTCCCGTACTTTCTCCCTCTCTCTTCTTGCGATTTCTCTCGTCGATTCCATGGCGATTTCCTCTACAACCCTGTCTATGATGAAGTTTGATGCCAGTTTCAGTGTTTATTTTGATTCGTTTAGCGACTGCGAACAAGTTTTTCGAGAAATGCTGCAGTTATGTGATGATCAAGGTCTCAAGAAACTCATGTCTACAAAAATAAAACTCCACCTATCAGAAATAAAGGAATGGGTTTATACATCTTCTTTAGATGACAAAGCAATGACATGAACCATCAATAGTGTGGAGGTAATTCTTACTCCCGAAATTCTGACTGAAATCTTTGAGTTTAAGAATGGATCTGATGAGTATGAGCAAGATACTGTTGAGTATGGTAGAATACTATTAGAGATGGGACATGCAGAAGGCATTCCATCTAAGCTCTTGAAAGTAAATCTATCTGTTGGTTTTAAGTTCTTGGCTGACTTGGTTGGAAAAGTGTTGCTTGGAAAGCATTCAGCCCATGACAACATCAACAGGCAACAATTTGCCTTGATGTCAGCAATACTAAATAAGAAATCAATCAACTGGGCTGGATTGATATTTGAATTGCTCAGAAAAAAGAACAACAAGAAAGAGGTGACTCAAGGAAGGCTGATTGGGTTCTTTCTATCAAAAAAAGCTTCACAGCTGTTAGGCTCTGCTCCTACAACAATCAATGCCAGTAAGAGAATTGATCCTTCTCTGTTTGTTAAGTGGAAAAGGACCATCCAGAAATCATCAAAGGCTGGGTCTGCCCTTAAACCTCTTGAGGGCATAAGGGCTCCTGATGCCACTTCCCACCCTACTGAAGAAATTCCTGCTTCATCCTCCTTGCCATCCACCTCCATTGAAACTCATTCTTCTCCTGTGAACCATCCATCACAATCTGCTTCTCCAACTCCAGCTCATCTAGCTGAGATACCAAACTTCAACATAGATTCCTTGTCCAATCTGCTTACTCCATCTCCTCATCATTCACCGACCACTTCAAATCATCAATCATCCACTAATGATCATCCATCTCATCATAATTACCAAATTGATGAAGCCCCAGCTCAGAAGAACATCAATTCTTATGTTCCCCATCTATCATTCCTCCATCATTTCAAATTACACCAGAATTCATTGCCAATATCCTAGACCTCATTACTCCATCCATCAAAACAATGATAGTTGAAGCCATTGCCTCCCTTTCTATCTCCATCTCTTCACTTGTTGCTTCCATCACTGCCCTCTCAGCCCTTTCTTCATCTAGGGGCCTGGGTTTAGTTGCCACTGAACCCAGGCAGGGGGAGATGCTCAATGATGATGATTCAGGCTCTGCTTGGGCTCTTCAGGTTGTGCAATCTCCAGCAGTAGTGGAGCTAGAAATATGTTCATATGCAGTTCCAGATGAAGTCTTTCCAGATTCAGTTCAGAGGATAGTAGTAGATATAGATGCTCACGTAGTTCCAGATGAACTGGATGCATTTCTTGATTCAGATGATGAGTCCTTTCTCTCATCCCTTGGAGGCCATTATATCTGTTTGTCCTCCCCTTATTCATTTGATCCCCTTCAGGCCATTGTGTGTTATCAGAGACCAATGAGCCTTTAGATTTTGGAAAGTTTTATTATTTCTGAAGCAATAGCTGAAGCAGCCTTTGCCTTCAAATTTTGTCTTGAGGAGATTTCCACTCCTGTAGTTGCCAGATATCTAGAAGGGATTATTACCTCCTTCTTAGAAGCTAAGTGGAATTCAGTAGAGTCTTCAGATAAAGGTGTGTCAGTTTGCTGTTCTAGAAGTTGAATCTGTTGTATCTTCTGCGCCCACTACTCTTTGGGATGACACCCTAGGTCCAAATTTGGATTTTCTCTTGGCTCAAGATATATTAGAAGAAGAAAGAGAAAAGGCTCTTCTGAAAGCTAAAGAATAAGAGGAAGCTATGCTAAAAGATATTGATGATCTGTATGCAAGACCTCAGTCCTCACATTCCGAGGATAAGGATGAAGATTCTGATGATTCAGAAGGTAATAAGAAAAAAGAAAAGGACTGCTCAAAAGAAAAGAAAGGTCATAGCTCCAGCACCTCCTAACCCAGATCATGATATTCCATACTATATTCTGAAGGGATTGATCCTAAATCTAAGAATTTTAAGGCTTGGATGTGGTATTCAAAAAATGCTCAGAAAGCAAGGAAGAAGAGCAGGAAGAACTCTCCTCCTCCCAAGGGTATTCAGAGAGGTCCTCCTCCTCCTCCTCCCTCTGCTGGTGCTTCAGGAAATGTTGCTCCCAGATCTTCTGCTCCTTCTACAAGACCAAATCAACCATACATCTATCAAAGGAAGGGCAGGCAACCTCCTCCCAGCAGGTCTCATGATCAGAGGAAGACTAGGCATTCAGACAGTCAAAGAGAGCAAGTAAAGGAAGTTGTATAACAACAACAAACTTTCTCTCCTCCTCCAGCTCCTAGGTCTCCTCCCAAAGCAAAATTGCCACCTTCAAAGGAAAAAACTTGCTCAGGTCAAGCTAGTAGATGTCAAAAGAATAAGAGTTATATACTCTGACAAATCAAGCAAGAAATATGCTGAGTATGCTCATCCATCTAGTCTTATGATTCAAGAGCCAAAAGATTCAAATGTCATGCCATCTCAAGAGCAAACTGAGAGTTTTCTAACTCAATCAGTAAAATTTAAGGCTATAAATCCATTGAATCCAGATGATGAAAACACTTATGAAAGTCAAGAGCTTGATCCTAACTTCAAAATGGCTAGACTTTTAGAATTGGTGGGAACTGCTCAGATCAAGAAAGCTAAAGCTGAAGGTAAAGATATCACAGGATTTTCTACTATGTCAACATACAGAAAGAAAGAATTGGACAGATTCCAAGTTAGCTCAGAAGTTTTTGATGCTTCAAAGTATATGGAAAAACATCCTGAAGCTATTCTGCCTAAAGCTGGAGAGCTAAAGATTATTGGAGAGAAGGACTTGAAGTTATCAACGAAGGATGCATGTGATCCTAGAAGAAAAATCACTTTCTCTCCTGCTACTTCTATTCCTCCTTCAGACTCTGTTGATAAATGTCTGTGATGTTTGTTCTGACTACCTAATTTATTTTAATCTGTTTGCTGTTGTTTATTCTTATCTGCTTGCATTATATTTGTTTTTATTTGAGTAACATCACCCAAATAGGGGGAGATTGTTGGTTCCCTAGTTTTGATTTGGGCCATGTCATTTCAATTAGGCTTAATTGACCCAAGAATTATCTATGGTCAATGGTTAGACTAAAGGTTAGTCTACCCTTAGGTTAAATTAGTTGAGATTGAATTGAAATGAAAATGGTTAAGTAGAATTGTTCTCGACGATAGTCGAATGGCGCTCGACGATCTTCGATTGATGATCGACGATCTCAGAGTTATATTTACTCTGAAGTAGGATCGACGATCTATTTATTTAGATCGACGATCGTGTAGCCTTGGTCGACGATTTCTGTGAAGACAGTTTCTCTTCAGGTCGACGATTTGCTTGTTTAGATCGACGATCTTTGATCTCTGGTCGACGCTTTCTGTCTGCTATTATCTATATTCATTTAATTTGATCTTTGTCTTATTTCCTCTTGTTTAAGACATATTTTATTCAGTATATTCTGCTCAATTTAATTCTTATATTCTTTTGCTTATTTGTAATATTCCTTTTGCATTAATTGAGAGATTTGACAGAATAAAGCCGTTTGTTTTATCAAAAGAAATCGTGCTTTTCTACAGCTGTAATATAGCCGTTAGGCTTTGTTTCCTGTGCCAATTTGTAAAGTCAAATTGATAGGATATTTTTTTAATATCCTTAATTCCTTTTTGGGAATGACAGAAAAGATTGGAAGTGCAGGTTTTTTTATTTTGTTTTATTCTATTATTTGGAAAGTTTTCCTAGTGCAAAGCTCGAGGCCTTTTTCAAAAGAATAAAAGTTTCTATATTATCAGTGCAGTCGGTTAAAGATAATAATACTCACTCACAACTCAGAATACAGAGAATAACACATACAAACATACAGCAGACACAGAACCAAATATCTCAAGAAAAAAGAAAAGTTCTTCTTCTTCCTAAGTTCATCCTGTCTTCAGGAAAATAAATACTCTGAGTTCAAGCTTTCAAGAAGAAGAATCTCCCAGATTGTTGAACATTCATTGTTGCAAACTCTCCTAGATTGCAAAAGCTGCTAAAGAAGAACATTCATTCAAAACATAGAGTCTTCTTCAAGGCTGCATCAGAAAGTCTTCTCAAGCAATTTGGAGATCCTACACCATGAAGCAAAGCTTCTTCCTAGACATTCTCTAAGCCAGAGGGAGCTTTGATATATTCAGAGCTATCCATTAACTTCTCTGAACACAGAGAAGACATCTTTTATTCTCTCCTTTAACCTCCTGTAAAAGGGTTATTACTCCCTTCAAAAGTGAACTATTGGTGGCAGGGCACTTGATCAAAAACCTGTGTGTTTGGTTTTTAGGCACCTAATCAAAAGCCTGAAGGGTCTTTAGATCTACCTTAAGCAGATATACCGGTGGCAGGGCACCTGATCAAAAACTTGTAGTGGATTCCTACCAGGATGGTAGAAGAGTGGATGTACCCAATTGGGGAACCACTATAAAGCTCTTGTGTTGTCTCTTGCTTATTTTAATCATTTCTCTGTGGCTGTGATAGTTTTTACTAGGTTGCTAGTTGCTGTGTTAGGATAAAAGTTCAACTGAAAATTCAGTGAGCTTCTCTTTTATTCACTACACTCAGTTAGGCTTTAGATTTAAAGCTTTTATTTTTATATTCCGCAAATAGCTCTAAGAGAAGTGTTTAGAGTCTCCTTAATTTTTGAATACTCTATTCACCCCCCCTCTAGAGTAGTAAGTATCTTATCCCCTCACTTTCAACAATGTATGCAAATTTTCTGTCACACGTTGAGCCCAAGAGATTTGAAGAGGCCAATATAGATCAATTCTGGATTATAGCTATGCAAGAGGAACTTAACCAGTTTAAGAGGTGTAAGGTCTAGAAGCTAGTTCCCATACTACAAGGACATAATTTCATTAGAACCAAGTGGATCTACAGGAATAAACTTGATCAAAATGGCATTATAGTTAAGAACAAGGCTAGACTGGTGGCATTATAGTTAAGAACAAACTTGATGACATAATCTTTGGATCTACTGATGATAACCTTTACAGGAAGTTTGCCAAACTTATTTAAGGGAAGTTTGAGATGAGCAGTATGGTTGAGCTCAAGTTCTTCTTGGGCCTCCAAGTAAGACATACTGATGATGTCTTGTCCATATCCTAGTCTAAGTTCACCAGGGAGTTGATCAAAAAGTTTTGTATGGAGAATGCCTCCATTATGAAAACTCTCATGGGGTCAAGTATGCCTATAAGCAAAGATGAGGCAGGGAAACCTGTTGATGAAACTTTATGTTGGAACACCCTATTACTAATTTGGGTAAGGATCACTATGTTTTTCTTAGGAAACCAGGTTGACCTAGATGTATAGTTGAAAAGGTCAACATTAGAATGTGTCTAGGGCTTAGAACTTAGGTTTGAAGCTGCCCCCAGGACCATTCCAAGATTTCAGAAATAGAGCCAAGTCTAAGACCTTTTTTCGTCGAGCTTAGGTCGACGAAACATCGAACTCCGTTCGACGCTCTCTGAGCTCAATTAAGTTAAGTCTTCGAGCTCAGATCGACGATCTACCTTCAGTCAGTTTCTTAATCGTCGAGCTCCGGTCGACGATCTTCTAGCTCAGGTCGACGATCCTTCTTCACTTATTCTCCAGGTCGCTGAGCTCAGTTCGACGATCTTCGAGCTCAGTTCGACGTTTTCTGGCTGATGATCATTTCCAGTCTCTGAGCTCAGGTCGACGATCGTAGAGCTCATATCGACGTTTTTCTTGAGAGATCGACGATCTTTAAGGATTCAAATTCAGTCAGACTTTGGAATGTGTTTCAAATTATCTAAGCATTTATGTCAAGAGATCTGCCAGCCGTTTTCATTTATTCTGGAGCAAGTTTCAAGGAATTATTCAGGGAATATTTTACTGGACTTTCCTCTTGAAGACAAAATCTATTTATGGAAGGCATTTAATGTCCGGTTAACGGCTATCTTGGACATAGAATCTCCAGAGAATTAAAAATCTTCTTCTCTTCTTTTTCCCAAGTAACAAGACACAGATACACAGACTGATACAGATAAGAAAGAAAAAGAAGAAGTGATTCACAGGATTCTCTGATCAACACAAGAAAACTCAAGTGATCAATCCTGAAGAATTAGCTGAATAATTTTGTGTACTCAAAAAGTGATCACAGCTTCATCCCAAGGACTCCAGACAACTCATCTTTCAGCCTCTGCTGAAACTATCTTATGCTGGAGATCTGAAGCTTCTGAAGACCCATCACCCTAAAGCAAAGCTTCCTCTCCTGAACTAGTCAACATCTCAGGGGGAGCTTTGTCAAAACAAATCCACTTGTACTTCTCTCTTTGATTGAGACAGAGAAGACAACTTCGCCCCTTTTCTTTTTTCTTTCCCTCTGTAAAAGGGTTTTCAAAACTCCCTTCAAAAGCTTTGATTCTGGTTCTGAGAACCTTGTCAAAACTCAGTGGTGGCAAGACACCTGATCAAAAAATCTAGTTTGGTTTTTGAGCACCTTATTAAAAGCTCATTGGTGCCAGGACACCTGATCAACCCTTCCTGTAGTGGATTCCTACCAAGGGTGGTAGAAGAGTGGATGTACCCAAGTTTTTGGGGAACCACTATAGCTCCTTGTGTTTTCTGGTTTGCTTGTGTGTTTTCTTTGCTGTGTGCTGTGCTCTTCTTTTTACTATTCTTTTAATTTTATAGCAATGCACCTTACACCTATATATAAATTAAATCTTAAAAGTTTTGCTAAGTTTAAAATTGTGAATTTACTTTAAATAAACTCTATTCACCCCCCCCCCCCCTCTAGAGTTGAGATGAAGGTTGAGCACCTTATCAAAAGCTCAATTGGTGATGAAGGTTGAAAGAACTCCATAGTTAAGCGTGCTTGGGCGAGAGTAGTACTGGGATGGGTGACCTCCTGGGAAGTCCTCGTACGGCCCAACTTAACTGTCGAGTTCGCTCATCAAAGGGAGGTTGTGGCCACCAACAACCCGCCTGTGGAGGGAGAGGGGTTGGGGTGCTTGGGCTGCAGCCCGGTAGCGTCGCCTAGAGCGGAGCCGTGACATTGTCACATTGGATCGGCTTGGGATGTTACAGACACTCCCTAGGAGCTTGCATGAACTGGCTCACCTTGACCACAACATAGGAAATGTCGGGCCTGGTCACTGTGAGATATATGAGCTTACCAACCAGATGCCTGTACCGCGTAATATCTAAAAGAGGAGGTGAATCATCTGTCCAGGTTTTGTCTTCTCCAGTTGTCATAGGGCATCGGGCAGGCTTTGCTCCAGTCAACCCTGTGTTCTTTTAAAGATCAATGGCATACTTACGTTGGGAGAGGACTAAGGAGTTGGGCTTCCGAGAGATTTCGATCCCCAGAAAGTATTTCGGGGAGCCCATATCTTTCGTGACCAGATGTTGACAAAGATGTCGCTTTATCAGGGCTACCCCTTCCTGGTCATCGCCAGGGAGAAGAATATAATCGACATACACAGTAAGAATAACCAGTCCCCAGGAGGTTTTGCGAATGAATAGCGAGTGATCGGCAAAGCTTCGTACAAAACCAACAGCTGCCACGATGCCGCTGAACTTGTCAAACCAAGCTCGAGGGCTCTGCTTGAGGCCATATATTGCCTTCCGCAGCCAGGATACACGTGTCTCCTCCTGAGAAACATACCTAGGAGGTTGCTCTATGTAGACGGCCTCCTAAAGATCACCATAAAGGAAGACATTCTTGACATCTAGTTGGGAAATGAGCCAATCGCGATTGACCTCCATGGAGAGGAGTACTCGGATAGTGCTGAGACGAGCCACGGGAGAAAAGGTGTCAAAGTAATAAACCCCATAGGTCTGAGTAAAGCCCTTGGCAACAAGGCGGGCCTTATAACGATCCACAGTGCTGTCTGGGCCAAACTTGACCACAAAGACCCAGGGACAACCAACAACATCGGTGCCGAAGGGAGGAGGAACAAGAGTCCAGGTACCCCGCTCAGTTAGGGTCGTCATTTCCTCATCCATGCCCTTTTTCCAATGAGGAATAGCAAGAGCCTCCTAGTAGGAATGAGGTGTTGCAGTGGCCGAGATAGCCAGTGCAAAGGCCCTGCGAGAAGGGGTACGACGATCATATGAAACAACAGTCACAAGGGGGTGCAGGGTACATGTCCGCACCCCTTTGTGAAGAGCAACTGGGAGATCTAGGTCGGCGGGTCCCTCGGCATCCGGAGTATCCGTGGCAGAGAGAGCTGACCTGGGAGTAGAGAACGATTGCGGCGGAGATGAGGGAGACGGTGGCGGAGAAGAGGGAGAGAAAGGTGGAGGGAGAGAGGTGGAGGGAGAGGAGTGGACAGAGATGGTGTAGGAGGTGAGACCGCAGTAGGAGACGAAGGAACAAAGGGAACATTAAGAGTATCAGAAGTTGGGGAAAGCAGGGAGGAGTCATTCGAGAAGAAGGAGGCATTCTCAAAGAAGGTGACATCTGCGGAGGCGAACTGTTTACGAAGAACGGGGTCAAAGCAACAATAGCCTTTCTGAGTGGTGAAGTATCCCAGAAAGACACACTTGGTGGAGCAAGGGGAGAGCTTATCACGGGTGGCAGATGGAGCATGCACAAAGGCAGTGCACCCAATGATGCGAAGAGGGAGAGGAAAAGTCTCTTTGCCCGGATACATAATTGAGAATGGGGTTTGGCTGTGGAGAACTATGGAGGGAATACGGTTGATGAGGTAGTAGGAAAGGAGAACAACATAGCCTCAATAGGAGCGAGGAACATACATCTGGGCCATCAAGGTGCGAGCGACATCGAGGAGGTGACGGTTTTTGCGTTCCGCCACCCGATTTTGCTCGGAGGTATAAACACAGCTAGTCTGATGAATAATGCCATATTGTATACAGAAGAGGTAAAAGCATGACTCAAATATTTTAGCATTATCTGAGCCAAAAGTTTTAATAGAAACACCAAATTGAGTTTTAATTAATTGATAAAAAGAGAGCCATACATCAAACAGTTCAGAGCCATCTCGTAAGAGATACACCCAAGTACATCTAGAAAAATCATCAATAAAAGTAACAAAATAAGAACTACCCCGACCAATAGTGAGGGTAGGAGCAGGTTGTAACACCCCTATCCGTCACATAGCATATAACAGTAGGTCCAGCTGGGGCCCGACGCCATATACTACGGACAGACTGGTTGGTTACTTATTGAAACCATTCAACCAATCACCACGTCCTACACAGAGCAACTAGCGGAAGCAGATTATTATGTTGCATAAGTAAAAGAACCCAGCCAAGCATGAATGTCCACTACAAAAACCCAATAGGAATGTATAATACACGAATAATGACCTTATGACCTTACAAGAGTTTGCTTAAATAGAAGTATTTTCCAAACCTCAGCACGCAGGCCGGACACACATGAGTAAATAAAAAAACACTCAAAAGTTTAGGCCTTCGAGGGCCGGCGCAGCAACTTGGGCTTTACCCCTCTATTTACCACTCGGCGCAGCTCCTACAAGCAACAATCCACCGCACGGTGGTAAACAAAGGCAATGGTCAGCTATGCTGACCAAATTATAATGATTCTGCCCCCAAGCTCGGGGCGGCAAAGCTTCTTCCCAGCACTTGTTAGCCTAGCCAATGAAATAGAGAATAAGCATAACATCACAGATGCGGGCTCAAACGGACACGAACCCAATGCTCTCAGGGCACTAACTCAGTGAACCCGGTCGCAACCGTGGTCTCACCACCGTCCCTTGAACGGCAAAACTCGTGAGCAATCTAGTCTTTCTGGTCTAAGCCTAAGACTCGCATGACCATGCCAATGGCCAGTCTCTTTTTCAGATGTCTGTCACCAAACCGCATAGCCCGGGTCCGCATCCACTTGCCCGTTGCTCACATCGCATTGTCATATTAAGACGTACGTGCGGGCCAAGCTTCTCCTGGATCCCATAGTTCGATCACACAAGCACATAACCCAGTTATGTTCATGGTTGGCTCCCCGGCCACCAAGATGGCGGAAATGCATTTCCTCCCAGTTTTCTGGGTGCTCCTTAGGGTTACTCCCCAAGGATCCCTGCGGCAATCTACCCCGTAGAAACCCGAAAACAATCAAAGGGCATGGAGTCTTCTCCGGCTAAAATGCAATGCACATCACCGATCCAGACCAACTTGTCTGGGTAGGCTTCACACATCATGCCTATGTCCGTACTACGATTTCGGACTCTAACAAGGGGGACTTTACATATCTACCCCAAGGAATACCACAATCTCGCCGCACACTAGCGGGAGAAGGGTTTTCCCATGCAAAGGAAGAAGAGCTTCACATGCTCGAGATGAAAATCATTACCCTAGCATTTCTTCTTGGCGCCATGGAAATCTACGCGGATGGAAAGCACCGTAATCTCCTTGCCTCCGTGGATCCGAAGACGGCTCGCTATTTGGAGCTCCGAATCTCCGCCGGTGACCGGATCTTGGCCTTCTTCCTCCTCCTTGCTCTCCCTTCTCTCTAGATCTTAGAGAGATAAATCCCAAAAAGAAATGAGGCTTTCAACCCTAAATCCCGGCTAAATCCCCTCAGGAACGAACCCCAGACGTTTGATCCCAAGCCAAGGAAACGAACGGCCACTATTTAGGCCGAAAATACAAAATCTGGGCCGAACACGGCCTTTGACACGCCCGTGTCCAGGGCCGTGTCGCCCATTCGTCATCTCTCCCGACGCTCCGACCAGCACACGGCCTCCAACACGCCCGTGTCACATGTTACACGGCCGTGTCAAGACCCGTGTCACGACCCATATGCAATTACCAACATTTTTCCCCGAGGAGGACACGGCCTGCGACACGACACCCGACACGCCCGTGTCACATGTGACACGCTTGTATCTGTGCCCGTGTCATGGCCCGTGTGCATAACTCAGAAATCTCCCTAGCGTGACACGCCCTGGGACACGCCCGTGTCCCAGGCCGTGTGCTTCAACTCGACGATCGCCAATATCCAAAACGTCGACCACACGACCTGTGGCCGAATGACATGCCCGTGTCACGCCCGTGACACGCCCGTGTCATGCCTGTGACACCTGCTCCAAGTCTCAGACTTGGCTATAAACGTCACCCGTCCCTCTTTTGAGTTTCGGGGTGTTACAACTCTCCCCCTCTTAAAAGAAATTCACCCACAAAATTACTAAAGGAAAGAAAACAGAAAACTTTAAGCAGTACCTGAGCGGAAAAACTCCGGGTACTCCTCCAGCATAGTTTGCTCTCATTCCTAAGAGAGCTCCTCCCGACCGCAATTGTCCCACCGGACCTTGACCATTCGGATCTCCTTGTTACGGAGTTGCTTAGTTTAAAAGTCTTCAATATGAACGGGCTTGACCTTAGTCGTCAACCCTTCGTCCACCGGAACTAGATCCACTGCGATCACCTGCGAAGGTTCTTGCATCGCCTTCCGCAACACAGAGACGTGGAATACATCATGTATTCCACTCAATTCCACCGATAGCTTTAAACGATAAGCCGCTTCGCCGACCCGCTCTATAATCTCAAAGGGTCCAAGGTATCTTGGGCTCAGCTTCTTCAAGCGTCGCACCCGCGAAACACCCTTGAACGGCTTTATCTTCAAGTACACCCAACGCCGACCCCGAACTCAACGTTCTGGTGTTTGGCATTGTAGTACTTAACTTGCCTATCCTGAGCGATCAACAAATGCTCTCGAATGATCCGCACCAAAGAAGTATCACTCTCCACCTCCTGCTTCTTGTACAACCTTGCCTCACCCGTTTCCAGCCACGATAACGGCGTGCGACACTTCCTACCATATAGGGCCTCGAAGGGCGCCATTAGAATACTCGCCTGGTAGCTATTGTTGTACGCAAACTCCACCAAATACAGGTGGTCTTCCCAATGCTTACTTAAGTCTAGAACACACATGCAGAGCATGTACTCCAACGTTCTGTTGAATCTCTCGGCTTGCCCATCCGTCTGCGGATGAAAGGCTGTGCTGAACTTCAACTTAGTCCCCAACATCTGCTGCACCAACCTCCAATCATTGGACGTAAAATTCCCATCCCGATCACTCACGATGCTGTGCGGCACACTGTATAATCTGACTATATTATCCACATATAGCTTCGCCAGTCTCTCCACTGAATCATCCTTCCTATGCGGAATAAAGTGTGACACCTTTGTTAACCGGTCTACGATCACCCAGATGGCGTCGTTCCCCCTCTGTGACCTTTGCAAGCCATGCACAAAGTCCATCGATATGTCGTCGAACTTCCACTCCGGAATAAGCAAGGATTTTAAGAATCCTCAGGGCTTTTGACACTCCGCCTTTACCAAGGCGCATGTTTGACACTTAGCCACAAACAATACCACATCCTTCTTGAGCCCTGGCCACCAAAACAGCTTCTTTAGGTCTTGGTACATCTTCATGCTCCCTGGGTAGATTGAGTACTTGGTATTATGAGCCTCGTACATCAACTCCGCCCGTAGATTTCCCCCGCTTGGGATGCACAAATGATGGTCCTTCCTTAGGAGCCCATCCTCAACCGAAAACTGGGAATTTGACCCATCCAATGTTGCATCCAGAAGCTCCTTCATGCTAACATCCAACTCCAACGCTTGCCGAACGCGATCAGCCAGGTAATACTGAACTTCCGTCCAGTTCAACAATGCTTTGGCGCTCGTCTTCTTGTCAACGCAACAGATCTCCAACGCCTTCAATTCCTGTACTAGCCTCTCATCATGAACAGACAACCAGTTGGCTTGGGCAGGAGCCTTGCGACTCAACGCATCCGCAACTGCATTGCCCTTCCCGGGTACATAATGAATCTTGAAAGTGTATTCCCCCAGGAACTCCATCCATCTCCGCTGCCTCATGTTGAGGTCCTTCTGATCTAATAGTTACTTCAGGCTGTTGTAGTCAATATAAATATCGACCTTTACGTCGTACAAGTAGTGTCTCCACAGCTTAAGCGCAAATATCACGGCCGCCAACTCCAAGTCGTGGACTGGATAATTCCATTTGTGCACTTTTAGCTGACGTGATCCATAAGCTATAACATTACCATGCTATAGCAGCACGCAGCCCAAACCACTACCTGAGGCATCACTATAAATCTCGAAGCCCTCGGTCCCACTTGGCAAACTTAGCACTGGCGTCGTGGTCAACCGTCCCTTCAGCTCCTCAAATGCTTGCACGCACTCCTGCGTCTACAAGAACTTCTGATCCTTCCTTGTCAACTTCGTGAGAGGTAACACTATCCACGAGAAGTTCACCACGAAGCGCCTGCAATAGCCGGCAAGCCCAAGAAAACTCCGGACTTCCGCTACCGAAGACAACACAGGCCACTCCCGTATTGCAACAATTTTCGCCGGATCCACTGCTATACCTTCCCCACTGATAATGTGACCAATGAATGCTACTGAGGGTAGCCAGAACTCGCATTTGGAGAATTTTGAATAGAGTTCATTCCTCCTCAGAGTCTCCAACACCAGATGTAAGTGCTTGAAGTGATCTTCCTTCCACTGCGAGTACACTAGTATGTCGTCAATAAAGACGATCACAAAGCGGTCCAGGTAATA
The DNA here is from genome assembly GCA_039513925.1 of Platanthera zijinensis. Classification (NCBI taxonomy): domain Eukaryota; kingdom Viridiplantae; phylum Streptophyta; class Magnoliopsida; order Asparagales; family Orchidaceae; genus Platanthera; species Platanthera zijinensis. The sequence goes on along the minus strand of CM077078.1, from coordinate 288,019,941 downwards.
TCTGAACGTCCTGTTCATCAGATCCATAAACACTGATGGCGCATTCATCAGTCCAAATGGCATGACCGTGAACTCAAAATGCCCATACCTTGTGCTTAGTGCCGTCTTCGGGATATCACACTCCCTTATCCTCAACTGATAATATCCAGACTTCAGATCCAACTTTGAATATACCGACGATCTGACTAACTGATCGAAGAGATCATCAATCCTTGGGATCGGGTATTTATTCTTCTCCGTTAGCTTGTTCAACTCCCTATAGTCGATACACAGCCACAAACTCCCGTCCTTCTTCTTAACAAAGAGGACTGGTGCGTTGCAAGGCAACGAGCTTGGACGCACATACCCTTGCTCCAACAACTCTCCTAATTACACCTTCAATTCTGCCAACTCCTTAGGCGCCAACCTATAAGGAGAACGTGACACAGGTTTGGCACCTGGCACTAGCTCGATAGTAAAATCAATTTCTCGCTGCGGTGGGGCTCCAGGAAGATCGCCCGGGAATACGTCGGGGTACTCACATACCACTGGGATACTATCCAAAGTTGCCTTAGGCTTTAAAGCCTCCACTAACGTAAAGAACAGCTCTGCTCCAGCATGAACCGCCTTCACCACCTGAAGAGCAGACATCAGTGTCTTGCTCAACCCTTTCAATCCCGCAAACGTCGTCTCCTGCCCAACACCCAACTTGACATCCTTACGGTTGCAATCGATACAAGCCTTCTACTCCGAAAGCCAATCCATACCAAAGATAACGTCGAACTCTACTAGCGGCAGCAATGACGCTAGCAAGTCAAACTCTTGGATTCCAATATGAACCTTCACGGAGCATACTCTGTCCGCACGCATCGAACACCCATTCGGTAGTAGCACATCCAATTTGTCCTTCGCCATCGAAGAAGGGACTCCGATGCGCGATATAAAGCTTTCGAACAAAAAGGAGTGTGAAGCTCCCGTATCGAATAGTGCTCGTGCCGGACTATCGCCAATAAGAACAAAGCATACACAAAAAGTATTAAGCTAACAAGCACTAGGCAACAGTATTTAAAGCTAACTTGCTATAAATTAAACCGTACATGTCACCACGTCGGCTTGCTTGATGGCCTCTTGTTGGCCCAAGTTGTAGACTCTTGGTTGAGTCAGAGCATAATAGGATGCGGTTGACTCCACCGTCTTGCCCTTTTCTTCATAAGTGGCTCCTTGCTTTCTCTCGGACTTCGAATTTCCTCTCCAACAATCGCAAGCAAAGTGCCCCGTATTTCCGCAAGTAAAATAAGCGCCTGGGGTTTCGTTTGTAGTTGCCCCCGAGGCACCTGAAGAAGGGGCTGGACCCGACGTCCTAGCCTTATTATTCCATCTTCGAAAGCCCTACTTTGAAGTCGGCACCTTAAACTCCGGTTTCTTGCCACCGGATTCCTTCTTTGCTTGAACATTCTTCATGTCCTTTTCCAAGGACCGGGGCGAGTTGACCAAGGTCATGAAACCCTGCGCCATAGGCCCCGAAAGTAACAACCTCAAATCGTCTCTTAACCCTTCATAGAAGTGGTTCCTCTTGCTCTCCTCATCGGCAAAGGTAGCGCTAGCATATCTTCCCAAACGAGTGAACTCGTGGAGATACTCGTCCACGGTGTTTTCTCCTTGCACCAACTTTTGAAACTCATTTTCCAGCACGATCCTCTGTGCTGAGGGGAGGTATCGAGCCATAAACAACCTTGATAATTCCCCTATAGAGACATCCTCCAACTGTCTTCCCCTCAGGTGGTGTAGCTCCAGCCCTTCCCACCATAACCTCGCATCCCCGTCCAAAAAGAACGTTACAATCATGGTCTTCTGCCACTCATTAGTATCCATTATTGTCAGCACTCTATTGACTCTCGATAGCCAATCTTATGCCTGAGTCGGGGTTCCTGTTCCCGAGAACACTGGCGGATGGAAGCCCATCACATGCTTAAGTTGTTTCTCAGTTGCTCTTCGAGTCAACTCCGGCTCCACCATCACCTGTTCCACCCTTCTAGGCTCCGCCGCTTGGAGCGGCACCTGCTCCGCAGTAGGAACAGGCTGTTGCACCTGCCTTGTAGGCTACGCATTTATCATTGCAAAGAAAGCTTCTTCCATCAATCTAATGGTCTTGGCTGACGGAGGTGTTGCAGGCACATCATTAGGTGTGCTTCTTGCCTCAGAACCTGGCCGTTCTGACGGTCCAGCACCACTCCTGGTCACCTATAATCGTGCAAAACACCTATAAGCGACCAAACCATATTGCAAACAATAATTATAGGAACACGCAGGTTCCTCAAACATGTGTATTTTCATTCCTAAGTGGACATTCATGGGTTCTTTTCATGTTATAACGATGATGCACACGCATGTGCTCACCACCCCTTAAAGTGAATTCGCCCATGAATTCATTTAAGCTTGACCGAAACCAGTAGTCTGATACCAATTTGTAACACCCCTATCCGTCACATAGCATATAACAGTAGGTTCGGCCAGGGCCCGATGCCATATACTACGGACAGACTGGTTTGTTACTTATTGAAACCATTCAACCAATCACAACGTCCTACACAGAGCATCTAGCAGAAGCAGATTATTAAGTTCCACAAGTAAAAGAACCCAGCCAAGCATGAATGTCCACTATAAAAACCCAATAGGAATGTATAATACACGAATAATGACCTTATGGACTTACAAGAGTTTGCTTAAATAGAAGTATTTTCCAAACCTCGGCACGCAGGCCGGACACACATGAGTAAATAAGAAAACACTCAAAAGTTTAGGCCTTCGAGGGTCGGCGCAGCAACTTGGGCTTTAGCCCGCTATTTATCGATCGGCTCCGCAGCACCTACAAGCAACAATCCACCGCATGGTGGTAAACAAAGGCAACAGTCAGCTATGCTGACCAAATTATAACGATTCCTCCCCCAATCTCGGGGCGGCAAAGCTTCTTTCCTGCACTTGTTAGCCTAGCCAATGAAATAGAGAATAAGCATAACATCACAGATGCGGGCTCGAACGGCCACGCACCCAGTGCTCTCAGGGCACTAACTCGGTGAACCCAGTCGCAACCGTGGTCTCACCACCATCCCTTGAACGGCAAAACTCATGAGCAATCTAGTCTTTCCGGTCTAAGCCTAAGACTCGCACGACCATGCCAATGGCCAGTCTCTTTTTCAGATGTATGTCACCAAACCACATAGCCCGGGTCCGCATCCACTTGCCCGTTGCTCACATCGCATAGTCATATTAAGACGTACGCGCGGGCCAAGCTTCTCCTGGATCCCATAGTTCGATCACACAAGCACATAACCCAGTTATGTTCATGGTTGGCTTCCCGGCCACCAAGATGGCGGAAATGCATAGTTTTCTGGGTGCTCCTTAGGGTTACTCCCCAAGGATCCCTGCTGCAATCTACCCCATAGAAACCCGAAAACAATCAAAGGGCACGGAGTCTTCTCCGGCTAAAATGCAATGCACATCACCGATCCAGACCAACTTGACTGGGTAGGCTTCACACATCATGCCTATGTCCGTACTACGATTTCGGACTCTAACAAGGGGGACTTTACATATCTACCCCAAGGAATACCATAATCTCGCCGCACACTAGCAGGAGAAGGGTTTTCCCATGCAAAGGAAGAAGAGCTTCACATGTTCGAGATGAAAATCATTACCCTAGCATTTCTTCTTGGCGCCATGGAAATCTACGCCGATGGAAAGCACCGCAATCTCCTTGCCTCCGCGGATCCGAAGACGGCTCGCGATTTGGAACTCCGAATCTCCGCCGGTGACCGGATCTTGGCCTTCTTCCTCCTCCTTGCTCTCCCTTCTCTCTAGATCTTAGAGAGATAAATCCCAAAAAGAAATGAGGCTTTTAACCCTAAATCCTGGCTAAGTCCCCTCAGGAACGAACCCCAGCCGTTGGATCCCAAGCCAAGGAAACGAACGACCACGATTTAGGCCGAAAATACAAAATCTGGGCCAAATACGGCCTTCGACACGCCTGTGTCCAGGGCCATGTCGCCAATTCGTCGTCTCGCCCGATGCTCCTACCAACACACGTCCTTCTACACGGCCTCCAACACGCCCGTGTCACATGTGATACGGCCGTGTCAAGACCCGTGTCACGCCCCGTGTGCAACTACCAACATTTTTCCCCGAGGAGGACACGGCCTGCGACACGGCACCCGACACGCCCGTGTCACATGTTACACGCCCGTGTCTGTGCCCGTGTCATGGCCCATGTGAATAACTAAAAAATCTCCCTAGCGTAACACGCCCTGGGACACGCTCGTGTCCTAGGCCGTGTGCCTCAACTCGACGATCGCCGATCGCAAAAACGTCGACCACACGACATGTGGCCGAACACGCCTATGACACGCCCATGTCACGCCCGTGTCACGCCTGTGTCACGCCCGTATCACGCTCGTGACACCTGCTCCAAGTCCCAGACTTGGCTTAAAACGTCATCCGTCCCTTTTTGAGTTTCGGGGTGTTACACAGGTCCCCAGACATCGGAGTGGACTAGATCAAACGGACGGGAAGAACCCCGACCTTGATTCGGCGGGAAGGAGGAGCAGTGATGCTTGCCAAGCTGAAAAGCATCACAATTGAGAGGAGTATTGGAAGGAGGTAGGTGGGGCAGAAGCTGATGTAGAAGCCGTGGAGGAGGATGACCAGGGCGGAGATGCCACTGGAGAAGATCCGTATAAGACGAGGAGAAGGAGGACAAGGCGGAAAAGTTGTCGAGGAAGTAGAGGCCGCCGCTCTATGTCCTAGTAACAATCGTCTGTTAGGAGCTCGGATCCTGAAAAGAACAAGAAGTTGGAGTAAACATCATAGAGCACTGAAGCTGCTTGCATAAAGAGGTGACTGACAATAAATTGTATGGAAAGTTGGGCACATATAGTGTGTCTGCCTGGAGAAGAGATGGAGTAACATGAACCACTCCCGACCCATGAACCGGGGAGGGAGAACCGTCTGCAACGAGGACCGTGGGCAACCGATCATGTTGTTCGAGTAGAGAGAAGCACTGAGGATTGCCCGTCATGTGATTAGTCGCACTAGAGTCGATCAACCATTTACCTTGAGCCACTATGTGGGCACTACCTGATGAGGTGATCACGGAGGCAGACGGCTTGGAAGAGGAGGTGGAAGAGTCACCCAAGGGGTGAAGATGGGGATGCTTCAGCCAGTAGCGTTCTATAGTATGGTCGGTGCGGCCATAGTGAGAGCAAAGGTAGTGGGAAGGAGCACGTCTGCTAGACTGGTGATTGCGGCTACCTGAGCCACTCCGCTGAGTCTTGTGAGCATAGTTGTTCGGTGGAGGAGGCGCAGGTAGAAGAGGGCGCTGAAGGAGAGAGGTGACAACAACGATGCGGGCTGTGGTGGCATCTAAGGTAGGAGATTCCGCCTCACCCAGAATTTGTTGGCGGATCATATCATAAGTTTCGGGAAGCCGTAGAAGGTAGCACACAACCAGAAGCTCCTGGAAGATCTTGTGTTGTTGAGCCAAATCCGCAGAAAAGGGGTGATTCTGAAGAATCTCAGCCCCGAGAGCCTGAACCTGTTGGTAGGCAGCAGTAGAAGACAAGGTAGGACGGGCAAAGAGGTCCACATAAAACGTATAGATGCGGGATGTCTGAGCCCCCTTGGAGTACAGAGCAGCAAGATGGAACCAAGCTGCCTTGACCGTCTCATCATGACGGATGACGGGAAGGCATTCATTGGATAGGCTATTAGTAAGCCAAGTATGCACAAGCACGTCGCTCGCATCCCAGTCATCAAACAGAGGGAAGTGGGAGGAGGAGGGTCATCAACGAGATGGTGGCATCTGCGTTGCGAGCGAAGGAGAAAGGTGAAGGAGACGCTCCAATCTGGGTAGTTGAAGCCGACAAGCTTGGAAACGGTGCCAAGGTTCCCAGAAGGAGTAGGAGGAAGAGGCGGAGGCGGATTGGCGACAGGCATGGTGGCAGCAGAAGCTTCAGACAGAGCCATAGGAAAAACAACAGGAAGAAATCACGCGGTTAGGAGACAAGCCATGGGCTTAGGAATTAGCCGCGCGAACAGGGAGAAATCGCCGTAGTTAGGAGAGATCTGCAGCGGTAACAGTGTTAGACACCAGCGGAAAAAGAGACCACGACCAAGCCGCAGAACTAAGTAGAGGGAAAGAGGTCGAGCGGCTAGAAAACAGCCCACGCGAACAGAAGGAAGAGAAGACTGCACGAACAGAGAGAAGTCCGTAGGAAGGCAACAGATCATGCGAGCAGAACAGAGGTCGCACAGGGAGGCCGCACACATAGGGGGAAGCGACAAGAAGAAGAAGAAGCTGCGCAAATAGACAACCAGAGAGGAACAAGCCGGCGGATGGAAGAGAAACCGAATCAGGCGGAAAAGATCGATCCCTCTAATACCATGTTAATGACAAACTAAAAACAAGCCGGAAGTGGATTAACAAAAAATTTATTATCCAAAAAAGGTATCTATTACAAAGGTATGGCCTCCCTTTTATAAAATGGAGGAGAGAAGAGAGAATACAATTAGGAGATGTGGGACTAAAAATTTATAGGACTAAGCGGCATATACAAAAAACAAACCACACAAGCCGCGCGGTTAGATGAGAACGGCTAACCGCTCGGCTACCACCAGAGAGAGATAAGCCTCCATGGGAGACCGCAAGACTGCCCGGTATCCAAGCCACCTGAGAAAAATCGATAGACTGCTTGTACTCCAGACAACAACAACCCAGTAACCAAACTGCTGAAGGGAAACCGCCAGACTGCGCGGTCCTCAATCCGCCAAGAGAGGCCGTCAGACCGCCCGGTAACTAACTCCAACACTCTCGAATATGAGTTACAACACAATTCATCTCTTCAAGGGATTCTGAACCTAATAATGGTCTCTCTCCAACTTCAGCCCAAAACAAATGAGTCCTACAATGCCTCCCATACAAAGCCTCAAACGGGCCATCTACAGACTCTCTTGATAACTATTATTGTAAGCAAATTACATGAGTCTGAGACGCTCATCCCAAGCGCGACCGTGATCCAATATGTAACACCTGGTCATATCCTCCACGATCTAATTTACCCTTTCTGTCTGACCATTTGTCTTCGGATGATAGGCGGTGGAATACCTCAAATTGGTACCCAACCCATCTTTAAAGCTCTTCAAAAAGCGAGACGTAACTCTAGGGTCTCGACCTGATATAATACTAACACGATACTTCATGCAATCTGATGACCTCATCAAGATATAGCTCAGCTATCTTCTTTATCGAATACCCAATCTTAAATGACACAAAGTGAGCACACTTAATCAATCTATCAACTATCACCCAAACAGAATCGTGCTCACGGGGAGATTTTGGTAGACCGGTGATGAAATCCATCGAAATACTCTCCCACTTCCACTGTGGAATAGCGAGCGGTGTCAATTTACCACCAGACCTTCTATGATAAGCCTTAACACGTTGGCATGTATAACATTTTGACACAAACTTTGCTAAATCATTCTTCATTCCTAACCACCAAACAATTTGCTTTAGATCTTTATACATTTTGGTGGAAACAGGATGGTAGGAAACACGGGAACCATGAGCTTCGTTACCAATCTTAGCCCGAATATCACCAAAGGCAGGAATACAAAATCTACCTCGATATCTCAGGGTATTTAACTCATCCAAAGAAAAATTAGGTAGCTCTCCCTTCTCAGTTCTATTACAATGGTGTAGTAAATCAAGAACGTATTTTTGATGAAGCCTCGTGAGTGAAATCCATGAAGGCCCTACTATTTCCAACCTACTAGGCAGACCTTCATTCCCAACAACAATATTCATTAAGCAAAATTCATCCACCAGGCAATCCACAGAGAGGTTAAAGATCTTATTTGCCTTCCTACTCAAGGCATCAGCTACAACATCAACTTGCTTGGGTAATACACTATTGGAACACCCTATTACTAATTTGGGCAAGGATCACTATGTTTTTAGGAAATAAGCTTGACCTAGATGTATAGTTGAAAAGGTTAAGTTAGAATGAGTCTAGGGCTTAGAACTTAGGTTTGAAGCTGCCCCCAAGACCATTCAAGGATTCAGACTTAGAGCTGAGGCAAAGACAATTATCGTCGAGCTTAGGTCGACGAAACGTCGAACTCCATTCGACGCTCTCTGAGCGCATCTCTGCTAAATTGTCGAGCTCCGGTCGACGATCTTCGAGCTCAGATCGACGATCTGTCTTCAGCTTATTCTTCAGGTCGCTGAGCTCCGGTCGACGATCTTCGAGCTCAGGTCGACGTTTTCTATCTGATGTTCATTTCAATCTCTGAGCTCAGGTTGATGTTCGTAGAGCTCAGATCGATGTTTTCCTGAGAGATCGATGACTTTGAGGATTCAAATTCAGTCAGCTTTTTGAATGTTTTTCAAATTCTCTCAGCATTTATTTCAAGAGATCTGCTAGCCATTTTCATTTATTCTGGAGCATGTTTCAAGGGATTTATCAGAGAATGTTTATTGTACTTTCCTCTAGAAGATAAAACATTTATAGATGACATTTATTGACTGCTAACGGCTATTTTGGATAGAGGATCTTCAGAGAATAAATCATCTTTTCTAGTCTGATAGAGAGACAATAACAAGAGACTACACAAGAATAGACAATCTACAATAAGAAATTCTCAGTACAGATTCACAGGATAGTGAGATCAATTCAAAAATCAAGTGATCAATCCTGGAGAATTAGTTGGCATACTGAAAAGTGATCATAGCTTCAACATCAAGGACTCCAGACAATTCATATTTCAGCCTCTGCTGAAACCATCTTCTGCTGGAGATCTGAAGCTTCTGAAGACCTATCACCCTAGCAAAGCTCTCATCTTTCTCAGGGGGAGCTTTGACAACACAATCAATCCACTAAGTCTTTTCTCAGTGATTGAGACAGAGAAGACAACTTCACCTCTTTCTTTTTCTTTTCCTACTGTAAAAGGGTTATCAAAACTCCCTTCAAAAGTCTTGATTCTGGTTCTGAGAGCCTTGTCAAAACTCAGTGGTGGCAAGACACCTGATCAAAAACTCTAATGTGGTTTTTGATCACCTTATCAAAAGCTCATTGGTGCCCAGGAAACCTGATCAACCTATCCTGCAGTGGATTCCTACCAAGGGTGGTAGAAGAGTGGATGTACCCAGGTTTTTGGGGAACCACTATAGTTCCTTGTGTCTTCTGGTTTCTTGTGGATATTCTTTGCTGTGTGCTGTGGTTTTTATTCTTACTGCTTTAGTTTTATTTTCTAAATCAAAGCACCTTACACCTATACATAAATTAAGCCTTTACTACTGTGCATTTTTAAATTATAAATTTACTTTAAAATACTCTATTCACCCCCCCTCTAGAGTTAAGATAGATCTTACCCTCACTTTCAATTGGTATCAGAGGGAGGATGGTTGTTCATACAGGCTAACACCTGAACCAAAAGATCCTTGATAAGATCAATCTTTCAAGAGGGTTACTTTCATTATATTTAATTTTATATAAAGACATGGCACAGAACAAAGATTATGCAAGCACCAGGCCTCCAGTGTGCAATCTATCCAAGTTTGCACTTTGGAAAGCAAGGATTAGACTCTATATGAATTCTATTGATGAAGACATATTTAATTCTGTTTTGACAGTGTGCCCAAGTCCACCAACAAGCTCAAGTACAAATGCTGTTCCACCTCCTTCAGGAACAGATGCTGAAATAAAGAAGTGGAAGACTGCAGATGCCAAGGCCATGAACATCTTAGCTCAGACAATGTCTGATGAGATATTTCAGAAGGTAGCTGAATACAACTCAGCCCAAGGAATTTGGGACAAACTCTCTAAAATTGTCTCAGGATCTGCTGATGAAAGGAAAGACAGGAGATCCCATCTTATAAGCCAATATGAGAATTTCAAAAAGGGAGAAGCTAAATCAGTGGCTGACATGTACAATAGACTAAGTCTGATTGAAAATGAGTTAAAGACTCTGGATAAAGAAATCTCATTGACTTAGCTGAATGACAAAATCCTAATGTGCTTCCCCAGCACTTGGGATTCAAGAATCTGGCCAATCAAAGATGCCAGAAGTCTAAATGAGATTACCACTGAAGCTCTCCTGGGCAAGCTCAAATCATATGAGCTGCTCATTAAAAATAGAGAAGAAGAACAAAAGGCTACTTCTTCAGTCATCAGAAAAGAGAAGACCATAGCCTTCAAAGCTACAGAAGAGGAGCCTGAAGATAAAGCTATAGGAAATGATGAGCTCCTAAGTCTACTGGCCAAAAGATTCTACAAAATGGCCAGAAAATACTTCAGAAAGAGATCATACAAGGGACATGATAAGCCAAGGTATGATAAATCAAATAATAACAAAGAAATTATGTGTTTTGCTTGCAGGAAACCAGGCCATATTATGCCTGATTGTCCAGAAAACAAAAACAAGGACAAGAAAGATAGAAGGGAAAGAAGAAAGGAGAAAGACTGCAAGAAGAACACCTCAGACAAACCCTCCTACAGCAAGAACACACATACAAGGAAGGGATTTGTTGCTGAGACATGGAGTGAAACTGAAGAGGACTCTAAAGCCTCATCCAGCTCCAGTGATGATGAGGATGATGCTGATGAAAAGGAATTTTGCATGATGGCTATCAATGCCTCTCAAACAGATTCAGAAGCAGAAGAGTCAGAATCAGATTCAGAAGTTCAACAAGAAGAAGATCAGGTAATCAATTCATTTGATTTCAGTTCTGAGGACTTTAAACATGAGTTTAAAGTACTATGCCTAGATCTGTTGGAGTCTGAGAAGGAAATCACTTCCCTCAGAAAACAACTGTCTGAGTATAGCACTTTAAAATCAGAGAACCTCAAACTCTCTGAAGAGTTAGAACGCTATAGGGAGGAGATAGCTTCACTAAAGAGTGAACTATCCAAGGCCAAGTAGTTTGAAGAATCCCTTAATGGGAGAAGTATCAAACTAATGGATATCACAAGCACGGTGAACTCTAGACTTAATAGTACACTGGGTTTGGGAGCTTCATCCAGCCAGCCTATAGTTCTGACAACTCCAATCAAATTTATCTCTGATAAAGGGAAGGAAGTTGTAGAGGTAGCTAGGAAGAATGCAGATTTGCCAAAGAAAAATACAGTTCAACAGAATGCGTCGAACAGAGATCGATGATCGTCGAACGGCGCTCGACGATCCAAGAAACGATCGTCGACCTCAGTTCGACGACACCTGAACTCTGAACTCCAGGATTGTCGATCTTCGAACAGAGATCGACGATCTGACCCAAGATCGTCGACCTCAGCTCGACGATCGTCGAACAGAGATCGGGATTTTGAACAATCCTTCAAAGGTACATCTGGATTCAATCCTAGAAGTCCTACATCCCAAGGTTTCAACCCCTATACTAAATGGATAGTACCTCCTATGAGATACCATCCTGAAGGTTATAAGAGTCAACCTGGGATGTCTTTCATTTCTGAATTTAAGGGATATCAACCTAGGCCCAAGGTAAACTGGGTCAAAAACATATAAGCTGTTTATGTGCAGGTGAAGACATATCCAACATCAAACCAGCCATGGTATCTGGATAGTGGGTGCTCAAAGCACATGACAGTGAACAAGGACAACTTCACATCCTTTAAAACCAAGCTTGGACCCAAAGTAATCTTTGGTGATTCAAACTTTGGAACAACAAAAGGATATGGTGCAGTCCAAATTGGAACAGTCACCTTCAAGAAAGTAGCTTATGTTGAAGGACTCAAGCATAACTTGATAAGTATCAGTCAACTTTGTGATGAAGGATATCAAGTGACTTTCAACAATGCTATATGCAAGGTGAAGTCAGAGGACAACACAACTGTGTTGACAGGTAACAGAAGAGGTAACATTTACTTAGTAGATTTTCATTCATCTAAAGTAGATATTTGCCTGTTCAATTCCATATCTAGACCTAATATTCTATGGCATAAGAGACTAGGACATATTAACCTTAGAACCATTGCTAGGCTATCCAAGGATAACCTTGTCAGAGGACTGCCTTCTGGCCCCTACAAGAAGGAAGGACTTTGCAAGGCTTGTCAATTAGATAAGCAAACTAAAAATAGTTTTAAATCACTTAACAAGAGTGACTCACCTAGGATTTTGTATCTGTTACACATGGTTCTTTTTGGACCCATTACAGTACAAAGCTTAGGATGGAAATCCTACACTTTAGTGGTTGTAGATGACTTCTCAAGATTCACATGGGTGTTCTTTCTGAGGAAGAAGTCTGATAACTTCAAGTGTTTGACAGAGTTTCTCAAATGCATACAGATTGAGTTCAACACTCACATTGCCCTGATCAGAAGTGATCATGGGACAGAGTTTGATTCTCTTCTTATGCAAGAGTTTTGTCAGAGTGAAGGGATCAGGCATACATTCTCAGCTCCTTGAACTCCTCAACAAAATGGGGTAGCAGAAAGGAAAAATAGAACCCTAATTGAATCTGCAACTACATTGTTGTCAGATGCTCACCTTCCTCTATTCTTTTGGGCTGAGGCAGTGAACACCTCCAATTATGTGTTGAATAGAAGTCTAATACATAAACTGAAGGGCAAGACTCCCTATGAATTGCTCAAAGGGAAGAAACCTAAAGTAGACTATTTTAAAATCTTTGATTGCATTTGTTATATTCACAACAATGACAAGAGATATATAGCAAAATTTCAAGCAAAAGCTGATGAAGGAGTGTTTCTGGGATACTCCATGATCAGTAAAGATTATAGGGTTTACAATAAAACTACTCTAAAAATAGATGAATCTGTTCATATTTCTTTTGATGGAACTAATATGTCTTTCAAGGAGAAGAATGCTTCTACCATAGAACAATTGCAGGTACATTCTCTAGCTGAAGACTTGGACATATTACAAGTTACTCAAAAGGATGAAAGTAGTGAAGATGAAGAAGCTGCTAATCTTCTTGAAGAGCCAGTTACTGTTCCACAAGAGTAAACAGCAACACAGGTTGGTGAACAATCAACACCACCTATTGATTTAGTAACCTCAAGAGATCATCCAATCTCCCAAGTGATTGGAAACGTCTCAGCTGGTGTGCAAACCAGAAATTAGGTCAACCAAAACCTGATGCACACTTGCTTTCTTTCTCAAATTGAACCTCAATCCATTCAAGATGTAGAGCAAGATCCACATTGGATCATTGCAATGCAAAAGGAGTTGCATCAATTAGAAAGAAAAAAAGTCTGGGAACTAGTGCCTAAGCCAAAGGATCATTCCATTGTTGGAACAAAATGGGTGTTCAAAAATAAATTGGATGATCAAGGAATTATTGTAAGGAACAAGGCAAGGCTAGTTTCTCAAGGATATTCTCAAGAAGAGGGGATAGACTATGACCAGACCTTTGCACCAGTTGTAAGGTTAGAGGCCATAAGAATCTTCCTGGCTTATGCTGCTCACAAGGCATTCAAAGTCTACCAAATGGATGTGAAGAGTGCTTTTCTCAATGAGGAGATCAAAGAAGAAGTCTATGTCAGACAACCTCCAGGTTTTATCTCTCTAACCCATCCTGATTATGTTTTTAAACTACATAAAGCATTATATAGTCTCAAGCAAGCTCCTAGAGCATAGTATGAGACCCTAGCATGTTTTTTGCTGAAAAATGATTTTGTTAGGGGGAGAGTAGACCAATCTCTTTTTATTAGAACCCATAAGTCCCACACCCTACTAGTACAAATTTATGTAGATGATATTATATTTGGGTCTACTGATTCAAATTTGTGCAAAAAGTTTTCCAAGCTTATGCACTCTAAATTTGAAATGAGTAGCATGGGTGAGCTATCCTTCTTCTTAGGATTGCAAGTCAAACAACATGCTGAAGGCATATTTATTTCTCAAACCAAGTATGCAAAAGAACTGATTAAGAAATTTGGTATGTCTGATGCATCATGTATGAAAACACCCATGCCTACCAATGATGTATTGGATGCTGATGAACATGGAAAACTAGTTGATCAAACAACATATAGATCAATGATTGGCTCTTTATTGTACCTTACGGCTAGTAGGCCTAATATAATGTTTGCTACATATTTATGTGCTAGATTCCAAGTTAGCCATAGAGAGTCACACTTAACTTTAGTAAAGAGGATTCTTAGGTATGTTAAAAGCTGTCCAAATCAAGGTCTCTGGTATCCAAAAGATTCAGCATTTGACTTAACAGGATTTTCAGATGCTGATTATGCTGGATGCAGAATAGACAGGAAAAACACCAGTAGAACTTGTCAGTTTCTTGGTGATAGACTTGTCTCATGGTATTATAAGAAACAAACATCTGTGTCAACCTCAACTGCTGAAGCTGAATATATGGCTGTAGGCAGTTGTTGTTCACAAATATTGTGGATACAAAACCAACTCCTAGACTATGGTTACAACTTAGAGAAGTCTAAAATATTTTGGGACAACACCAGTGCTATCTCCATTGCACAAAATCCAGTCCTCCATAGTAGGACAAAACACATAGAAATTAGGCATCATTTTCTAAGGGATAATGTTGAGAAAAATAAAATTGAACTTCAATATATCCCAACTTATTTGCAAAGGGAAGATATTTTCACCAAGCCTTTGGATGAAAAGAAACACAACTTCTACCTCAATCAGTTAGGCATGTTAGATGGAGGAAGCCTAAAGTAAATTACAAGATTTTGAAAAGCTAAAAACAGACCAAGATTAGGCTAAAAACTCATCTCTTTTTGTGTCTGTAGGATAGTTTCTGTCTCTGAAATGCACTCGACGTTTTCCCCAGAAAGCGTCGAACGGAGATCGACGTTTTCCCCAGAAAGCGTCGAACGGAGATCGACGTTCTCCCAAAACGTCGACCTGAGTTCAGAGCGTGTCAGATAGGTGCATACTATCTCTTTCAGGCCTTCGATCGTCGAACTGCGCTCGACGTTCTCTCTAGATCGTTGAACTGAGATCTACGATATTGAAGACCTTTCAGCTTCCATCAGGAGTCCTGATCGTCGAACGGAGATCGATGATCCTTCCTTTTTCGCATCGAACCCTAATATAAAATCATTTTTCGGCTGCCGCTCGTCGTTTACGCTTTCATACTCTCTGCAAATTTTTTCTCTTTCCCTCCAAACTCTCTACACTTGGTCGTGTTTGTTGAATCTTTGCAGGTACAGATGGCAATGTCGGTCGCCGCTCTCTCCAAAATGAAATTTGATACAGGCTTTGACATTGATATGAACTCCTTCGATTGCAGTGATCAGCGATTCAAATACATTCTGAATTTGTTCCGCGAACAGCAGTTAGTTCAGTTGACGACAACAAGAATAAAGATTGCAGCAGATGAAGTAAAAGAATGGGTTTATAGTGCCACCAGCGAAAGTGAAAATTCTATAGTCGGCACCATCAATGGAACTCAGGTACCAATGACTCCCGCTCTTTTGACAGAAGTATTCGCATTAAGTACTGGGAATGATTCCATCGATTTGTCTGGAGAGGAATATGATTCTTTGTTAGATCGAATGGGTCACTCTGCTGTGAACCCTAATAAACTGTTAAAAAAGAATTTATCTATTGAATTTCAATTCTTGGCTGATGTTGTTGGAAAAGTGCTTCTAGCAAAGCACTCTGCCCATGATACAATCTCAAGGTATCAGTTATGCTTAATGGGAGCCTTAGTTGATAAGAAACATCTGGATTGGGGATCAATCTTCTTTAATTTGATCAAAAAGAAAGTTAGCAAAAGCTGTGTTAGTTTTGGGAGGATTATAGGGGTTTATCTACATCTCAGGTGCCCTGATCTGTTGGTTTCAAGTGGGATGCACATCAATGCATCCAAAAGACTCACATGTTCCCTCTTCAGCAGGTGGGACAGGCAGATCATAAACCCCAACAGGGTTGCTGTAGCAACCCCTGCTTCAGGCACAAGGACTGCCTCAGTCACTCCTCCTCAGGTCTCTGCCCCAGCAGAAGATTTGCCTGCTTCTCCTCCTCCTCCAGCTGTCTCTGCCCCAGTCATCTCAACCTCACCACTCATCTCAACCATAGCCATAACTTCCCCCCATTATAATCTCATCACCCATTTCACCTCCTCCAGCCACTACCTCAGAATCATTTCATCCCTTGCACTACTATCCACCTGTCACCACTCCATCATTTCATCTTCTGGATGACTCCTTCATGGATGATTCTCCACCTACTCCTCCTGAAATTCCATCTACATCTTCCTACCAACAACTTCTTCAGGACATACTTTCTCAATCATCCTTCACCCCATCCTTTACCTCTCCCATATCATCCATCTCTTCTTTAGTAACATCAATCTCAACAATTCCTTCTACTGTGCCATCCATCCCTATACCTCCTGCCTCCACACCATCCATTCCATCAGTCCCAGCCAACATCATTCCAACTACATAAACTCCTACCTCTACTCAAGCCCCTCTTGAGCATGTAGATCTTTCAGCTTTGGCAGACAGGCTGTATGAGCTGCTAGCCCCCAGGCTAACCTCATTGCTGGAGACCACCTTGGCTCCACTTCTGAAAAATGTTCAGGAACTATCTACCAGGCTATCTACCTTCCTCTCCTCTCAGGCAATCCCTTCTTCTGGGTGCCTTGATCCAGTTCTCACTGAATCCAGGCAGGGGGAGATGTCTAATAAAGCTCTGGTTTTGCCTGAAGCTGCTGAAATTTCAGAACCTGCTCCAGTATTTGCAGTAGATCTTCAGAGCCTACTGACAGTTTTTGATTCTGTGTACTTCAATTCTCTGCCAGTTCTACAAGTTGAAGACCTTACTAAGGCCATTGTGCCTGTTTTAGAATGTGATCCCATCCTGATTGCATCTTATATAAACTCTTTCAAGGCTGAGGATGTTGTTGCTTCAATTTTTACTGCTGCTACTACTGCTGTTACACCTATTGGATTTTCTGATATTGAAATGTTGTCTGTTGTTGCTGATGCTGTTGCTTATCTAGAAGAACCTGAACCTGCTGCTCAAATTACTTCTGCTCCTATTGCTGCTTCCATAAGTTCTACTTCTGCTGCTACTGCTGCTCCTGCTGCTCCTGATCTGACTTCTGAACAACTGAAACAACAAGAAAAGTACATCAAAAGCATTGATGATCTGTATGATAGACCCCAGAGCTCAGAAAGTGATCAGTTTCACACTGACTCTGATGACTCTTCTGGTACTATTGTAAAGAAAAGGAAGGCTAGAAGCAAGGCCATGATGAAAGTTCCTCCTACTAAGGCCAAGGATGCTAATGATATACCCTACTATATTCTGCATGATTGCCAAATTACTGAACCATGGATGCAATATTCTAAAAATCAACTAAAGGCCATGAAGAAGAAAAGAAAGTTTGATAAGTATGAGAAAGTTTCATCCCAATTTCAGCCTCCTCCTCCTCCTCCTCCAGATTCAGGCTCAGGTGGAGGCTCAGCTTCTCTAACCTCAGCTCCAAAGCAAAGTTCCTCCCAATCCTCTCAAAGATATCATCCTAGGGGGCAGTATCAAAGGGTTTATCAGTCCAGAAGGGGACAATATAGAGGAAATCAAAGAGGACACAAATTTCAAGCAAGGGAAGGACAAAGTCACATGGACTCAACTCAAGGTCCTTTCCCCTATAAACTCAGAGAAATGGTTGATACAAGAACTCCTACTGCTTCAGAAACTATCAATAGATATGAGCCTGCAATTCCTTTTGAAGATCCAGAGAACAATCCATTATCATGGACTGCTAGGATGAAAGAACTTGCTGCCTTAGATCAGTTGAAGAAGGCCAGAGAACAAGGGAAAGACACTTCCAACATTACTACTTTGTCAGATCAAAGAAAGGCAGAACTGGAAAGGTATGCATCAAGGAAATTCTTTGACCCAGTGGACTACATGAAACTGCATCCTGAGGCTGTGGTTCCCAGGCCAAGATCTCAAACCTCCTTAGGTGCAGAGGATGATAGAAGGTCAAAGAAAGAAGCTCTAAATCCCAACAGGGAAATCTTATTTAAGAAGGGGAGTGAAAAGAAATGACATTTGTAAGCAGACAGTATACTCAGTTTGAACATTTGCTGATATTCCATATGTTTGCTGCTATGTTGCATGATCTGCACTTTTGTGTTAGATTTTTGTTTCTATGTATGATGATTTTGTATTTATTACTGAGTTCTGTAAATAGTAATCCTAACCCAAATAGGGGGAGATTGTTGGAACACCCTATTACTAATTTGGGCAAGGATCACTATGTTTTTAGGAAATCAGCTTGACCTAGATGTATAGTTGAAAAGGTCAAGTTAGAATGAGTCTAGGGCTTAGAACTTAGGTTTGAAGCTGCCCCCAGGACCATTCAAGGATTCAGACTTAGAGCTGAGGCAAAGACAATTATCGTCGAGCTTAGGTCGACGAAACGTCGAACTCCGTTCGACGCTCTCTGAGCGCATCTCTGCTAAATCGTCGAGCTCCGGTCGACGATCTTCGAGCTTAGATCGACGATCTGTCTTCATCTTATTCTTCAGGTCGCTGAGCTCCGGTCGACGATCTTCGAGCTCTGGTCGATGTTTTCTGTCTGATGTTCATTTCAATCTCTGAGCTCAGGTCGACATTCGTAGAGCTCAGATCGACGTTTTTCCTGAGAGATCGACGACTTTGAGGATTCAAATTCAGCCAGCTTTTGGAATGTTTTTCAAATTCTCTCAGCATTTGTTTCAAGAGATCTGCTAGCCGTTTTCATTTATTCCGAAGCAAGTTTAAGGGATTTATCAGAGAATGTTTATTGAACTTTCCTCCAGAAGACAAAACATTTATGGAAGAAATTTATTGACTGCTAACGGCTATCTTGGATAGAGGATCTTTAGAGAATAAATCATCTTTTCTAGCCTGACAGAGAGACAATAACAAGAGACTACACAAGAATAGACAATCTACAACAAGAAATTCTCAGTACAGATTCACAGGATAGTGAGATCAATTCAAAAATCAAGTGATCAATCCTGGAGAATTAGTTGGCATACTGAAAAGTGATCATAGCTTCAACATCAAGGACTCCATACAATTCATATTTCAGCCTCTGCTGAAATCATCTTCTGCTGGAGATCTGAAGCTTCTGAAGACCTATCACCCTAGCAAAGCTCTCATCTTTCTCAGGGGGAGCTTTGACAACACAATCAATCCACTAAGTCTTTTTTCAGTGATTGAGACAGAGAAGTCAACTTCACCTCTTTCTTTTTCTTTTCCTGCTGTAAAAGGGTTATCAAAACTCCTTTCAAATGTCTTGATTCTGGTTCTGAGAGCCTTGTCAAAACTCAGTGGTGGCAAGACACCTGATCAAAAAATCTAGTGTGGTTTTTGAGCACCTTATCAAAAGCTCATTGGTGCCCAGGACACCTGATCAACCCATCCTGCAGTGGATTCCTACCAAGGGTGGTAGAAGAGTGGATGTAGCCAGGTTTTTGGGGAACCACTATAGTTCCTTGTGTCTTCTGGTTTCTTGTGGATATTCTTTGCTGTGTGCTGTGGTTTTTATTCTTACTGCTTTAGTTTTTTTTTTCTACATCAAAGCACCTTACACCTATACATAAATTAAGCCTTTACTGCTGTGCATTTTTAAATTGTAAATTTACTTTAAAATACTCTATTCACCCCCCCCCCCTCTAGAGTTAAGATAGATCTTACTCTCACTTTCATACACAATCTCAACATCATAATCATCTACATAGTCCAATCATCGACATTGGCGCGAGCTCAATTCTTTCTGAGTGAAGACGTACTTCAACCTCTTATAATCTGAATAAATCATACATTGCGCGCCATACAATAGGTATCTCCATAAATTCAGGGCATGTATCACTGCCGCAAATTCCAGATCGTGCCTAGGGTAATTCCTTTCATGAATCTTCAACTGTTTAGACCCATACATAATCACTTTTCCTTCTTACGTCAGCACGCAACCAAGTCCTACGTGTGATGCGTCCACATAAACACCATAGTCTATACCTTCCGTAGGAAAAGTCAACACCGGAGCAGTGCACAACTCTTCTTTAATTCCTGAAAAGCTTCCTCACACTCAACGCCCAAAACAAAAGCTGCGTTAATCTACGTTAGTTTAGTTAGTGGCGCAGACAATGTAGAGGAACCCTATACAAATCTCCTATAATAGCCAGCAAACCCTAGGAAGCTATCAATCACCTTGAGTGTGGAAGGCCTAGCCCAATCAATAACAACAGCTATCTTCTCAGGGTCAATCTAAAATTCTGGCCATATTAACCACATGACCCAATAAAGAAACCCGAGGCAACCAACACTCACACCTGCTCAATCCTAGCAAACAACTTGAGGTCCCTCAAAGCAGGAAACACTAAGACAATGATGAGCATGCTCCACAACATTACGAGAATACACCAAAACGTCGTCTATAAATACAATCACAAAACGGCCCAAATCTAGGACGAACACTACGCCCTCACAGAAGGAAGACCAGGAAGATTAGCTAGGAAAACATTTGAACACTCACATACCATAAGAATCTCCACTAAACGCGACAAACAAACCTTGGTTTCCCAAAACTTAAACCAAACAAGCAAAACATCCAGAATCTAAAAAAACTTCCGAGCACATACCGCAGAAATAACTGGAGAAGCCTGAAACGGATAACAATAAACACTCCTGAGTTGACCGTCATCCATCTTGAAGTTCAAGCGCTTAACTTTGCACTGGATAATAGAGTCATACCTAGACATTCGGTACATGCCCAAGATAACATCAAAATCTTCCAAGTTTATCACCTTTAAATCAGCAATCACTAGAAAATCACCTAACAGAATCGAACATCTATGACTACCTTGGTCTGATACCACAGAATCACTAAAAGGATTTTGACACAAAACACGTCACCAACCCAAATGAGGGTCAAACCATGAAGCTTTACAAAAGCTCTAGCCACGAATGGGTGGGTAATGACAAAATTAAAAAGAACATGCGCCTAACGGTTCTTTATCTTAATCTACTAATAAAATTGCATACCTAACTTATTCGAACAACAACAAAATTAGAATTAAACTAAAAACTAGTTAGAACTTAACCTGAGATCACTTGGGTTGAAGACTGAGTTTCTTCTTTGGTCGTCGCGATCAGTTTACATTTTCCTTTGTCCTACTTTGGCGGCGGAGGCAGAGCCTGAGGGGGGCAGGCTGCAGTGGGGACTGAGCCTGGGGACACGAAGACTTCTGGTGTCCCTTCTGCCTGCACTGGAAACAAGTCCTTTCTTTCATCCAGAAACGACTCACATCATGTCCCTTCTTTGAACAGAACGTGCACACCAGATCCCCTTTGGGTTCTCCTTGGATGGCGATCACCCACTGCTTCTTCTGAGTGGAACTTCTCTTGAAACACCTTTCGTAAGGATGGCGATCACCCGCTACAAATTTCACCACCTTTCTTTTTCAAAGAAGGGCCGGATGCCCTAGAGCTTCCATCCTCAACACTTTTCCTCTTCTCTTTCCTCGATATCATACCACGATCCTTAGAATATCCAAAGGTCTCAACTTCAAGAGCAACTTCTACTATCCTCGCATTAGTCTCGAACTGGTAAGTATTGGCAAATTGTTGAATGTCATTTTGGAGATCGCCCAAGAAACCTTTAACCCTGCACTCCTCAGCAGCTCTCAACTCAGAAGCATACTTATTAAATTTAATGATCTCACTCTCATACCCAATCACTATGGGGGTTTGCTCACCAGGCTGTCGTCCTAAGGTGGCAGCCAACAATGCTTGCAACTGTGCTTGCATTGCTACAATTTGACCTACCATGGTCTCCATGCTCTAGCGTAGTTCTACAATCACCGCCTCTCCCTGTGCACCTGATGACTCACCCTCAGACTGGGGAGTCGACCTGGTCACAATACGCTCATGCAACAGTCTAATAAAAAATACATAAACACCTCATTAAAACTCTAGCTAAACTAGGACTACACCACTTCGTTCAGACCATACTTAAAAGACACTTGCTTATGCTGCAACTTGCTCTGGGATTTTATAATGATGATATGTCCTACTCAGGATGATATCCTATCATCCTATTTACTCATATGCCTATGATATGAATGCATGGATTCTTTATTCTTATTTAAAATCATGTGTGTACATATGTCATCATGTAAATCTTTAGCTTAGCATGTTGTGCTTATGTTATGTTATGATATGTATGAAGTGCTAAAAATCCTTAAAAAGGCCTTAATTTATGTTATGAGCGGTGTACACATGAAATATTATGCATCTCATACTACATAACATTGCATGCAACGAAAAAAAAACGTGCTAATGGGCATTCATGTGGTGAGGTTATGCATCCCATACTACATAACCCTCACATGTTACCACCTATGGTGGATCCATATACAAACACATATTATACATCTCATACTACATAATATGCCCTCTATACTTCTAATCATGCTTATGAGTGCAGTGTTCATGCTTCAGCCAAGACGTACTGATGACACATCGGTGTGTGTATGATATGACACTAAACAACTAACACTGATAAGTGAAGGTTGCCCGACCAATTGTCAAACAACCTCCCTCTGATACCAACTATCACAACCCGTATTTTCCCAACAATTAAATTATATCAGAGTAAGGGAAAATACGCGCCGTGATGCCACACCGTGTAGGGGATAACTGCAGACGCTCAGGAAAGACTCCAAACTCGATAGTTTAAAAGGAGAACATATATTGTTATGATTGAAATTTAGTTTATGTTAAGAAGATAGTTGTATCCCTCGGCTTATTGGATCAACTAGTCCACGATTCAAAATATATTTATACGCTTGCGGAAGATACTTGTTTAAATTGACTCTAACATCCTACATGAGTATAAATGTCCCTGAGGAACAACTCATTCTATGCAAACCCTTGATTTATAATAAGTATAGAAAAGTCTTTACGCTAAACAGAAAGTAGTGACTGAGTTTTGAAAGAGATGACATGTATGCTTTACTAATAGTAGAGTTTAATAGGTTAAAAATATCTAACATGCAATCCTAGAAATAAATCATCCCAGAGAGCAAGTAATCTAAACCAAACATAAGAAAACCACATCAGCTAGCAAGTGTCAAAAATCAACAATCATGTGGGCGTCAACAACCTGACACGAACCCATAGTACAAAGTATGTCTCAAACTAGGCAAAGAAAACTAAAACAACAAACTACCTCGCTACGGCGAGGGGAAAAACCACAGCCAGCACTACTGCTTCAAGAACTCTAAAACAAGCTCCACTACCTACTAACGCTCTGAACTTGAGGCATTCCAAAGACAGAACACCTCAACAAGAAGGTAAAAATGGTGGCAGAAAAAGTAAGCAAAAGAAAACAAAGGTCAAACGGGGTACCAACCCAGGGCTAAGATTACTGAAGTAAGGTACACAAATAAAACTCAAGAAATAAATCAGAAGAAAAGAACTTACGTGAATCATCACGTACAACAAATCATGCTGGATACTCAAAGCAAGGTGAGAGCATGATTAAATCATAAGAAAGAATACTCCAAAACTTTATTAGCCACCTGTAGTCAACTCTACCCATAAACACAGGCAGGGTGGTCACTTCTCTAGATACACCCCTCACAGATGTAAAAAACCGTCTAACTGCGGGGGAGACTTGCACACTCCACCAATCACT
The DNA here is from genome assembly GCA_039513925.1 of Platanthera zijinensis. Classification (NCBI taxonomy): domain Eukaryota; kingdom Viridiplantae; phylum Streptophyta; class Magnoliopsida; order Asparagales; family Orchidaceae; genus Platanthera; species Platanthera zijinensis. Next base: position 287,996,249 of record CM077078.1, on the reverse strand, counting down.
GCAGATGCCCAAAATCCAGTAGAGTTCCACGAGATACTAATAAAGAAAACAAACCTTGCGATCGGTGGATTTGCCCACTAACACCCGCAACAAAGAAACACCATGAAATAAACCTCAGGACTTGGCACGTCGGATTCTACTCGACATTTTCTACATTAAAGACACGGTTGATCAACCTTTTAGGAAAGATTAACAATCCTAGATAACTCTAACGCGTCTTATGACCATGGTTAGGAGCGATTAAATCCAACTATATAACATCTCATCAATCACTACACCGCTACAAGGTTAAGTTTTCTCTTCACGACAAAAATTCATAAATTCAAGTAAACTTCAAATAAGGATTATACATTGTTATAACTTGGAAAGACAGAAAAAGAATGCAGTAAAAATTAAGAAACAAAAGCTTATTCGTTACCATCAAATCGGACAAGGAGAAAAGAGGGTAAACCACCACTTGTCTTGGTTTTACCGGAGAATATCACCAAATCGCACCTCGGCGTAGATCGGGACCAAGGAAGATGAGAGAAATCGAAATCTAACAAGAATGGCTAAAAGTAGGAGTTAGGGTCGAAACCCTAGCAAGAAAAATCAAGGAATGGGGAAGATTTTACCACGATGACGAAGCCCTCGACGAGAGCTTTCAAGATCTATACTCGGTCAAAGATTTGGAGCACCGGAGCACCGTCGGCGGCCACCGAAAGATTCACGAAAAGATTTCTCTCTCTCGCTCACACAGCTCTGATTCGAGAGGAAATCGGGAAAGATGAAGTTTAATTTCTAATAACCTAAGTGGAATAATATATATATATATATATATATATATATATATATATATATATATATATAATATTCTGTCTAAACAAGAAGGAAAACGGACCAATTACGAGCAGTTTCGCGGGAACCATAAATAGAGCTCTAGGATGACTTCAAATCAAAAAGTGTCCAACATGAAAGTTGTAGTTCTCGTCGAGACGAACAAATTTTATGTCGACCATTTTTACATACAACACCGTTTTGACTCTCGAAATGATGCCCGAACATAAACTGGGACGGAAATCTCGAGAAGGGTTGCAGCACTCGAGTAGGACTTAAAGTACTCGAGAACAAAAGACTACTCGAGTACAAAAATGAAGTACTCGAGAACAAGACACAGTGAAAAAGCTGATTACTCAAGAAGAACTTCCAGTCACTCGAGAAACTCCAACAGCACCCGAGAACAAACCTGCAAACAGAATTAAAAGAACAGTGTTGTGAATAGTGCTTTTTACAAAAATACCTTTGATCAAACTATAAAGATGAATATGGAATGACATTTTTGAATAGTGTTTTAATATTAAAATATTCATATTTATATATTTTGAACAAGGAAACACGAGTTCAAAATTGAAGCTCAAACGCGCCTCGAATTAAACGAAACCTACATCGTAGGCAAATGCTGATGCTACGAACCCAACAACGAAGTCAAAACCTAAATCTGACGAGCCATTCCCGAGATATAAATTTTCAAAGTCTACGACGAACATAGACTATACAAAACTTTAGAAAATAGCTGAGGCCCGAATATCGCTCGGATTGCGACGAAACTTGACGAGCAAGTCCAAAATTACTTAAATTAATTTTCAAATGCAAAAAATTTCAATAACAACAAGAATTCGGCCGAAACGACCGCACGGACGCGAAAATGCCTTAACGGCGCTGTGCCTTCAACTCGACGTTAAAAGTAACGTCATGCCGTCATAAATATGACGATACCAAAACAAATAAAATCATCGAAAAAATCGGGTGCGTTACAGACTAGCCATTAACCGTCACTCCCAGCCACTCCCCTTATTCAAAGTCCTTAAACCGTCAACTCTTAGCCAAAATCCAAGGCCACCAACGTCTTCATTGAGTCCAGTGGAGTGGAAATCAATTGCTGGAGAAAGGAGATAGCCGGAGAAGTTGTCGGCCATGGCTCACCACCACCGTACTCATCGCCAAACGCGACTACAGGTCTGTTTCTCCTCCCCTCTGTTGGGTTCATTGCCCACAATATTTCCCAAAGTGGATTTGAAGAGGCATCACTAGCAACACTAAGAACATAGTTGTATTTGATGTTATTTAAGATTATTATGTGTGGGATGTTCTATGGAACAAGTCTAGATAGATTGTCTAAGTGATGTGACAGGTGGTCACAAAGTAAAGATGCTGGAAAGGTAGGAATTTGCCTAAGTCCATAGGCGTTGAGTGAGGTAAGCTCACTCAACGCTATAAGTAAAGGAGCAATTGAAAATGCAACTAAGTCCATAGGCGTTGAGCGGAGCATGCTCACTCAATGCTAGAAGTAAGAAAGAATGTTGGCAAGCTGGAAATGTGGCTATGGCCACACACATTGAGTGGAGTTGACTCACTCAACGCCATACAGCTAAAAACAGAAATATGGCTAAGTAGTTTGACGTTGAGTGATGAAGACACACTCAACGCCATGCAGCAAAAAGGCTGTAAGTTGAATTAGTTGAACCATGTTCAAATTTGTCGAACTGAGTTCAAAGTTCGTCGAGCTCAGCTCACCAATCATCGAACTAAGAAAATCTGTCTTAGCCCAGTGATTTTAAACACAGGAAATTGGCTAAGGTAATAAGAGTTAAGTGAGGCTTGCTCACTCAACGCTCTCAACGCTTATGTTGTTGAAGAAGCAAAAAATTGGCTAAGGCAAAAAGCGTTGAGCGATGAAGACACACTCAATGCTCTCAACGCCTAAGATACTGCAGAGGCAGAAACATGGTTAAGGCAAAAAGCATTGAGTGGAGATTACTCACTTAACGCTGTCAACCCAAGTAAAGACATAATTTTGTCTAAGTTGTTTGGCGTTGAGTGATGCTCACACACTCAATGCTAAGCAGAAGATAGCTGATAAAGCAAGTTGGCATTGAGTGGAGCTGAATCACTCAACGTCTAGAATCAGATTTATATTCTAAGTAGATTGGCGTTGAGTGAAGGTTACTCACTCAACGACAAAAGACAGTAAATATGCACTACTAGAAAACAGACTTTTGGTCAAGACAAATTTCCTTAGTAAAAAGTCCAAAACCGTGACTAAAAAGTTTTAGCCACGGTCTAGCCACGGGAAAATTCCGTGGCTAAAGTCGACATGGCTAAAACTTTTAAGCCACAAACTGGTCGTAGCAAATAGTATTAGTCATGGGAAAAAATGTCGTGGCAAATAAGCCAACTATTAGCCACGGTATGAAACTCTGGCTAAAAGTGAACTCATCATTTTTTTAAAAAAGTTTTCGCCACAGTTACAAGCCGTGGCAAATACTAATTTATATTTTTTTAAAAAAAAACACAATGTAATGTTAGCATTGTGTTGCCCTCAATGTAATATAGTACTGCAACAATATCTATTGGCATAGAAATTATAAAAAAAACATCCGGCACTGAAACAAATATCTCTAAACCATGTTAAAAAGCATGAACCAAACACACTGTAAATAATTAAAAGGAATTTTAAACAGATAAGATAATCAGCATTTATGCTACTAAAAATGAGGGCATAAGAATAAATTATGCTTGATAAGGAATCATATTTCAAGAAAGAACTACTCAAGTATTGAACAGTAATTTGAGCTCGTCCATATATAAGAGAAAATAGTTGACAGTTGCCACAAAGCAAAGTTGTATGTCTAAGTATGATCAAAATAGGCACCACGAACCTAGAAAATGTGCCAGACCCTGTGCCTTATCAGGATCAGAGAAGCTTCCCATTCCTACACACAGTGCAGCTGCCGCCTAGACAGAACGTGGAGAGAGTCATTACCATGAATATACATATAAGAACAGAAAATTGAAGCATAGTTATGATCACTGTATTTTAGAGTTCAAATGACGAATCTATTACTATAAATAACACAGACCAAAATTGTCATCATCAAACGTACAAGCAAGTTCTGACATCACTTCAGATACAAGAAAGTTTAGTACATTGGAAGATCTAAGGCTCCGTTTGGCACGGTGGTGGCGGTTATGAACACGGGGTTAAATTGTCATTTGTTAACGCCCAGTTAAGAAACTTCACCCACTTTTATATTCAAACAAATGATGGTTGTTAGGTGATCCTTAATGAATGACATTTTAAACCAGGCATTTACGACTGCCATCACTGTGCCAAACGGAGCCTAAATTTTATTCTAACTTACATTGTCTTCAACATAAACACCCTGAATAAATAGACATTATTCAAGTGCAATTTCACAAAATCTCCCCCCTATAGTCATGGTGAGACCACAAACCCTTCAACACTCAGACAGTAACGTGCCCACTTTAAACCACCTATCAACTATACTCTCCAACATAATCAGTAAATTTGATGTCGACTGATTGGCATGTCGACTTCATATTGTAGAGTGCTGGCTGCCAGCTTCAAATGTTGATTGCAGGATGCCAATTTCAAATGTTGAGTATTGACTGCAATTTTCAATTGCTAGTAACTTTGCCAAGGGTTGATCTAACGACTTTAAATGTCACTTTAACATTTTTATATGTCAATGTAATAAGAGGCACATTTTTTTTAATTTTTTTAAAGATAATAAAATCTCCTAGAGCACTAAGGTGGAGAAAAAAATGGTTTTAAAACATTGTGTTTGCACTTCCTTAACACCGCTTTCTAGGCCTTGCTTGCTTGAAAAGATATTTTATTGCTTGATAAAACCTGTAGTTTGTCTCTCACCCATGGTAAATGGTACACACCTCGAAAATTGGAGGATGAGCTGTGTAACACAACCAGCCTTGACCATCTTATTCGTTGTCTCTGCCATGATTTCCAACAGCTTCACCTCAACCTCCCACCTCTGATTCCACCCGAGTAAGAGCCAAAAAGACGACTTTCCAAAACTTAATAGATCTTTAGTGTAGGAAAATCGGAGCGCCGAGAAGCAGAAATCCGAATAAAAGTACTAGACATAAGTAAACAGAGCAAGCACACAAACACACAGATTTCAGAGGTTCACCCAATACCGGGCTACGTCCCCTATCCCTTCTCATTTTCCCTTCTTGTTATCACCAAAAGAAAATACAGATTACAAAGGTTACAAGGATCTAAAACCGATCCTACCTTAACTCCTCCTTCTGGACAAGAAACAAATGAAGAACCCCTTCTGGATCGCCTCCAACGAAGATACCTCGTATGCGCCTCCAAAGGGAAAAACCAGCCGTCAGCCGTCGACAAAACCGTATCGACCGTATCCCTAAAAAACAACCGGAATACGCCTTAAATAGGCTCCAGCACAACGTCGAACGTCGAACTAAGCTCGACGTTCGACGTCGAACGTCGAACGTTGAACTCAGCTCGACGTTCGATGTCGAACGTCGAGCTGGGTTCGACGAACGTCGAGCTGAGTTCGACGAACGTCGAACCCAGTTCGACCATTGGAAAAACAACCCTCCAAAAATTTTGGGACCTCCGTCGGGGGCGGCTGCCCCCGGACCCCCGCTGTCGTCGGCGCCAGATATGTCGGAGGGGGATCACACTTCGAATCCTCTAAGCTCATGTGGGCTAACCCGGTGTGAGAAACAAGAAGACCGGAAGTGTTCCACAACCCCAACATTCTCCCACTTGTTGGACAGCTTCCGCAGAAGAGAGCAACTCCTGCAATCTTCCTCTTCAACCCCACTGTTGTTGCACACCAATCAAACTTAGCAATAGGCACAGCCTTGGTCAGGAAATCAGAGCAGTTCTCCTTGGTATCAACCTTCTCCAGTTGAACAACCTGCTTCTCTACCTTTTCCCTAATGAAATGAAATTCGATATCAATGTGCTTGGTCCTAGCATGAAAAGCCGGATTCTTGGCTAACTGAATAGCCCCTTGGCTGTCACACCACAGCTTCACAGGACCTTGCTCAAAACCGAGCTCCCCGCATAACCTCCTCAGCCATATGGCCTCCTTACTGTCATGAGTGAGAGCCATATACTCTGCTTCCGTCGACGAGAGTGCCACCACTCCTTTCCGCCGACTCATCCAACTGATAGCGCCACAAAACAATGTAAACACATATCCATTGGTGGACCTCCTGCTATCCAGATCACCTCCCAAGTCAGAGTCCACGTGTCCGACCATATCCAGGACTTTTCCATTTTCAGCACCTTCAAAACAGTTAGAATAATTTGAAGTGCCCCGAAGATACCTGAACACATGCTTCACAGCATTCCAGTGTTCCATCCCCGGTTTGGCCATATAACGGCTCAGTACTCCCACTTCTTGAGCGATGTCAGGGCGAGTACAAACCATGGCGTACATGAGGCTTCCCACTGCACTTGTATATGGGACCTTCACCATGTCCTCCATCTCCTCATGTGTCTTGGGACACATCTCCGCAGATAGCTTATTCCCCACGGGTATAGGGGCACCAACAGGCTTGCAGTCAGCCATGTTGAACTTCTTCAACACCTCTTCGACGTACCTTTGCTGCCCCAGCCAAAGCTTCTTCTTGCTCCGATCCCTGGTAATCTGCATCCCCAAGATCACACTTGCCGGACCTAAATCCTTCATTTTGAACTTGACCGAGTGTAACTTCTTCACCTGTTGGATCATTTTCACACTATTCCCTATGAGCAACATGTCATCTACGTAGAGTGTCAAGAAAGTGAAGTGCTCTCCTTTCCTTTGGATATAGATACAGTGGTCTGAATTTGACCTTTCAAAACCCAACTCCAGCATGTAAGTATCGAACTTCTGGAACCACATCCTCGGAGATTGCTTAAGTCCATAAAGGGACTTCTTCAACCTGCACACCAGATCATCCTTGATCTTGGCCTCGAATCCTTCAGGTTGCCGCATATAAATCTCCTCCTCTAGATCCCCGTGAAGAAATGCCGTCTTCACGTCCATTTGTTCGATCTCCAGATCATGCACATCCACAATGGAGAGAACCATCCTGATAGAAGTGAGCTTGGCCACTGGCGAGAAAATCTTGTCGTAGTCCACACTGTAAGACCCCCTTTTTTTCTTTTAAAACCCGGGGTCTTAGGCCCAGAGTCGCCGCTTTGCGGTGACACCTTCACGTCCTGAAGGGTCATCACCACAAGGCGCCGATTCTGTCGGCCAATTCGATCACAGAAAGGTAATGCAATAATTGAAGTAAGAGCAATGCAGTCCACAATAATAAATCACATGTATATAAAATAAAATCTCCACGAAGGGAGTGTCCACAGAATAACAATAATCAGAGTACTATAAATGCGGGCTTATGCCCGATACATCATTTCCTCACTACAATCTCTCAAGCGGAAGCAAAACTAGAAGCTACTCAGGGTCGAGACTCACGGTCCCGGCTGTATGAACTCCGGAGCTTGACTGCCCCACCTCCAGACGCACCGATCTCTGGGGCTGCTCCTCCATGCTGGGCTCCACAATCCCCTAAATGATGCGGTTCGAAAACTGTTAGTCATAAAGACTAAGCCCTATCATCCCCTACCCCTTCCCCCATGGATCCTAGGTACCGAGTGGAGAGGAAGAAAGGGGAGGACATATTTGTGGAGAATAAAAGTAAATAGGTGACAGTGGACTTAATCTAGCAAGTTGTATTCGGTGAGTAGTTAATATGAATGTTATAATAGGTCTAGCAGTAAGAAAAGAAAATATATGAATTTAAACCTTCACTTATGCGAGAACACATAAGCAAAAGGGATCTTTTGCAAGGCTCCCATCGTATAAGTGTCCCATACCACTTATACCTTGGGGTGTCGGTTATCAAACAACAATGGTTGTTATTATATATATCAAAATTAACCATTGATTTATAAACTTGCCCACACAAGCTTATAGACCAAGGGGTCGTTTTGCAAGTCCTAATGTATAAGCGTCTCATACCACTTATACTTTAGGTGTCAGGGTTAAATGAATCGATTATGCTATGACATGCATGTGGGTATGATGAAACATGCAAGTGCAACTCACACACCCGACTCTGTGCACACAGACCTTTAGTTCCCCCTTTCGGAGCCGTTACCTCCCAGGATACCTCCGTAGTGGCGGACGGAAGCGGTGGGTTGGGCCTCGCCCACCTCAAAACCAGTAAAAGCACCACTGGTCTGACCTATCGTACGCCTCAACGCTTGGTGCACTAAGCGGGCGCATGCGTACTCTTGCCGGCTAGCGCACCGGACTTCTGTTGGCGAGGTGCTAATCACCTCGCCGAGTCAACGATATCGGTGTCGGTGCAATCGAACTCCCCGATATCGGAAACCCACCACCTTAACTTTTCCCTATTTTATGCACATGCAAGTTTAATCGTAAACACACAAAAATCGAGCCGAAGCCCCTGGACCAAAACGTCTGTCTCCAAACCAACCGAGCCGAAGCTCCCCGGACCAAAACGTCCGTCTCCAAACCAACCGAGCCGAAGCTCCCCGGACCAAAACGCCCGTCTCCAAACCAACCGAGCCGAAGCTCTCATCAATCTTCCTGTGCCAACAGTGTTTGTGAAAGGTGCAGCCCTAGTTACTAAGTTACGCTTGCCAGTTTATTATTACAGTTTACGTTAGCCTAGGGCTGCCCCCGGTATTCCCCGTGAAGGGCTCTCAAGGGGCACTAGGAACCAAGACGGCGACATTACGGCCCGAAGTTCCCTTTCGCAAGGCACTTACTTTAATTGGTTTCTCACCTTACCTTTTTCCCTTTAAGAGTTACATTAAACTAAACCTAGGGTAGCTTGACTCTTCACCCTCTCCATACGGAAAGACGGTCTTCCGCCATACCCGCATAACACCTAATCTTCCAACTACCATCAGTGCTAAATCAAACCTCCTAGGGACTCACCTAGGCTACACGATAATCCAGATTACACGTAATTTACTTTTTCATCCAAATACCACAATTTATTTATCGGAGGTCTATCCTAACGAGATTTGCCTAAATCCAAAATATTGGAATTTTCCTAATAAATCCGATAACTTATTTATTTATTCTTAAGGGTCTAATATCATCATTTTGAACATGAGGTATAACATTCTAGTTGATTCCAGCTATCACAAAATTAAGGTAAATAATAGTAGGCCTAAATATCAAGTTTCCAAAGTTTGATAGTTTTACAATGATTTTCAAGGGCCTAAACTTATTTAATCGTTGTTTCAGTTATTTCAAGCTTAATGAATAAACTACCTTAATTTGTCCTCCAAATAATTCAAATAAAATACAGGGTGCTGGTTTTATCATGAAAATAACTTTGACAGAATCCCATAATTTTCTTGCTGGTAATTAAATCATAATAAATCAAATACTAAATTACAATCTAGCATGATTTGTGAATGAAGTGCTATAACAGTAACTTTAAAAATTCCCAAATAATTTCTAGTGATATAAGAAGGCCTAAAAACCTTAAGTTCCAGTTATCATAATTTTCCAGCAATTGTACAAGCCCTAATTTATTTTTATACTCGAAAGCCCATATTAAAGCATTGTGAATGAACCTCTAATATTTCTCAACGTAAAATTCTATGAAAAATTCAGGGATCAATGTTCTACTAGTCAAGATCTAAATCCAGAATTTTAACTCATTATAATTAATTTAAAACTTCCAAATAATTGAAACAATAAATCGGGCTAATAATCATTTAACACATGAAGTGTAATATTTATTAATCATAAAATTCCAGGAAAATTACCATAAGTTTAAAACATCCTAAAACTCCCTCCTCCCGAGTTTCATAATTTTTGGATTAGATTTAGTGCTTAAAATAACTAAATTACATTTTTATCCTAATCCAAAATCTCAACTTTCGAGGTACCTAATTACCTCCAATTCCTTCACTATTTCAACCAGAGGGTTTTCATCATATCATCCCCCTTTCTTCCGAATTTCAAGGGCATACAAGAGCTTTTGCTCCTATGTCCTTCACAAAACTCAAACTCCCACCCACTGGACTTGAGCCAATCTCTTAGGGTAAAATCCACCCTAATCCACACCATGTTACCCAAGAGGGTAGACATAGACTCAGCAAATCAGTGGCCACAACATCAGCCTCTTTTGAGGAGATTTGTCCACTCCATTTCCAATCGTACTTTTCCCCAAAGTATCCCTCACCAAGACCTATCTAGGACTTGATACTTCCCTATTCAAAACTCGACCAATTGAGTTGAAATTTTGTACAGATCTTAACATTGATTCTAGGGACCACCACCCAAAATTTGGGGGAGTTTGGACTTAATTTCATCTCCTAATTAATTTTATAATGTTTATTAAAATTTTACAAAAAACTTTAGGCAAAAGTATCTCCAAAAATTCCCATTTTTGGTCTGCCGTTAGGTATAGCTAAGGTCAACCCCCTGCCCAAATTTCAGGTCATTTGGACAAGGTTCGAAGAGTGGGCATCCATTTTAATTTCTGCCCAACTCTAGGTACAGCCCCCACTAAAACGGGTGCTGCGGCCGGACCGCTTACCCAAACGAGTTGAAACCAATTTTAGATTAATTTAGACTCGAAGGGCTACGACTTTCGTGTCTGATCACTTTTCCTAAAACGGCCTCTAAGTGCCTCGTTTTGCAGCATCAAAATGTGCCCATCCAAGTATATTTTTCTTATAAAATTATTTACATAATTTATATATTATAAGCAGTTTTTACTGTTCATCTTCTACAGAACCCGAAAACCAGACACAGAAAAATCATTTTTCCTGTAAGCTTTTCGTGATCCGTCACCGGCAGTTCAGTCACCTCCCTGGCCAGCCACCACCACCACCACCTCCGTTGAGGCGACGGCTATCGATCGGCGGTGATTGGGCCGCCGGAGATGGCGGTTTCCGGCGAACTCAAGAATACATTTTTCATGGTTTTCCATGAAAACGAGAGATGGGTCTGGCTCCGTTAAGCGCGAACTTCCTTTCTAAGAATCCTAAGATCTACCCATGAAAGAGAAGAAGCAGAGGAGGACCTTGTTCGCGGTTTGGAGGCGAGATGAACGACGGGGTGCCATAGCGCAGTGTTGGCGTAGCCGAACTTCTCCTACAGCAAGAACAAGGATCTGATCCGTTTGATTGAGCGTGTAAACTTCTCCTCTTGCTCCAAGTGGGCTTTTATAAGTCAGCAAGTGGGGAGATGAAAGGGTAAATCCTTAATGGTCATGAATGTTCTCCCCTAACGTTTCGGTTATGATGCAGGGCAGTTGAAATGCTGGAAAACGAAGAGTGTTCGCCAGGTGGTGATTTCCTATTGGATCAACATTTTCTTATTTATTTAAATAATTAAAGAAGGAAACGACCCATAAATACTTCGGGTGTAACTTCCCATAATCAGAATTGATTACAATGTCGGTTACCAAAATTTTCAGTCTGGCTGACGTTTCGGCCTTGGTCACGGGCGTGACACATAGGTCACGGCGTGACAGGCCCGGATAGCCAATTCTGGGTTCGACGATCGTCGAACTGAGATCGACGATCATCGAAGGGTGGTCACGGGCGTGATGCCTGGGTCACGGGCGTGACAGGCCCGAGTTTCAATTTCGATGATCTCCTTATGGAGATCGATGATCGTCGAAGGAGTTACGCCCTAGGTCACGGGCGTGACACCTTGGTCACGGGCGTGACATGCCCGGGCTGTAAGTTCGACGATCGTCTCACGGAGATCGACGATCGTCGAAGGAGTCACGCCCTAGGTCACGGGAGTGACACCTTGGTCACGGGCGTGACATGCCCGGGCTGCAAGTTCGACGATCGTCTCACGGAGATCGACGATCGTCGAAGGAGTCACGCCCTAGGTCACGGGCGTGACACCTTGGTCACGGGCGTGACATGCCCGGGCAGCAAGTTCGACGATCGTCTCACGGAGATCGACGATCGTCGAAGTAGTCACGCCCAAAGTCACGGGCGTGACGGGTCGGTCACGGGCGTGACCAACCCGTGACCCGAAATCTCGATCGATTTATTTCAATTTTTGGGCTTCCTAGGGTTCTGTCACGACCAACCGACTCCTAGGGGTCTAGCCGGAAATGGGATGTTACAAATCCCAATAAACAAAACAAAAATTTCGTCCCCGAAATTGAGGTTGAGCCTACGGGGATTTCTATCGGAATAAATTAAACTTGTAACATCCCATACGATCTTTCTATTGGGTTCAGGCGACTATTCGTTTGATAAACGAAGGCAATCTCCCCAATAAACAAAAGATTAGCCCCTACTTTCCTGCGCATGCCTAGGTTCTCAATTTTCCTTATCTAATCTTACCGGTTTTGTACAAGAAGATAATTTATAGTATACCAAGAGGTGGTGAGGTATACCTGACTGAACAACTCCGGGTGCTTTTGCTTCATCAGGTCCTGCGGTTCCCAAGTGTGCTCCTCCTGACCGTGGTTTCTCCACAGAACCTTGACTAAGGGGATCTTTTTGCGGCGCAAGATCCGTACTCCTTTGTCGTCGATCCGAACCGGCTCCAAGTGAACAGATCGGTCTGAAGCTACCGGCCCTTCGGTGGTCAAAATCCGCTGCTCCAGGCGTAGTAGAGCCCTTCTCAGCGAAGAAATGTGGAAGACGTCGTGTAGAGCTGCCAGCTCTGGCGGCAACTCTAGCCTGTAGGCTAGGGGTCCGATCCGCTCCAGGATCCGGTAAGGGCCCATATACCTAGGGCTGAGTTTCTTCCTCCGACCGCGCACCCGTGAGACTCCGTGCATGGGCCGGATCTTCAAGAACACTCGATCTCCTACCCGAAACTCCACCTGACGATGCCGGGCGTCATAGTATTTAGCCTGTCTGCTCTGCGCCTCCAACATCCTATCTCTGATCAGTCTCACCTGAGCCTCGGTATCTTCAACAAAATCAGATCCCAACACCTTCGGATCCTCGTCTTGAACCCAAGAAAGCGGGGTCCTACATTTTCTTCCATAAAAGGCTTCATAAGGCGCCATCCTGATGCTGGACTGGTAGCTGTTGTTATAGGATAACTCGACCAATGGTAACATCTTCTCCCACGGCTCCCCTCGGTCTAGTATACACAATCGTAGTAGATCCTCTAATGTCCGGTTGGTGCGCTCTGTCTGCCCGTCCGTTTGAGGGTGGAAGGTCGTGCTAAAAGTCAACCGGGTGCCCAAATATGCCTGCACTGACCGCCACTCCCTGGATGTAAACCGTCCATCGCGGTCCGACACTATCGTCCGGAGCACGCCATGATATCGGATATACTGCTCCACGAACTTCCGTACCAGCACTCCCACCGAGTCATCCTTCCTGATCGGTATAAAGCGGGTCACCTTCGTCAATCGATCAACAATCACCCAGATCGAGTCGTTCCCCGCCCGAGACCGGGGAAGACCATGTATAAAATCCATAGCTATATCGTCAAACTTCCACTCCGGCACCGGGAGTGGCTGCAACAATCCTGCGGGGTTCCTGCACTCCGCCTTCACCAACTGACATGCCTCGCAATGGGTCACGAAGTACGTAATGTCCTTCTTCATGCCTGTCCAAAACATCATCTTCTTCAGATCAGCGGTCATCTTTGTGATCCCCGGGTGCACAGAGTACCGGCTGCAATGCGCCTCCGTCATAATATCCTCTCGGATCTGGCCTCCTGCGGGTATATATACTCTGCCTCTGAAATGTAGCAGACCATCTCTCAGGGAATAATCTCCTGTCGAACCCTCCTCCAATGCTCGGAACATCGGCTCTGCCCACGCATCTGTCCTCTGTCCGTCCCGAATGCGATCCCGAATATCGTCTATGGCCACCATCGATGTCAGATACTCCCTATACAGCTCTGGATCATCCTCGGACACTAGGGATATCTGCATATCTCTGAATGACCGTACCAGCTCCATGGACATAACCTGGGGCACAGCTTCAGAAGTGGCAGCTCTCCGGCTTAACGCGTCGGCCACCACGTTTGCCTTCCCTGGATGGTAGTGCATCTCATACTGATAGTCTGCTAAAAACTCCACCCAGCGCCTCTGCCTGATATTCAGCTCCTTCTGAGTGTCCACGTATTTCAGGTTCTTGTGGTCGGAGTAGATGTCGCAGTGGACTCCATAAAGATAATGGCGCCAGACCTTCAGAGCAAAAACGACCGCTCCCATCTCAAGGTCGTGCACTGGGTAGTTCTTCTCATGGGTCTTCAGCTGGCGGGAGGCAAATGCTATGACGTGTCCGTTCTGCATCAGCACTGCTCCCATCCCCTGGTATGATGCGTCGGTATACACCTGGAATCCTTCCTTTCCCGATGGAAGGGCCAGAATAGGGGCTGAGATGAGTCGGTCCTTCAGCTCCTGGAAAGCCGCCTGGCACTGCGGGGTCCAAACGAAAGGTGCCTCCTTCTTCGTCAAAGATGTGAGGGGGAGGGCAATCTGAGAGAACCCCTCCACGAACTTCCGGTAGTAACCGACAAGTCCCAAGAAACTTCGTACATCGGTGGCTGTCTTCAACTGCGGCCAATCTCGAACTGCCCGAATCTTTGCCGGATCCACTGCCAACCCGGCTCCGCTGATAATATGGCCTAGGAAGGCAACCTCCTTCAACCAAAACTGACACTTGCTGAATTTTGCATAAAGGCGATGCTCCCGCAACCTCTCCAGAGTGAGTGCCAGATGCCGAGTGTGCTCCTCCTCCGTCCTAGAGTAGATCAGGATGTCTTCTATGAATACTATGATGAACACATCCAAGTAGGCCTCGAAAACCCGGTTCATAAGACTCATGAACGCCGACGGAGCATTCGTGAGCCCGAAGGGCATCACGGTGAACTCATACAGGCCATATCTGCTACTGAAGGCCGTCTTCGGGATATCCTCCTCCTGGATCCGTAGCTGGTAGTATCCTGACCTCAAGTCCAGCTTCGAGAAATAATGGGCTCCCTCTAGCTGGTCGAACAATTCGTCTATCCGTGGGAGCGGATAGGTATTCCGGACGGTCAGCCTGTTTAGTGCTCGATAATCGATGCACAGGCGGAGTGTCCCATCCTTCTTCTTCACGAATAGGACCGGTGCTCCCCATGGCGAGGAACTCGGTCTAACAAATCCTGCCTCAACCAATTCCTGCAACTGAGTCCGAAACTCTACCAACTCCTTTGGGGCCATTCGATAAGGGGCCCTAGATGCCGGCTTGGCCCCCTGCACAAGCTGTATCTGAAAATCCTGCTCTCGGTGTGGAGGTAATCCTGGTGGTTTCTCTGGAAAGATGTCAGCGAAATCTCGCACCACCGGGATGTCTGTCACCGACTCCTTAACTTCTGCCATCTCAAATAGAATCTGATAGACCTCCTCTTCCTGCAGATGGGCCTTAACGGCCTGTACCGAAGATAAGAGTATACGAGAGACAGGTCTTATACCTTCAATGATAATGAAGGAGTCCTCGTGTCTCACGGTGATCCTCTTCGCCTGGCAGTCAATCTGGGTATGGTTCCAGTGCAGTCATACCATGCCCAGGATCAGGTCGTAGTCTGTCAGCTTCAAAATCGTCGCTGGAGCCTCGAATGCCTTTCCACCAATTTCTGCCTCCATATTACAGTGATCCGTGGTAAGGAGCTTAGATCCATCTGGTAGTCGCACCCTCATCCTCGAGCCTGTGAACCGCTCCACACCTTCCAGTCCTTCTACGAACGTCTCTGACACAAAGGAGTGAGTAGCTCCAGTATCGAACAGCGTGCGGGCCGGCTTGCCGCTGATGAAGACTATACCTGGGGTGATTAGATAACTTAGGGTTCTATAGTGAGTTTTACTTTCCTTGCTAATCTATCTAGTGCGATTCAAAGTTTTAACCATTGAAAGGGAAATTCTATGAAAATAAAGAGGCATTGCAGCGTACCTGCTATGACCTGCTCCGGATTCCGAGGCTGCACAAGGTCCAAGGCATATACCTGCTCCCTTTCCTATCTACGATCTCCCCCCTGGTATCCACGACCGCGGCCGCATCCTCGACCTCCGTAATGTTGAGCTGGTGGGCCGCCCTGTGGTGCTGGAGGTGGTGCCCCCCTCATGGGGTAGTTCCTCCGAATGTGCCCAATCTGATGACAAAGGAATCACTCTGGTGGGGGATACGCCATTCCCCCGGGTCTCGGCATCTCCTGCATCCGAAGAGGTGGAGGGGCCAATATCACCTGTTCCCTCGGTTCCTGCCTCACGTCCTGACGAGGTTGGTCCTCTGTCCTCCTCCCCTCTGGTACAGCACCTCGCCGCTGGTCATTTCTACCTCTCCGTCCCTGATCCTCTGCTGGCCGTTTCCGGCCCCGGGTGGCGTGCCAATCTGCCTCAATCCTTTTTGCCATCTCCAAAATCCGAGAGATGGGCCCGTCAGATACAAACAACAAAGCCTCCCTCAAGTCCTCTCGCAGGCCCTTATAGAACCTCCTGATATACCCTGCTTCGTCCAACTGGTAGGAATCTGCGTATCGAGCCAGATGGTCAAACTCTCGATGGTACTCCACCACGGTCCGTGTGCCCTGCTTCAGCTGTAAGAACCGCTCCTCCAAATCATCCCTGGCCGACTGCAGAACGAAATGCTCCATCAATGCGGCCCTGAACTCCTCCCAGGTAACCTTCGCAACCTCCCTATCGACAAATGTCGTGTCCAACAGCGTCTTCCACCACCTCTTTGCATGGGACTCCAGGCAAGAGACAACCAGAGCCACCCTCTCCTCCCAGGGACACCGTATCCCGATCAGCATCTCGTACATGATATCCAGCCACTCTTCCGTCCGAACTGCCGACTCTGTCCCCAAATAGGACGGGGGAGACAGTCCTCGGAAGATGCTTAGCCAGTTGGCCCCCGGATTTGGCTGCGGGGCCGGAACCTGCTGGGCCCTGAAGGCCTCCAGGATGGCAGTCAGAGTCTATCCCATGTATGACTGAAGGAAAGGAGTGGGGATCGGTGGGGGTGGTGTAACATCCTGAGCCTGTTGAACTCCACCTTGTGGCGTAGGCCGTGTTGGAGGCTGCGTAACAAAAACACATGCTGAGAAAACGTTCAAACTTAAATAAAAGTGGACAATTTATATGTGATCCCCCTTTGGGCACACCACTGCTTCCGCTGCTTAGTTTGTCCCCAAACTAAACTCGAGCGGGGGTGACCCAGGGTTTGTGGACTGCTACTTCCTTCTGATCGATGTTTTCCTCTGATACCACTTGTAAGACCCCCTTTTTTTTCTTTTAAAACCCGGGGTCTTAGGCCCAGAGTCGCCGCTTTGCGGTGACACCTTCACGTCCTGAAGGGTCATCACCACAAGGCGCCGATTCTGCCGGCCAATTCGATCACAGAAAGGTAGCGCAATAATTGAAGTAAGAGCAATGCAGTCCACAATAATAAATCACATGTATATAAAATAAAATCTCCATGAAGGGAGTGTCCACAGAATAACAATAATCAGAGTACTATAAATGCGGGCTTATGCCCGATACATCATTTCCTCACTACAATCTCTCAAGCGGAAGCAAAACTAGAAGCTACTCAGGGTCGAGACTCACGGTCCCGGCTGTATGAACTCCGGAGCTAGACTGCTTCACCTCCAGGCGCACCGATCTCTGGGGCTGCTCCTCCATTCTGGGCTCCACGATCCCATAAATGATGCGGTTCGAAAACCGTTAGTCATAAAGACTAAGCCCTATCATCCCCTACCCCTTCCCCCATGGCTCCTAGGTACCGAGCAGAGAGGAAGAAAGGGGAGGACATATTTGTGGAGAATAAAAGTAAACATGTGACAGTGGACTTTATCTAGCAAGTTGTATTCGGTGAGAAGTTAATATGAATGTTATAATAGGTCTAGCAGTAAGAAAAACAAATATATGAATTTAAACCTTCACTTATGCGAGAACACATAAGCAAAAGGGATCTTTTGCAAGGCTCCCATCGTATAAGTGTCCCATACCACTTATACCTTGGGGTGTCGGTTATCAAACAGCAATGGTTGTTATTATATATATCAAAATTAACCATTGATTTATAAACTTGCCCACACAAGCTTATAGACCAAGGGGTCGTTTTGCAAGTCCTAATGTATTTTTGTAACGGTCCAGGCCCGCCAACCCCGCGGGACCCAGCTGGCTCCGCCGGCCTACCAGAGTCCAGACCCGGGCCTACTATTGGCAGTAAGCCTATCACATTCAAGCCTGCAGGCCGTACACCCCAACCCCTCTCCATTCACAGGCGGGTTGTTGAGGGCCACAGCCTCCCTTTGATGAGCGAACTCGACAGTTAAGTTGGGCCGTACGGGGACTTCCCAGGAGGTCACCCATCCCAGTACTACTCTCGCCCAAGCACGCTTAACTATGGAGTTCTTTCAACCTTCATCACCAGTTGAGCTCACTGTCATGGTAGAATCTTTCTCTTCAACTATGATTTCAACTGCTTCTTCTTCCATACTCTCCTCCTCAGTATCCACTAAGTAGAGTAAAGCTCATTTCCCTTTGCATCGGTGACCCGCGCAATACCGCTCATCACAATTATAACAAAGTCGTTTTTCTCTCTTTGCTTGTAGTTTGGTTGGTGTTAATCTTTTAGACACTGTTTGGTGCAACTGTAGCGAGTGGAGAAACAGTGGTGGGAAGTAATAGTGGGAAGTAGTGGTGGAATAATTAGCTGTTTTGCAGAGTGATGACAAAATATGTGAATCTGTTTGGAATGTGGTTTCAATCTGTGAGTCACAATCACATGAACAAAAATTTTCAAAAAACTCATTAAAATAATACATTATAACATATTATATATAAGGTAATATATTTTAACATTATATATATATATATATATATATATATATATATATTTATATATATATATATATATTACATTATAACATGATAATATGTAGTAATATATATTATAATACATTATATGTTTATATATATTTATATATAACGTAATATATTTATATATAAAATATAAATATATTGTACATTCATCGTGAGTTGTTACAAGTTTCAGCAGGTTCACGTTATGGGCGACTCTAAAATTGTAATGGAAAGCTTACGTAACAAATGTTTCATCCGGTGAAAACTTTGGGAATATGGTGATTCGATCCTTCAAATGATTAGCACAATGCGAATCTCCAGTTTGTACATTCATCGTGAAGGTAATGGAAAGCTTACGTAATATGTTTATATAAATTATTATATAATTATAACGTAATAAATTTTAAGAAAAGGCAAAAGGCTGGAGCGTTGCTGCGATTTTTAGTCACGGGAAAATCCCGCGACTCGAAATCGGCGGTGTGTTGCCTATTTTCACGGCGGCTGATGCCGCCGTGAAGCCTCAAATAAGAGATTCGGAGCTGCGTTTTAAAGAGTGGCGGTCCCCAACACTGAAAATTCCGCGCCAAACAAATTCTTAATGGGAGGTAGCTTAGGATTACTAATGTTTTGAACCCTTTTTTATTTTCATATTTTGCTAGGTTCTATGAGTTGTCCAGAGGGTTCTATGAGTTGTCCAAGTAAGATTTGGATTGGAAAGCTCCTAAACTTGTAGTCTTGTTGGCTCTGGTCCTCAAACATCCCAACAAAAGAGTATGCATCATGAATTTCATTGGGTTGGTGCATATCCACGCCTGTTTTTCAGCAGCGGTGGGTTGTTGCCACTGGGGATCGAATCCAGGACCTTGATAAGAGACTCTTTACCACAGATCTCATCACCAATTGAGCTGCAGCTCAGTTGGTGATGAGAGCTGTGGTAAAGAGTCTCTTATCAAGGTCCTGGGTTCGATCCCCAGTGGCAACAACCCACTGCTGCTGAAAAACAGGCGCGGAGAGGGGTTGGGGTGCATGGTCTGCAGACCTGGTTAGGCTGAACCCTTTCGAGCGTGGTGCTGGGGGTGACGGCGGTCATCCTTGCGAGCATGGTGCTGGGGAGGCCGTTACACACACCTTCCACCTGTGAGAAGCCCTTGTCAACCAACCTCGCCTTATACTTCTCCACGGTGCCATCCGCCTTAACCTTCTACTTGAAGACCCATTTACTCCCAATGGCCTTCCTCCCTTTTGGAAGCTTGCACAGACCCCAAGTCTGATTCTTCCGCAGAGACTCCATCTCATCAACCATAGCAAGCTCCCACTGATTCGCATCAGCCCTCGACCTCGCATCCCTGGCTGAAATGGGATCTTCTCCAAGCATGTTAAGGCAATATTGTGCTCCAACCGCACCAAGGGAGTACCGAATTGGTGCCCTCCTTTCCCTTGTTGAGCGCCTCAGAAGTGGAGCATCAGCAACTTCGTCTTCTGATCCATCATCAAAGCTCACCTCCTCCAAACCATCAGATTCTGAATCCGAATCCGAAACAACCATAGTAGTAATCTGAGCATCCTCCAGAGTAACTTCTTCCATGCCCCTTTCTACTACCACCTTTTCTGCAGCTTTTCCTTCCTCCGCTTGTGTAGTGACTTGAGGACGGGCATCATGAAAGACAACATTCTCGCCATACGTCACCGTCCTCGTCATCGGGTTCCAAAGCTTATATCCCTTGATGCCATCTTTGTAGCCCACAAAGATGCACCGCTCGGACTTCATATCCAGCTTCCCCCTCTTCTACTTTGGATTGTGAACGTATCCATCACATCCAAAAACACGAGCATAAGCCAAATTTGGCTTCTTCTGGAAAACAGCCTCAAAGGAGGTACACCCCTTTACTGCAAATGTAGGGGTCCGTTTCTTCAAATGGTTAGCTGTAGCCGCTGCTTCAGCCCAGAACTCAGCCCCCAAACCAGCCCAACTGAGCATGCACCTGGCTTTCTCCATCAATCTACGATTGAGCCTTTCCGACACTCCATTCTACTCTGGAGTTTACGGCGTGGTCTTCTGCCGTGCAATCCCCTGCTCAGTAAAGTACTGCTCGAAGGCGTCCGAGAAATACTCCCCTCCGTTATCAGAACGGAGAACCTTCACCTTCCTCTCCAACTGGTTCTCCACCAGGTTCTTAAAATCCTTGAACCTATCGAGAACCTCCGCCTTGGACCTGAGAAAATAAAGCCAAGAATACCAAGAATAATCATCAATGAAAGATACATAATACCTAGCCCCACCAAGGGATGGGACTGAAGTCGGCCCAAATACATCGCTATGAATCAAATCCAGTAAACCGGTGGCCCTCATCCCTGCTCCCTGAAAACTAACCCGGTTCTTCTTGCCAAGTAGGTAATGCTCACAGAACCCAAAGCTCGAGGTGCACACGGGCACACCCACCACCATCTGGCTAGATATCATAGCCGACATCCCCTTCTCACTGATGTGTCAGAGCCGCTGGTGCCACAGCCTGGACTGCTCCTCCTGGTCCTCCTCTTGGCCTTCAGAGATGAAGGCCCCGCTAGGCACCACTGTATCAGCAAGCAGTTTGTACAGTGTCCCATGCCTCACGCCTTTGGCGATCACTATCGCCCCTCGGGTCATCCTGCACGAGTGCATGTCACAACTAAAATACACCCCCACATCCGCCATAGATCCCACCGAGATCAGATTCCTGCTCATCCCTGGAATGTGCATCACCCCCGGAAGGGTCTTCATGGTCCCATCGGCCATCTTCAGCATCACCTTGCCACGCCCAATAATCTGCACAACAGTATCATCGCCAAGCATGACGTCACCACCATCAAACCTCTCATACTCACAAAACCAGTCCCTATGAGGGGTCATGTGATATGATGCTCCTGTGTCGACATACTACACATCAGCATCTCTCTGAGCAACACATGCAGCCGCGATGTACATATCACCGCCGTCGGTCTCCTTCTTTGCACCCGAAGTTGACCCTGCCTCCTTTTTCGGAACGGCCTTGTTTGGACATTGAGACTTCACGTGTCCATCCTCATTACACTTCCAGCAATGAATAGGCTTCCTTTCTTTTTCTTTTTCTCTGCTCTTGGAACTACCCCGAGACTTATCTCGAGAACCACCTTGCTTGTTGTACCTCCGTTGAGGGCGAGATCTGGATACACTCAATGCACCTTTGTTAATCTTCTCTGAACTTCCTCTTCTGGTCTCCTCAGATAATAGAGTAGCACATACTGACTCACAGGAGAGAGTCTTATCTCCATTATCCCCTATGACAACAATCACATTGTCCCACAAATCCGGCAACGAGCACAGTAGTGTAATAGCCCTATCTTCATCTGAGATTTTCTCACCAATAGAGATCAACTGACCCACAACAGTGTTGAAATTGGTCAGGTGCTCTGAGAAAGAACCGCCTTCCTGCATCTTCAGATTGTACCATTTCTTCCTCAGCAATAGCTTGTTCACCAGAGACTTACTCTGGTAGAGAGACTCCAGCTTCCGCCATAAACCTTGGCCTGAAGTCTCCTCCATCACATTTGTCAAAATAGAGTCTGCAAGAAACAACCTGATAAGACCCTTTGCTTTCCGATCAGCTTTTGTCCAGGCTGCAACAGCCTCCTCATCAGACTTCTCTGTTGGAGGAGTATCCATTATTGCCCCCCACAAATCACGATCAACCTGTATGTCTTCCATCTTCATCTTCCACAGATCAAAATGACTTCCATCAAACTTCTCTATCTCGATCCGCACTCCTCCTGAACCCATAGCCAAGAATCCAAGAACCTACCTCTGATATCAAATGTAGGAAAACCGGAGCGCCGAGAAGCAGAAATCCGAATAAAAGTACTAGACAAAAGTAAACAGAGCAAGCACACAAACACACAGATTTCAGAGGTTCACCCAATACCGGGCTATGTCCCCTATCCCTTCTCCTTCTCCCTTCTTGTTATCACCAAAAGAAAATACAGATTACAAAGGTAACAAGGATCTAAAACCGATTCTACCTTACCTCCTCCTTCTGGGCAAGAAACAAATGAAGAACCCCTTCTGGATCGCCTCCAACGAAGATACCTCGTATGCGCCTCCAAAGGGAAAAACCAGCTGTCAGCCGTCGACAAAACCGTATCCCTAAAAAACAACCGGAATACGCCTTAAATAGGATCCAGCACAACGTCGAACGTCGAACTCAGCTTGACGTTCAACGTCGAATGTCGAATGTCGAACGTCGAACTCAGCTCGACATTCGACGTCGAACGTCGAACTCAGCTCGACGTTCGACGAACATCGAGCCGGTTCGACGAACGTCGAATATCGAGCTGGGTTCGACGAACGTCGAACATCGAGCTGAGTTCGACGAACGTCGAACCCAGTTCGACCATTGGAAAAACAACCCTCCAAAAATTTTGGGCCGGGGGCGTTGCCCCCGCACCCCCACCGGGGACGCTGTCCCCTGGACCCCTCCGCCGGGGGCGGCTGCCCCCGGACGCCCGCTGTCGTCGGCATCAGATATGTCGGAGGGGGATCACACTTTGATTCCTCTATGCTCACGTGGGCTAACCCGGTGTGAGAAACAAGAGAACCGAAAGTGTTCCACAACCCCAACATTTAGAACCTGCAGGCATGTAATAGCTGAAATATCTTAGCCTAAAGTTCGCATAGTAAAGATTCTAATAAAATTTATAATAGAAAAAGTTAAAGGGGTCAAATTTTGAGTGTTAATCATTGATTTTGAATCAAAAATTGAAAGATGCAAAAGCAATTTTTGTTCAGTTATGGAATTCATAATCAAAAATTCCATTCCACGCAACCTAAAAAAGAGTGTATGCGGGAAGTAAAGCAAAGGAAGTTTCAATTAATATGAGAATTGGGAATTAAAGCTAAGCCCGAATCTAGTCATTTCTTTTCCCTTGGGCCGGAATGTAAACAATAGAAACAGGACAGCAAGGTGCGTCATTGGCTAGAATGTACACATCAATTCAACACAGGAATCTAAACAATAGAAACAACTCTATGTTATAAAATTTAGGAATAAGGGTCGCTACGGGAAAACATTATTATCAACAATTTTCAATGAATTTAACGACGCTTAAAACTAAGAGGATCATTTTAACCAAACTTTACTTGTCTCAATTTGGAGTTTTATACCAAATATTATTTTTCTAATTTACTCAATTGAACAAGAACACACAAATAAAACTAGAATCAAATGGATATACAACTGAAATGTGGAAGCTTAATGTATACCAGTTTTGGATTCTTGTTCGTATTTCATCATGGCCGTGATTCCCAAAATTCTTGACGCATTCTTCCTTATGAAATCAGCAGTGTTGAGAGAACACGCTTGTAATAATTTTAGTACTCAGATTTACAGTGAATAGGGTTAGCACATAGGATATATGAAAGTACAAAACTGTATCCGAGTATTGCAGTGGTCATTTGAATAGCAAGAGGGAGAAAAATTTTTTAGGAAATTAAAAACAAAGTAATTGCTTCCACTGCAGTTAAACGTAAAGTTGAAGCTATGTGTGTTAATTATACTTGTAGTCAATATGCAGGAATCAAAGATGAAAGCTCCTGGATTTTCTCCTGTATTTCAAGAGCATCGACCACTGTTGAGCTTTCTCCAGAACTAAAGGAAGACGGGAGGATGATCGGGTCTGAACGCCGGGTGTTCTTGAGGAGGGAGATGAAGGACGATCTATTCTTTTCATTTCCGGCGATGGTGATCGGAGTGAGGTCGGCTGTACACCTCCAAAAACTCTGGCGATCTGCAAACGCCGCCTCTCGAATGGATCAGGTAAAGCAAGAAGAAGAGAGGGGCGACAGTTTCACGAGTAGTTGTGCAGCTAAGCAGCGGACGCCGGCCACCGTGGTAGGAGTTTCTCCTGGACCCCGAAAGAAATCCCTAGGGGTTGGAAACTCTTTGGCTTGAACTTTCATATTTAGTAAGTAATGACACTGTGCATTCCAAATTTGGCAACTCTTTGGCTTGAACTTGAGGGAAGCGCCGGTCCCTCAGAGCACTACAAGGAGGCATATGACTTATGTTAGCTAGAAAACTGCATCACCAAAAACATCCATGCAATTCCAAAGCGCTCAAGTGAAACCTCCTAAAAAATTAAATAATTTTAGGATGAATGAAACCCATAAATTCAAATAGAGTAATGAGAATATAAATGGCATGAGTGTATAAATCAACATGTAGTAATGAAAAATCAATATACATGTATTAAAAATGTCAGGGCAAAAAGGAGCGCAATCATCCCACTGCAATATGCAGCAACTTCCAAATCATTTCTTTAAAATGTGTAAAAGCTGAGAGATCATCCATGCTTGATACTTTATTATGTTCTTATGATAGCTGATATGAATAAGACTCCTCAGGAATTCCATGTGTCCTCATTCAAACATAAATTTATCATTCCTGCAACACTGAGGACACTAAGAATGATGATGAAACTTTAAAGTTTAAGTAATCTTACATTCTGAATTAGTCTTCACCCACTTGCCTCCTTCCTCTCCTTTTTCTTCCTCATTATTCCCCTGCAAGTACTTCATCCCCGTCCCTCGAGGAGCCGCTTGTGGATGAATCTTCTTGTGAAGAATTTTCATCAGAAAACCTACCTATCAGCTTTTTGACAATGATCGCCGAATTTATGATGGAATTTATGTTGGAACTTCATATACAGACAAAGTCAAATAAGTAAAGCAATGAGGAAAAGTAAATGAAAATGCTAATGACAAATGATTGAAGACCTGCACAAAATATGGTCACAGGGAGGCAACATCGGTTTTATGGCACCATCAATTTTAGTCGTTTTTAGAACTAACACAGTACATCAACTAAGAAAGGCATTCTTCCAAAAACTCATGAATTCAAGATCAAGGAATTTTGGAACTATCCAGCACTAAAGCATTTTGAATATCAAAACAACCTAAAAAAAGGAAATTCTGCAACTCATGAATTCAAGATCAAGGAATTCTGCATCTTAATATGTTAAATTTTCTCCATAGTTTCAAGAAGGAAATTAAAAATAGATCAAAAAATTGAGATGATATGATTTTTTTTCCATATTAGTAGATCAACACTAAAGCTTTTAATTTGGGTAGTGCATCATCCGTTGAAATTCTGCATCTTCCTGAGCGCTATTTTCATCACCAACCTAAAAAAATATATACATTACGGATATGTTAAACTTGTTAATAATTAAGTAATAAACAATACTACTTACTTGACCAGTGCTAGAAGGTATCGAAGGATTCACCCGACTTCTAGAAGTGGTTGTTGTTGGTGTCAATGGGCAGCTAACAAGCTCCAAATAGCACTTCAAATTCACGACATCCATTAAAAGCTGCCTTATCTCTTCGAAACATGTGCGCACTTGGTAACCATCGACGATGCCCCAAATAACAAAATTTTCTACAATTTCTTAGCCATTGTGATTTAGTTTGCAAATTACAATTTTCACAAACATACTGGCCTTTTGTACTCCATCCTGATTAGTTTGCATATGCCGGGTAGTCATTAATTGTCCCAAACAATGCAGTGCATAGAGTGAACATCTGATTTTTTGATGCATCATATGTAGCCACACCATCATTCCATAATTCTTTTAACTCTTCAATAAATGGTTGAAGGTAAACATCAATTTTATTACTAGGCCCCTTCGGTCCATCAATTAGTACAGTAAGAAAGAGAAAAGATTGCGTCATGCACATCCATGGCGGCAAATTATAAGGAATTAAAACAACTGGCCACGTGCTATGAGCAACGGACATGGTTCTATATGGATTAAACCCATCAGAGGCCAAACCATGTCTAATATTGCGACATTCTGCAGCAAATTGAGCATAATCTTTATCAAACTTTTTCCAAGTTGGAGAGTCAGCTGGGTGCCTCATAGTATCATATATAGAACATTCCTCTGCATTCCATCGCATATAACTTACAATTATTGATGACATGAATAACCTTTTCAATCTCGGTGTCAAAGGAAAATATCTTACTTGTTTTGCTGGAATTTTTGAAATTGTATTTTGCATGTTATTTCCATTGTCATTTAATTGTTTGTATCGTGACTCGCCGCAAAACTCACAATTTTCAAGTGTAATATCATTTCCTTTAAAAATCATGCAATTATTGGGGCATGCATCACAAGTTTCGTAAGAAAATCCCAAATCTTTTGTAATATTTTGAGATTCATAATAAGACTTAGGTATTTTTATGTTCGGAAAAGCATCAATAAGGCACTCCAATAACCATGTGAACGAGATATCTAACCATCCATGCAAAACTTTACCTTGCAGTAATCTAACTATGAAAGACAATGATGTATACTTGACACAATTAGGGTACAATGGACACTCTGCGTCTTCAACAAGTTTTATAAATTTGGCATCTTCTTTGCTAGGACCATCTATTCTTGGATTGCTTGATGATGGTGGATTCTCATACAAACTAGCACCAATAGGTGGAATTCCAATTGCTTCATGAATCATCTCCATCATATCATCTCTAAAATCAGAACGCTGTTCATCCCCACGTCAAGATATAGAAGAATATGATTCCCCGTGAAGGGTCCATATCTTGTACTTGGATAAAAACCCATTTATAATTATATGTTCACGAGCAATGACCCTCTCCATCAAATAAGTATTACAACTTTTTTTTCAAGGGCAATGAATCCGAGTATCAAGACTATATGTTATATTTTGATATGCATAATCTAGAAACTTATCAACACCATGAATGTAATCAGATGAAGCTCTATTTTGCAAATAAATCCAACTTTTATCCATATTTTATGCCAAAGAAATCTACATAAATAAAATAAAAATTTAGGGTTATACAAATAGAGGTCGGAAAATAAAAATATATTAATTTGAGTTTAAATAATCTTTGACAAAGTAAAAAACAAACACACACATACACACATACAAAATCAAAAACACACACACATACATAATAAAAAACACACACACACACACACGTACACATACACAAACAAACAAACACACACACACACATACAAAATCAAAAACACACACACAAATAAACAATAAAAAACATACACACGTACACAAATAAACAAAAATAAACACACACACATACACATATAAACAATCAAACACACACACACACACACACACACACACACAATCAATAACACACACACACATATACACAATCAATAACACACACACACACACACACACACATACAAACACACACACACACACACACACATACACACACACATACACAATCAAAAAACACACACACCCATACACAATCAAAAAACACACACACATTCAAAAACAAAAAATCGCATATATGCGCATACACAATAAAACACACACACACACACACACACACACATATACACAAATACACACACACATACACATACACAATCAAAAAACACGCAATAAAAAAAACTACACACATACACACATACAAAATAAAAACACACACGTACACAAATACACAATAAAAAAACACACACACAAACATACACAAACATACACACATACAAAATCAAAAACACACACACACACATACACAATAAAAAAACACACACATACACTTACACATACACAAACAATCAAACACACACACACACACACACACACACACACACATAAACAATCAAACACACAAACACACACACACACACACACATACACAAATACATAATAAAAACATACACACAAAAAAACATACACACACACACACATACATACACACATATGTACAAATAAAAACCACACACACACACACATATATACAATAAAAACAAACAAACATTCATAATCAAAATCATGGATGCTCAAAATCAAAAAATTATTGCAATAAACATGCTAACATTGATGCACATTTTTTCCTTGCAGGAATAGGAACTGAAAGGCGAGGGAAGGAAGAAGGTGGGTGAAGGGCTAAGGGGGTTCTAGGGCAAATCCGTAATAAAACTCCTTTAAAAACAAAAAAATAAGTAGATGGAAAAAAATATATTTTCTAGGGCAAAATCGAAGCAAAAATAGAAGAAGAGGCATATCTACTGCGGATCGCCAATAGAGGAAGAACCACATACCGTAAATGGGGAGGGGGTTCGCCGGAGAATAGATGGGAGGAAGGATTCTCGACTAGGGTTCGCCGGAGAATAGATGGGAGGAAGGATTTGAGCTCGCGGCGAATCGACGAAAGAGATGGCTCCTGATTTCAGTTTTAGAATGAATCGCAGATGCTCTTGCCCTAATTATCGATTCCTATAATATTTATATATATAATAAAAATTTATTTAATATATATATATATATAATTTTTATAAACTATATAATAGTATTGTTTAGCCACTATTCCGTCAAGGCTATGGCTAATACTTAATTATTAGCCACGAAATATGATCCGTGGATAATACTTAACTATTAGCAACGAATTTTGACCCTAGAAAAAAAACGTGTAGCTAATACTCATTTTTCTAGTAGTGATGTCTAAGTGTTTTGGCATTGAGAATGCCTATGCTAATTTTTTTTTTTTGGCTAAGTCCACAGCTGATGACGTCAGCAAGTCAACATATTTCAAATTAGTGGCGGTATGGCTACAGTACGCGATAAATGTTGTTGCAGACCTACTGTACGACAGTTGGCGTTAAAGCAAAGTTGTTACTGGCCATTAATGATGTGGGGCCCACTACTCAAGAGCTGTTGGGACAAATTCAATAAAAGGAAAAGGCCTTTACAGAGAAAGACAGCTTTTTGAGGAAAGAGAATCAGTGGAAGTTCTTCTTCTTCGCCATTATTATGGAGCTGAAGAACAGGAAGCTCAAGTATACAAGATAGAGAGAAAAAAAGCTATTGGAATCAACATCTTCAACAACAAGATAGTTGGTGCCATTCTCACCTGCACCAGCAAGCAAGTTCAAAGTATTTTCTCTGAGCATAAGGTAGCATCCAAGGACCGACCCTTGCTCCAGGTTCTTTATAGTTCCAGCAACACAAGCACCTGAAGATCTTTGTTGGAAGCTGTGAAGAGAAGAAAGCTTGAAGAAGCAGAGATCTGAAAGAAGGCTCAGGGGACTATTCCTCAGGATTTAAAGTTATGGATGAATCACCTCAGCCTGGGAAAGAGAGAAGGGCACAACAGGGTTCTACAAGTTGTTTCCAGCATAAGGATACTTATTGCTGTGAAGAAGTTGAGCTAAGACTTCCTCATCTCAGGTAGCAGCTATATGTTATAGTCTCTTCACACCTCCAGCAGGAAAAATCCTTGCTGTTGTGAAGGAGAAGTTAGGACTGAGTATATCACAGTTCAAGTAAGGTAGACTCAGGAAATACTTTCCTGGAGTCAAAGTTGGGTTGAGTTTAACTCAGTCAAGGTAGATTGGGACAGATAAATTTCTCATGCGTCCAATCAATACTCTAACCCACATTCATGATGTAGGATCCAAGTGTGGATATGAGCTTTAGTGCTTAATTGCTTGAGGTAGGAGAGTTCTGCTCTCTGAGGTAGGATCCAAGTGTGGATCCAGTGTAGGGCCTTTTTGGCCTGAGGTAGGTACCTATTTGGTACTAAGCTGTAGGAGTGCTGCAGCACTCTGAGAGTAGGGACTTATGCCTGAAGTTGTAGGGCTAAAAAGCCTGAGCTGTAGGCTTTAGAGATAAGGCTGAGGTAGGTGGCTTGAGGGTCACTGAGTGTTGAAGCACCGCAGATCTCTGAGGTAGGATCCATTGTGGATCTGAGGTAGGGATGTCCTCCCAGCCTGAGTGTAGGGCTTAACATCCTGAGGTAGGTGGTTTTATAACCACTGAGTTATAGGCTTTTGTGGTTGAGAAGTAAGTCTTGGACGAGACTTAGAGATCCTGAGGGATCTGAGGTGTAAGCTCTTTGGAGCAAGTTTTAGAGAAGTCTATAGTCCAACAAGATAGTTGGATAGGTGGGAGGGAAAGTGGATGAACCCAATTGGGGAACCACTATAAAATCACTGTGTGCTTTTCTGTGTTGTTTTCCTTATGCATGTTATATACATCTTGAAAGCATAAAATAAATAAAAGCTAAAGCTCATAAATAAGAAACAAAAAAGAACTCAAAAAGAGACCAATAACCTATTCACCCCCCCCCCCTCTAGGTTATTGAGCTATCCTTGAATTAAATACTTTCAAGTGGTATCCGAGGGAGGTTACTCAAAAAGGATCTAACAATCTGAGTAGACCTCAAAGGATAACTAAATTTTTTGCATTGATGGGTTCAAAAGGGAACCATATGGAGTGGAGCTCATTGAAGTTTCAAGTCTGCAGTGAGAGCAAGGACCAAATTAGACTGTTGGTAGCTCTTTTAGATGATGATGTCTATGCAGATGCAAGAATGGAGATCAGGGCCCCTCTATCACACTCAGATAGTGACTCAGAGGTGGATGAAGTTGAGGAAGGTGAATACAGATGCTATGGGTTGATTGCTACACCTGAAGAAGAAGAATTCAACCAAGATATGCCTGGTACAGATCAAGTATAATCTCTGTCTAGTTCTTCTTATTGTTCAGGTTATGAGTCTAGATCAGACTCTGATGCTTCCTCATCAAGTGGTGATGAGAGTCCTCTATCAGAAGATGATATCAATCAATTGATTAAGAATCATGCTGCACTTCTGAAATCTTTCAAGGAAAGCAAGTGCTTGTTAAGAAACAAGCAGAGGAAATTGCTTCCCTCCAGTTAGCTACTTCCCAGCAAGATGAGACCTCATACTTGTTATCTCTAAAAGAGAGGGAAGTAGCTCATCTCAAGATCATGGTAGATGTCCATGTTGAGTCCATCAAATATAAGGACTCTAAGATCAAGGTTTTTGAAGAGAAACTTGAAAGGGAGAAGAGGATACTGGCCAATTTCTCTAAGATTCTATCAAGAGAAAATCTGAATCTGGGTGGATTACAAAAGTTATCCAATCTCAGAGGAGAGGCAAAGCTCCTGTTGTGCCTCAGTCAATCTTTCACACGGTAATTCTCCCTTCTCATAGGTATGACCAAGGCTGCATGCATGATCACTAGGAGAATGAGAATTCCTTTTGTAAGAATACCAGAGTATCTTACAATGGGAGAAGAAAGGGTAGGGGAATGAATTCCTTTATGGCTCCCAATGAAAAAGTACAAATGGCCCATACTGGACCATTTATATTTGGTGCATCAGCCCCAACTCACAAGGGTAAGGCAGTGGCTTTCACTCTAGCCCATCCTGCAAGGACTTAGACAAAGGGCCAGTCTACTAGTAAGCCTAACTTGGCTAGTTCTGATGATATAAACAACATGTCATCTGCAAAGAAGACAACTGTAAATACCACTATGGGCAAGCAAAGGAAGCTTGCTGGAAGAATAACCATCAGTCAGATCCTTCCTGAAAGGAACCTGAAGAAAGTTGATGCTCCTCTTCCGTCTATTCAGTCAGTAGTTAACCACACTGCAAGTTCTTCTTTCATATGCGGACTGGGTCGCCGACGACATCTTGTACCGTGGGACCCATGTTGTAATTCTGGTGAGAGGAAGGGACTGGGCGGCTGGAAGAAGCGGCCTCGCGAGAGGGAGACTGAGATTCCCCTACAGAGATGGGGCTCAGGGACCCCGACATCTCTTTCTTCTCCTTTGGGGCATTCTCCTTTTTTCCCTTAGGAAAACTCACAATATTCTTCATCTTTTTCCTAGGGCTGGAGCGAGAGGGAGAGGCGCCTTTGGCGGTCCACTTCTTAAGGGAAGGTTCCAAGGACTTTTTCGCCGCCTTGGCCGTCATACTGGCGAGAACGAGACCCTTAGTAGGCTTAGCATTTCTCCTATAAGGGGGATGGACTGGGATGTTCCGCTATCCTAAATAAGTAATTGGGCGATAAGATGGCGAGACGAAATGACAAACGCGAGACAAAAGGAAAGCAAGCGTACCTTCGCCAGGAAGTACTGGAAGTAGCGAGTCAAGGCCCTTCCTTAGGAAATGAACCTCGAAGTTCTTGCCCACGAAGAAATCAAAAAAGAAGCTTATCAGTTGCACCCACCTTTGGGGATACATAGAATACCTCGGGAGGCGACACAGGCGTGAGCAGGACACCCCCCAAATTCCCGCGGATGAAGATAAAGCGGGTGAGCCAGTGATGATTCTTTTTGGGCGTCTCACATACCTTGATACCTTGCCCAGTGAAATAGGAGATGTCGCCGGCGTTGGCGTAGTAGATGAACATCTTGCGGAAGACCGTCAAGCTAAACTCGATGTGCTCCCAACGCATATAGCTGGCGAAAGCAACTAACACCGAAATGGCATTCAGGTTTAGTTGTGTTGGGACTGCACCAAAGTACTTCAGGACCTACTTTACCTCCGGCCAGAGAGGAAGTGTCAACCCCGCCTCAAAGTGCGGGACGGGGAAGGCGAGTTCTCCCGGATAGAAGGTGTTGATCACCTCGCCGACCTTTGGGGGTCGCAATTCGAACCCCTCCCTCAAGAACTCGCGTGCAAAGTTATTGTAGTCTTCTTCAGAGATCTTGCCAGGAGGAAAGTCATGGTCGGTAAACCTTTTCCCACAACGGCTGCTCCCCTCTCCCTCATCGGCTTTCTTCTTTCTCATTTGTGGCGAGACGGTCGGAGGCGAGACGATTGAAGGGAGAAAATAGTGAGAAGAAGAGTCGGCAAGATGGTCGATGGAGAAAGGAGCGAGATGAAGTGAAAGTGAGAGCATTAAGCAAGACGGAGGGAGCAAAAGGGCAAGGTCTGGAACGCAATAGGGATAAGAGCACGGGTATCCCTTCGATCTGTTGGCCGGGGTATTTATAGCGGATATGGTCAGTGGAGAAAATGGGTGGGAAAAATATACTGAGGAAGGGGGAGAGTCTGTCGATGTTTCATACTCTCTCTCTTGGCCTCGATTCGTGCAGCCCAGCACGGGCTTTCTCAGCAAGATAGAACAGGAAAAGCGAATAACAGTGAATAAAATGAAATTTACTGAGCCTAACTATGTGATAAATACTAAGTATTATGTAAATAAACATGATAAACAATAATTATTAAATTGTCCCATCCCGCACAAGGCGGGCAGCATGTTCGCATGGCCTAAGCTATAGGTGAGACGACAACATAATATATATTACAGAATCTTGAATAAAATTGAAAGAGCGAGACTATTAAACTGGCGAGACAAGGCAGAAGTTATTCAGTTCTTGTTCCATTTCCAACGCCCTCCACCGCGAGACCTCGCACATGGGGGCCGGCTAGGGAGGTAAAAGCGTGAGCATCGTCGACACCACGGAGCGCGAGACGAAGTTACTGGTCGACCTCATTTAAGATTGCGTGAGGGTCGATCTCATCTATCTCAATGTCAGCGTCGATCTCTGAGGACAGGCGAGCACATTCAATTTCCAGCCTGTCGATTCGCCTGTTGGCAGCTTGCTTATCTTGTTCCAACTCGTGGATAATACGCATGTGTTTCCGAAATATCTCGGCAGTCCTACGCTTCATCTCCAGAGGGTCCATAGGGTCGCCCAGGTAGTATTCAATCTCGTTTAGGGGAGGAGGGGGTGAGACGACGAGCTGCCTAGAAAATTCCTCTGTGGGCAAGTCAACCTGGGTGCCTGCGTAAGGAGACAAAGGGCGGAGTGAGAGGGGTTCTCGCAGAAAGGCTTGGAAGTGGCGAGTGAGAAATAAGAGCGAGAGGGAAGGTTTTTACCGGGATGGCGAGAGGTCCCGACGACCTAAGAAGGGTCAGCATTCTTCATGTTTGGAGGAGTAGATGGAGGAGTGGATGGCTGAGGCGAGTCGGATTCCTGGTGGTGGACGACAGTGTTATCCCGTGGGCTTTCCGGTTGGTGTTGAGGTGCAAGATCTCCCTGACAAAGAAAATATTAAATAAGAAGATGTAGATAAAGGAAAAATAGGGATAGAAGAAAAAATTTACCTCTCTCTCTCTAGGAGATGCGGGAGGGGGAGGGGCAGGGATTGCCAAAGAAGTGCGAGTGGGATCCTTAGCCGAGAAGGAGGGGCCATCAGTCTTAACTTTCTTTGGGCGAGACGACAATGTTGGTAAGGAGTCAGGCGTGCAAACCAAAGCTGGGGCTAGGGCGGCCATGTTGGCTTTATTTTGCCTGTGCACCATCGCGAGGCGCTCGCGGAAGCTTTGGCTATGAGACATGACTACAGTAGAGAAAAGGAAGGAAGAAGTAAGGAAGAGGGGAACCCTCTACGAAGGGTGGGAATCATGTATTTATAGGCTCCGGTGGAGGGACCCACGAAAGATTCTCTCATAAATACACGTTAATGACACGAGCCTTGGTTGGAATTTATTTTGGAGCTTGAGGTAACCTCGAAAAGAGCGGGGATTGTGTACAACCTCGGGATCACAGGAGCAGAAGGCTCCAGGAAAAAAGGGGAGAAATCGAGATGGGTTTATGCAGAAGGCTATTCGATAGGCGAGAGCTGACTTGCTAGGCGAGTGGGTCCCGGGGAAAGGGCCACTCGCAGGGCGAGGGCCACTCACTAAGCGAGAGGGGCCCATGCGAGAGCCGCTCTCTAGGAGAGAAGGGCCCCAAGAGAGTGCCACTCTCGCGGGGCGAGAGCCGCTCTCTAGGCGAGAGGGGCCTAGGGAGGAGAGCTCTCACCCGCGAGACATCGCTCTCGCCGAGCACTGATTCGGCGAGCGGCCTGGCACCGGTTCAGTGGTTGGTTGAGTGTCGGTTTAGTTGGAAGGTGGTTTACCTTTTAGCCCCAGGTGATTTTACACTTTTTCCCTTGGTGGTCTGCATATAGAACTTCAGAATAGTGGAGTTTGGCTGTTGGCAGACCCCACCAAGGATATTTTGGTAATTTCAGGTCGGTTCAGTTTGGTTATTGGCAGTTCAAACTCAGAGGCTTATAAATAGACTGGTAAGGTGCCTGGTAGAAGGTTGTTGACCCTTCTTCTTCTTCCACTAAGGAACCTAGCTCAACACTGGTTAGGGAGGGGAAGAATCTTTAGTTCTTCCGGGTAAGTGGTGGGTCCTCCGAGCTGAAGCCTACAGTTTGTTTCTTTGAGACTCTTGTCCAGGGAGGAGTTTGGGAAGAGTAGGTGTGAGCTGCAACTTTAGATCCAAACTCTAGGAGAAGTCAGTTTACTGGCTTTAACAGAGCTCAGCTTGGGTCTCGTCGAGCTGGGCTCGACGTTCGTTGATCAGGTTCAGAGTAGGATAGCTCTCGCACAAGAGCAGGCGAGAGCGTTCGCGCCCGTGTAAGCGGTTCGTCGAGTAGAGCTCAAAGATCGCCAAAGACAGGACGGGATTCGACCGAGACATACTCCTGCCCAGGGGCGGGTGAGAAGGATCGCACCCCACGAGGGCGGGAGCAGGCACAGTCTGTGGCATTCTTCAATATCCTTTTAGCTCCCGCCTGGTGAGGGCGGGAGAGTTCTCGGCAATTAGTAAGCACGAGAGCCTTCAGTTCTCGGCAGGAAGGCTCCCGTCGGGTAAGGCACAGGGTGAAATTACCCCGATGCCCTCAGGTAAAATTACTTGTATACCCCCAGGGTCTGCATTTAGCTCTTCAGAATAGCGGAGTTTGGCTGTTAGCAGACCAGACATGGGTTATTTAGTAATTTCAAGTCAGCAAAGGCTATATATAGACCCACAGGGCCTCCTTAGAAGGCAAGCTTTCATATTTTCCTAAGATCTTCTAGTGCTTGCTGAGGAGCTCCTAGCCCAGCATTTGGCTTTGGAGGGGAAGCGCTCAGAGATCTTCCGGGTTAGAGGTGAGAGCTCATAGCTAAGGCTTTGAGTCGATTTCTGGTCCTTTACTGCCAGTCAGAGGTTAGAGCTTGGGAGAAGTAGGTGTTGACTACACCCATTATTTTGAACATTCGTTGAGGCCAAATTTTGTCTTCAACAGTTCTGGTGCGGTGAGCATGGAAGGTAGCCAATACAAGAAAATCTTGAGTTGAGTCCTATGGTAAAACGCCCCGAAACTCAAAAGAGGGACGGGTGGTGTTTTGAGCCAAGTTTGGGACTTGGTAGAGGTCACACAGCATGGGACACGGGCGTGTCCTAGGGGCATATCGTGCTCGGATTTGGCGATGGTCGAGTGGTCGACAAAATTGAAGTCGATGAGCGTCGAACAACGAACATGGCCTGGGATATAGGTGTGTCCCAGGCCATGTCCTACTCGGGTTGTTAGCCGATTTGTGTTGGGGGAGCGACACGGCCTGAGCCCAGGCATGTTCGGGTCTGACACGGGTGTGTCAAATTTGACACGGGCGTGTCGAATACCCATGTTCTCCTCGGGTTGGTGCTGGACCTGTGTCGATGGAGGAACACGCCCAACTATATGGGTGTGTACTGGATGACACGGGCTTGTCGAGTGTCCATGTTCTTTTCGGGATGCGATAGTTTCGGTGACGTATGTGGCATACGTCCTTGGTCACGGGCATGTCGCAAGCCGTGTTCGGCCTAGGAAGTTCATATTAAGTGCGAATCATTGCCATCCATTTCCTTATTTTGAGATCCAACGGCTCAGGGCTGTTCTTATTGGGTTATACCCAGGAATAGGGCTTAGAAACCGTTTTTATTTCGTGTTCAATCTCTTTCTAAGTTCTAGAGAGAGGGGAGAGCAAGGAGGAAGAAGGAAGAGTGATCTAGTCGCCGGAGGAGATTCGAAGCGCCAAATCACAAGCTGAGTCCTGATCTACAGAGGCGAGATCGTCGCGGTGCTTTCCATCTGTATAGATTTCCATGGTGCCAAAGAGGAATGCTAGGGAAACGATTCTCTTCTCGAGCATGTGAAGCTCTCCTTCTTTTGCATAAGGAAACCCGCTCCCACGAGTGTGCGGTGAGTGTGCGGTGTTCCTTGGGGTAGATGTTAATAGTCCCCCTTATTTGCATGTAGAGTCCGAAATCGAGTTACGGACATAGGCCTGGTGTGTGAAGCCTACCCGGACAAGTTGGTCTGGATTAGTGATGTTTTATTATGCATGATTAGCCGGAGAAGACTCCATGCCTTTGGTTATTTTCTGGTTTTCTATGCGGTAGATTGCAATAGGGAGTCTGTGGGATTAACTCCAAGGTGCACCCGGAAAAATGGGCGAAAATGCATTTCTGCCAACTTGGCGGCCAGGGTGCCAGCCTTGAACATAACTGGGTTATGTGCATGTTTTATCGTTTTGGGACTCGGGGAAGCTTGACCCGCGCATATGGCTTTTGACGTTGCGGTGTGAGCAACGGGTTAGGCGGACCCATACCCGCTCTGTGTCATTTGGTTAAAGAGACCTAAAGTACATGGTACATACCGTTGGCATAGATGGAGGGTCTTAGGCTTAGGCCAGAAAGACTAAAATGCTCACAAGTATTGCCGTTCAAGGGACGGTGGTGAGATCGCGGTTTTGACCGGGTTCACCGTGTAAGTGCCTTAAGAGCACGGGGTGTGCGGCCATGTGTGCATGCACCTGTGATGTTATGATTATTCGCTATATTGCTTATTATGCTAATAATTGCAGGGAAGGAGCATCGCCGCCCCGAGTTTGGGGGCGGGATCATTATAATTTGGTCAGCTTTAGCTAATCGTTACTTTTGTTTGCCACCGTTGCGGTGAATTGTGCTTGCAGGTGCTGCAGAGACAAGCGGCAAATAGTGGGCCAAAGCCCTTGTTGCTGAGCCAGCCCTTGAAGGCCTTGTTGCTGAGCCAGCCCTTGAAGGCCTTGTTGTGTTTACTTGCTTTAATTCATGTGTGACCGGCCTGCGAGCCGAAGTATGGAAGACATTGTTTAAAATTTAGTGAACTTTTGTAAGTCCATAAGGCCAGTACTTCGTGTACTTTGTAATTTCATTCCTGTTGGGGTTAGTTAGTGGGCATTCATGCTTGTGGCTGGGTTCTTATTTCTTGCAACTTAATAAATTACTTCCGTTAGATGCTCTATGTAGGACGTTACAATTGGAAGAATGGTTTCAATGTGTAAACCTTCGGTCTGTCAGTGGTATATGGTGTCAGGCCCCGGTCGGACCTACTGTTATATGCTATGTGACGGATATGGGTGTTACAATTTGGTATCAGACTACCGGTTTCGGTCAGGCTTAAATGAATTCGTGGACGAATTCACTTTA
Organism: Platanthera zijinensis; assembly: GCA_039513925.1. Taxonomy (NCBI): domain Eukaryota; kingdom Viridiplantae; phylum Streptophyta; class Magnoliopsida; order Asparagales; family Orchidaceae; genus Platanthera; species Platanthera zijinensis. The sequence goes on along the minus strand of CM077078.1, from coordinate 287,957,474 downwards.
AGGGGTGGTGAGAACATGTGTGTGCGTCATCGTTATAACATGAAAAGAACCCATGAATGTCCACTTAAGAATGAAAATACACATGTTTGAGGAACCTGCGTGTTCCTATAATTGTTTTTTGCAATTTTGTTTGGTCGCTTAATGGTGTTTTGTACAACTACAGGTGACCAGGTGTGGTGCAAGGCTGTTAGAACGTCCAGTTTTGAGGCAAGAAGCGCACCAAACGATGCGCCGACATCACCTCCTTTGGATGAGACCATACGATTGGTAGCTAAAGTAGTGTTTACGATGATTAATGCATAGCCTGCGAGGCATATGCAGTAGCTTACCCCGGCTGTGGAGTAAGTACCGCTCCAAGCGACGGAACAAAGGAGAGTGGAGCAGGTTGTGGTGGAGACAATGATGCATAGGAGAGCAATGGAGAAACAACTCAAACATGTTATGGGCTTTAATCCTCCAGTGTTCTCGGGGATGGGAACCCCAACCCAAGCGGAGGATTGGATCTCCAGAGCTAAGAGAGTCTTGATAGCTACAAAGACAAGAGAGTGGCAGAAGACCACTATTGCCACTTTCTTGTTGGATGGCGACGCAAGACTGTGGTGAGAAGGTTTGGATTTACACCATTTGAGGGGTAGAAAACTTACTGATGTCTCGATAGAAGAATTCTCGAGACTGTTCTTAGCTCGATACCTCCCCTCGGCTCAAAGGATTGCATTGGAGAACAAGTTTCAGAAGTTAGTGCAGGGAGAGAGTAGCGTGAATGAGTACCTCCACGAATTTACACGTTTGGGTCGGTATGCAATTGCTACTTTCGCTGATGAGGAGCGAAAGACAACCGATTCTATGAAGGTCTGAGGGATGACTTAAGACTACTGCTCTCAGGGCCGATCACGCAGGGCTTCTTGAACCTGGTCAACACGACCCGGTCTTTGGAGAAAGATTTGAAGAATATGCATGCAAAGAAAGACTCCAGTGTTAAGAAGACAGAGTTCAAGGTGCCGACTACCTCAAAGTCTGGGTATCGTATGTTCTTTAAGAAGGCTAGAACTTCGGGTCCAGCTCCTTCTTCTGATGCTTCAGGAGTGACCACGGGCCGAACCATGAGCACTTGCTTTACTTGTAGGAAGCCGGGGCACTTTGCCCGTGACTGTTGGAGCGGACGTCCAAAGTCCGAGAGGAAGCAGGGAGCAACTTACGAGGAAAAGGGCAAGGCGGTGGAGTCAACCGCATTCCATTATACTCCGACTCAACCAAGAGTCTACAATCTTGTCCAGCAGGAGGCCATCAAACAAGCGGATGTGGTGATAGGTACGGTTTAAATTTATAGCAATTTAGCTTTAAATACTATTACCTTGTACTTGTTAGCTTATTACTGTTTGTATAGGCTTTGTTCTGATTTATGATAATCCGGCGAGAGAACTCTTCGATACGGGAGCTTCGCACTCCTTTTTGTCCGAAGCTTTCATATCGCTCATCGGAGTCCCCTCTTCTATGGCAAAGGACAAATTGGGCGTGTTGTTGCCGAATGGGTGTTCTATGCGTGCGAACAGTGTTTTTGCCGTAAAGATTCGTATTGGGAGTCAGGAGTTCGACTTGCTAGCGTCGTTACTGCAACTAGTAGAGTTTGACGTCATTTTTAGTATGGACTGGCTTTCGGAGCAGAAGGCATACATAGATTGCAATCGTAAAGAAGTCAAGTTAGGAGCTGACCGGGAGACAACGTTTGTTGGTTTGAAGGGGTCGAGCAAGACCTTAATGTCTGCTCCTCAGGTGGTCATGGCAGTTCGTGATGGTGCAGAGTTGTTCTTCATGCTAGTGGAGGCTTCAAAGCCTAAGCCCAATTTGGGTAGCATCCCAGTAGTGTGCGAGTACCCTGACGTGTTCCCGAACAATCTTCCCGGAGCCCCACCCCAGCGGAGATCGACTTCACGATTGAGCTAGTGCCAGGTGCCAAACCTATGTCACGCTCTCCTTATAGGTTTGCACCTAAGGAAATGGCGGAGCTAAAGGTTCAACTTGAAGAGTTGTTGGAGCAGGGTTATGTGCGTCCAAGTTCGTTGCTTTGGAGCGCACCGATCCTCTTTGTCAAGAAGAAGGACGGAAGTTTGTGGTTCTGTATCGACTATAGAGAACTGAACAAGTTAACGAAAAAGAACAAGTACCCGATCCCAAGGATTGATGATCTATTTGATCAGTTAGTCGGATCATCAGTGTACTCAAAATTGGATCTCAAGTCCGGTTATTATCAGCTAAGAATAAGGGAAAGTGATATCCCAAAAAAGGCGTTCAACATGAGATATGGGCATTTCAAGTTTACGGTTATGCCATTCGGGCTGACTAATGCGCCATCAGTGTTCATGGATCTGATGAATAGAGCATTCAGGGAGTACTCAGACCACTTTGTGATCGTATTTATCGACGACATATTGGTGTACTCGCAGTGCGAAGAGGATCAATCCAAGCATCTGCACTTGGTTTTGGAGATGTTGAGGAGGAACTAACTATAGGTAAAGTTATCCAAATGCGAGTTTTGGTTACCCTCAGTAGCGTTCCTTGGTCGCATAGTTAGTGGAGAAGGTATTGCGATGGATCCGACAAAGATAGTTGCGATACGCGAGTGGCCTGTGTTGTCTGCGGTAGCGGAAGTCCGTAGTTTTCTGGGCTTGCCAGCTATTACAGGCGCTTCGTAGAGAACTTCTCGTGGATAGCGTTACCTCTCACGACTTTGACAAGGAAATATCATGTTGATGTTAGTGATCGGGCGGTCTGGCGGCCTATCTTGGCAGATTGAAGGCCGCGCGGTCTAGCAGTTTGTCTCTGGTGGCTTGGAGAGCGAGCGGCCTAGCGGTCTCCCCTGGCGGCTTCTCTCTCTCTGGTGGTAGCCGAGCGGTTAGCCCTTCTTATTTAACCGCACGGCTTGTGCGGTTTGTTTTGTGTATAGGCCGCTTAACCTGTAAATTTTTAGTCCCACATCTCTTATTTGTATTCTCTCTTCTCTCCTCCAATCTATAAAAGGGATGTCATACCATTGTAATAGATACCTTTTTCAGATAATAAAATTTCTGTTAAACCTCTCCGGTTTGTTTTTTGTTCGTTTTTTACACGGTATCAGAGGACTCGATTTCTCCTCCTGATTCTGGGTGCCTTCTCTGACTGTCGCGACCTGTCCGCGCGGCTTGCTTCTTCTTTTCGCGACCTATCCTCACGGTCTGTCTCTTCGGCCTGCTTACGTCCTGTTCGCATGTCCTCTTCCTCTCCGTGTCGTTGCCCTTAGTGTGCGCGACCTCCTTGTTTCCCCTTTCTTCGCATTGCGACCTGTCCTTAGTCGTCGCACCCTCTTCTCTAGTCGTCGCAACCTGTTGCCGCGACCTGTTGTCGTGTTTGCCTTCCCGCGGACCTTTCTCTGTTCACGTGGTCTTCTCCTTTCTCAGTTCGTGCGGGTTGCTTTCTAACCGCACGACTTCTTTCCCTCTGCTTGGTTCTACGGCTTGGTCATGGTTTTTCTGACAGCTGGTGTCTTTCATCGTGACCGCTGTAGCTCTTTTTCTTCTAACCGCTGTGATTTCTTGCACACGGTTTTCTTGCCTAACCGCCCGGTTTCATTCCTAACCGCATGGCTTCCCGTTGTTTTCTCATATGGCTCTCTCTGATGCTTCTACTGCCACCACTCCTGTCACCAATCCGGCTCCGCCTCTTCCTCCTACTCCTTCCGGGAACCTTGGCACCATTTTTAAACTTGTCGGCTCCAACTACCTGGATTGGAGCGTCTCCTTCATATTTCTCCTTCCCTCACAACGCAAATGCCATCATCTCATTGATGACCCTCCGCCCACCACTTCACCTCTCTTTGATGAATGGGATGCGAGTGACACACTTGTGCATACTTGGCTCGCTAACAGCCTCTCCGATGAATGCCTCCCCGTTATCCGTCATGATGAGACGGTCAAGGCCGCTTGGCTTCATCTTGCCGCTCTGTACTCAAAGGGGGCTCAGACGTCCTGCATCTATACGTTGTATGCGGACCTCTTTTCCCGTCCTAATTTATCCCATGCTGTTGCCTACCAACAGGTTCAGGCTCTTGGGACTGAGATTCTTCAGAATCGCCCCTTTTATGCGAATTTGGCTCAACAACACAAGCATTTCCTGGAGCTTCTGGTTGTGTGTTATTTGCTCCGGCTTCCTGATACTTATGATATAATCCACTAGCAATTTCTGGGTGAGGCGGAATCCCCTACCCTAGATGCCACTGTTGCCCGCATCGCTGCTATCACCTCCCTTATTCAGCACCCCCTTCTGCCTGCTCCCTCTCCACCGGACAACTATGCTCACCAAACTCAGCGGAGTGGCTCTGGTAGCCGCAGTCACCCGTCTGGCGGACGTGCTCCTTCCCGCTACCTCTGCTCTCACTGTGGTCGCACCGACCACACTATAGAATGCTGCTGGACAAAGCATCCCCATCTTCGCCCCTCCGGTGACTCTTCTGCCTCCTCTTCCAATCCGTCTGCCTCTATGGTTACATCATCAGGTAGTGCCCACGTGGTGACTCAAGGTAAATGGCTTATCGAATCTGGTACAACTAATCATATGATGGGCAATCCTCAGTGCTTCTCTCTCCTCGAATAACATGATCGGTTGCTTCCTATCCTCTTTGCAGATGGTTCTCCCTCCCCGGTTCATGGGTCGGGAGTCGTTCATGTTACTCCGTCTCTTCGCCTAGCGGACACTCTTTATGTGCCCAAGTTTTCGTGCAATTTATTGTTGGTTACTTCTTTTTGCAAGCAGCTTCAGTGCTCTGTGACGTTTACTCCTACTTCTTGTTCTTTTCAGGATCCGAGCTCCCACCGGACGATTGCTACTTGGACTGAGAGTGGCGGCCTCTACTTCCTCGACAACGTTTCCGCCTTATCCGCCTTCTCCTCCTCTTGTACGGATCTTCTCCAGTGGCTTCTCCGTCTCGGTCATCCTCCTCCACTGCTTCTACATCAGATTCTGCCCCACCTCCCTCCTTCCAGTACTCCTCTCAACTGCGACGCTTGTCAGCTTGGCAAGCATAACTGTTCCTCTTTCCCGCCGAAGCAAGGTCGGGGCTCTACCCGTCCGTTTGATCTAGTCCACTCCGATGTCAGGGGACCTGCTCCTACCCTCACCATTGGTCGGGGTAATTCTTATTTTGTAACCTTTATTGATGATTTTTCTAGATGTACTTGGGTGTATCTCTTACGAGATCGCTCTGAAATTTTGGATGTATGGATCTCCTTTTATCAGTTAATTAAAACTTAGTTTAATGTTTGTATTAAAACTTTTCGCTCCGAGAATGCAAAAGAATATTTGAGTCATGCGTTCACCTCTTTCTATGTGAAGCATGACATTATTCATCAGACTAGCTGTGTTTATACCTCCCAACAAAATGGGATGGCGGAACGCAAAAACCATCATCTCCTCGATGTCGCTCGTACTTTAATGACCTAGATGCATGTTCCTCTCTCCTATTGGGGCTATGCTGTTCTCCTTGCCTGTTACCTCATCAATCGCATTCCATCCACCATTCTCCACGGGAAAACCCTATTCTCCATTCTGTATCCGGGAAAGGAGCCTTTCCCTCTCCCTCTCCCTCTCCGCATCTTTCGGTGCACTGCCTTCGTGCATGCCCCATCTGCCACCCGGGATAAGCTCTCCCCTCGCTCCACCAAATGTGTCTTTCTGGGGTACTCTCCTACTCAGAAAGGCTACTTTTGCTTTGACCCCATTCTTCGTAATCAGTTCGTCTCTACTGACGTCACCTTCTTCGAGAATGCCTCCTACTTCTCGGATGACCCCTCTACTTCTCTCCCCCCAGATTCTGATACTCTTACTGTTCTTTTCGTCCCCTCATCTCCTACTGCGAACTCCACCCCCACTCCATCTCTGTCCGCTCCTCTCCCTCCTCCTCTCTCTCCCTCCCCTTCGCCACCATCTCCCTTATCTCCGCCGCTATCGCTCTCTACTCCCGGGCCAGCTCTCTCTGCCACGGATGCTCCGGATACCGAGGGATCCGCCGACCTGGATCTTCTAGTGGCTCTTCGCAAAGGGGTGCGGACGTGTACTCTACACCCACTTACTACTGTTGTTTCATATGATCGCCTTACCCCTTATCACAGGTCCTTTGCACTAGCTATCACATCCACTTCCACTCCCCGTTCCTACCAGGAGGCCCTTGATATCCCTCATTGGAAGATGGCCATGGATGAGGAAATGGCAAGCCTCACTAAGCGGGGTACCTAGACTCTTGTTCCTCCTCCCTTCGGTACTGATGTGGTTGGCTGTCGTTGGGCCTTTGTGGTCAAATTTTGCCCCGACGGCACTGTCGATTGTTATAAGGCCCGCCTTGTTGCTAAGGTCTTTACTCAGACATATAGGGTTGATTACTTTGACACCTTCTCTTCTGTGGCTCGTCTCAATACTATCCGAGTCCTTCTCTTTGTGGCTGTCAATAGAGATTTGCAGATTTTTCTGTTGGATGTTAAGAATTCCTTCATTTATGGTGATCTTCAGGAGGCCGTCTACATGGAGCAACCTCCTGGGTATGTTGCTCAGGGGGAGACACGGGTATGTCGGCTGAAGAAGGCAATCTATGGCCTCAAGCAGAGCCCTAGAGCTTGGTTTGACAAGTTAAGCGGCATCGTGGCAGCCGTTGGGTTTACGCGAAGCTCTGCTGATCACTCGTTATTCATTCGCAAAACCTCCTCGGGTCTGGTGGTTCTTGCTGTGTACGTTGATGATATTCTTCTCACTAGCGATGATCAGGAAGGGGTAGCCTTGATAAAGCGGCATCTTCGTCAACATCTGGTCACGAAAGATATGGGCTCTCCGAAGTACTTTCTTGGGATTGATATCTCTCAAAATCCCAACTCCTTAGTCCTATCCCAACGTAGGTATCCTCTTGATCTATTTAAAGAGGAAGGATTGACTAGAGCAAAACCTGTCTGATGCCCCATGATAACTGGAGAAGATAATACCTGGACAGATGATTTGCCTCCTCTTTCAGATGTTACGCGGTATAGGCGTCTGGTTGGTAAGCTCATATATCTCACAGTGACTAGGCCCGACATTTTCTATATTGTGGGCAAGGTGAGTCAATTGATGCAATCGCCTAGGGAGTGCCATCTACAGTCTGCCTTGCGGATCTTTGAGTATGTCAAAGCAGCACCTGGGAAGGATTACTCTTTCAGAAGAATGGTCATCTGAGGGTTGAAGCATACTCAGATGTGATTTACGCTGATGACAAAGGGGATCGCAAGTCAACCTCGGGTTTTTGCACCTTTGTTGGGGGAAATTTTGTGAGCTGGAAGAGCAAGAAGCAGTCTGTTGTTTCCAGGTCTAGTGCAGAAGCAGAGTATCGAAGTATGGCATCGACCACTTATGAGTTAAAGTGGTTACAAGCGCTCATGATGGATTTAGGAGAGGTCTACAACCATCCTCTACCTATGTTCTATGATAACAAGGCTGGCATATACATCTCCAAAAATCCGGTATTTCATTAAAGAACGAAGCACATTCAGGTCGACTGTCATGTCATTCGTGAGGAGATTTTGAAGGAACAAATTTGCACTCCCTTCGTCACTTATAATAAAGAGTTTGCTGACATCTTCACCAAGCCAGTGTCCGCCTCGTTTCTTCATATTTGTGACAAGCTGGGCATGATATATATATATGCTCCATCTTGAGGGGGAGTGTTGATGTTAGTGACCGGGTGGTCTGGCGGCCTGTCTTGGCGAATTGAAGGCCGCACAGTCTAGCAGTTTGTATCTGGCGGCTTGGAGACCGAGCGGCCTAGCGGTCTCCCCCGGCAGCTTCTCTCTCTAGTGATAGCCGAGCGGTTAGCCCTTCTCATCTAACCGCGCGGCTTGTGCGGTTTGTTTTGTGTATAGGCTGCTTGTCTTGTAAATTTTTAGTCCCACATCTCTTATTTGTATTCTCTCTTCACTCCTCCATTCTATAAAAAGGAGGTCATACCTTTGTAATAGATACCTTTTTCAGATAATAAAATTTCTGTTAAACCTCTCCGGTTTGTTTATTGTTCGTTTTTTACAGATCAGAAGTTTGTTTGGACGCAGGAGTGCTTGCAAACTTTTGAAAAGTTGAAGGGTCGGTTGACCACGACGCCCGTGCTAAGTTTGCTGAGTGGGACCGAACGCTTTGAGATCTACAATGATTCTTCGGGCAGTGGTTTGGGCTGCGTGCTGCTGCAGCATGGAAGTGTTATAGCCTATGGCTTGCGTCAGCTGAAAGTGCATGAGAGAAATTATCCGTTCGACGACTTGGAGTTAGCGGCTGTGATTTTTGCTCTGAAGTTGTGGAGACATTATTTTTACGGCATAAAGGTCGATATTTATACCGACCATAAGAGCCTGAAATACCTGTTATACTAGAAGGATTTGAATATGAGACAGCGGAGATGGATGGAGTTCCTGGGGGACTATACACTCAAAATTCATTATGTGTCCGGGAAAGGCAATGCAGTTGCGAGTGCGTTGAGTCGCAGGGCTCCCGCATAAGCCAACTGGTTGTCGGTTCATGACGAGCAGTTGATTTGGGAGTTATAAGCGTTAGATATCTCTTGTGTTTACAAGCAGACTAGCGCATAAGCGCTATTGAACTGGATGGAAGTTCATATTGGGTATTGCAACAACAATAACCTAGATTTGCAAGAAGTCACCCTTGAACTAAGATGAATTAAGTTGTATTTGATATTCTGTTTTAGTTATGTGTTTGCAGGATTCTATTGTTAAGTGTAGACCAATGTCAGTCTACAGTGGGTCATAAACACAGGACCATACAATTTAATCCCTCATTGTGTGATCCAAGGTGTTGACTCATGTGTAGCCTCTCTATTGGGATACACTTCATATTCAAGCACTTGGATCAAAGGATGACATGTTAGTGATGAGGATTTTCAAAAGAAATATTTTCTTAAAAACAGAAATTCTCTAAGTCCATTACTCGAGTAATCCTTTAGTTCTCGAGTAGTAAATATTAGAGATCTTGAGTAATCAGTCGCATTACTCGAGTACTATCCTTAGTTCTCGAGTAGTACTAACTTAGTTCTCGAGTAACTAAGTTTAGTTCTCGAGTAGACTCTTTCTCTACTTCTCGAGTATTCATTTGATATCTCAGAAAATTTTCTAAGTGTAGTTCTCGAGAACAACCCTTAGTTCTCGAGAAATGCTATTCTTTATTCTCGAGAAATTTTCTTTCTATCGAGAAATCAACTCCTATTCTCGAGTAATCTTTTCGAGAATCAGAAATATTTTTCTAAGTTCACTTCTCAAGAAGTTCAGTCTAGTACTCGAGAAGTTCAGTCCAGTACTCGAGAAGTTTTGTCCAGTACTCAAGAAGTTCAAGGCAGTACTCGAGTACTCAATAGTAAAAGCATTGAATGTCGAGAGATGTCTCAACGCCATTTTTATCTGGATTCTTCAAGTCTAAAAGTGTTGAGAGCGTTGAATGCTAAGACCTTACTCAACGCCATTGGCTGCCTTATCTCGCTCACTCGAGAAATGAAGTTCATTTTTTGCAAAATTTCTGTTAAGTCCAGATTGACGGGATTTTCAAATCATATGATGTGATTGGTCGACATGTATGTCATTAAGACTAATTATGACCGTTAGAGAGATCCTATATAAGGTCATGTCAATCGACTAACCCTAAAACCAAGAAAGAAGGATCTACACGCTGTCATAATTTCTCAAGTCACTGAATCCTCTCTCTGTCTCTCTTTACAAAACGAGACCCGCCTCCGCCGCTGATCTTCATCGTGCAAGAGTTAGGGTTTCCGATTCAAAGGATTCAGACAAAGATTGATTTCCTGATCGTGATAGTTTCTCTTTCTCCATCAACATTCCAATCGGCTAAAGTCAAAAGGAAATCTTCAGATCTCGTTCTAGCCGTGAGTTCTTCTTCAACCAAATCTGATAAAGCCGCAACACTCAAAGAAGAAGATCCAGCCAGAAAATTTCAAGATTCGAAGATCATTTATTTTTATTTTCATTTTTGTATTATCAATTCTTGTAGGAGATTTTTCTCCGAGTTATAGGAAGTTTTACCTTCCGAGTGTAGATCCATTTGGATCGAGATTGTAGGAACTTGGTTCCGAGACGTAGGATTGATTTTCATTCCGAGATAGTGGAGTAGCCGAGTCTAGTGGTTTACTAGATCGGTGAGGGAAAGTGGATGTGCCCAAGGTTGGGGAACCACTATAAATATTTTGTCATCTGTGATTGCTTGGTTGATTTGTGTGAAAGATAGCTAAAATTGTTATTCCGCAAATAGACACACAACTCACCTATTCACCCTCCTCTAGGTGATTTTGGTAGACAACTGAACTCATTCAGTTCAGTATGACCTGGCTGATCGGATTTCGCAGGCTATGGCTTTGGATAGCAGCATGAAGCAAATCATGGAGGCGGTTTCAGATGGGTCAAATTCCCAATTTACGATTGAAGATGGACTGCTAAGGAAGGACAATCGTTTGTGCGTCCCAAACGTGGGTAATTTACGGGTGGAGTTGCTGTACGAGGCTCATCATACCAAGTACTCGATTCACCTATGGAGCGCAAAGATGTACCGAGATCTAAAGAAGTTGTTCTGGTGGCCATGACTCAAGAAGGATATGGCACTATATGTGGCGAAGTGTCAGACTTGCTCCTTAGTGAAGGCAGAGTGCCAAAAGCCAGGGGGTTTCATGAAGTCTTTTCCTATTCCGGAGTGGAATTTCGACGATATATCAATGGACTTTGTGCATGGATTGCCAAGGTCGCAGAAGGGAAATGACACCATCTGGGTGATCGTAGATCGATTGACAAAAGTGTCGCACTTCATTCCGAATAGGAAGGATGATTCGCTGGAGAAACTGGCAAAGCTTTATGTGGATAACATTGTTAGACTACACATTGTGCCCCGCAGCATCGTGAGTGATAGAGATGGGCGGTTTACGTCCAATGATTGGAGGTTGGTGCAACAAATGTTGGGAACTTAGTAGAAGTTTAGCACAGCCTTTAATCCGTAGACGGATGGTCAGACCGAGAGGGTCAACAGGATGATGAAAGACATGATTCGTATTTGCGTCCTAGATTTCGGGAAGTATTAGGAAGATAATCTGTATTTGGTGGAGTTTGCATACAATAATAGCTACCAAGTGAGCATACATATTGCGCCCTTCGAGGCCCTATATGGTAGAAAATGTCGCACGCCATTGTCGTGGTTAGAAACGGGTGAGGTGAGGTTGTACAAAAAGCAAGAGGTGGAAAGCGCCACTTCATTGGTACGAACCATTCGAGAGCGGTTGCTGATCGCTCAGGATAGACAAGCTAAATACTATAATGCCAAGCATCAGAACGTGGAGTTCGTTGTTGGTGACTGGGTGTATTTGAAGATAAAGCCGTTCAAGGGTGTTTCACGGGTACGATGCTTGAAGAAGCTGAGCCCGAGGTACCTTGGACAATTTGAGATCCTGGAGCGGATTGGTGAAGCGGCTTATCGTCTAGAGCTATCAGCGGAGTTGAGTGGTCTACACGACGTATTCCACATATCTGCGTTGTGGAAGGCGGTGCAAGAGCCTTTGCAGGTGATCCCGGTTGATCAAGTACCAGTGGATGAAGGGTTCGCGACAAGGGTCAAGCCCATTTGTATTGAGGACTCTGAAGTCAAGCGACTTCTTAACAAGGAGATCAAGATGGTCAAGGTCCGTTGGGATAATTGCGGTTAGGAGGAGCTCTCTAGGGAGCGGGAGCAGACCATGCTTGAGGAGTACCCAAAGGTTTTCCACTCAGGTACTGCTTTTGGTTTTGTGCATCTTTTCCTTTCGGTAATTTCGTGGACGAAATTCTTTTAAGAGGGAGAGAGAAGTAACGCCCCAAAACTTAAAAGAGGTACGGGTGGTGTTTTGAGCCAAGTCTGGGACTTGGTAGAGGTCACACGGCCTGGGACACGGGCGTGTCCCAGGGGCGTGTCGTGCTCGGGTTCGGCGATGTCCGAGTGGTCAACAAAATTGAAGTCGACGAGCGTTGAACATCAAACACGGCCTGAGACACAGGCGTGTACCAGGACGTGTCCTACTCGGGTTGTTAGTCGAGTTGTGTTGGGGGAGAGACAAGGCCAGAGCCCAGGCGTGTTTGGGTCCGACACAGGCGTGTCAAATTCGACACGTGCATGTCGAATACCCGTGTTCTCCTCGGGTTGGTGCTGGACCTGTGTCGATGGAGGAACACGCCCAGCTACACGGGCGTGTACTGGATTACATGGGCGTGTCAAGCCTTACACGGGCGTGTCGAGTGCCCGTGTTCTTTTCGGGACGCGACAGTTTCAGTGGCTTATGAGGCACTTGGCCATGGACACGGGCGTGTTACAAGCCGTGTTTGGCCCAGGAAGTTAATGTTAAGTGCAAATCGTGGCCGTCCGCTTCCTTATTTTGGGATCCAATGGCTTAGGGCTGTTCTTGCTGGGTTATACCCAGGAATAGGGCTTAGAAACGCACATTTATTTTGGGTTCAATCTCTTTCTAAGTTCTAGAGAGAGGGGAAATCAATGAGGAAGAAGGAAGAGAGATTCCGTCGGTGGAGGAGATTCGGAGCACCAAATCGCAAGCCGAGTCCAGATCTACGGAGGCGAGATCATCACGGTGCTTTCCATCCGTATAGATTTCCATGGCACCAAAGAGGAATGCTAGGGTAATGATTCTCTTCTTGAGCATGTGAATCTCTCCTTCTTTTGCATAAGGAAACCCGCTCTCGTGAGTGTGTGGTGTGTGTGCGGTGTTCCTTGGGGTAGATGTGAATAGTCCCCCTTATTTGCATGTAGAGTCCGAAATCGAGTTACGGACATAGGCATGGTGTGTGAAGCCTACTCGGACAAGTTGGTCTGGATTGGTGATGTTTCATTATGCATGATTAGCCGGAGAAGACTCCGTGCCTTTGGTTGTTTTCGAGTTTTCTTCGTGGTAGATTGCAATAGGGAGTCTTGGGGATTAACTCCAAAGTGCACCTGGAAAACTTGGCAGAAACACATTTCTGCCAACTTGGTGGCCTGGGTTCTAGCCTTGAACATAACTGGGTTATATGCATGTTTGATCATTTTGGGACTCGGGGAAGCTTGACCCACATATATGGCTTAAATTGACGTTGCGGTGTGAGAAACGGGTTAGGCGGAACTGTACCTACTCTGTGTCGTTCGGTTTAAGAGACCTAAAGTACATGGTACTTAACGTTGGCATAGATGGAGGGTCTTAGGCTTAGGCTAGAAAGACTAAAATGCTCATGAGTATTGCCATTCAAGGGATGGTGGTAAGACCGCAGTTTTGATCGGGTTCACCGTGTAAGTGCCTTGAGAGCACGGGGTATGCGACCGTGTGTGCCTGCACCTGTGATGTTGTGATTATTCGCTATATTGCTTATTATGCTAATAAGTGCAAGGAAGGAGCATCGCCGCCCCGAGTTTGGGGGCGGGATCGTTATAATTTGGTCAGCTTTAGCTGACCGTTACTTTTGTTTGGCACCGTTGCGGTGAATTGTGCTTGCAGGTGCTGCGGAGCCGAGCGGCAAATAGCGGGCCAAAGCCCTTGTTGCTGAGCCGGCCCTTGAAGGCCTTGTTGTGTTTACTTGCTTTAATTCATGTGTGACCGGCCTGCGAGCCGAAGTATGGAAGACACTATTTTAAATTTAGTGAACTTTTTTAAGGCCATAAGGCCGGTACTTCGTGTACTTTGTAATTTCATTCCTATTGGGATTTGCTAGTGGACATTCATGCTTGTGGCTGGGCTCTTATTTCATGCAACTTAATAAATTGCTTCCGTTAGATGCTCTGCTTAGGAGGCTATGATTGGAAGAATTGTTTCAATGAGTAACCCTTCAGTTTGTCTGTGGTATATGGCGTTAGACCCCGACCAGACCTACTGCTATATGCTATGTGATGGATAGAGGCATTACACATGGCCAGAGGTGAAGGCAAAGGATCAGGCTCTAGAGGTTCCCCTTCTCGGGGAGAGGATGCGACAAGAAATATGCTTGAGGACTTCAGACGAGAGGTCTTGCAGACCATCACCTGTCCTTCTCGGCAAGGAGCGAGTTGGCTATGCCTCAGGCTCCAATTGAGGCAGTACCCCTCTTGGGCGAGAACACTCCCGGGCAGTGCCCTGGGAAGGAGGTGCCGGCAGAGGCCGACAAAAGGGATATAGAGCTCTTCCCCGGGCAAGGAAGCGCAGACCGAGCCAGCCAGCCAAGGCCGCGAGACATGCCTTCTCAGCAGGCAGGGGGAGAGAGCCCTTTTAGTGAACTCATCATCTCGGCTCCTATTCTAGAGGGGTTCCGGTAGCCTGACATGTCCTAATACTCGGGGAAGGATGACCCTGTGCAGCATGTGTAGTGGTTTGAGGATATTGTTTAATTTAGACAGATGACGGATGCCTTCAAGTGTTGGCTCTTTGCCATCACGTTGAGGGAGAAGGTCCGGGACTAGTTCCACCAGTTGCCGGCAAGCTCGATCTAAAGCTTTGAGGATCTGCATAGATGGTTCCTGTTGAGATTCTCGACATCGAAGAAGCGGAAGAAGGAGGCGGAGTGCATGTTGGCGGTGAGGCAAAAGCAAGACAAGACGCTGGGTCACTATGTTGACCGGTTTCAAGAGGAGATCTTCCTGGTCCAGGAGGTCCCATTGTATGCACTGATGCTCACCTTCAGCCTGGGGCTGAGGCCAGGGTTCTCTAGCATGGAGCTGAAGATAATGCCCTACTCTCTTTTGAGGAGTTCATGGAGAGGGCGGCAAAGGAGATAGACATTGAAAGGGCCAACCCAGCTTTTGCTAGGAAGCTAGCCAGGTTGGCGGAGGATTACGTGAAGGAGCCAGGAGAAGGAACACAGAGAGAGCGGAGGGAAGAGAGAAGGAGAGAAGATCCCCAAGGTAAGCACGGGCAGCATCAAGGCTGGGGGCCCGGGAGCCAAATAATCGGTTGGGTTGGAGGCCCCAAGAGGGTCGCCCCCAGGGGCAGGGCGGAGGCTTCCAAGGAAGGGACAACTTCCGTGAGCCAAGGAGATTTGATCAGCCAACGTAGAGGAAGGGATAGAGGTATCACTTCTTGCCACAACAAGAAGCGATGGAGGTCGGCCGAGGTAGAGGAGGAAGGAGAGGAGTTCGGGGAGGATCTGGAAGAAGAGGAGACGGAGAAGGAAGAGGGGGCAGGGTGGCGTTGCCTTTCTGTGACTTCCACCAGGAGGAGGGTCATGCGATGGCCACATGCCCAGAGTTCTTAGAGATGAGATAGGCCAGGGGGCTTGGGAGGTAGGATCCACCGATAAGGATCGTGGAGGTTCAGCAGGGAGAAGGGGAAGACAGATGTGAGGACCGAGCGGACGTAGGAACCCGGGGAGGGATCTAGGTGATCCATGGTGGAGTTGGGATTGAGGCAACTCGTAAGGGGAGCCTTCAAACCATGTTCCGAAGGGGGGTCGCCTTGACCTCTCAGACTCACCCTCCGGAGGAGAAAATTTCTTTCTCATCGGCTGACATACCAGAATTTGAGGACCCATTCTGTGACGCCTTGGTGATCCAGACGGCGGTAGAGAACTTCACGGTCTCCAGGATCTTGGTCAGTAACGGGAGCTCCGTGAACGTGATCTTCAAGGAGGCCTTTGACGAGATGAAGGTCGAGGCCAAGAGGGTATTAGCTTCAGACAGACCATTATTTGGGTTTTCAGGAGAGTGGAAGGAGGTAGAATGTGGAATAGGGATGCATATGAAGTTGGGGGGCATGTCACAGAATTGTAGGTTCGTTATAGTGGATGCCCCAAGCAGTTATAATGCCATCTTTGGGCCCCCCTCATCATTGCCTTTTGTAGTGTCCCCTCCTCATTCCACCAATGCCTCAAGTTCAACAACGGAGGGGTGCAAGTTAGGATCAGGGGGGACCCGAAGGTGGCGAGGCAATGTTATGTGACGGCCATCAACACTGTATCCTTGATGGAAGAGGCGAAGGAGTTAGAAATGGAGATGGCGGTGTAGGAAGAGGTTGTCGGGGGAGAGGAGGTGAGCCTGGAGGAGGTGAGAGAGGAGATGACGGAGGTGTTATAAAGGGATATGGTGATGCAGGAAGAGGTTGTCGGGGGAGAGGAGGTGAGCCTTGAGGAGGCTAGCGAGGAGATGGCAGAGGAGTAGAGAGGAGTTGTGCATGAGGTCCAGAGGGACGAAGGGTTAGATCCTCAAGAGGGTCGGCAGGAGGAAAGAGTAGAGGAAGGGAGAGGAGGAGTTGTGATTGAGGCCCTAAGGGGCGGGGAGGTTGAGCAGCAGGAGAGCTTGGGGGAGGCGATGGAAGTTGAGGAAGCAGGAGGGGAGGAAGAGTTTGGGCAGGAAGAGGAGGCAAGGGCCGGCTGGGAGTAGTCGCGGATGGAGTAGGCTAAGGAAGTGGTGGAGATGGAAGTCTTCACCAGCGCTGGCAAGGTGCAAAGGGTGCGGATCAGCGAGGGCTTAGGTACAAAGGACCAGGAGCGGATGCGGGCTTGCATCTAGAGCAACGTAGACATCTTTGCTTGGAGCGCGGCGGACATGCCGGGCATCGATGAGGATGTAGCCTGCCACCGCCTGAACCTGGATCCCCAGACATGCCCCATTTGCCAGAAAATGAGGACCATCACTACCAAGCTAGAGGAGCCCATCCGCGAGGAGGTCAAGAAGCTTCTACAGGCCTACTTCATCTCAGAGATCCAGTATCCGGGCTAGATCTCCAATGTGGTGATGGTATA
Source organism: Platanthera zijinensis (assembly GCA_039513925.1). Taxonomy (NCBI): domain Eukaryota; kingdom Viridiplantae; phylum Streptophyta; class Magnoliopsida; order Asparagales; family Orchidaceae; genus Platanthera; species Platanthera zijinensis. Next base: position 287,940,711 of record CM077078.1, on the reverse strand, counting down.
GAAAGGGGGTGGAAAATGGCGCATGTGTATAGACTTTTCATTATTAAATAAATCATGCCCCAAGGATTTCTACCCCCTGCCTCAGATCGACACGCTGGTTGATTCAGCTGTTGGTTTTTCTATTTTGAGTTTTTTAGATTATTTTTCAGGTTACCACCAGATCCGAATGCATCCTTCTGATACTAAGGAATTCTCCTTCATCACGAGGTAGAGTTGCTTTAGCTATAAAATGATGCCCTTTGGGCTGAAGAACGCAGGGGCTACATACCTGCGCATGATGGATCGTGTCTTCCAGGGCCAAAGGGGGAGGAACCTGGAAGACTATGTTGACGATCTTATGGTCAAAAGAAAGGGTGTGGACTCACACCTATGCGACCTAGAGGAGACTTTCGCTACCTTGCAGAAGTTCAAGATGAGGCTGAACCCCCTGAAGTGTGTTTTCGGGGCAAGTCGAGGGAAGTTCCTTGGACATCTTCTGACCCCGGCAGGGGTGGAGCCTAACCCGGATAGGGTGAAGGCCATCCTAGAGCTAGAGTCACCACGTAATGCTAAGGAGGTCTAGTGCTTGACAGGCAAGTTGGCCGGGCTAAGAAGGTTCCTCTCCTGCTCAGGAGAGAAATGCTCATCATTCTTCAAGGTGCTATGGGGTAATCAAAAGTTCAAATGGACCGCCGAATGTGAAGAGGCTTTCCGAATGCTGAAGAGGCATCTCTCCCAGGCTCCGCTACTTCAAAGCCCAAAGGAGGGGGAGGATCTAGCCTTGTACCTTGGGGTGGGAATAGAGGCCGTAAGCTCCGTTCTGGTTAGGGAAGAGGGGAAGAAACAATTGCCTATCTACTACGTCAGTAGGATCCTGAAGAAGGCGGAGCTCCGCTAACCCATCTTAGAAAAGCTGACGTATGATTTAATCATTTTGGCTAGGAAGCTACGACCCCACATCCAAGACCATTCGATCAGGGTGGTGACGGACCATCCCCTCCACAAGATTTTTGAAGGAGTGGAACACTCGGGATGATTGGCTAAGTGGTCTATTGAACAAAGTGAGTTTGAGATCTCATTTGTGCTGAGGCTATCCATTAAGGCACAAGTATTGGCGGACTCCTTAGCCGACTACGTTGTTGAGGTTGGGTTCGAGGACCCGCGGCCATAGGGGGCATGGAAGATGATGGTTGACGGGGCTTCGGGAAAATATTCCCTTGGTGTAGGAGTAGTGTTGTTAAGTTCTCAGGGGGTCACCATATAACAAGTTGTGGTCATGCACTTCCCGGACACTAATAACCAAGCGGAGTACGAGGCCATGATAGCCGACCTTCATTTAGCAAAGGAGCTTGAGATCCAGGATGTGGAGGCTTTTACAGACTCGGTGGTGGCATCACAGTTCTGAGGAGAGTTCGAATCTCGGGAGCCCACCCTTGTAACATACTTATCCAAGGTAAGGGTGATCATTGGAGGGTTTTGGACGTTCTCAATCCAACACGTTCCCAGGGAAGAGAGTGTAGCAGCCGATCGGTTGGCTAAGTTTGGACCTCGGGGAGGAGGAACCCTAATCGAGCTATTTCGACCGACAATCGAGGAAGGAGAGTTGATGGAAGTAGATCGGCGACCCTCGTGGGTCGATCCATTTATGACCTTTCTGACCACCGACGAGCTCCTAAAAGGGACCAAGGATGCGAAAAGCTTCAGGCACAAAGCGGCTCATTACCTAATGCTTGAAGGGGGTTGTATCGGTAGATGTTGTCAGGGGTCTTAGCAAGGTGCATGACGAAGGAAGAGATTGATGGCGACAACCCTCAACGTGTTCAAGTTGAAGATGATGACGGTGATGGCAACGACATTCTCCTACAGTTGAAGATGATGATGGCGACGGTGACGGCGTTCTCCTACATGTTGAAGATGATGACGGCAACGACAACGACGTTATCCTACATGATGAAGATGAAGACTACATGATGTGGAGCTATATGAGATGAAGGATTTTCAACATTATTTAGTTTATTTCTATTTGCATCTTATTTTCATCATGTAATGTTTAAAAACATTTAGTATTGTTTTTATTTTTATTTAGTGGGCTGCACATAGCTTATGCATGATGTAAAGCCTATATATAGGCATGGACTTTCATCATTTTACTTAGTGAATGAAAAATTAAGAAACCCTAAACCTCCTTTGAAGATTTCTCTCTCTTCTTCCTTCTTGGCCGCCCCATCCTCTCCTCCCTCTTTGAAGTTCGGCTCCTCTTCCTCTCTTCCTCTTGGCCGCCGGCCACCCTTCCTCTCCCCTCCTCTTGCCCGGCCTCCCTCTCCTTCCCTCCTCCCTCTCCTTGGCCACCGACCCCTTATCTTCTCCTCCTTCCATCAACTACAAGTTTCGGCCACCACCACTCCTCCCTAGCCGCCATCTTCCTCCACCAACACCAAACCTGAGCACCTCCTCAACCCCACCTCCCAATAGGTTCGGCCACCATCTCATCCTAACCGACCCTCCATCTCCTCCAAACCACAAAACCGACCACTATCCATCACCCCCTACTTGGCCACTTTCATCTTCTACCCTACCCGACCACCAACAAGAAGAAGAATATTCAGCCCTCTTTATTGAAGAGATTTCGACCAAGGTGCAATGTCTCTTCCATGTGAGATCTCCCTCCGGCGTGAAGCAAAGGAAGCGGACAAGTTTTCTCTCCGGTCGGCGAAACTCCGGCGGAGTCGTGAAAGAACAATCCTTGAAAGTGAACCAGAATTATCTATTCCGGTTGGGTAACGAGTTCTTCTACAACTTGTGTGATTCTATTTCTAGATTTTCATTTGGTGGATTGCTATTGTGTTATTTTGGAATCATTTTTCGTTCGTGGTTTATCTTTCTGATTGCATGTGTTGTTCTTTTAGTTGCTTAATTTTCTGTGAGGTTTGGCGAGCCTCGCCTTCATTTTGTTGGGAGAGATCTACCTTTTCCAAACCGAACCTTTCGGTAGATCTCTTTTGGTACAACCATCACTCGGTTGGACCCAAGATTGGTCCTTTTAGCTTGAGAGAACAACGACCTATAGTCGTTTGTTCGATCTTTAATCGGCGTGGCTACCGTACGTTAGCAATATTTGATAACGTTGCTCGTGAGTGTGCTGCATTTTATTATCGTGTGAGTGTAATAGTGGAAATAGAGAGGCGTACGTATTATTTCCCTTTGCCGCTATTGCATCAAACACCGTAGCCTACATCAATTTTGTATCAGAGGGAGGTTCACGTTAATTTCCTAATTGGCACCCCTCCCCCATCTTGTGGCACGTTAACCCGCACTTCTGTTTGCACGTTAGTTGTCAAAAATCACAAAAAAAAATTATTTTTTGGTCTGCCAATAGCGGCTTAAATTTCTTATTTTTCAGAAAAAACATCAAATTTTTTTTTATTAATAATCTTCATATTTTATTCAGCAAGAAAATCTATTTTATATTAATATTACCCTAGTGGTTAAGCGGGAACAATTCTGACAAACCTATTTTAATTGGGCTAGAAGCATTTCTCATTGTATGTGCACAAATTCTGGATCGAGTTTTCTCTCCGGTTATCATAATATGTCCTATGATGTCAATGTTTCCCGAGAAAAATCTTTAGGTTACCTTAGGAATGTTAGAAAGCCATTCCATTGCCCGGTAGTGGATGATATTAAGGCGTTGATTGGCCAATTAAAGGCTAGCCAAGTAGCACCACCTCTCCCAAGGCAACACCCTAGTTATCCTACTGATGGCGATAGTTCCATACCGATCTTTAGGAATGAAGATAAACCAAACGCCCAGGCCAAGCGGAAAATAACTGATGATTTGGCTACCCTTAAACAAGGGAATAAGTCAGTCTCAGATTATATGCAACTCTTTAGGATTTAACGGTTAGGAGTGGTGTAAAGGAATCGCCTAAGGTCACCCTTTCTAGGTTTCGTAGGGGGTTGAGCCCCTATATCCAGGGAAAGGTATTGCGATATGATCACACCGATATAGACACAACCTTTTTCACGACATTGGAAATGGACCAAATTCCTAGGAGTAAAGTTCCATGTCAAACGATTACTATAGGTGAGTCTAGTGGCAAATCTTGTATTGGCTCTATTGAGCGTCCTACCCCGATTACGCCCATAGGAAATTTTGAGTCTTCCCCTGAGTTGCCTAATTTAGTGGTTCATTCCCCTGATGAGTCTAAGGCCGTGCCTAGGATTGTGCCCGTCACTGAGGGCGAGGCTGAAATTACTGATGATAGTATTGACGTTGAAGAGAATGGTTACCCGAGTGACCTGGATGATGATTTCTCCTCTAAGGAATCACCCCCATTCCCTTTCGAAGATATTTCAGAGCCGTCTACCTTGATTTCCATGGAGTCTTCTGATGACCCTGAGGCAGTTGATATTCTGGTTGAGTCGGAAGAGTTACCTTATGCTGAGAGCTTACCCATTCGTGATTTAGGCAATGAAATGTTAGGACACGAGCTAGTTATTTTTAGTTCGAGACATATTGTAGTGCCCATTCCTGAGATTTTTACTGCGCCTGACTTGGAAGTTATGACAGATGTGTTGGAAGTATATCCTAGCGAGAGAGTTACATTTTTGGAAGACGATATAGAAGTAGACCCGGATGAGCGTCCCCTGATGCTAACTCCGTTGCGTGAATTTAAATGTGATCTTAACTCTCTCCCGATTTTAGCTTACCCGACTCTCCCACCTGATATGTTGACCCGACCAGCGGATCCTTTCGGACATGAATTTATTTTGCCTGATTTGAGTCATGTAATTTTACCATCCATGCTGGACCCCCCTTGGGACATGTCTCGTAGTGTGATAATAGAATTTGTGTGTGGTCACTATATAACTTCTGATAGTCTTGTATCCTCCCGAATTCCCACGTTTAGTTAAATCCTTGAGTATACATTGTTGATGTGACCGTTGATTGTGCCACCTGATTTCTTTCTGCTAGTACCACCAGATATAGTCTCGTTAGTGCCCCCTGATCTCGTTATATTGGCGCCACCTGATGTAGTTCCGCTGGTGCCACCCTATTTATTTCCATTTGTGCCACCTTATGTAGTTCTGTTACCGCCATTTTCTATGTCAAGTCAACATGCACTAGTATTTGCCTCTCTTGTTCTTAATTTACATAAGCACGGTAAGGATGCGCTAGTCACACACATGTCTTCTTATCAATATATCGCTAACTTACATAAGAGGGTGTCTCCCTATAAGGTTTTCGGTTTACTCTTGGTGCAACTCATCCCTGAATGGATGCCTTCGGGCACTTTAGAAACGTTGGCGAGTTGACGAGTTAGGACTTTTCAGATTTTTAATCAATTAGGAGAAACAACATATCTGTTGAAGTTAACCACTGAATGGGGTAATTCCCCTAGCTTAAATGTTTCCAATTTCACGCATTATGTTTTTCCACCATTTGAAATATCTAACTCTATGTTTGGTGCCACTATATTTTCATTTGGGTTGGGGGGTGAGCTTGTTCTTGGATCGTTCTCTCCATTGGTCTCCAATGGAGGTACGTTGACTGTTGATGTGGAAATTTTTTCTCTTTATTTGCCTAATGCATTTCCCAAGTTTTGCAGGACAATCTTTTTGCTAGGCAGGTGCATATTTGGTGTTTTTCTCTCCTCTCCAAGCGGCAGTATTCAGCGTTCCATGATACGATGGTGTGATCGTCCAGTCTTCGGTGACTCTTAGATCCCGTACTCGGCGATGGTTCTTTTGGATGATGTTCTTCGGCGCCAGCACCTCCACGCCAACTCATCGGTGATGAGCTCTTTTGAGCGGGGGAGGATTGATGGTGACAACCCCAAACGTGTTAAAGTTGAAGATGATGACGACGACGGAGATGACGTTCTCCTACAATTGAAGATGAAGATGGCGACGACGACGACGTTCTCCTACATGTTGAAGATGATGACGGCGACGGCAACGACATTCTCCTACATGATGAAGATGAATACTACATGATGTGGAGCTACATGAGATGAAGGCTTTTCAACATTATTTAGTTTATTTCTATTTGCATCTTATTTTCATCATGTAATGTTTAAAGACATTTAGTATTGTTTATATTTTTATTTAGTGGGCTGCACATAGCCTATGCATGATGTAAAGTCTATATATAGGCAAAGACTTTCATAATTTTACTTAGTGAATGAAAAATTAAGAAACCCTAAACCTCCTTTGAAGATTTCTCTCTCTTCCTCCTTCTTGGCCGCCCAATCCTCTCCTCCCTCTTTGAAGTTCAGCCCCTCTTCCTCTCTTCCTCTTGGCTGCCGGCCACCCTTCCTCTCCCCTCCTCTTGCCCGGCCTCCCTCTCCTTCCCTCCTCCCTCTCCTTGGCCACCGGCCCCTTATCTTCTCCTCCTTCCATCAACTACAAGTTTCGGCCACCACCACTCCTCCCTAGCCGCCATCTTCCTCCACCAACACCAAACCCGAGCACCTCCTCAACCCCACCTCCCAATAGGTTCGGCCACCACCTCATCCTAACCGACCCTCCATCTCCTTCAAACCACAAAACCAACCACTATCCATCACCCCCTACTCGACCACTTTCATCTTCTACCCTACCCGACCACAAACAAGAAGAAGAATATTCAGCCCTCTTTATTGAAGAGATTTCGACCAAGGTACAAGGTCTCCTCCTTGTGAGATCTCCCTCCGGCGTGAAGCAAAGGAAGCAGACAAGTTTCTCTCTGGTCGGCGAAACTCCAGCGGAGTCGTGGAAGAACGATCCTTGAAAGTGAACCGGAATCATCTATTCCGGTTGGGTAACGAGTTCTTCTACAACTTGTGTGATTCTATTTCTAGATTTTCATTTGGTGGATTGCTATTGTGTTATTTTGGAATCATTTTTTGTTCGTGATTTATCTTTCCGATTGCATGTGTTGTTCTTTTAGTTGCTTATTTTTTTGAGAGGTTTGTCGAGCCTCGCTTTCGTTTTGTTGGGAGAGATCTACCTTTTCCAAACCAAACCTTTCGGTAGATCTCTTTTGGTACAACCATCGCTCGGTCGGACCCAAAATTGGTCCTTTTAGCTTGAGAGAACAACGACCTATAGTCGTTTGTTCGATCTTTAAACGGAGTGGCTACCATACGTTAACAATAGTTGATAACGTTGCTCGTGAGTGTGCTGCATTTTATTATCGTATGAGCGTAATAGTGGAAATAGAGAGGCGTACGTATTATTTCCCTTTGCCCCTATTGCATCAAACACCGTAGCCTACATCAATTTTGTATCAGAGGGAGGTTCACGTCAATTTCCTAATTGGCACCCCTCCCCCATCTTGTGGCACATTAACCCGCACTTCTGTTTGCACGTTAGTTGTCAAAAATCACAAAAAAATATTATTTTTTGGTCTGCCAATAGCGGCCTAAATTTCTTATTTTTCAGCAAAAACATCAAAAAACAATTAATTAATAATCTTCATATTTTATTCAGCAAGAAAATCTATTTTATTTTAATATTACCCTAGTGGTTAAGCGGGAACAATTCCGACAAACCTATTTTAATTGGGCTAGAATCATTTCTCATTGTATGTGCACAAATTCCGGATCGAGTTTTCTCTCCGATTATCATAATATGTCCTATGATGTCAATGTTTCCCGAGAAAAATCTTTAAGTTCCCTTAGGAATGTTAGAAAGCCATTCCATTGCCCGGTAGTGGATGATATTAAGGCATTGATTGGCCAATTAAAGGCTAGCCAAGTAGCACCACCTCTCCCAAGGCAACACCCTAGTTATCCTACTGATGGCGATAGTTCCATACCGATATTTAGGAATGAAGATAAACCAAATGCCCAGGCCAAGCGTCAAATAACTGATGATTTGGCTACCATTAAACAAGGGAATAAGTCAGTCTCAGATTATATGCAACTCTTTAAGGATTTAACGGTTAGGAGCGGCGTAAAGGAATCGCCTAAGGTCACCCTTTCTAGGTTTCGTAGGGGGTTGAGCCCCTACATCCAGGGAAAGTTATTGTGATATGGTCACACCGATATAGACACAACCTTTTGCACGACATTGGAAATTGAGAAGCACCAAATTCCTAGGAGTAAAGTTCCATGTCAGACGATTACTATAGGTGAGTCTAGTGGCAAATCTGGTATTGGCTCTATTGAGCGTCCTACCCCGATTACGCTCATAGGACATTTTGAGTCTTCCCCTGAGTTGCTTGATTTAGTGGTTGATTCCCCTGATGAGTCTAAGGCCGTGCCTAGGACTGTGCCTGTCACTGAGGGCAAGGCTGAAATTACTGACGATAGTATTGACGTTGAAGAGAATGGTTACCCGAGTGACCTGGATGATGATTTCTCCTCTAAGGAATCACCCCCATTCCCTTTCGAAGATATTTCAGAGCCGTCTACCTTGATTTCCATGGAGTCTTCTGATGACCCTGAGGCAGTTGATATTCTGGTTGAGTCGGAAGAGTTACCTTATGCTGAGAGCTTACCCATTCGTGATTTAGGCAATGAAATGTTAGGACTCGAGCTTGTTATTTTTAGTCCGAGACATATTGTAGTGCCCATTCCTGAGATTTTTACTGCGACTGACTTGGAAGATATGACGGATGTGTTGGAAGTATATCCTAGCGAGAGAGTTACATTTTTGGAAGACGATATAGAAGTAGACCCGGATGAGCGTCCCCTGATGCTAACTCCGTTGCGTGAATTTAAATGCGATCTTAACTCTCTCTTGATTTTAGCTTACCCGACTCTCCCACCTGATATGTTGACCCGACCAGCGGATCCTTTCGGACATGAATTTATTTTGCCTGATTTGAATCATGTAATTTTACCATCCATGCTGGACCCCCCTTGGGACATGTCTCGTAGTGTGATAATAGAATTTGTGTGTGGTCACTATATAACTTTTGATAGTCTTGTATCCTCCCGAATTCCCACGTCTAGTCAAATCCCTGAGTATACCTTGTTGATGTGGCCGTTGATTGTGCCACCTGATTTCTTTCTGCTAGTACCACCAGATGTAGTCTCGTTAGTGCCCCCTGATCTCGTTATATTGGCACCACCTGATGTAGTTCCGCTGGTGCCACCCTATTTATTTCCATTTGTGCCACCTTATGTAGTTCCGTTACCGCCATTTTCTATGTCAAGTCAACATGCACTAGTATTTGCCTCTCTTGTTCTTAATTTACATAAGCACGATAAGGAAGAGCTAGTCACACAAATGTCTTCTTATCAATATATCGCAAACTTACATAAGAGTGTGTCTCCTTATAAGGTTTTCGGTTTACTCTTGGTGCAACTCATCCCTGAACGGATGCCTTCGGGCACTTTAGAAACATTGGTGAGTCGACGAGTTAGGACTTTTCGGATTTTTAATCAATTAGGAGAAACAACATATCTGTTGAAGTTAACCACTGAATGGGGTAATTCCCCTAGCTTAAATGTTTCCAATTTCACGCATTATGTTTTTCCACCATTTGAAATATCTAACTCTACGTTTGGTGCCACTATATTTTCATTTGGGTTGGGGGGTGAACTTGTTCTTGGATCGTTCTATCCATTGGTCTCCAACGGAGGTACGTTGACTGTTGATGCGGAAATTTTTCCTCTTTATTTGCCTAATGCATTTCCCAAGTTCTGCAGGACAATCTTTTTGCTAGACAGGTGCATATTTGGTGTTTTGCTCTCCTCTCCAAGCGGCAGTATTCAGCGTTCCATGATACGATGGTGTGATCGTCCAGTCTCCGGTGACTCTTAGATCCCGTACTCGGCGATGGTTCTTTTGGATGATGTTCTTCGGCGCCAGCACCTCCACGCCAACTCATCGGTGATGAGTTCTTTTGAGCATGGGAGGATTGATGGTGACAACCCCCAACGTGTTAAAGTTGAAGATGATGATGGCGACGATGATGACGTTCTCCTACAGTTGAAGATGATGATGGAGACGGCGACAACGTTCTCCTACATGTTGATGATGATGACGACAACGGCAACGACGTTCTCCTACATGATGAAGATGAAGACTACATGATGTGGAGCTACATGAGATGAAGGCTTTTCAACATTATTTAGTTTATTTCTATTTGCAACTTATTTTCATCATGTAATGTTTAAAGACATTTAGTATTGTTTATATTTTTATTTAGTGGGCTTCACATAGCCTATGCATGATGTAAAGCCTATATATAGGCATGGACTTTCATAATTTTACTTAGTGAATGAAAAATTAAGAAACCCTAAACCTCCTTTGAAGATTTCTCTCTCTTCCTCCTTCTTTGCCGCCCCATCCTCTCCTCCCTCTTTGAAGTTCGGATCCTCTTCCTCTCTTCCTCTTGGCCGCCGGCCACCCTTCCTCTCCCCTCCTCTTGCCCGACCTCCCTCTCCTTCCCTCCTCCCTCTCCTTGGCCACCGACCCCTTATCTTCTCCTCCTTCCATCAAATACAAGTTCCGGCCACCACCACTCCTCCCTAGCCGTCGTCTTCCTCCACCAACACCAAACCCGAGCACCTCCTCAACCCCACCTCCACATAGTTCGGCCACCACCTCATCCTAACTGACCCTCCATCTCCTCCAAACCAAAAAACTGACCACTATCCATCACCTTCTAATCGGCCACTTTCATCTTCTACCCTACCCGACCACCAATAAGAAGAAGAATATTCAGCCCTCTTTATTGAAGAGATTTCGACCAAGGTGCAAGGTCTCCTCCTTGTGAGATCTCCCTCCGGCGTGAAGCAAAGGAAGCGGACAAGTTTTCTCTCTAGTCGGCGAAACTCCGACGGAGTCATGGAAGAACGATCCTTGAAAGTGAACCAGAATCATCTATTCCGATTGGGTAACGAGTTCTTCTACAACTTGTGTGATTATATTTCTAGATTTTCATTTGGTGGATTGCTATTGTGTTATTTTGGAATCATTTTTCGTTCGCGGTTTATCTTTTCGATTGCATGTGTTGTTCTTTTAGTTGCATAATTTTCTGAGAGGTTTGGCGAGCCTCGCTTTCGTTTTGTTGGGAGAGATCTACCTTTTCCGAACCGAACCTTTCAGTAGATCTCTTTTGGTACAACCATCGCTCGGTCAAACCCAAGATTGGTCCTTTTAGCTTGAGAGAACAACGACCTATAGTCATTTGTTTGATCTTTAATTGGCGTGGCTACCGTACGTTAGCAATAGTTGATAACGTTGCTCGTGAGTGTGCTGTGTTTTATTATCGTGTGAGCGTAATAGTGGAAATAGAGAGGCGTACATATTATTTCCCTTTGCCGCTATTGCATTAAACACCGTAGCCTACATCAGAGATCCCAAGGATCCTGGAGGAAGTACACTCCGGCGAATGCGACAGTCATTCGGGGGTAGGATGTTGGAAGAAAGGGTGGTCAGGCAAGGGTATTTCTGGCAGACCCTGAGGAAGGATGCAGCCGTGTTTGCGAGGAGATGCCGAAAGTGTCAACTGTATTCCCCCTCCATCTCTTGCCCGCTCAAAGGCTCCAAAGCATCACGGCGCCTTGGCCTTTCGCCTTTTTGGGGATGTTCCTAGTTGGGCCTTTCCCTCCGGCTAGTGGGCAGAGAAGGTTTCTTCTAGTCATGATTGACTTTTTTTCAAAGTGGCTGTAGGTCCAGGCGCTGGCCAAGGTCACTTCCCAAGTCATCAGGAAATTCGTTTGGGGGGAGATCATATGCAGACACGGGTTGCCCCAGGCGATAGTTACAGACAACGACCATAGTTCGCTAGTGAGGAGTTCATCAGCTTCTGCACCCAACTAGGGATATACCTTAGGTTTGCCTCCGTCCATCACCCTAGGAGTAATGGCCAGGTAAAGGCGGCAAATAAGATCATCGTAAGCTTGCTCAAGAAGAAGGTGGAGAACTTGAGGGGGAATTGGGTGGAACAGCTCCCCTCAGTGTTGTGGTCCTTGCGGACAACCCCAAACACGGCCACCGGTGAGAACCCCTTCAAACAATCCCATAGGTATGATGCAGTCCTGCCCGTGGAGTTTTAGGTTCGATCCCCGCGGGTTATGGACATGGGTGAAGGAGATGAGGTTTGGAGGTTGGAGAATAAGGAGTTCCGCCTCTCGTTGGATATGGTGGATGAGTTGCGCGATGTCGCAGCTATCAGGCAGGAAGAGATCAAACGGCAAAGGGAAAAACTTTGACAAGCATATCAGGATCAAACAGTTCGCGAAAATTGATCTGGTGCTAAAGAAAGTTGATGCTACGGGGAGATCAACCCCCGTGGGCAAGCTCAACCCAAACTGGGAAGGGCCTTACACTATTTAAAGGGTCCTAAGAACGGGAGGTTACCATCTCCAGGATGTGGAGGGGAGGTCCATGAGCCACACCTAGAGTGGTGACGACATAAAAAACTTCTACCAATGAGGGGGGAAGGTGAAATTGTATATTCAAAGTCAAGTTAATATATTACATTCACTAACTTACTTTTGTTTTGGCTTTACTTATTGTGAAATTCTGATGGTAAGGAGATTAGATGTTTGCACTACCCCGAGCCTGGCTCGGCCCCAGGTAGACCCGCTGCGCAGGCTCTCACTAGCTGAAAGGTCTTAAGGCTCCCCTATGGGGGTAAGGGATACCCCTAGTGCTGCTTATCCCCAGGTAGACTCGCTGCTCAGGCTCTCATTAGCTGGGCAGGGAGGTAGGCACTCCTAGGGGGAAACGACTTTGTCATGGAAATGTTCTTGGAGATGCTTCATCTTGGAAACTTTTGCACTACCTCGAGCCTGGCTCGGCCCCAGGTAGACCCGCTGCGCAGGCTCTCACTAGCTGGAAGGTCTGAAGGCTCGCTTGTGGGGGTAAGGTTTACCCCAAGTGCTGCTCGGCCCCGGGTAGACTCACTGCTCAGGCTCTCATTAGCTGGGTAGGGCGGTAGGCACACATGGGGGGAAAGGACTTGGTCTTGGAAATGTTCTTGGAGATGCTTCGGCTTGGAAACTTTTGCCCTACCCCGAGCCTAGCTCGGCCCCAGGTAGACCTACTACACAAGCTCTCACTAGCTGGCAAGTCCGAAGGCTCACCTGTGGGTGTAAGGGATACCCAAAGTGCTTCTCGGCCCCGAGTAACTCGCTGCTCAGGCTCTCATTAGCTGGGCAGGGCGGTAGGCACACCTTGGGGGAAAGGACTTGGTCATGGAAATCTTCTTAGAGATGCTTCGGCTTGGAAACTTTTGCACTACCCCGAGCTTGTCTCGGCCCAAGGTAGACCCGCTGCGCAGGCTCTCAGTAGCTAGCAAGTATGAAGGCTCTCCTATGGGGGTAAGGGTTACCCCGAGTACTACTCGACCCCGGGTAGACTCACTGCTCAGTCTCTCATTAGTTGGGCAGGGCGGTAGACACACTTGGGGGGGAAAGGACTTGGTCTTGGAAATGTTCTTGGAGATGCTTCAGCTTGGAAACTTTTGTACAACCCCGAGCCTAGCTCAGCCCCGGGTAGACCCGTTATGTAGGATCTCACTAGCTGGCAGGTCCGAAGGCTCGCCTGTGGGGGTAAGGGATACCCCGAGTGCTGTTCGGCCCCAGGTAGACTTTCTACTCAAGCTCTCTTTAGCTGGGCAGGGTGGTAAGTACACCTGAGGGGAAAGGACTTGGTCTTGGAAATGTTCTTGGAGATGATTCGGCTTGGAAACTTTTGCACTACTCCGAGCCTGGCTCGGCCCTAGGTAGACCCGGTGCGCAGGCTCTCACTAGCTGGCAGGTCCGAAGGCTAGCCTATGGGGGTAAGGGATACCCCGAGTGCTGCTCGGCCCCGAGTAGACTCGTTGCTCAGGCTCTCAATAGCTAGGCAGGGCGGTAGGCACACCTGGGGGGAAAGGACTTGGTCTTGGAAATGTTCTTAGAGATGCTTCGGCTTGGAAACTTTTGCACTACCCCGAGCCTGGATCGGCCCCAAATAGACCCACTGCGCAGGATCTCACTAGCTGGAAGGTCTGAAGGCTCGCCTGTGGGAGTAAGTGATACCCCGAGTACTGCTCGGCCCCGGGTAGACTCGCTGCTCAGGCTCTCATTAGCTGGGTAGGGCAGTAGGCACACCTGGGGGGAAAGAACTTGGTCTTGGAAATTTTCTTGGAAATGCTTCGGCTTGGAAACTTTTGCACTACCCCAAGCCTTGCTCAGCCCAAGGTAGACTCGCTGCGAAGGCTCTTACTAGCTGGCAGGTCCGAAGGCTTGCCATTGGGGGTAAGGGATACCTCGAATGCTGCTCAGCTCTGGGTAGACTCGCTTCTAAGGCTCTCATTAGTTAGGCAGGGCGGTAGGCACACCTTGGGGGAAAGGACTTGGTCATGGAAATGTTCTTCGAGATGCTTCAGCTTGGAAACTTTTGCACTACCCTGAGCCTGGCTCGGTATCAGGTAGACCCATTGCACAGGCTCTCACTAGCTGGCAGGTCCAAAGGCTCGCCTGTGGGGGTAAGGGAAACCCCGAGTGCTGTTCAACCCCTGGTAGACTTACTGCTCAGGCTCTCATTAACTGGGCAGGGCGGTAGGCACACCTGGGGGGAAAGGAATTGGTCTTAGAAATGTTCTTGGAGATGCTTCGACTTGGAAACTTTTGCACTACCCCGAGCGAGGCTCGAATTCGGGTAGACTCACTGTCAGGGCTCTTGTTCAACTGGGCAGGACAGGAGGCACACCTAGGAGGCAGAGGAAAGAGTTTGAGAACCTCTTTGAGGTGGAAGGTCTCTGCAGAAGGGTCTCGGTAAGAAGTTCTTGACAAAGATAGTCCTCGGCAGGGGGAAGCTCTCGGCATGACAATAGGAAGTTCTCGGCAAAACTCCGTTTGTTCATGCACTGCGAATGGGCGATGACTCTCTTAAGAGACTACAGTCGGTGCTTTCGACTAAAGGCCCTCCGCTAAAGCACGCTTGACCTTGGGCTCTCTGCAAGGATCCACCTGTTTGTCTATCACTAAGGGTTGAGACTCTCCTAAGGCCAGGGGCCTCGACGAGAATGTACTTGAGAAGCATTAGACAGAAACATAATTCGCTTTTATGAGAAGAGTAGAAAACCGATCATTTATATATATGAGAATGTGTTTACAAAAAAATAAAATGGTTACAAGCGAGAACATCTCGCGCATTCAAAAAGAACAAAAAAGAGAGGGGCGAGGAAAATCTTTAGGGGGTTTAACTGGATTCCCCGCTCGAGCTCTCGCCAGAGCTCCCACCTGAGCTCTCGTCAGAGCTCTCGCCGGATGCCTTGACAGCTACAACGGGAGATTTCGGGACATCCAAGGGAGGGGAATATGGCACTCCCGGGTGCTTGGAGACGGGCTCGGGGGCGGGCTTGAAAATCCATGGGAGAAGCTTGCGGGCAGTGAGGATCTCGCCACCTTCATTCAGACACCCCACATCTCATAGTGTCTCTATCATCAGCCTGGCCGTTGCCTAGGCGTTGACCTGCAGCAGCTTGTCGATGTTGTACTCGGAGTAGTGGCAGCTCCTCAACCTCTTATCCAGCAAGGGAGGGGGAGAGATCGCAGCCACAGCCGCTTCCTCACGCCCGAGCTGGTCCTTCAGCAGGACGTTCTCGCATTCCAGACCGGCCAGCTTTGCGCAAAGCAACATGCTCTGGGCAGAGTCCTAAGCGCAGAAGAAAGCTCGTCAGCACATAAAGAAGGAAAGGGAGAGCGGATTATGAACTAATGGGTGAGTGAGGAGCTTTAGAAGGTCTTGCTTACCTCATCCGTCGGGCACAGAGATAGGAGTCGTTGGGCATCCGCCAAGTCGACCTTCAGGGCGGCCCCGTTGGCCGCCGACTTGTCTCTCGCCTTGTGCATATCGGGGAAGTTGTGGTCGATGGTAATACTTCGGCGCGCACTCATATGCACGAGCTCAATCCGGCACATCAAGGCCCGGATGGAATCGAAGGCCAGGAGCCGGGTGGACGACTGGTCAAACACATCGGCGTCTTCTTGGCTATAATGGCCATAGCCCACCACGAAAGCATCGTAGGTGACCTCGTTTTGCTCTGTTTAGCTGGGGAGGATGGTAGAGATCGAGGCCCGGTTGGCTTCAGGGTCCCACTGAATGAGGGTCTTCCCCTCTGCATCTAAGAAGTTCTCGCCGAAGCCAAAGTTTTGATACCCTTTCGACGTCTGCTTGGGTGGGACTTGGGCAGAAGTCTCGGCGGCATCCCTCTCACCATTAGCTCCACCTGAGGCCAATAGGTTCTTGGAGGGGACTGGGCGGCAGCCTTAGTAGAAGTGGTCACCTCGCCTGCTATTGGCAGGTTCTCGATAGAAGATCGGGCAGAAGACCCCAGCACAGACTTACCCTTGTCCGCGGCATTCAGCCTGGGTCTTTTGAGAGAGGCGGAGGAGAAGGTGCTGGGATTTCACTTCCTGGCACCGGTCTTGGGGGAGGAGCCAGCTCGTCTCGGCAGGCGAGAGCTGCGAACTTCACGAGTGCCAAGGGTTCGGTCGCAGCCCTGGTCATGTCAAACGACTGGTACAGAGGGATTTCTTGCTCACCTGTGAGATCAACAACAATTCACTCTACATCTTAAAGCATAGAATCGCGTGGTAAAGGTGAGATCATACCTTCGCCGGTAGGTACAGGCTGAAGGGATTCGATGTTCCATTTGAGGAACTGGACGTCGAAGTCCTTAGTCCCAAATAACTCAAGGATGGCGCTCTCGCGCGACCCAAGATTGGGCGGCTTGTAGGCAGCATTGACATACTGGACGGGCGCGAGAGGAACGTTATCGAAGTCGCCTAAGACATAGACGAACTTCTTGCTCAAATTTTGGTTCTTGTTGGCGAGGCCGCAGGTCTTGAGCAGCTGCCCTGAGAAGAAGACCACCCTGCCGCTCTTGGCCCAGAAGGTGAAGAGCATCCGAAAGATGGGTAGACTGAACTCTATCCGCTCGGCTCGCAAGTAGCAGATGAACGCTACCAAGATGGAGACCGAGGTGAGATTGAGTTGTGCGGGAACCACCCCGTAGTATCGAAGGGCGTGGCGCATCTCAGGCCAGTGGGGGAGGTGGAAGCCCACCTCAAAATGCTCTAGGGAGATGGAGAGCTCCCCCTCTCGCACGAGATTGACCCTATCGTCATTGCCCGGGTTTCTCACGGTGAATCCGGCAGGGATGAAGTTTGTATTCGTCTAGGGTCAGGAGGCAGGGAGGAAACTTGTGCTTTAAGAAGGCTTGCACGCGGTTGGAATGGCCTTCTCTCTCGCCCGATATCGTGATTAGGGGGTTCAAGGCGAGAGCGAGATAAAGTGGCGAAAGAAAGCAAAGTCGCGGAGAGGCGCGAGAGAGGCAAGAAAGGAGGAAAGGGCTTCGGATCAGAGAAATGAATGTGGTAGGTGGACCAGCCTATTTATAGAAAATCGTGGTAATGATGTTTTTTCCAAAAGACGACGGGGGTACGATCGTCAAGTCCCGAGGAGTCAGCGCCTCACTTTCCGCTCTGACATGCTTTGGTCATATAAGCCAACATTGGGGGGAGTCCTTGGAGAGACCCCGGACCATAGATAAGACAGTGATTAATTGACAGGAACCTAGGGTTCGTGTAAGCACCCAAAAAATAGTAAAGCATGAAACGAAAAACAGAGAGCAAAGAAGAAATGGAAGAGGGGCTCTCGCCAGGCGAGAGCCGCATGATAAATAATAATAATAATAATAATTCAGCATTAGTTATTGTCCAAATTCAAGAAGGGATACATCAGGGGAAGGGTATGCCAAGAGATGGGGGAGGTGAGACGTCATTGTTCAGTATTGCTCCCAGCGCCATCATCCCCGGTCCCGCCTTCCCGTCCTCGGAGGAACCCGCGGGTTGAAGTAAGATGTTAGGGCGGTGCACCCAAGGTTAATCAGGCATGCTCGGTGCCGAATCCGTGCAACATATCACCCTGGGGACCTCTCGACGGTAAGTGTATCCTGCCGCTCCGTCTCACTCAGGAGGTGGTTGTAGTCCCGCTCGATGAACTTCATTTGCCTCTCCACCATCTTGTGGAGGATCTTCACTGCAGAGGAGTTGGACCGGTACCTTTGTGCGAGCTTCGAGAAGAGCGCCACCACCCTCTTCCGCTATTTCCTGCCATTCCCAGCAGCATCCAAGAACTCTTCCATCTATTCAGAAGAAGGGAAGGGGGAGCTCTCGGCTTCTTCCCTTTCATCTTCATATTCGTCTTCATCTTCCTCTTCCTCCTCTTCGGCTTTCTCCCGGATCTTCGCACCCCCTGGTAAAGGAAAGTGAGTTCCAGTCATGACAAGGGAAAAAGTAGAGGATGTGGTGACTTCTCGCATACCTGCAACATGGCGAGAGCCATCGACTGACGGCGGGCGAGAAGGCCCGGGCTCCCCCTCGGGTTCCTTTCTAAAGAGGAGGTGGAGTGGCTTTCCTCACCCTCGACAAAAAGTCTTGTGCATGATGATCCCGGTTTGTCCAGGAGTAGGGGCAGAGACGTCCTACCTCATGGGAAGGAGAACCTCCAGTAAAGGCATGGAGGGTTCGATTGCCACTCCTCCTGCCAGTAGGGCGAGATCAGCTGCCAGGGTGTCCTGGTTGGTGAGTACGATTTCGTTCCCCCGGGTGGCAAGACCCGGGCTAGCGGGATCTAGCGCTGTGGGAAGTTAATTTAGCATAGTAGAACACATTTATTGGAATGAAAAATTGGACAAAATGGGGGTAAAAGGTTACTTGGGGTTCTCGGAGGGTCAACCGGAGGAGTGGCCTCCGGGACCTGTGGTGGATCCCTGGGGAGAAGAGGCACCGATTCAGGGGGCACCAGCAGGGACCCTACGCCGGCATCTTGAACCGCCTCCTATGATAAGAACAACATATCAATCATCAATCCTTCTTTTTTCTACATCAGTTCACAGTTCTCGATAGTCAGCGAATTGGAGGGACATACCTTTTGTAGAGAAGAAGGAAATCATCCGTGCGGCTTGGGGTCAGGGTAGGCAAGCCCCAGTTCTCGTTGAAAAGGTCTCGCCTGACTGACTTTTCTTTCTTCTTCTTCTTAAGCTGGGGGGGCTCAGTGGTCGGCGCCTTTCTCGCCAGCCAAGGGGCCACCAGGGAACGGTTTGCACGGGCTCGCGCCTGTGCCGCATCGATGCGGTCTTATAGGTCTTGCGAGAGAGGCTTCTCGACGTGCTCAGGGCGCATGGAAAGATCGCGCGAGGCCTCAACAGTGGGTGACAGCGGCATGAATGGAATTTTGACTATCAGCAGATATATATATATATATATATATATATATATATATATATATATATATATAGCCATGGGATGGCCCACCAAAAGATTCCTTTTCAAGACATGTGCTCAACGAATATAAAGGGTTGGATGTGTCTTTTCAAGCGCAGGGCTAGCTCGAAAAGAGCGATGATTGTGTATAACCCCATATTCGCTGAGTGGGAGCTAGAAACGCCCAAGACCAGGTTTTGGCTTGCCTCGAGTGAAGAAAGACTACTCTCGGCAAGGTCAGGGTTTAGCTCAACTCAACCCCTCGACTTTTGTCGAGATCATCTTGGGTCTCGTCAAGCTGGGCTCGACGTTCATTATTCAGGTTCAGAGCAGGAGACCTCTCGCATAAGAGTAGGCGAGAGCGTTCACGCCCGGGTAAGCGGTTCGTCGAGCAGAGCTCGATGCTCGCCAAAGACAGGACGGGCTTCGGCCGAGACATACTCCTGCCCAGGGGCGGGCGAGAAGGCTCGCACCCCATGAGGGAGGGAGTAGGCACAGTCTGTGGCATTCTTTAATATCCTTTTAGCTCCCTCCTGGTGAGGGCGGGAGAGTTCTTGGCAAGTAGTAAGCGCGAGAGTGATAAGTTACTAATTATAGTTATTTTTATATAGTTTTTATTTAATTAATAATAAGATTATAATTATATTTTAGTAATTATGGTTCTAATTGCTTTATTTTCATATTTCAGGTCAATCTGGGCTGCGAATAGCAATTTGGAGCTTGCAGGACTGATCATGAGTTGAAACGGAGAAAATGAACATTTTTTGTCACGGATAACTGAACTTCAAATGGTCATAACTTTCAAACCAAGAAGAGTTACGGGACTTGCAACCAGTCAACGGAAAGAGGACGACATCCTCTACAAATCTGGAGAGTTTCACAGGTACACGCCCCATTGAAACAGGCATGTCAAGGGCGTGAACACGGGCGTGTCCAGGTCAAAAAAACAGTTTTCTCCAGAAATTTTTTCGGGACAATATTGGAACATTTCCCAAGTACACGCCCCATGACACGGGCGTGACCTACCCGAAACTGCCGAATTGAGCCCAAATTGTACAGTTTCCAGCCGTTTGCTGACCCGGTTAGTACACGCCCTTGGTCACGGGCGTGACTAGGGGAGTGACCTCTTCAGCAACGCCAGAATTACTTGGCGCCGTTTCCCCTTCCCGCCATTTCCTGTAACAGACTAGACACACCCTAGGTCACGGGCGTGACTTAGGGGCGTGACCCCTAAAACGGCAACTTTTGGCAGTTTTTCTCCAACGTTCCTGGGCTTTCAAGATAGCAGTTTCCGAGCCTGACATGCCCTATGTCACGGGCGTGACCTAGGGCGTGACTCCCAAGCAGAAAAATCTATAAATAACAGATGAGTTTAGAAGCTTGGAAGGAGGATTAGGAGCCAATTTTAGGAGTATGTTGTATCTTAGATTACTGTCTTTATGCATTTCTTTTATGTAATTTCAATTTCATAGTTTAGATTTCAATTCAAGCATTTCCTTTTTTGCAAACATGTTCTTCTTTGCCTTCTTTTTATGTAACTTTTATATTATGTCAAGTAGCTAATTTCTTTAATTCTTGATCATGATTATCTTTGAATAAAACTCTTTTTGTCAAACCTTTTTACCACTATCGATTTATCTTTGAATTATATTTTGTCGAATTCATATTTTGCGAGTATGTTCTTCGATTCTAGATCCGTATCCTAAATGACCGAGAGGTTGCGGATACGAGTAGATCGCTCAAGGATAAAAAGAGTTGAATGAACTCCTCGAGAGAGGATGATATAAATCTGCCGGATTGGACTCAAATCCAATAGAGGGGTTCACCACCTAAAGCAAGCTTAGGGGTTTCGACTGGCCGAGAGGTCTTTATCGATCAACCTAAGGTTAGTCAGAAGCATGAGCTCGAGAGAGATACTTTTGTACGTTAGGAACCTCCACGGTCGAGGTGAGTAAATTAGAGTTTGTGTTTTATAAAAGATTTATTCAAAGTGAGTCTAGATCAAGTGCTCGTTGTTAGTTTATTTTCCTCCTTCTTTAGTTTAATTTACCCCTTTGATACTTAGATAAAATAATATTAATTTGCGTGAGTAGAAGTACTCAACAGGTCCCGAGTCGAATACGACATTTTCTATACTATATTTCGATAGGTACACTTGCTTATTTGAGATTTTAGTTTGGATAATATTTTAAAACTATAGAAAATCTTCATCAAGTGTTTGGCGCCGTTGCCAGGGACTATTTTGTTGATATTTTGAAAGCGCAGATTTTATTAATTTTATCAACTTTCTTCTCTACCTCAATTCCCTTTTATTTTATTTTTAAATTCATTTCTATTAGGTAAAGGTTGTATTATTTTCTTTTATTAAAAATATGTTATCTAAATTGGTCGCCGATCTTGCCAACCTTCAAAATCAACTAGAATATTTGAAAGCTGCACAAAAGCGCCAAAATTTTTGTTATAATTGTGGTGGTTATCATCGAAGTGAGTATTGTGATCATTATAATTATTATAAAAACTTTTCTTATGAAAATAATTTTGATACTAATTATGATAATAATTCTTCTCACTTTTATTCTAATTCTAGTTCAAATTTTTATGAAACAAAATTTTCAAATGTTCATGAAACGAATTTTTCAAATTATAATGAGAATAATTATTTTGATTTAAATAATTATTCTTCCAACTCGGATGTCAACTTCTCTTGGTCACAAGATCACCCGGAAAGTTTCCCGAGTTTTGAGAATAATTATTTGGAGCCGAATTTTTGTTCTTCTTCTTCTGCACTGCAAGCCTTCTCTCCTAATTTTGGGGATTCTTCTCAATTTCCAGGTGATTCTTCTCCCCAAAATTTGGATGAGATTTTTTTTCTATTAGTGATTTTTCTCCTTCTTCGGATAATATTGTTAATGAGGAACATGACTCTTCATGTACCCCAGTAGTTGTTTATACCGAAGAAGAAAAAAAAACTATTATTTCATGAGTTTGTCAGGTGTATGGATGCGCTAGGAGGAGTAGAAGAAGAACATGTTTCTCCTCCTACGACTCCAAATTTTTCTCCTATTAATGAATTCCCATGCACAATTTATGACTTTTTAGGAGCAAAAATTTATGATCCTGATGCATCCGATGATTTTATTTCCCATAAATTTTCGGAAGGAAAATTATTTTTAGAAAATAAACAACCGGAGCCTAATCTTATGACTTCGCAAGAGCCTCCTCCTTGCGAAGATTTTTCTGACACGCTTACTTTTGATTTTCCTTATACTAACGATTTTCATGTAGAAGAGGACCCATTGCAATTAAACATCATCCACGATCCATTTGCCGCTCCTCTACAAAAATTTAAATCACCTCAGGTATGGATAGGTGATTTGAATTTACATTTTCAAGTCAACTGCAACGACAAGGAACATCAAGAAGAAAGCGGAGGAGACGTCGGGAAGCAACTTTGGCATCTTCGCCAAAGCGTGAATTAAGGGAGTTGCCCGTCCATTTTAATTTTTATTTTCCATTTTCTTAACAATAACCGTCTAGCTTAAAGACGAGAAAAAGAAAAGCACTCTTGGGAGACACCCCTTGATTATCTTTAAGTTAATGCAATTTTTTTAATGCATTTTCCCCTCCTACTTGGCTTATAAACATTGGGGACAATGTTTATTTTTAAGTATGGGGGTGGATTCCTATTTATTGTTTTTATATAAAAAAAATTGAAAAAATGCTTTGTTTTCTTTTTATCATCAAAAATTAAAAAAATAGAGAATCTAAAATTAATTTCTTGGAAAGGGCCGTGTTGGGTTTTCATCCCACAAAACCGCCTAGTACCTTGCGAACCCGTCACTGGGTAGCCCTTGGGAAGTCCAAGAATAATAAAAAAATTAGGATTTGTTTTTAATAGAAAATAAAAAAAATATAAGAAACCCCTACTTAATATTTGGTGATTTTCGAAAAATAATTTTGAGTTTATTTATATGATTTTTTATAATTTTTGATTTTCTAGTCTTTTATTTCATCATAGTTAGTTAAATTAATATTTAGGTGATTTGACTTTAAGAAATAAACTTATGAATTAAATTTGTTTAAAGTGTCTTATTTACTTCTTTTTCTCGTAATTGTAATTAGTTTCAATATTATAATGCTTAGTTCAACAATCTTTAGATTTTAATCATAATCACTTGTGCTTTAAAAATTCTTAGGAAATTTTGATTTACTATAGCTGCTCTCTAATTATTTTAATTTAATCTAAATATTGTTTAGCCTTTCCTTGTATTTAAACTTTCTTGTTAGAACATATGTCATGAGGATAAGAGGATAAAATTCATTATCCCTTGGTACCATATGCAATTTTTTTATTTTGGTTAGATCATATGTCATGGGAATCAAGCATTCCTTGGTACACATATGCAACCCAAAAAAATAAAAGATGGAGTAAGAGAATAAAATTCATTACTCCCATTTTGCTTTTATTTTTGAAGAGAGAGAAAAAATATTTGTTCATATGTCATGGGAAATGAGAGAATAAAATTCATCATTTTCTTGGTAAACATATGTGAATATAAAAAAAAGAAAAAAAGGGCATGGGGTGAGAGAATAAAATTCATCACCTCAATTTAAAATCCTCTTCATAGTGTTTGTTCCTAAAAACCTTTAGCCAATATAATTATTTTAGACTTAAATTAAAATATTAAGAGAGTATAAGTAATAGTTTAAATTTTTCCTTCAAGTTTCTTTTTAGTTAAAAAGTGTGAATAATTCTAATTTAATTTTATTGGCTAAATCACTTCATTTTGAATTCTAATTAATTTTTATGAGAAATCTTTGGCTAAATATCTTTCTCTTTACATTTTAATTTCATAGTTTAGAACTTAATCTTGAATTACTAAACTTTATTTTTAACTCTCTTTTGATTTAATAAAATTTTTAGTTTAATTAAAAATTATATTAATTTCTTATAAGTACTTCACATAGTTTTGCTCTGGAATAGCAAAAGATTAAGTATGGGGGTATTTGATAAGTCACTAATTATAATTATTTTTATATAGTTTTTATTTAATTAATAATAAGATTATAATTATATTTTAGTAATTATGGTTCTAATTGCTTTATTTTCATATTTCAGGTCAATCTGGGCTGCGAATAGCAATTTGGAGCTTGCAGGACTGATCATGAGTTGAAAAGGAGAAAATGAACATTTTTTGTCACGGATAGCTCAACTTCAAATGGTCATAACTTTCAAACCAGGAAGAGTTATGGGACGTGAAACCAGTCAACAGAAAGAGGATGACGTCCTCTATAAATCTGGAGTGTTTCAAAGGTACACGACGCCCCCTTGACACGGGCATGTCAAGGGCATGAACACGGGCATGTCCAGTTCGGAAAAATAGTTTTCTCCAAAAAATTTTCCGGGACAATTCTGGAACATTTCCCAAGTACACGCCCCCTGACACGGGCGTGACCTAGGGCGTGACCTACCCAAAACTACCGAATTGAGCCCAAATTGTACCGTTTCCAGGCGTTTGCTGACCCGGTTAGTACACGCCCTAGGTCACGGGCGTGACTACGGGTATGACCTCTTCAGCAATGCCAGAATTACTTCACGCCGTTTCCCCTTCCTGCCATTTCCTGTAACAGACTATACACGCCCTAGGTCACGGGTGTGACTTAGGGGCGTGACCCCTAAAACGGCGACTTTTGGCGATTTTTCTCCAACATTCCCGGGCTTTCAAGACAGCAGTTTCCGAGCCTCACACGCCCTATGTCACGGGCGTGACCTAGGGCGTGACTCCCAAGCAGAAAAATCTATAAATAGCAGATGAGTTCAGAAGCTTGGAAGGAGGATTAGGAGCCAATTTTAGGAGAATGTTGTAGCTTAGATTACTGTCTTTATGCATTTCTTTTATATAATTTCAATTTCATAGTTTAGATTTCAATTCAAGCATTTCCTTTTTTGCAAACATGTTCTTCTTTCCCTTCTTTTTATGTAACTTTTATATTATGTCAAATAGCTAATTTCTTTAGTTCTTGATCATGATTATCTTTGAATAAAACTCTTTTTGTCAAACCTTTTTACCACTATCGATTTATCTTTGAATTATATTTTGTCGAATTCATATTTCGCGAGTATGTTCTTCGATTCTAGATCCGTATCCTAAATGACCAAGAGGTTGTGGATACGAGTAGATCGCTTAAGGATAAAATGAGTTGAATGCACTCCTCGAAAGAGGACGAAATAAATCTGCCGGATTGGACTCAAATCCAATAGAAGGGTTCACCGCCTAAAGCAAGCTTAGGGGTTTCGACTGGCTGAGAGGTCTTAATCGATCAACCTAAGGTTTATCAGAAGCATGAGCTCGAGAGAGACGCTTTTGTACGTTAGGAACCTCCACAGTCGAGGTGAGTAAATTAGAGTTTGTATTTTATAAAAGGTTTATTAAAAGTGAGTCTAGATCAAGTGCTCGTTGTTAGTTTATTTTCTTCCTTCTTTAGTTTAATTTACCCCTTTGATACTTAGATAAAATAACATTAATTTGCGTGAGTAGAAGTACTCAATAGGCCCCGAGTCGAATACGACATTTTCTATACTATATTTCGATAGGTACACTTGCCTATTTGAGATTTTAGTTTGGATAATATTTTAAAACTTTAGAAAATCTTCATCAGAGAGCCTTCAGTTCTCGGCAGGAAGGATCCTGCCGGGTAATGCCCATGGTGAAATTACCATGATACCCTAAGTAAAATTACTTGTATACCCCCAGGGTCTGCATTTAGCTCTTCAGAACAGCGGAGTTTGGCTGTTGGCAGACTAGGCAGGGGTAATTTAGTAATTTCAGGTCTACAAAGGCTATAAATAGACCCACATGGGCTCCTCAGAAGGCAAGCTTTCATAGTTTCCTAAGATCTTCTAGTGCTTGCTGAGGAGCTCCTAGCCCAGCATTTGGCTTTAGAGGGGAAGCACTCAGATATCTTTCGGGTTAGAGGTGGGACCTCCTAGCTGAGGGTTTGGGTCGGTTTCTGGTCCTTTATTGCTAGTCAGAGGTCGGAGCTTGGGAGAAGTAGGTGTTGGCTACACCCCTGATTTTGAACACTCATTGAGGTCAAATTTTGGCTTCAACTGGTGACTAATTTGCCACTGAGGTAGGTGCCCTACTGGGGTACTGAGGTAGGATCCAAGTGTGTATCTGAGGTAGGGCTCTCCTCCCAGCCTAAATGTAGGGACTAGTGCCTGAGTGTGGATCTGAGGTAGGGTTGTCCTCCCACCCTGAGTGTAGGTCCTAGTGACAAACACATGCCCGACACTCAGGGCCTAACTTAAGCTTACTCAGCCCTACCTTAGATCCAAGTGTGGATCTGAGGTAGGGCTGTCCTCCCAGCCTAAGTATAGGGCCTAGTGACAAACATATAAATAAAAAAGAAAATGAAAAGAGAGGCAGCCCTACACTCACTGAGGTAGGTGCCAACTAGACTAATATCTGCTCAGTCCAGCATGGTAGACTCTGAGATTTATCTCAAAGTCAAGGTTTTATTTTATTACAACTTCTTGATTAATTTCCTATAGGATTTAGCTTGCCTGAATCTGATCTATAGGGCACTTTGTGCCTGAGTTGTAGATGATTAATTAGTAATTGAGCTAGGTGCCCTGCTGGGGTACTGAGGTAGGATCCAAGTGTGGATCTGAGTAGTGACCTGTGAGGGCTCCCCCTCAACTAAAGTACCTATAGAAGGAAAAATTTTATTGACAACATGATCCAGAGTTGTCAAATCGATCTGATCCTTCCCCCCTAAGTCTGAGCATCCATCTTTTGGCTTGACCCATCAAGATAAGTTTCTAATGCCTCAGGAGGCTCTTAGTTATCTTCTGTAGCAGGGATATCTTCAACTGCAGCTACCTCATCAGTAACAGCCATATCTGCCTCATTTTCTGCATCAACCTCTTCTTCAGTATCATTCTTTGAATCTTGTCCTGACCTTGGACTGGTATGGATTTTATCAATATTCACATCACTGACTTGAAGTTGGAAGTTTGTAGAGGATTGACTGAGTGATAAGTCAACCTGCAGAACAACATCAGCTGGAGAGGAGGTTCCAAGCTCTAGTTCAGAGCTGGCAGTTCTTTCTTCCTTTGCAGGTTTCTTCCTCATGTCCCTAGAGGAGTCCTTTCTTACTGAAGGTTGGCTTATTGGTAGGATCCTAGTGAATCTATCCAAAGTTTTTATGTCCATTCTTTTTAGGTAGTGAATCTTCACTCCTTGCTCCTACTTGAATCTATCAGGGTAGGTGTTCACTAGGTATAAGGAAAGAATTCTTCCCATGTTTGGAGTGTGCATGCAGTCTACTATTCTCTAGTAGATGAGAGATGACCAAGATGTCTGTTTATTGAAGATTATCCTAGTCATGACATTAAACATTGACTTGGAGATTGTGTCATATGATCCAGGTTTGTAGATGAGGGATTTCCATACTATATCTGATAGAATCGATTTCAAGATAACCCAAACACCTAGGGGGGGTGAATAGGTTTTTGTTCTTTTTCAATTAAGGCAGAATAAGAATTCAAATCTTTAAATAGAATCTAACTATTCTACAGCTAACACAACAATCACAGCATAGAATACACAATCACAAGCACATCACAGATTGCACACTGGTTTATAATGGTTCCCCAAGGTCTGGGAACATCCACTTTCCCCCTTCGCCTATCCAGCAGTGTGCTAGATTCAGCCTAACTACTTCCTTCTTCTCAGATCCACAGATCTTACAGCTCAGAACCCTGATAGGTTCCTATAACTCAGAACCCTGAAAGGTTCCTACAACTTAGAGTGTAACAACACTCCTAAAGCTCAGGCTAATAGCCCTACATCAGCCTTGTCACAAGGCCTACACCTTAGAGAATGATTTCTCCTACACTCAGACTCAAAAGTCTTACCACTAAGAGATCTATATCTCCTACACTCAGCCTTTATATTATAGGCTTACAACTCAGATCTTGAAAGATCCTACAGAATGAAAAATCTTATAGAATGACTCTTATCCTTGTTGAGAGAGAAGGGATAAAAGGATTCTTGATCAGCTCTTGATAAGACTGATTGCTGAGATCAACCTGTTCTTAGCTTTCTTCAAAGCTTCTTGAATCTGAACTCAATAGGGTTGATCTTCTTTGAAGTTGACTGGCTGCTAGCTCCCTTCTTAGAATTCAGAAATAGATTTGAATCCTTCTTAGCAGATTAGTTCAAGCTCTGCCTCTTAAGAGACTTGTAAATGTCTCCTTCTTCACTTCAACAGCTTGAGATCTCTCTCACTCTCCAGAACTCTTGAAGTTTCTTCAGGATTCTTGGTTGAATTCTCCTTAGACAAATTCTGAGTAGATTGCCTCTTCAGATTGTCTTCTAAGATCTTCTCACGAAAATCTTCTTCTGTGTGACGTGCTCTTTCTTGATCAATGATCAATACTTCAATAGTTGTTCGTGTTATTTTATCTCCTTTGATTTGACAGAATCCGTCTTTATATAGACTTCATCCATGGTAACCAGCTGATCCAGTTTCTAACAAACTTCTGACAGGTCTGATAGCTTCAGCAAACTTGTTGGAATACACAGCTATCAAGTCTTCAGTCAATTCTTGAACCTTTGTCTTTGTCAGCAAGGCGTCGAGACTGATCTTCATTATGTGTCGACATAAGTAGATTAAGTGTCGACACAAGCTTTGGTGATGTCGACATAGCTCCTTTGGTGTCGAAACTGCTTCTTGACACTACATCTGTAGAATATGTCGACACTACTTCATTGTGTCGACACAGACACTTCTTCACATCACAACAATCAACATTACTGAAACTCTACTGTGTGTCAACATAAGTCCCGTGTGTCGACACAGTTGATATAGTCTCAGAATTTGTGTGTTGACACCGTCTCCAGGTGTCGACACAGTTGATATCGACTAGAACTTCTGTGTGTCGACACTGCCTCCTGGTGTCGACACAGTTGATGTTGACTAATAATTCTGTGTGTCGACACTGCCTCCTGGTGTTGATACAGTTGATGTCGACTAAAATCTTCTGTATGTCGACACAGTTTCTTCTAGTGTCGACACTGCTTTTCCAAGTGTCGACACAGGCTTTCTTAAGTGTTGACTCATGGACTTAGAAAATTTTTCTGCATTTTAGCAAATGTTTAACCTGCACATATAAACTCAAAATAAAATCAAATATACCTTGATGTATATCATTGAGCTAAGTGTGGCTTCTTTAAATCAGGTACACATTTTCCTATGTACCCAACAATCTCCCCCTATTTGGAGAAGTCATAACTCTTTAGTCAATGACATATACCATTTATAATAAACAAACATTATGATGTATATAAGTATTATATGACAGAGCAACTTATAAACAAAACATATACCAATATGACATTATAGAATAATGATGCAAACTTAATTAACATGAAACATTGTTTTGTTTATATTAACAAAAAGTTTCTTAACAATTATTTACATAGATTTATTTAATACTAAAGATTACATTATTCTTGCAAAATCTAGTAAATCTATCCTAAGGCTGATCAGGCTCCCTGATGACTATGCCTTTTCCCAGCTTAATCTGAGACTGCACAGTAGGTTCTGAATCATCAATAGGCTTCTTTACTTTCAACTCTGATTTCTTCTGTGCTTCAGCCTTAATCCTCTGTCTTTCAAAATAATGAAAAGGCTTAGGGAAGTATTTGCTAGGCTCCTGAGCATTAGGAGGTAGCTTTCCAATTTTAGCCTTCCTTCTATATTGCAGAATGGCTTCTTGCCTTGTTTCATACTTCTGCCATTCTTGTTCATTATACCATTTGCCCCTTTCATGGATCTTATCTTTCATAGCTTTCCAGGCAGTCAAAATGATATTCCTGAAAGTGTGGCTCCATTGCTAAAAATCAGGCTTTAACTCAGCCTGTTCTCTGAATCTTTTCTTTGACAGTTGTGCTTCCTGCTGAGCTTTCAAGGCAGCTTCTGGCATTTCTACTTTCTCAATAACAACATTATCAATTTCCTATGGAGGACTATACATTGACTGAACCTGATGTTGAATCATAGTAAAATCTACTGGAGGGTAGATCACCTGAGCAACTTCAGGTTGATCACCTTCAACATAAGCAGGTTGCACACCAGACTCAGCAACATTATCATCATCACAAAGGGGTGGATATCCCAGAGTGGCTCTGATGCTATTAGATATCCATTTGGCATGATCTGAGCCTGCTTTGACTAACACTCTCTCCCCCTTTATGATTTCTCTTTCAATATGATCTCTTAAGTCATCTTTCTTAAATCTTACTTGTCCATCAAGAAAATTAACACCATCTTTATAAAATGATTTTAACTTGAGAATCTTGTCAGATATTGATTTCTGAGTGGTAGTAATTTCTGTCTGAAATGAGTCTAAGGCAGCTTGTAGCTTCTTGTCAAACTCCTCTTTCTCTTTAGCTCTTTCATCAGTCAGTGCAGTGATTGTATTCTTTATGGTAGTTACTATCTCATTATGAGATTCAGTCAGATTGCCATTCATTCTAATCTGATTCTCAAGGATATATCCTTGTTTAATAACAATGTCATCCACTTTAGCCTTGACTTCTACTTGTTGCTTTGCCAGAAATACTACAGCATTGCCCCCTTTGTGGAAGCAATCTGTCATCTCTTTCTTATGTAGATTTACTTCAAACCTTATGGATTTGATTTCCTGAGCCAAATCAAATTGAAGTGACTTATTGCTTTCATCCACATACTTCTCTAGAGCCATTCTCTGCTCATCAAATTTCAATTTCAAGGCCACCAATAATGAGCTGTAATCAGCCTCTAGGGCAGGTTGTGGAGTAGTAGTTTGTAATGCCTTCTTATAGCTCTGGCTCCTTCTCTTAAAGACCATAAGTTTTCTTTTCTTGGCATTTCTGATTTCCTCATCTTCTGAAGCAGAGGTACTGGCTATATTAACTCTTTCTTTAGGACTAAAAGGAATCTCCTTTTTAGTTCCAATCTGCTCCCCCTCAAGGTTAGCCTGCTCCCCCTCATTCCTTATTTGCATCTCCTTATCTACTGCTCCCTCAATATCAGGAAATAATTCTTCAAGAGTGAACTCTTGTTGAGTCTGAACTAGTGATACTACTTTCTCAGGAGCATTAGCAGCTCCAGATATATCCTCCATGATAGCATCTTGGGTTGGAATATTGGCATGAGATTTCTCAAGGACTGTTTGTGAATCTATTTCCTCTGCCAAGTGGATTCTCTCTTCCCCCTGCACCTGTGCAGTAACTGTCTCCCCCTGCACTTGTGCATTCTCAGTCAGGTCATGTACTTATAAACTATCTAGCTCCCCCTACACTTATGCACTAACTGTTTCCTCCCGCACTTGTGCATTCTCAGTAAGGTCCTGTACAGGTGATTTCACTGTAGCATCTTGTCTCTCTATATCAGGTATGTCCTTTGATAGGACCCTATCCCATCTAGAAATAATCTTGATGTCCATTCTTCTCATATGATTAATTTTAGATCCAGGGATATGGTGCATTACTTCTGGAATGGCTCCAGCCAAGTATAAACTCATCAATCTAGCCAAATTAGGCTTCTTTATTCCTTCCTTAATCTTCTCAAACAGTACGAAAGACCAATCTGTGTTGAGCTTAAAAATTATCCTTATCATGAGGTTGAACATATAGGCAGAAATCCTATCATGTCCCCCTGTCTTACACAGAATTACCTTTCCTACCACTTCTGAAAGGAATTTGTCTTGCTGATTCATCCCTTTCCTGTTAATTGCTGCTCCAATCTTCAAGGTGGGATCCAATCCACACCATTGTAGTGCCACCCTTGTTTTTGATACTGGTACTTCTTCTTCATCCTGAGTTCTTGGAAGGTGAAGAATTTTTCTCAAACTTTTCAAGGTCAGTTTGACTCTTGCTCCATGAACTGTGGATTTAATCTTAAGTCCAGTTGAGTCTACTATTGCTGCAGCAAAAAACTCAAAAACCTCCTTCTTCCAAATCTTGGTTGGTTCGGATACTAGAAACTCCAAACCACTGTCAGCAAACAGGGTAATGACCCCTTTAATCTCTAACTCCGCATCATCAAAGGCATGGAGAACCAACTCATATCCTTCGTTAATTTATCTTCAACCTTTGGCGCCATTGGGATGGTGAGAAAACTTGGATTGAGAGAAGAGAGATTGTCGACATAAGGTTTTGGTCTAGAAAACCTGGAGAATGTGTCGACAGAGATTGTTCTAGACCTATTTATACCCTTTTAAACACAGAAGGTCAAAAGGCGGGCAAAAACTGCCTAAATGTGTTGACACTGTTGAAATGTGTCGACACATACTTCTAATGTCTCGACAACGATGGTAACTTCTATGTGTCGACACCAATTGATGATGTGCCGACACTTGATATACTTAGAAGTTCATCAGAAATTCTGTGTCGACTCTTATTTTAAGTGTCGACACAATTTCTGGACGTGTCGACACCACTACTCTGGTTGTGTCGACAGAACTTACTGATGTGTCGACATCACTTCTCTGGATATGTCGACACAGATTTACTGAAGTGCCGACTTTACTTCTCTTGATGTATCGACACTGATTTACTTAGCCAAATTTGTTAAACTAATCAATGTTCAACATTCCTAATACAATTTTAAATTTATGGAATTTAGTTTCATCTAGAGGCTTAGTAAACACATCTGTAATTTGATAATTTGTTTTGACAAATTCTAGTGAGATGTCCTTTTTCTCTACAAGTTCTCTAAGAAAATGGTATCTAATTTCTATATGCTTAGTCCTACTATGTGAAACAGGATTATTAGCAATAGAAATAACACTAGTAGAATCACAAAACAAAGGTGTTCTACTTACCTGAATACCATAGTATTCTAGCTGGTGCTGAACCCACAACCGCTGTGCACAACAACTTCCTGCTGCCATATATTCAGACTCAGCTGTGGAAATTACCACAGTAGTCTGCTTCTTACTGCTCCAAGACATTAATCTTCCTCCTAGAAATTGATAGGTGCCTGTTGTGCTTTTTCTATCTTCTTTGCAACCTATAAAGTCTGTATATGAATAGCCTGTCAGTAAAAAATCTCCATTCCTAGGGTACCAAAGGCCTAGATTAGGTGTGCCCTTTAGATATCTCAAAATCCTTTTTACTGTAGTGTAATGATATTCTTTAGGGCATGATTGGTACATAGCACAGACACATGTTGCATACATAATGTCTGGTCTACTAGCAGACAGATATAGAAGAGAACCTATTATTCCTCTATACAAAGACTCATCCACAGGTTTACCTGCATCATCTTTGCATATAGGCATACTTGTTCCCATAGGAGTTCTCATGGTGGAGGATGATTTCATACCATACTTCTTAATTAACTCCTTGGTGAACTTAGACTGGGATATGGACAAGCCATCATCAGTCTGTCTTACTTGGAGTCTCAAGAAGAACTTAAGTTCCCCCATACTGCTCATCTCAAACTTCCCTTGCATAAGTTTAGCAAACTTCTTGCAAAGGTTGTTTTCTATAGACCCAAATATTATGTCATCTACATAAATCTGGACTAAGATTACCTTTCCTTTGGACTTCCTTAGGAATAGAGTTTTGTCTATTTTTCCCCTTTGAGAATTTGTTCTCAATAATAAAAGTAGATAGGGTTTCATACCAAGCCCTTGGGGCTTGCTTTAACCCATATAAAGCTTTCCTAAGTCTATAAACATAATCAGGTTTGAGAGAATCAACAAAACATGAGGGTTGCTCTACATAGACTTCTTCTTTTAGATTTCCATTTAGGAATGCTGATTTTACATCCATTTGGAATACCTTGAAGCCTTGATATGCTGCATAGGCAAGGAATATTCTAATTGCTTCCAGTCTTGCTACTGGGGCAAAGGTTTGATCAAAGTCAATACCCTCTTCCTGCCTGTATCCTTTTGCAACAAGTATTGCTTTGTTCTTCACAATGATCCCATTCTCATTCAGTTTGTTCCTAAAGATCCACTTTGTTCCAATGATGTTATGGTCTTTTTGCTTAGGAACTAACTCCCAGACCTTGCACCTTCTGAACTGATTCAGCTCCTCTTGCATGACATCAATCCAATGTGGGTCCAGAATAGCTTCTTCAAATCTCTTTGGCTCCAGTTGAGATAGGAAGCTTGAGCAAAGCACTGTATTCAAGTTCCTGCTTCTGGTTTGCACTCCATGTCTTAGATCACCAATTATCTGATTTACTGAATGATCCTTTAAGTGTCTAATAGCTAGAGGTAGACTATCTTCAGGTTGAACCTCTCCTGTCTCTTCAATATGTTGCACCTCTTGGTTTTCAACAGCATCTAGGGAGTCTTGTACTCCCCCTGGACAGTAGTCACCATTTTCCACTTCCTGCTCTTCAGTTGATTCTTCTGTAATGGTATGCTTGTCCATTTTCTCACTTATACCTGTAGAACTGCATGAGCTATAAGCCAACTCACTATTAATCAGTCTTGTTTCATCAAATACAACATGTACAGACTCTTCTACAACTTGAGTAATCAAGTTGTAGACTCTATAAGCCTTACTATTGTTACTGTACCCAATAAATATCCCATCTTAGGATTTGGCAGCAAACTTATTTAGATAAGACTTGCCATTGTTAAGGACATAACACTTGCAACCAATGATCCTAAAATAGGATAAGTTTGGTTTTCTACCCTTCATGATCTCATAGGGAGTCTTTTTGTGGCTTTTGGTGATAGATGCCCTATTGATCACATGATATGCAGTATTTACTGCCTCAGCCCAGAAATATTCTGGGAGAGAAGTGTCACTCAATAGAGTTCTACCAGCCTCAATCAGTGTTCTATTCTTCCTTTTAGCAATACCATTTTGCTGTGGTGTTCTAGGTGAGGAGAATTCTTGAAAAATCCCAAATTATTCACACAGTTTTGTCATACTCTCAGATTGAAATTAAGTGCCATGATCACTTCTAATTTTGACCACTATACTTTCAAGTTAATTCTGAATTTGCTTGACAAAGCTGTATAAAACACTTGGGGTTTCTGATTTTTGTCTCAGAAAGAACACCCATGAATATCTAGAATAGTCATCTACCACCACAAAAGTGTAGACCTTCCTACCTAGACTATGAACTGGCATAGGACCAAATAGATCCATATGTAAGAGGTATAGACACCTCACTGAATCCTTGTTTTCAAGGCTATGAAAGGAGGATTTTGTCTGCTTGCCTTTTTGACAAGCTGAGCATATCCCATCCTTTATACACTTAACTTTTAGACCATTCCTTACTAACTCTTTGCTAAAGAGTTGGCCAATTATTTTGTAGTTAAGATGGGCCAGCCTCTTGTGCCATTTGACACAATGAGAGGCTTTCTCATCAGCTACAAGACAAATAGGAGAAACATTATTCTCACACTCAAAGTTAAGACAGTACACATTTCTTTTTCTATATCCTATCAATATGACTTTTGATCACTTGATCTTTTGATATGACATCCATTCTTAATAAATGAAATGTCATATCCTAAATCACTCAGCTGACTTATGCTTATAAGGTTGTGTTTCAAACCCTTAACATAGGCCACTTGAGTGAAAGTAATCTGGTTATTAGAAATGTTACCAAATCCTTTGATGATTCCCTTTTCAGAACCACCAAAGATTACTTTAGACCCATTTATGATAGGTAAGTACTCCTTCAATAACCCCTTTGTTCCAGTCATATGCCTGGAACATCCACTGTCCAAGTACCATATATGGGCATGGTAACTTAGACTCACCTGCAATTAAGAATTACCTCACCTTAGAACCCAAGTTAGTCTTGGGTCCTTGGTTCAAGTTAGCTTCATACTTACCAAATCTACCTTCTTTTCTTCTAACAGGTAGACTGTTGTTCTTCATGACACTAATGTTATGCCAGCAGTCTAAGGCATAATGACCAATCTTGCCACAGCACTAGCATTCATACTTATTGTAGATAGAACTCTTTTTATTTAGCATCATAAAGTGAAATTTTTGCTAGTTAAAATATATGTAGATAACATCATTTTTGGCTCTACTGATCCCAAACTATGTAAAAGGTTTTCTGACCTTAAGTATTCCAAGTTTGAGATGAGTAGTATGGGTGAACTTTCATACTTCCTTGGTCTCCAAGTGAAGCAATCTCCTGATGGTATCTTCATCTCCCAATCTAAGTATGCTAAAGAGCTTATAAAAAGATTTGGGATATGTGATGCCTCCGTAATGAAGACACCCATGGCTGCAAATGCTGTGATAGATTCTGATGAGCATGTGAAGATGGTATCTATATATAGGGCCATTATTGAGTCTCTACTATATCTCACTGCAAGTAGGCCAGATATTATGTTTACTACATATATTTGTGCTAGGTTCCAGGTGAACCCTAAAGAATTCCACTATATTTTGCTAAAAAAGATTTTAAGATATATAAAGGGTTGCTTAAATCTAGGACTTTATTATCCAATTGAATCAGAATTTGAATTAACTGATTCTCAGATGCTGATTTTGCTGGATGCAGAGTGGACAGAAAAAGCACATAAGGAACATTTCAGTTCCTTAGTGATAGGCTTGTGTCCTGTTTCTATAAGAAGCAAACTTCTGTGTCCACATCAAATGCAGAAGCTGAATATATAGTAGTTGGTAGCTATTGCTCACAGATTTTGTGAGTTCAGAATCAGCTACTAGATTATGGATACAACTTAAATAATTTAACTATATATTGTGATAATACCAGTGCTATTTCAATAGCACAAAATCCAGTGCATCATAGTAGGACCAAACATATAGAGATTAGACATCATTTCATTAGAGATTCTGTAGATAAAAAGAAAATTAATCTTGTCTTTATCTCCACTGATTTACAAAGAGCAGACATATTCACCAAGCCATTGGATGAGAAGAAGCATTTGTTCTTCTTAAATCAGCTGGGTATGATTAATGGAGAAGAATTAAATTAACTTTTTGTCTGAGGTCGATAATTTATTGACCGTTTGTCGAACGGAGATCGACGATCTATGAATGCTTCGTGAAGAGTTCGTCGAACGGAGATCAACGATCACCTCTTAGTGAAACAGATTTTGTCGAACGGAGATCGACGATCCCTACTTTAGTGAATTTTTCGTCGAACGGAGATCGACCATTTATTCATCTTCTTTAGATTGATATCGACGAACTCATTTTCTATTAAAATGCTTCGTCAAACTCAGATCGAATATCTTTTCTTTTTCGTTGGACTGAGATTGTCTTTTAGTCTTCTAAAGACCATATAATCTAAGTTTTAAACAAAATTCGTCCCGTGCTTTCAATTTCCTTTGCACTTGATCTTGTTTTTCCTTACAGGAGCTCTCATGGCGATTTCGGCTGCGAACCTCTCCGGGATGAAGTTTGACGCTGGGTTTCATATAGATATGGACTCTTTTAAGCATACAGAACAAATCTTCCAAGATATCTTGAAGTTGTTCGATGAGCCGCAACTTCTCAAAGTGATGACTCTCAGGATGAAGCTCCCTGTGGTAGAGGTAAAAGAATGGGTTTTATCGTCATCTTCTCCAGACGGACAAACCCTAGTCGACACCATTACTGGACAGGAGGTGATTCTAACTCCTGATATTCTTTCTGAGATATTTGGTTTTGTTAATGGAAATGACGATATAGAACTGGATAGTAATGAGCTTGGTGAAATTCTTACACGGATGGGTCACTCCGAGGGAAACCCTAGTAAGTTACTGAAAAAGAACTTGTCTGTTGAGTACAAGTTTCTGGCTGACATAATAGGTAAGGTGCTTCTTGGGAAGCACACCGCCCATGAATATATTATCAGGCACCAATTCCTTCTGATGAGTGCCCTAGTAAATAAGAAATAAGTGAATTGGGGTAATATTCTGTTTGATTTTATTATGAATAAAAATAGTAAAAGAGAAGTCTGTTTTGGGAGGATTTTGGGCATCTTCCTCCAGGAGAAATGTTCACAACTGTTGGTCTCTCCAACAGTTTTCATCAATGCATCAAAGAGAATGACCTCAGCTCTCTTTAGAAAATGGGAGAGGTCCATCTCAAAGCCCTCCAGGGCCTCCTCTTCCTTAAGGACTTCAGAGGACACTAGGACTCCAAGAGTCAATCCCCAACCTGCTGATGAAGAGGCACCAAAAATTCCTCCTTCTCCACCTTCCTCCAGACTACCTCCATCACAAACCCATCAACAAACTTATAACCCTGATATCTCTACAGCCATTGATGGAGACGATGGCCCTCAACATATTGAAGAAGGTGACGACGCGCTTACAGAAGAACTTTCTCCGCCTTCAAATAAAGATTTGCGGCATCGTGATGAGCATGTGGAGCGTCACCATAATATCCGCCCGGGGCGCAAACCAATTTATTAATAATTATTAATCATTTATTAATAATTATTAATAATTATTAAGTCATTTTTATGTTTGTTTTAATTTTCATTTCATGTGTAATGATGGGTGCTTATAACCATCATGTGTTGTTTTAATTATTTCATTTCATGTGCTACGATGGGTGCATATAACCATCATATTTTTAATTTGAATTTTGAATTTTGAACTTTTAATGGAGGGAGATTGAGTGGTGTAGGATATATATAGACATGTTATGAAAGATTGATTAGAGAGAATGAAAAATTGAAAAGAAAGAATTAAAAATTTGAATTTCCCCTCCTCGTCTCTCTTCCCCTCTTGGAAAATTCATTTCCTCCTCTTTCTTTCCCCTCTTAAAATTTCAGCCAAGCCCTTCTCTCCCTCTCCCCTAGCATCCTCCTTCTTAGCCGCCAACCACACCATCACCTCCACTTGCAAAACACGGGCACCACCCTTCATTGAAGATAATTCGGCCAAGGTAATAAAGGTTGCTTCCTTGTAGATTCCAACTCCGGTGTGAAGCGACGAAGGCGGACAAGTTTCCTCTCCTTCTGACGTGACTCCGGCAGAGACGTTGAAGAGTGATCCACGTATAGATAATCAGAATCATCCATTTCGGTTTGGTAATGAAAAATTCATACCTTCGTGTGATTTCTTTTTCCTAGATATTCTTGTGGTGGAAATCCTTGGCGTTGAATTTTGATTCCATTAATTCATCGTGGTTTTCTTCGCTCGGTTTGTGTTTTTCTTAATTGATTTAATTTATAAAAGGTTTGGCGAACCTTCGTTTTATTTTGTTGGGAGAGATCTACCATTTTCGAATCGTATTTTATTTGGTAGATCTCTTTTGGTACAACACCGCTCGTTCGGACCAGGTTGGTCCTTTAGCCGGAAAGAATATTGGCCTATCACCTCTATTCGATCCTAATCGGTTTGGCTACCCGTACTCTAGCGTGTAGTTGATTGAAATAATTAACGTGGTGTCGCGTAGAATGATTGTGCGAGTGTAGGATTTGGAACGTGGTGAGGTATTCGTGCTAGTCTGTAATATTATTATTGGTCAAACGTGCATGCCTGCATCAATTTGGTATCAGAGGGAGGTTCACGTCAATTTCTTAATTGCCCCCCTCCCCCTTTTGCTTTGAGCACCGACACGCACTTTGCAAGTTTCATTGCATAACATATAAATTAATTTTAAATTTTTTGGTCTGCAAATAGCGGCCAAATATTTTCCTTTTTTTCTAAAAATTCCAAAAAACAATTCTGGAAATTCTCCATCATTTTCTTAGTAAGAATTCAAAAAAATATTTATATTAAATTGAGTCATTATTTTTATTAAATCGTTATAAAATTTTAATTTTGCTCTGCAAATAGCGGTCTATATTTTTTTTTCAGCAAAATAAAAAATTTATTTAATAATACTCATATTATTTCCTGCAAGCAAATAAAAAAAAATCTTTTATCTCATAGTTATTAAGTGGGAACAATTCCATCTTTGAAAAATTAAGTAGGGTCAGGTTCATTTCTCAGTGCATGTGCACCAGTTCCGGGTGAGTTTTCTCTCCGGTTCTCACTAAAATGGCATATGACGTATATGCTGCTCGGTTAGACTATTTATATGCTAAGGATATGGTTAAACACACCCCTAGGGCACACCACATTTATCCTACTTATGACGGTTTAGGATGTCCCCAAATTTTTAGAGATTAGCTTAAGGGATTAGAGCATTATTTTAATTACCACTTATAGGATGACCACAAAAAGGTTAACTTTTCCCGAGAGTGATTAGTAGGTCAAGCCAAGTTGTTTTGGTTAAACGAAGAGCGTCGTGTTGGTAGTTTTCGTAACACTTGGCCGCACATGCGTAGCCTACTCTCGGATCAATTTGATCCTGCCTACCTTCGCCCTGCTAACACCAAGCCTATGAGTGAGTATACTTTTAGCACTAGATCCATACCTGCCGTTAGGAATGATTATAAACCAAATGCCCAGACCAAGCGACAAATAACTGATGATTTGACAAACTTTAAACAAGGGAACAAGTCGGTCTCGGATTATATGCGTCTTTTTAATGATATGATGGTTAGAAGTGGTGTGAAGGAGTTACCAGAGATCACCCTCTCTAGGTTTCATAAGGGGTTAAACTCCAATATCCAGGGTAAATTACTGCATTATTTTCACACCGATCTAGACATTACTTTTATTACGATAATAGAAATTGAGAAGCACTACGTTCCTTGGAATAAATCTCACTCGTGTCAGACCGGAAAGGCCGTATTAGGACCACCACCCCCCATTAGGGAAATCTCTCCTAATAGGTTTTTTGCTGTGGACTCGATAAGTGTTACCACTAGGGTTATGCCTCCGTTAGCCTCGAAATCTAAGCCCCTAGAGATAGTGACTGATACCCCTAAGGATGCTGATGTTTATATACTATCTCTAGATTTTGAGGATGACCGGGTAGGTGAGAGTATTCTGACATGTTCGTTAGTGCCCGACGATTCTGATGCGTCTGAGTCTGAGGGAATCCCTAGTGATCTAAAAGACGATGTTTGGGATGATGATAGTCTGATCTGCGAGAGTAGTACATTGTCTATTACTAGCCCTACTAGCGTCGTGACTGATCACCCTAGTATTGAGACCCCTCTCTAAACTACGATTCCCGTCATGTTAGAGCCTACGATTACACCTACTGAGAATATACCTGAGTTATCTAAGGAGCCTGTGAGTGATTATTTCAATATTATTATTGATGACCCGGACTTAAACGATGTTCCAATTGTTTGGGAAGACTCACCTTAAGTGATAAGTTTATGTTTGGATAATTTTAGCTCTATGAACCCGAACGATAGTTGTTTATTATTATCTCCATTATCTGAAGTTCACTCGGAGTTAAAATTTACGATGGGTTCGATTTTACCCATTTCTGATGCCTTTACTGATTCTGAATTGGATGACATGTCTAATTTATTGGAATAATTTCCATATGAGAGAGTTATACTTTTGGAATACGTTATTGAAGTAGGCCCGGATGAGCGTCCCCTAATGCTGACTCCGTTGTATGAAATTGAATATGATTTTAACTCACTCCCAGTTTTAGTTTTACTGACTCTCCCACCTGATCCTTTGACTCGTTTAGTGGACCCTTTAGGACACGAGTTTGGTATGTTTGATCTAAGTCATTTTATTTTGCCAACCCTGCGGGCCCCTTCTTTGGACATGTCTCGTCGTACAAGTTTTAGTGCGTTGACGGAATTTGTGTTTGACCATGATCTCATTTTTGATAGCTCTGTATCCTCTCGACTTTCTAAGAATAACCAAATCTCTGAGAATACGTTAGTGATGTGGCCGTCTATTGTGCTACCTGATTTTATTCTATTTGTGTCACCTAATGTAGTTCCGCTGGTGCCACCTTATTTAGTTCCTTTGGTGCCACCTTATTTAGTTCCGTTACCTCCACTGAATATATTAAATAAGCTTGCACAAGTTTATGCTCCTCATGATCACATTTTATATAAGCACATTAATGAAATGCTAGCCATACAAATTATATCTTATCAAATTCATGCTAGCTTACATAAAAGAGTGTCTCACTATATGATTTGCGATTTTGTTGTGGTGCGTCTCATCCCTTAACGGTTGCCTTCAGGCACTATAGAAAGTTGTCGAGTTGGTGAACTGAACCTTTTTCGGATATTAATCAAATTAGGAGAATACGCATATCATTTGAAGTTATCCATTAATTGGGGTATTACCCCTATTTTTACTGTTTCTAATTTAACGCTATATGTTTCTCCACCACTTGAATTATCTGCCTGTCCGTTTGGGTCCACTTTGTTTTCTCATGGTTTGGTTAGTGAGTTTGTGCCTGGATTGCTCTCTTCATCGGTCTTCACTGGAGGTATGTATGTTGTTGATGTAGAAATCTGTTATCCTTTATTGCCTAATGCTTTTCCGAGGTTCTCTAGGACCACCTTTTTGCATGACAGGATACTCCAGGTTGAAGTGCTCTCTTCTCCAAGTGGTGTTGTTTATCGCTACGGGTTTCTTTGGGATGATGCTCTCCTGTACTGGTACATTCAAACCAACTCTTTGGTGATGAGTACTTTTGAGCGGGGGAGGATTGATGGAGACGATGACCCTCAATATATTGAAGATGGTGATGGCGCGCTTACAGAAGAACTTTCTCCGCCTTCAAATAAAGATTTGCGGTGCCGTGATGACCATGTGGAGCGTCACCATAATATTTGCCTGGGGTGCAAACCAATTTATTAATAATTATTAATAATTTATTCATAATTATTAAGTCATTTTTGTGTTTGTTTTAATTTTCATTTAATGTGTAATGATGGGTGCTTATAACCATCATGTGTTGTTTTAATTATTTCATTTCATGTTCTATGATGGGTGCATATAACCATCATATTTTTAATTTGAATTTTGAATTTTGAATTTTGAATTTTGAATGGAGGGAGATTGAGTGGTGTAGTCTATATATAGCCATGTTTTGAAGGATTGATCAGAGAGAATGAAAAATTGAAAACCAAGAATTCAAAATTTGAATTTCCCCTCCTCGTCTCTCTTCCCCTCTTGGAAAATTCATTTCCTTCTCCTTCTCTCCCCACTTGAAATTTTGGCTAAGGTCTTCTCCCCCTCTCCCCTAGCATCCTCCTTCTTAGCCGCCAACCACACCATCACCTCCACTTGCAAAACACGGGCACCACCCTTCATTGAAGATAATTCGGCCAAGGCAATAAAGGTTGCTTCCTTGTAGATTCCAACTCCGGTGTGAAGCGACAAAGGCGGACAAGTTTCCTCTCCTTCCGACGTGACTCCGGCAGAGACATTGAAGAGTGATCCACGTTGACATAATCAGAATCATCCATTCCGGTTGGGTAACCAAAAATTCCTACCTTCGTGTGATTTCTTTTTCCTAGATATTCTTGTGGTGGAAATCCTTGGCGTTGAATTTTGATAGCATTAATTCTTCATGGTTTTATTCACTCGGTTTGTGTTTTTCTTAATTGATTTAATTTCGAAAAGGTTTGGCGAACCTTTGTTTTCTTTTGTTGGGAGAGATCTAGCATTTCTGAATCGTATTTTATTTGGTAGATCTCTTTTGGTACAACACCGCTCGTTCGGATCGGGTTGGTCCTTTTAGCCGGAAATAATATTGGCCTATCGCCTTTATTCAATCCTAATCGGTTTGGCTACTTATACTCTAGTGTGTAGTTGATAGAAATAATTAACTTGGTGCCACGTAGAATGATTGTGCGAGTGTAGGATTTGGAATGTGGTGAGGTATTCGTGCTAGTCCGTAATATTATTATTATTCAAACGTGCAAGCCTGCATCCGTCATTTCCACTCCATCTCCACCTCATACCTCACTAACTCAATCTCCTCTACCTCAGTACCTACAGGACATTCCATTCACCACTTCTGTATCTACACAAATGTCTCCCACCTTCAATCTCCTCTCATCACCAACATCATCCCCATCACCAGTACAATCACCAATACATACTCCTCCACAATCTCCACTTATTTTTGACACCCCTATGGATATCACATCTAACATACCTACACTCATTCCTCCAGTCATCCCCTCAACATCTACAATCATTCCTCCAATTTTACCTTCACCTCCATTCACTTCCTGAAATGTCTGTACTTATTGTGGCATCACCACTTCTTCTCTTCCATCATCATCATCTAATCCATCTACCATCATTTCCCTTCTCACTCCAACCATCAAATCTCTCATTAAGGATGCCATTGCACCTCTAATTCTCTCCATCAAAACTCTCTCTACTCAACTTGCTTCTATTTCTTTCCCTTCTTCATTTAGGGGCCTGACATCAAGTCTTCCTAATACTAGGCAGGGGGAGATGTTCTATAAAGAAGTCCCCCCTCCTCTAGTAGCAGCAGCAGTAGTAGAAGCAGCAGTTCTTTTAGATACTATTATTTAAGATACTGAGATACCAGATGCACAAGTTACAGAGCTAGCAGAATATTTGGCTATAGATTCAGAGACAGATGATTCAGTTTATTCCTTGGATGTTCTTTCTATTGGAGAAGTTTTCATCTCTCCTTTAGTTGAACTGACTGCTATTCTAGATTCTTTTGATTTGACTCACAATACCATTATTTCATTTGTTTCCAATCAGTTTTGCACAGATATTGTCTATTATACTGCTCCAGTGAGCACAAAAAATTTATAGCTTATTCAGAGTAGCTTTACAGCTCCAAAGCCTGAGCTTGTTACAGCTCCAGGCTGAGTCTGTTAAAATTGCTGAGGAAGAGTCTTCTGATCCCAAGGCTTTCTCTC
Source organism: Platanthera zijinensis (assembly GCA_039513925.1). NCBI lineage: Eukaryota > Viridiplantae > Streptophyta > Magnoliopsida > Asparagales > Orchidaceae > Platanthera > Platanthera zijinensis. The sequence continues at coordinate 287,895,784 of CM077078.1, read as the reverse complement.
CTCCAACCTATGTAGTCTCCACTTCTCCATTACCAGATATGGATGAAATTCTTGCTGAAGAAATGGCCAAGGAAGTTGCAGTAGTTCCAGTTGTAGTAGTTCCAGCTCAAATTGTTCTAACTCAATCCATTTCAGCTGAGCAACATATGGAGATTGATGATTTATATGATAATCCTCCTAGATCCTCTGAGGATGATGAGGATTCTGAGGATGATTCTGATTCTGACAGTTCCAAGAGATCAACATCAAAGAAGAGGACGGCTCCAGGAACGGCTGCTCCCAAGCCCAATCCAGATAATGATATTCCATACTATATCCTGCACAACATTCCCCTTACTACTAATACTCCTCATGGGATGAAGTTGTCAAGGAACCAGGCAAAAGCACAGAAGAAGAAGAAGAGGTCTGGATCTTCTCCAGTGAAGAGATTCAGGAAAGATCCACCTCCTCCTCCTCCTGCTGCAGGAGCATCAGGCAATCTTGCCAGATCTCAAAGGACTGCTTCCAGTGCTTTTCAATCTTCTAAGCCAGCTCCTCATCAGTCTTCAAGACAATCTTCAAAGCCAGCTCCTTCTCAGTCAAGATAGTCTTCCAGGCCAGCTCAAAGACATTCTTCCATTCCTGCTAGAAAATACAGTGAATGCAGACCTCCAAGTTTTTATTATGCTAGAAAATCTGAGAAGAATTATCCTTCAACAAATTTTCAGCAACAGTCTGTTATTTTCAGGAAGCTACAAAGGACTGCTCAGGATATTTTAACTAATACAGAGAGACCTCCATCTCTAGGATATGAACCTGAGTTAGATCCTAATTTCAGAATGGAAAGATTCCATGACTCGATAGGCTTATCCCAGATGAGTAAAGCAAAGAAAGAAGGAACTGATCCCTCTCAGTTTACTACCATGTCTACTTACAAACAAAAAAAGCTTGAAAAGTTTGAGGTAGACAAAGATTTATTTTATCCTAATGCTTATATGCAGGTACACCCAGAAGCTGTTATTCCAAGAGCTTATACTGTAACACTTCTGGGAGCTCAAGACCTAAAGATGTCCAAGTAAGAAGCAAAAGATCCTCTTAGAACAATTGCGTTCACTAAACCTTCTTCTGCTCCTACTTCAGACAGTTCCTAAAATAATTTTATTCTCTGTGTATATTTTTTTTATCTGCTTAATTGTTTTTCATTCTGTCAGATATTTACTTTCATGTTAAATGATTGTATTTTCTTTACATATGCATTGTACATAGTGACCTCACCCAAATAGGGGGAGATTGTTGGAACCTAACCTGTGTTTAGGGATTTGGTCTAATGTTCACTATTAGGGTTACATAGATTGACCCTCCTCGTATAGTCTAGGGTCATAGGTCTTCATTAGATCTTAGGGTAGGTCAACACTTAAGTTTGACAAGGCCAAGCCCTCAGAAGACTCAGAAGATTGCAGAAACCATAACAAGGTAGAAATTTCATGTTGAAGAAGTCTTTTGACGAACTTTGAAGTGAGATCGATGATCTTTGTACTTAGTTTGACGATCTCAGAGTCACATCTCTGAATTGAGATAAACAAAAGTTGAACTGAGTTTGACGAACTCTGATCTTCTAACAGATTTTGAGTTTGACGATCTTCTATCTTTGTTTGACAATCTTGGAGCCTAGTATGGAAAGCTGTATTTCAGTTCAAAGCTCTCATGGCTCAGCTCGACAAAAGAGAGGTTGAGTTTGATGATCTAGGATCTCAAATCGACGAAAATTGCCAGTTCAACATTTCTATTCTCTGCAGTTATTTTCAGAATTGATTAGGATTATTTTATTGCTTATATTTCTCTGAGTAATTAATGCTTAGATTTTCAGAATATAGCCGTTCATATGGCTTCATTAATTACTGTTTTCACAGATTTAATATACAGCTAATTCTTTGGACAGTTAAGGAATTACTTTATTCCTCTTTTAGTCGTTGTCCAAGTTCCAAGATTTCAGCAGTCAATCAAGGCAATCGAATTCAAAGACCAATTTGGTACAGATGATATAGTCATGTTTTTGAAAACATAAGACAGAAGAAATCATTCAAGAAAAAGAGTTATGCACTGTCTTCATCTAGTGTTCTTCTTACAGCAAGCTTTCAAGAGACAAACAACTTCATCTGTCTATAGTTTTTTAGAGAACTTTTTCAAGAAGACCTATACACCCTGCAAAGCTCTCAATCTTCCTGGACAGAACTTCATCTCAGGGGGATCTTTGACACCATCAAGGATCCACAAGTCTTCTCAGTTGTTTTGAGAAAAGAGAAGACAACATATAGTTTTTATTTCTTTCACCCCACTGTACACAGGGTTCTAACTCCCTTCAAAAGTGAAACACTTGGTTGCAAGTATCCTGATCAAAAGACTTGGTTTGGTTTTTGGGCACCTGATCAAAAGCCTAAAGGCTTGCAATATCTCCCTGCAAATAGAAATTGTGGTGACAGGTCACCTGAGAAAAAACCTGATTGGTTGCAGGGCACCTGATCAAAAACCTGAGTGGATTCCTACCAGGGTGATGGAAGAGTGGATGTACCCAAGTTTAGGGGAACCACTATAAAATTCTTATGTCGTCTGTGATGCACTCTTATTTTTATTGTGTGCTGCTTGCTAAATAGTTTAGTTTTATTTCTATACTAATTGATTACACATATAAGTATTACTATTTTAATTCCATAATAAAAATCTTATAAGATTTTAAAATACTCTATTCACCCTCCTTTAGAGTTAAATAGATCTAACCCCTCAAGTGGTATCTTTCATATCATCCTTCACGTCTAATTGCCCATTACCTTTGAGTGATCATTTTTCTGAGTGTCTGTCTATGAATATGACTACATATGCGACCTCATATGATTCCACGACAACTGTGCCCCTAGATTTAGTCTTATCACGCCATATTTATTCTTCAAATCAAGTGGCACATAATTTCCTTCCGCCTATTTAAGACTTCCGTTTACATGTATCTTGGATGTTATCTAGCCATTTTAATTTATGTCACACGCACTTCCGCTCCCTTTCGAGATTGTCCTATGCTAGAGTTGGTGATTTGGGTTTTGTCTGGTCAGTCCTTGAGGGGATGTCTGCTGGCTCCGTCAATAATTTAATACGTAGGAATGCCGACCCATCCATGGTTATGAAGAACTTTAGATTTGATGCTTTTCTTTTGGATTTTTATAATGCACAGGGTGTTTCACTTTTTTTCAAGTTTCCGGACTTTTTACTGTATGCCTTTTTTCCACCTGAGTGGCTTTCTTTGGCATTTCTCTCTCCCACTAAATGTTCTCTTGGGTTGGGGAGTGATAGTTCTACCATGTGTATTTTCCACATAGTTTCCTTGGTTCTTGAACTGGATGGTAAGATTCAAGTTATTTTTTCTTTTGCATGACACCCTTTTGAGGTTCCTCGAAAGTTTTGTTGTTACGATGTCTGACAAGTTCTCATTGATGTTGGAAGATCACGCTACTACGACTTGGATGGTGGGGCCAGATTTTCCCCCGGTTGTTATTGCCTTCAACTATTTTCCCCTCCCGGGCCACTCATCGGTGATGAGTGATTTTGAGCGGGATAGGATTGATGGAGATGATGTCCCGCCATGTATTTGTGATGTTCGTGACTGTTCAATTGATGGAACTGATGTGGTCAATGATCTCTGCCTCAGAGAATTTGATGATTGTGACAGTCATTACCACAAGCTTGAAGAGGGGATTCTACTATGATATCCATCGCCAACGTCGTGCCAAATCTCCGCTAAAACCTTCGCCCTCGGCGCAAGACGACTTATTAATATTTCTTTGAATTCCTTTATTATTTTTGTGTGCAATTTTATTTTCATGTTGTGTTTAAATTTATGTATGTGTTTTAATTTTATTTGGGATGCATGTAGCCGGATGTGTTGTAAGCCTATATAAGGCCTTGATGTTGAAGATTTTAATAAGATTGATGAGAAATTGAAAACCTAATTTTTATTGAGAATTTTCCTCCTCCTTGGCACTATTCGGCCGCCCCTCCTCCTCTCCCTCTCTTGGCTGCCGACCCCTATTTTCTCCCTCTTGTGGATTTTGGCCACCTTCTTCTCCCCCTCTTCCTCCTTGTGTTCGGCCCTCTTATTCCCCCACTCTCCCATCCTCTCTTCTCCTCCAAACAACCCTTCTTCTCTCCAACTAACCACAAGGATCCCACGACTCATCTCCCTAGAAGATTTCGGCCAACATCTTGGCATCCCTCTTAGGGTTCAACCAACCCTAGTCTTTCCATCTATATAGATTTTGGCTAAAGACAACAACTCTGTTGACGATAAATCTTCTCCGGCATGGAGCAAGGAAGGCGGACTAGTTTCTCTCTGTTCGACGTAACTCTGGCAGAACCGTAGAAGAGCGAACAACTTTTCATCGGAATCATCTATTTTGATTGAAGTAACGATAATTCCTACTCTTGTGTGATTCCTTCTTTGATTAATCTTGTGGTGGTTTTCTTTGGCATTGCTTGCGAAGCTTTGATTTTATCGTGGTTTTGATCCAAACGATTTTATTGTTTTCTATTGATCTATTTAAGTTCGCGAGGATTGGCAGACCTCATTTCTTTTTGTTGGGGGAGATCTACCTTTTCTGAATCACAATTTTTCGGTGGATCTTTGTTGGTACAACACACGCTCGATCGGATCGGGTCGATCTAGTTTGCTTGAGAGAATATTGTCTCATAGCTTCAATTTGATCTCTAAGGGTTAGCGAACCTGTGTGTTAGCATTTGATTAATATTATTACGAAATTGGGCATGCTACGTTTTAATTATGTGAGCGTTGAATTAGAACGAGTGAGAGAAAATTTGATGTCGTTTGTCCGTTGTGGTTCGTCGGGAGACGTGGCCTGTGTTAGAACACCTTTTTAGTTATTTGGGCTAGGATTACTATTGTTTGATTAGGATTTTTATTTTGACCCAACTTATATAGACTAGGGTCATATTTTACTTCTAGAGTTGTTTCAGAAGGTATTCCAGAAGTGCTCAATTTGACAAACACAGAACTTTGTTTGATGAACTCTGAACTCAGTTCGACTAACTCAGATCTCAACTCTGAGTTTAGTTCGACGAACTCAGAGCTCAGTTTGACGAACTCAGAGCTCAGCTCGATGAAAGTAAAAGCTCAGTTCGTAAAAGCTCAGCTCGACAAAATCCAAGCTCAGTTCGACAAATTCCTTACTGAGTTCGACGATCAGACAATTTCTATATACAGAAGGAAAAATATTTTCAAAAGCTTTATAACTGAAACTCGGATATTTAATGCTAAATATTCTAACGAATATAGCCATTTAAGGCAGCATTTAATATGGATTTATCACAAAGTTTCAAATCTAATTAATTCCAAGATAGTTACAAATTCTCAAGGGATTCTTCAGACGTTTCAAGAATCGATTATTTCAAATATTGAATTCTTCCCTGACAGACTATATATATAGAAGATTGCTACTTCACCACAGATATAGATAAAGAGATATTGATACATATATTCTGCTTCAGACTCTTCTATAGACACATCTTCAATCAGAGAGACATCCTGATACATATCTATCTGAAATATCTACTGGAGAGTAAAAGCATACAAGAAGGCCTACACCCTGAAGAAAAAGTATCCTCTCTTGATAACAATCTTTATTCAAATCAGGGGGAGCTTTTTGCAAAATCATCCACCAAGTATTCTTAGAGATACTTGATAGAAAAGACAACATCTAACTCCTTATTTTATTCTAAAACTGTGTACAAGGTTCTAACTCCCTTCAAAAGTTAACACTTGGTTCATAAGTCACCTGATCAAAAGATTTAAGTTTGGTTTTTGGGTACCTAATCAAAAACCCAAAGGGTTGCTAGATCTCCCTTAGAAAATAGATCTTCTAGTGACAGGGCACCTGATCAAAAACTTGTAGTAGATTCCTACCAGGGTGGTAGAAGAGTAGACGTACCCAGATTTATTGAGGAACTACTATAAAATCCTTGTGTCATTTGTAATTATTACTTTTTATTTGTGTGTTGTGTATTTTACTTATATATATATCACAAATTTTTAAACTACTGTTGGGTATTGCATCCACAATAACCCAGATTTGTATGAATTCACCCTTGAACTAAGATGAATTAAGTTTGTATTTGATGCTCCTTTTAGTTGAGTGTTTGCAGGACTTAATTGCCAAGTGTAGACCAATATCTGTCTATAGTGTGTCAACAAACACAGGACCACACAATGTAATCCCTCATTATGTGATCCATGGTGTTGACTCATGTGTAGCCTCTCTATTGGGATACACTTCATTTTCATGCACTATACTTATTGGAAAAAGACATGTTGCTGATTTTATTGAAGAAAGAAAACTTTTCAGGAAACAAAATTCTTTTCTAAGTATTTTACTTGAGAAGAACTTAAGTACTCGAGTAGATTATTTGATAGTACTCGAGTAAGTTTAGTCTAGATTTCAAGTAAGGGAAATAGTTCTCGAGAAGATTGAACATAGTTCTCAAGAAGCCGATTCCATTACTCGAGTAGATCCTTTCTTATTCTCGAGTTAAAAGAATTCCTATCTCAGAATTTTGTAAGTCCTATACTCGAGTAGATAAGTTTATCACTCGAGTAGCTAAGTACTTTGTCTCGAGTGACAGAAGACAAGTACTCGAGAAGTGTCTATCTTACTTGAGTAGTGAAGCTCCTGTACTCGAGAAGTCTATCTACATTTCGAGAAGTCAAGCTCTAGTACTCGAGTAGACAAATTTCTTCTCAGAATTTTTTTTAAGTCCTCTACTCGAGAAGATTACTACCATTTCTCGAGTAACATATTTAGTACTCGAGTAATCCTCATTCCACTCGAGTAATGATGAATTATTTCCTGAATTTTCCTCAAGTACTTCTCGAGAATCTTGCAGATTTCTTCTCGAGAACCTGAAGTAATGCTCGAGTAATCCTTTCTTCGCTCGAGTAATGCAGTGTTTTTCTCTGAAAAATTGCTAAGTATCAGGATGCGTTTTTCAAAATGATTCCCTTAATAATTGGTCCACGTGTCCATAATTAATTATTATTATGACCGTTAGAGATATCTTATAAAAGTTCTTGTCATTCCGACCGACCCAAAGGATGCGTAAGAAGAAATTCTGAATCCCTAATTATTTTTCCTAATTAGGAAGCCGCTGCTCATCATGCTCATCGCCAAAGGCTTTTGATCAAGAACGATTCAAAGAAGTTGACTTGCAGATCAAAATCTTTTACAATCTATACATCCTCTTCTTGATCTTGTGAGTCCAGAAATTTCAGATCAAGGATCTAGCCGAGTCTTCTTCAACATATTCTGACAGAGCCGCAAAGTTCAAGAAAGAAGACCTAGGCAGAAATTTCTAGATCTGAGAAATTTTACTGTTTGTATTTCTTATTTCAAATCTATTCTTGTAGGAGATTATTCTCCGAGTGTAGGAGCTTTGTTCTCCAAGTTGTTGTAGGATGTTTTTATCTTCCGAGTGTAGATCTGTTTTGTGGATCAAGTTGTAGGAACGTTGTTTTGAGTAGTAGGATTGTTTTCAATCCGAGATTAGTAGAGTAGCTGAGTCTACTTAATTGCTAGATCGGTGAGTGGAAAGTGGACGTACCCAAGGTTGCGGAACCACTATAATTTTTGGTGTCATCTGTGATTGCTTGGTTAACTTTCTGTGCTTAGATCGCTAAAATTTTATTCGGCAAAAAGACGCACAACTCACCTATTTACCCCCCTCTAGGTGATTTAGGTAGACAACTTAAACATCTTTCAATTAGTATCAACGAGAGGTTGATCATTAAAAGGTTAACACCTTGATCAGATATGCCCCAAGTTGTCTCTTGAGTTATCCAAGCATGGATATTGCCAAGGATTTTTCTAAGATTCCTTTGTGTACAAAGACCAACTTTCCCATGTTTAAAGAAAGGATAAAGTTTTTTATAGAAGCTGTGGATCCAAGGATCTTTATGATTATTGAAGAAGGTACTCATGTTACCATGACAGTCTCCACTATAGATCCTACCAAGAAAGTTCCTATGAAGTTGATGGATCTTGACAAAGATGAGATTGAACTTGTCTCTCTAGACAAGAAGGCCAAAAATATCATAGCAAGTGCAGTCGATGATTCTATGCTACAAAACTTGATTCACTGCCAATCCGCTAAGGAAATATGGCAGTCTCTCATCACCTTGATGGAAGGCACTGAAGAAGTTAGGGATGACAGGAGATCCCTTCTAAATCAAAAATATGAAGCTTTCCGACAAGGACCCAAGGATTCTATTGTAGATACATTTGAAGGTTTCTTCAAGATTGTTAACGGCCTAAGATTATATGTCAAGGTCTTCACTAATGGAGAGCTAAATGATAAATTCCTAAGGTCCCTAACTAAGGAGTGGGACAACAAAGTCTGTGCTATCCGGGAGTTTGGCAAGTTGGCAGAGACTGACCCTCAGAATCTCTTCGGAAAGCTAATGTCATATGAGCTGCAAATCAATTCAAGAAAAGATGTAGAAGAGAAAAGCAGGTTCTCATCCAAGGAGAAGCCTGTTGCACTGAAGGCAAACAGCTCAAGGAAAGGCAAAGCTGTATCACCTGCTCCTGCACAGGAAGATAGTGAAGAAAAAACTTCATAGCCAAGTACCTCAGGCTTAGAGTTATCTGAAGGAGAGTTCCCTCTTCTTTCAAGACAGTTCAAGAAATTCTTGAACAAGAAGAAAAAATGGAGAGGCAAAGATGCCTCGTATAGAAGATCACATCATGATGGTGATCGACAGAAGAAAGGCTCAAGTAGCCAAGACAGGTATAATACTAAACAGAACAAACATATTTCTGCTGACATAGTTTGTTATTGTTGCAATAGGAAAGGTCACGTTATTGCTGATTGCCCTCACAAGAAGAAGACAAGTCACATTGCCATTGATTATTGTTTAACTACAGAAATTATGTTACTCCTCAGATTAACAATGTGAGAAAGACCACTCATAATGTTAATAAATATATCGGGAGTAAGCTAACAAGAGACTAAGGACCCAAACAAGTTTAGGTTCCTAAGGCAAACCGATTTGTGATTGCAGGTATGTCCAAAGACCACCAAAACTCCTATCTGGTATTTACACAGTGGATGCTCTCGGCATATGACCAGGATAAGAAGCCTTCTCTAGAATTACTCACCAGTCATGAACGGGCCAAAGGTCATCTTTCGAGGTTCTGATAGAGGAGTTACTAAAGGCTACAGTATGATTACAAATGGTAGTGTATCCTTTTCGGATGTGTCTTATGTTGAAGGATTGGAACAAAATATCATAAGCATAAGTCAACTCTGTGATAAAGGATACATCATAGAATTTCATGCAAATAAGTGCTTGATCAAATTGGTAGATAATCTGGAAATGATTCTATCAGGCACTCGTAGTAGGAATATCTTTTGTTTGAATTTTATTTGCATAAACTCTTCTACACCAGTGTGTCTTTTGGCAAAAGATAGTGCGTCTCTTGGTGACCGATGGCACGAGAGATTAGCACATATTAATTTCAAAACTAATAATAAATTATTTTCTCTTAATTTAGTACGTGATGCCCCAAATGTCAAGTGCGCTAAAGATAGAACTTGTAACGCATGTGTAAAAAGTAAGGGCTACCTTTAAAAGTATTATTAGCAAAGACTCTAATAGGTTCTTACACCTACTTTATATGGACTTGTTCGGTCCACTACAAGTTAAAATTTTTGGAGGTAAGGATTATACATTGGTTATTGTTGATGATTACTCGCGCTTTGCGTCGGTGTTCTTTCTAAAACACAAGTCAGATACTTTTGACATCTTTACAAATTTTGTCTGTCAGATCCCTAATGAATATAACTGTTTCGTAGTCAAAATCAGAAGTGACAATGGAGCTAAGTTCAAGTCTGGGACCATGATAGAATTTTGTGAAAGCCTAGGTATCTTTCATGAGTTTTGCTCTCCTCGTACTCCTAAATAGAACATAGTTACTGAGAGAAGGAATAGAACACTTATAGGGGCCTGCAAAAATATGTTGAGTGATGCCTCACTACCAGAATATTTCTGGGCTTAAGCCGTCAACACTATATGCCACGTGCAAAATCGAGCACTCATAAATAAGAACCATAATAAGACACCTTACGAACTGCTAAAGGGCAGAAAGCCGACTGTTTCATATTTTAGAATCTTTGGTTGTAAGTGCTTCATCCTTAACAATGGCAAGTATCACACTACTAAATTTAGTGAAAAGAGCTTTGAAGGTATTTGCGTAGGGTATAGTAGCCATTGTAAGGTATATATGGTATTTAATAAGAAAACCCTGGTTGTAGAAGAATCTATTCATGTTATATTTGATGAGACGAGCTTGCTGCAAGGTAGTTCTTCTAGTGTGTTCATTGAAGATGCATGTTCAAAGATGAAATAACTTAACTTGGGTTAACCAACTGAAGAAAAAGGTGAAAAGTTAATCAAGATCACCACTCCAACCCCGATTGGAGAGGCTGATGATCAAGATGAAGAAATCATCCAAGTTGATGAAGTCACTCCTGTGGTTGAAGACACTCCAGATGCAAGGACTCTAGAGCTCAGATATTTGAAGGATCGCCCAATAGACCAAATCATATGAGATCCCAGGGATGGTGTCAGAACTCGTAGAGTTAAAACTAATGAAAATTTATATTTGAGTTTTCTCTAACAGGTTGAACCAAAGAAGTTTGAGGAAGAAATCTCAGACACATCATGGGTAATGGTAATGGAAGAAGAGTTAAATAAGTTCAAGAGTTGCCAAGTCTGGAAACTTGTTCTAAGATCCAAAGGTAAGAACGTTATCGGAACAAAGTGGGTCTACAGGAACAAGATGGATGAGGATGGAACAATCATAAAGAATAAGGCCAGAATCATCACCCAAGGATACAAATAAGAAGAAGGAGTTGACTTCGACCAGATATATGCTCCAGTGGCAAGGCTGGAGGCAATCAAGTTATTCCTAACATATGATGCACTTAAGGGCTTCACTGTCTATCAGATAGATGTGAAGTCTGCCTTACTTAATGGTGATATAAAGGAAGAGGTGTATGTGGAAAAAACCCCAGGTTTCGTTGATCCTAACTTTCTTGAGTATGTTTATCTGTTATCTAAAGCTCTGTATGGTTTGAAACAAGCTCCTCGAGCTTGGTACGAGACATTGTCTAACTTTTTTCTTGAGAACAAGTTCACAAGAGGAAAGATAGATACGACATTATTTCTTAGGGAAATAAAAGACAAAATTTTGCTAGTGAAAATCTATGTAGATGACATCATTTTTGGCTCTACTGACGACAACCTCTATAAAAAGTTTTCTAAACTTATGCAAGGGAAGTTCAAAATGAGCAGTGTGGGAGAGCTGAAGTATTTCTTAGGACTTCATGTGAAACAATCTATATATGGAATTTTCATCTCTCAGACGAAGTTCATCAGGGAGTTAATTAGAAAATTTGGAATGGAGAACACAACCTCTATGAGGACTCCAATGGGTTCAGCTGTGTCTGTGGACAAGGATAAGAAAGTGAAATATTTTGATGAAACTAAGTACAGAAGCATAATTTGATCTTTACTCCACCTTACTGCCAGTAGACCAGACATAATGTTTTCAACATGTATATGTGCTAGATTTCAAGTGAACTCGAAGGAATCTCACTACACTATTGCAAAGCGGATTTTGAGATATCTTAAAGGTACACCAAATCATGGCTTATGGTACCCAAGAAGTAATGACATCGAACTAATTGGTTTCTCAGATGCAGACTTTGTAGGAAGTAAAGATGATAGAAAGAGAACTTTCGGGACCTGTCAATTCCTTAGAAGAAGACTTATTTCTTGGAGCAGCAAAAGGAAGAATTGTGTCGAAATTTCAACAGCCGAGTCAGAAAACATTTCTGCCAGCAGTTGTTGTGCACAATTGATTTGGATAAAGCACCTACTTGAAGATTACAACCTGAAAGTCACAGACATTCTATTGTTTTGCGACTACTCCAATGCGATTGCAATAGCCAACAATCTAGTCTCTCACAGCCAGACAAAGCACATAGAGCTGTGATACCACTTCATACGGGAGCATGTGGAGCATGGGGACATAAAACTACAATATGTCCCAACTAATAGGCAGATTGCAAATATTTTCATAAAGCTGCTGGACGAGGCCAAGTTCTCGTTTTTCAAAACAGAACATGACATGCTCAACAAGGATGCATAAGACTGAAGAAAGAGTTCTCAAGCAAGTTCAAGATCAGGCTTAACTTCAAAATCTAGAAAAATTCTGAAAATGGACTGCATTTCTCGAGTACAACACTTGTACTCGAGAACAGAAGACTCACTTCTCGAGTGCTGATATTACTTCTCGAGAACATTGAAGTCACTTCTCGAGAAAAAATATTCCTACTCGAGAAAAAGGCTACTTCTTCTCAGGTACGGTTAATCTTCTTCTCAAGATCAATTGATTCTCTCGAGATCAATTGAGAGTTCATCTGGACTTCAAGTTCAAATTTTTCTTATTGGCACCCAACATCTTCACCGCCTCTTTCCAGGTATTTTAAATGTTATTAACATCATTTTTAATCAAATTTAATGGTTAGTATAAATAGACTTAGGTCCAAGAAAATCATATTCCCGATTTCAAAACCCTTCCGCTCGAGAAAACCGTTTCGTCTTCCTCGTCGCCGTCGTCTGCCGCAAGACAGATTTTCCAGTCGCCGGACATCCAAGATCATTTCCTTCTCATCAATGGCTCTGTCTTCTAAGATTGGGATTGGGAGTAAGCTTATTGTTGCTGTAATTGCAGAGATTTCTGATGATTTCCAAAATCTTCTTCTTCTCCTGGACAACGCCAGATTAACCTTCATTCTACAGCAACCCTGCAAACTTCTCTTTCTAGATGTAGAAGAGTTATTTCGTAATTCAAAAGTGAAAAGGAATGGTAAAGTTCTTAAGTCCAGAGTTAAGGGGATTAAAATCAAGCTTACCAAGTCAAATGTCTCTACCCTTCTTCGGCTACCCTTGGTTAAAGAGGAAGATGACATAACTTTTGAAGATTATGATAGGGCATACAGTTTTTGTGGAATTTCTGTGGTTTTCAACAACTTTCATCAACCAGACCTCAATGCAGAGGGCAAGCTTCTAGTGGACATTCTGGGAAAAGTTCTTACATGCAAAACAACTTTGATAAGCTTCATCTCTACCGATCTCTTTTACATGATGACAGTCATTATTTCCAAGAAGAAGTTTCAGTTTAGCATGATGATTCTTGACAAGATCATAAAAAGCATCAAGGCTCCCAACTATGCTAGAATTATCTCTCTTATCCTGCATGAGTTGAATCCAGCAGTTTTTGACTTCTCCAAAGGAACAACACTCCATCACATGAAGAAAGTATCTGTCTCTTCCATTCAAAGATGGGAATTGAAACTACAAATTCCAGTCCAAGCTCACAAGGCTACTAAGGAAATAGAAGATGTGGAAAGGACCCCATCTCCTTCCTCTCATCAGATAACTAACTCAGTTATTGATGAGTACAATTATGATAGGCTTTTTACTATCATAATTGTAATCATGTCCACTATTTTATACCCCTCTATGTAGTAATTGCGCGAGATTAGTTAAGAATTTATATTATCATTAATTTGTGAACACAATCTAGAGTTTTTATTATTTCATGTATTGAGGTATTCACTTATTACTTCATTTTCTTAATGCAGGTATTGCGAACTAGTGGAACTAAATGTCTTGGAGCAAACAGAGGAGTTCACAGATCCAACATGGCTGATGACAGGAAAAGAATTAGGCGCACACAGGTAGGAACATGCCCGTGTGCCTACCCGTGGCCTATGTAGGATGGGTCTGAATAATTGGATGATAAGTCAGAGCACCCCACGGGTGGGAACATGCCCGTGTGCCCACCCGTGTCCTTTTCGGGACAAATTGAAGAGCTTCTTCCAACCAACCCGTGTCTGAAGAATATGAAGAACAACACGGCCGTGTCATCCAAAACAGCCGTGTCATTACCCATGTCAGATGACACGACCCACGACCAGATACGCCTATTCATGTGGAACTGCCCTAGAACCGTCAACACGGCCTATGACACGGCCATGTTGGAACACGTGTCTGACCCTATTTGCAACCAGCCTATAAAAACCTGTGTGAAAATTTTACTCTAGACTTTTGGATCATTTCATTTTCGAGCACTTCTGGAGGACGAAAGTGGAGCACCCAAGAGAAGGAGGAATTGAAGGAGATTTTCATATGCATTTTAATCTTTCATGTATCCCTTTTAATCTTTCTGTTCTCTTGGTGATCTAACTTTATCTATATTTTATTTTGCTTGAACTTTTTATTTGAACAATTTGGTAATCATGTATCTTCTTGTTTTCATCAAATTCGTGGTATTTTATTCGTATATAGGCTTGCAAACATTGAGAATTATCCTAGTTATGAATTTTTGTTTTGTTTTACATGATTTCCAAACTTCTAGATTGAGAAATTGGATGTTTGTGATGATGGTTAAATGTTCATATTTAGGTGTTATTGCTCTTTATATTTCAAATTTCATGATCGAGAGATATGCTGTTTGGATAATTATAATACGGATAAATGGATTCATGGTATTTTAGAGATAAGACTTAATGAATTTATGTAGGAGATAGGTTAATGTATTTAATGCAAATTTGAGTGTTGTAAATTGTTCGAGAGAAAATTTACCAAACTTTGGTTTAGATTTTTAATTGCTCGAGAGAGAATTTGATAAATGTTTAACCCTTTACAATACAATGAATTTGATAGTTTTGTTATTTCATGATTATTTAAAATTGAATTAATAAGTGATTATGTTCATGTGAATGCTCTTAGACTTTCAGTCTTTTATCATCTTTAATCCTCCAAGGTTACTTTATCCAAGTAGTCATAGTTAGGTTTATTTAGATTAAAAATAAATTTTAATTATAGGTATGATAATAGAGTGAGGGTGTGTACGAGTATTTTAAAAAGCCATGTTGAATACGACATGAGATGTAGATTTATCCTATACTATGATTGATAGGTGCACTTGCCTAAAAGATAATTCAATCTAGCTTATGCCCATCTATATAGTTTATTTTAAAGTGTAGAATGAATCCGCATCAAGTTAAACATACTCAGTAAAAATATCATCAAGTTTTTGGCACCGTTGCCCGGAACTCGTTTTTCAATATTTTGAAAACTTAAACTCTATCAATCTACCATTTTTGCTTACTAACAAATAATTGTAAATTAGTTTATAGTATAATTATATTACTAAATCTCTGTTTTGTAGTCTGTTAGTCTATGACCAGGGGAAGAAATTCTGGGCTAGCACCATTTCATCCTGACCCGGAACGAATTATTCATAACACTAACCAAAGATATGTGGGCACTAATACTACAGATATTTCAAACAGACTTTCAAAAGAAGTTACAGTAAACCAAGGAGAACATCATCCAGAGAATTTAGATACCATGGAGAACCAGAATGAGCAAACCATGTCTGTCTTTGCGAGGCCAAATCTCCAAGGTACTGGGTCGAGCATCGTTAGACCACCAATTCCAACCAATAATTTTGAATTGAAGCCTAGTGTTATACAAATGGTTCAATAGTATGTCCAATATGATGGCCTGCAAGATGAGGATCCCAATACACACTTAGCCGAATTCTTAGAGATATGTGATACATTCAAGATCAATGGTGTTTCTAATGATTCCATTCGATTGAGATTGTTTCTATTCTCACTAATTCATAAGGCAAAACAGTTGCTCAACTCTCTACCTCGAGGATCGATTACTACTTGGGACATGATGGTTGAGAAGTTTTTGATGAAGTATTTTCCATCGATGAAGACTGCAAAGTTAAGGAACGACATCTCTACGTATGTTCAATTGGAATCTGATCGTTGTACGTTACATGGGAACGATTCAAGGAGCTATTAAGGAGATGTCCCCATCATGCCTTACATTCTTGGCTTCAGATTCAGACTTTTTACAATGGTCTCAATCCAGCCACCAAACAGATGATTGATGCGGCTAGTGGGGGCACCTTGAACAATAAGACACCTGAAGCGGCTCAAAATTTGATAGAAGACTTGGCTGTGAAGAACTATCAATGGACTACTGTGAGATAGAAGCCATGTAAGCCTGCCGGAATGTATGAAGTGGATGTCGTTATTGCCTTAGCCATTCAAGTGGAGAAGCTAACCATAAAATGGACAACGATTCCTTAGCATCACCCTCCATGGTACCTCAACAATGGGACCCTTCCCATGCTGAAGTGCCTAGTGGTGAACCTCAAGTGCAAGAGCATATTGATTATATGGGTAACAATACTAGACCACCTTTCAATCCAGCAAACAACCCATATAGTTTTACATACAATAAAGGACGGAGGAACCACCCCAATTTCTCTTGGGTAGGGCAAGGCAATCAAGGCAAGCAACCTATGTTTGGACAACAACAACAACCGGAACCAAGAAAGCCAACATTGGAAGATGTACTTACCAAGTTCATGCAAACTAATGATGTAGCCTTCCGGAATTAAGAGGGCTCAATTCGAAATTTGGAGAATTAGATTGGACAACTTGCAAGGATGGTGTCTGAAAGGAAACAAGGAACACTTCCGGGTAACACTGAGACAAACCGAAAGGAGCATGCAAAAGCCATCCAATTGAGGAGACGAAAGGAGTTATAAGACCCAAGGCTTACAACTCAAGCACCCCAAGAAGAGTCTAGCAGCGAAGCACCGAATGAGATGAACGTGAAGCCAATGGAGTATCAACCAGCAATACCATATCCTACAAAGCTGAACAAGGAGCACATGGATGCGCAATATGGTAAATTTTTATCTATGTTTTAAAAATTGCACGTTAACTTACCTTTTTCTGAAATTATTCAAATGCCTAAGTATGCAAAATTTTTGAAGGATTTAATTTCTAATAAAAATAAAATAGAAGAATTATCTTTAGTCACACTTAGTGAAGAATGTTCTGCTATTTTATAAAACAAATTACCATAAAAACTTATGGATCTCGGTTCATTTTCAATTCAATGTTTAATCGGTGATTTTCAAGTTAATAAATCTTTAGCGGATTTAGGAGCTAGTATAGATTTAATATCTTATAAACTATATCTAAAACTAGGTCTAGGAGAACTTAGCTAGACTAGAATGAGTATTCAATTAGCAGATCGGTTGGTTAAGTATCCTAGAGGGATAGTTGAGGATGTATTGGTTAAGGTAGATAAGTTTATATTTCCTGCTGATTTTGTTATTCTAGATATGGATGAAAATATTGAAGTGCCACTCATACTAGGTCGTCCATTCCTAGCCACATCTAGAGCTCTTATTAATGTTTTTGATGGTAAATTAGTTTTGTGAGTAGGGGAAGATGAAGTCACTTTTCAAATAGGCAATACTATGAAACAATCCATAGATAATGATGATTATTGCTATTTTTCTCATGTTATTGATAATTTTTTGACTTCTATGAATTCTAATTTTTGTTAATGAGATCCTTTAAAAATTTGTCATAACTAACTATAATTTAGAAGATGAAAAGAATGAAGAAATTGTAGAGTATTTATTTTTTCTTGATAATTCTATTTCGATGAATAAAACGACTGAATATAGTTTGATTATCAAAGGAGATCATAAAGTTCATAAGAATAATACTAAGGATCCACCAGTGGTAGAACTTAAAAAATTACCGGATCATCTTGAGTATGCATTCTTAGGAACTAATTCTTCGTACCTAGTTATTATTTCTTCTAATCTTTCTAATACTGAAAAGGCTAAATTATTAACAGTGTTGAAGAAATGTAAAGGTGCAATAGCATGGAAAATATCTGATATAAAAGGTATTAATCCTAGTTTTTGCACTCATAAAATCCTTTTAGAAGAAAACTATAAATCTTCTATTCAACCGCAATGTAGGCTTAATCCCAATATGAAAGAGGTAGTTAAAGCTGAGATTGTTAAGTTGTTAGATGATGGTATGATATACCCTATTTAAGATAATTCATGGGTTAGTCTTGTGCAGGTCATTCCAAAGAAGGGTGGTCTTATAGTGGTAGCAAATGATAGGAATGAATTAATTCCAATGCAAACTATAACGGGTTGGCGTGTATATATTGACTATAGGAAGTTAAACGATGCCACTAGGAAAGACCATTTCCCTCTACCTTTTATTTACCAAATATTAGAATGATTATCGGGAAATTCTTATTATTGTTTTCTAGATGGACTTTCTGGGTATTTCCAAATTCTTATAGCCCCAGATGACCAAGAAAAAACAACTTTCACTTGCTCATTCGGTACATTTGCCTATAGGCATATGCTATTCAGTTTAGGTAATGCCCTTGCCACTTTCCAAAGGTGCATGTTAGCCATCTTCAACGAGTATGTTGAAGATATCATGGAAGTGTTTATGGATGATTTCTCAGTGTTTGGAGATTTGTTTGATTTGTGTTTGAATAATTTAGAGAAAGTTCTTAGGAGGTGTGAGGAAACAAAGCTAGTGCTTAGTTGGGAGAAGTGCCATTTTATGGTGCAAGAAGGGTTAGTATTAGGCCATAAAATCTCAAGCCAAGGATTCAAGTCGATAGAGCCAAAATAGAAACCATAGAAAAGTTACCACCACCAACCTCCGTTAAGGCAGTCAGATGTTTCTTAGGACACGCCGGATTTTACCGCCGGTTCATTAAAGATTTCTCTAAAATTGCTAAACCACTTACTAGACTTCTAGAAAAAGACACCTTTTATCTTTGGTCAAGAGTGTTTATATGCCTTTGAGTTCTTAAAAGACAGATTAATTAATTCTCCTATTATGATCGCACCTGATTTTACTCATCCATTCGAGATTATTTGTGATGCTAGCAGTTTTGAGGTAGGAGCTGTTTTAGGACAACGCCGAAACAAACACTTTCATCCAATATTTTATACTAGCAAAACACTTAATAATGCGCAGGAGAATTATACCACTTCTGAAAAAGAACTCCTAGCAGTGGTTTTTGCCTTTGATAAATTTAGATCTTATTTAACATTGTCTAAGGTGATAGTATACACAGATCACTCTGCCCTTAGATATTTGCTAGCCAAAGCGGAAGCAAAGCCTCATTTAATCCGTTGGGTTCTTTTATTGCAAGAATTTTATTAAGAAATTAGGGATAAATGAGGAGTAGAAAACTTAGCGGCAGACCATCTATCACGTTTAGAAAATCCACTACGAGCAATGTTAGATGAATCTGAGATTTCTGATTCATTCCCTGAGGAGTCGTTATTTGCCTTATCTACAAATATAAATCCTGCTTATCCATAGTTTTTCGATTATGCAAAGTAACTCGTGGCTATGGTCCTTTAAAAAGGATTTTTCATATCAGCAGAAAAAGAAATTTTTCTCTGACTTGAAATATTACTTCTGGGAGGACCAGTTTCTTTTTCGGATATGTGCAGATTCCGTTATTCGAAGGTGTGTATCAGCGGAGAAGGGTTGGAGAATCCTAGAGCAGTGTCATTCAGGCCATATTGGTGGTAACTATGGAGCAAATCGTTCTGACAAAAAGAATCTTGATTCTTGTTTTTATTGGCCTCTTTTATTCAGGGATGCCCAAAGGTATGTGCTTTCATGTGATTCTTGTCAGAAATCAGGTAATATTTCTAAATTACATGAAATGCCACAAAATTGTATTCTTGAATGTGAAGTATTTGATGTTTGGGGAATTGATTTTATGGGACCATTTCCAGTTTCGTATGGGAATAAATATATTTTGGTAGCCATATATTATGTATCAAAGTTGGTTAAAGCACAAGCTTTGCCCACTAATTATAGTAGAGTAGTAATTTAGTTTTTGAAATCTCTATTCGCACGATTTGGCACACCACGTGCACTTATTAGTGATAGGGGTTCACATTTTTGTAATCTATAGCTAGAAAAAGTATTGCAGAAATATGGAGTCACACATAGGATAGCTACACCGTACCATCCACAAACTAGTTGTCAAGTTGAAGTATCAAATAGAGAACTTAAGAGAATCATAGGAAAATCTATAGAAGGTAATAGGAAGCAATGGTCTAGGAAACTAAACGATTGATTGTGGGCTTATAGGACAACCTTCAAAACACCTATAGGGACCACCCCCTTTAGATTAGTCTATGGTAAATCTTGTTACTTACCTATAGAATTAGAACATAAGTCGTATTGGGCAATACACTCTTTAAATTTTGATACTAATTCTATATGGGAGAAATGTAATCTTCAGCTTAACGAATTAGATGAGTGGAGAACTATGGCCTATAAGAACTCCCAGATTTATAAAGAGAAAACTAAATTATTTCATGACCGTCACCTTCGTAAACCCAAGCAATTCCAAAAGGGTTACCAAGACCTCCTTTTTAATTCCAGACCGCGTTTATTCCCAGGGAAGTTAAGGTCTAAGTGGTCCGGACCCTTCCAAGTTAAAGAAGTCTTTCTTTACTATACCGTCGAGCTAACTCACCCTGAGATGGGAGATTTTAAAGTCAACGGGCACCGGTTAAAACTTTAATATATATGGTGCGCTTCCTCAAGACTTTACTCGTCAAGAAACTTTCCTCCGTCTAGACAAGGAATTCACATGCGTCGTATGATTTTTCTATAGTTTATAAATATTTTTTTAGTAAAAATTTTAGTTAAATTTTAACCCAAAAATTCGTAATAAAAATCACTTAGGAGAAATTTCCAAATCAGAGGAGTACACGGCCAGCACACGCCCGTGTGCCTGGCCGTGTCTTTCACACTTCCACTCGCCCGGCCGTGTCCCATTTAAAATCTAGAACAGGCAGCATTTTACCCGAGCACCACACGGCTGGACACCCAGCCGTGTTCCTGGTCGTGTCTATCACACATCAACTCACCCGTCCGTGTCCCATATAAAACCTAGGAAAGGCGTCATTTTATCCCGAGCACAACACGGCTCAACACACACGCGTGTGTGGTACTGTGTTGTCAAGCATTCAATTACCCATATTCATCCAAAGAAGGACACGGGTACACACACACCCATGTTTGTGCCCGTGTACATATTCTGATTTTGACCGAGTTTATATAGAGGAGGACACGGATTGATACCCAGCCATGTTAGTGGCCATGTGGATTTTAGTGCCCTGAAAACGTGTTGGGACACAGGTCTCGTAATAGCACAAAATCCAGTGCATCATAGAAGGACCAAGCATATAGAAATAATGAATCATTTCATTAGAGAGTGTGTAGACAAAAACAAAATTAATCTTAACTTTATCTCCACTAAATTTCAAAGAGCAGATATCTTTACCAAGCCTTTGGATGAAAAGAAACATCTATTCTTCCTAAATCAGCTTGGAATGATAAATGGAATGGATTAATTTAATTTCTTTCTAAGAGAGTAGATTTGTTCACAAATCGTCGAACGGAGATCGATGATCTGCGAACTCTTTTTAAGCTCTATTGTTGACCTGAGATCGACGATAGCTCTGTGTGAAGTTAAAATCGTCGACTGGAGATCGACGAATTTACTTCAAAAAATTCATCGTCGACCTGAGATCGACTATCTGTTTTCCCCTCTTCTTTCAGAGGACGACGATAGTATTTGTCTATAAATTTGTCGTCGACCTAAGATCGAAGTTCTCTTTTTTATCGTAGGACAGAGCTCGTCTTTTCGCATTCCAAAAACCTATATTGAGGTTTTCTCTTCGAGCTTTATCCCGCACTTTCCAAATTCCCTTGCACTTGATCTCTCTCACTTTTGCAAAAATCTATGGTGATTCCAGCGACGATCCTGTCAGTGATGAAGTTCGATGCTCGCTTCGACATCGACTTTGACTCTTTCAGTCATTGCGATCAGATCTTCACGGACATGCTGAAGCTCTGTGAAGATCAAGGCCTAAGGAATATCATGACTACAATGATCAAATTGCCAGCAAAAGAAATAAAAGAATGGGTTTATTCGTCAATAACTCTTGATGACTCATCTTTGGTTAGAACAATCTCAGGTCAACAGGTTATTCTTTCCCCAGTTATTATTTCTGAACTATTTATATTAGTTAATGGAAAAAACACTCTAGAATAAGATAGTTCTGAGTCCAGTAGCATACTGGTAAGGATGGGTCAACCAGAGGGAATACCATCAAAGTTACTTAAGAAAAATTTGTCTGTAGAATACAAGTTCTTAGCAGAAGTAGTGGGGAATGTTCTGATGGGCAATCACTCTACCCATGATAATATTAACAGGCAGTAGTTCTCATTCATGTCTGCTTTTGTCAATAAGAAGTCCATAAATTGGGCTGAGTTGTTCTTTAATATGATAAAAAGGAAGAACTCCAAGAAGGAAGTTTGCTTTGGGAGGATTCTAGGAATTTTACTCCAGTCTAAGGCTTCTGAATTAATGGTCTCTCAGACCATATTTATTAATGCCAGTAAGAGGTTGGACTCCTCCTTGTTTGGTAAATGGGCAAGAACTATACCAAATCCATCCTAGGCCTCCACCTCTTCTAGAACAGTTGAGTACACTAGGGCAGTCACAACCTCTCCTCACCCTGATGAAGCTTTACCTACTCCTCCTCCAGCCAACCCTCCTACTATCCATCAACCATCCACCTCAATTCCAACACCTCCATCATCTCCAGCACTTCATACTACTCCTCCACTTTCTCCTACTCCATCACATCTTGTTACAACTCCATCCATCAACATCTTAACCCAACCAAACTTCAATCTTTTCACTCCTCCTCAATCCCCTATCACTCCTCAATCCCCAATCACATCTCATATTTCCCCTGAACATTATTCATATTAGAATTCCCCTATTCACCCTTATTCAACACCAATTCCTACTCCACCAAGTTCTCCATTACAGGATGAAATCATGATAGATTTCACTCCTCTCTTCTCTCACTCATCTGTATCAACTCAAACCCCTCCTGAGTTCATATAAATGGACTCTCCTTCCTTCTCCACTCTCTTGGACCTTATCACTCCATCCCTCAAATCCTTGATAACAGATGCAATCTCACCTCTAGCTGCTTCTATTTCATCCATTGCTGCCCTTCTTGCTGCCTCCTCTAGCCCTTCTTCATCCAGGGGCCTGGCTCCAGTATTTACAGAAACCAAGTAGGGGGAGATGTCCTATGAAGCTTTTCTAGGTACAGTAGCAATAGTTTCAGTTCCAGCATTGGCCCTTCCAGCAACAGTAACAGAGATAGAGTTTGTTGATACTGAGATACCAGATGTAGATCTCACAGAATTTTTGGACAATGATTATGAGACAGTTGATTTAGTTTCTTCTTTGTATATTCTTTCTGAAGACAACAGTATTTATCCAGTAATTGAACTGAAGTCAATTCTAGATTCTTTTGATCTCTTATATATAAACATTCTTTTATTTGTTTCTCCCAAGTACTGCGCAGATATCATTTGTTGTACAACTTCAGTTAGTACAAAAACTATTCAGGCCTTTCAGGCAAGCTTTGTTACTAACATAGTTGTGGAACCCGTTGGCCCAACTTATGTTATTGATGTTAGTCCTATACCAAATATAGATGATTTAATTATACAGGATATTGCACTAGAGATTGACCAAATGCAAAAAGATCCTGAGATAGATGACTTTCTTCTGACTGACAAAGACACAGATGATTCACAGATGCTTTTAGAGATTGTCGTCCCTTCTCAAGATGTTCTACCTCCTCCTCAAGCAGACAAGCAAAGTTCTCAAAAACAATAGAAGCAATAGATGCATTATATGACAATCCTCTAGATTCTTCTTCTGATGATGATGAGGATGAAGATGATTCTGGTGATTCCTGTTCAAAGAAGAAGAAAGTATCAAAGAAGAGAAAAGCACCTCCCAAGTCTGCTCCTTTACCTAATCTTTCAAATGATACACCGTATTATATTCTGAATAATATAAAAACTTACCCAGGTATGCCTCATTGGATGAAGCTGTCTAGAAATCAAGCTAAAGCACAGAAGAAGAAGAAGTCTGGATCCTCTCCTGTGAAGAAATTCAGGAAAGATCCACCTCCTACTCCTCCTCCTACTACAGGAGCCTCAGGGAATGTGTCTCAAAGATCAAATATCTCTCATCCATCAAGATTAGTAGCCTCTCAACCTCAGAAGCCAGCACCCTCTCAAGCCCAGAAGCCGGCCTCTTCTCAGTCTTAGAGGCATGCCTACACTTATAAGCCTAAAGGCAAGTTTAGTGAAGCTCCACCTCCTAAATCACTTTACTCTAGACAGAAGCAGCAAAATCCTATTGTAATAAATTTCCAATTCCAGTCTATTTAATTCAGAAATCTCTCTCAGCAGTTACCTTAGGATACTCAAGGACTAAATCCAGAGAGACCTCCCTCTCCTCATGCTGATCTAGAGCTTATTCCCAACTTCAGGATGGCTAGACTTAATGAACTGATTGGATTATCTCAGATGAATAAAGCCAAAAAATAAAGGTCAAGACCCCTCATAGTTTTCAACCATGTCTTCTTATAGAGAAAACAAACTTGAAAAGTTGCAGGTCAGTAAGAAAGTTTTCAATTCAGCAGAGTATATGACTCTTCATCCTGAAGCAGTTGTACCAAGAGCTTCTTCTCAGAAAAGTCTTGGTGAGAAAGATCTGAAGATGTCAAAAAGGGAAGCAGAAGACCCTTTTAGGAAGATTGGTTTTGCTAAATCTTCCTCTGCTCCTCCTCCTGCTAATCCTTATGTTATTTATTTTCTGCACATTACTGTTTTATTGTTTTACCTGAACTATATGTACATTACATTGCTATACTATATCTGCTGATAATTTACATTCTATTAGTTATCTATGGCATTGTATTTTCAGTTTTATTCTATGTTGAGTGACCTCACCCAAATAGGGGGAGATTGTTGGAACCCTTATTTGGATTTGGGCTAGGTCTACTCTTAAGATGTTGACCCACCTGTATAGTCAGGGTCAAGGTCTAGGTCTAAGTTAGTCTCATTAGGTCAGACTTCACAAGACCAGCTTTGGATTTCTTTCAAGAACTCAGACTTAGAAGAATTCTGTGATAAATATATCAGTTCAACTTTCGTCAAACTCAGCTCGACGATCCTTGATCTCCCATCGATGATCTAAGAGTTTATTCTCTGAAATAAGCTCGACAATCTAAAAGCTTAGGTCGACGATTTCTTACCTCTTCACAGTTTTCTCAGCTCGAAGATAGTTGAACTCAGCTCAATGATCTCCAAGCTCAGATCAATGATTTTATCCTGTGTTCGACTACTTCTCTGTAGCATTAGTCTTGAAGATTTAAATCTTATTCTCTTGATTCTATTTATGATAAATAATCTCTGGTAGATAATGTTAATATTCTCAAGGCTTATAGCCATTCCATTGCAGCATTAACTATAGTATTCACAGAGTTATTATTTTGTTTTATTTACCAAGACAGTTAAGGAGATAATTAAATGCCAGCAATTCTAGTCGTTCTCTCCTCAATCTCTGTAGAAAATTAAGTATTATTTTTTTGAAATTCAAAGCAGCAGTATTATTCAATTCTTCAAGGACATAAAAATAGACACAGACTGATTATTAAGTTAGAGAAAAACCTACAGAGAGAGCTTCTCATTCTACAGTTTAAAATTTCTCTCTCAGATTTCTTTCAATCTTCAGAACTCTTACTGTTCTCAGGAAACAGAAGAAGAACACCAAAAACCTCATCTTGAGTCTTCTTCAGTTTTCATCTTCAGAAATCTATAGAGACAACAATCAATATCAATCTACAGATTCTAAAGATCATAAATCCAGTCCATTGAAGACCTACTCCCTGGATAAAGCTTTCATATTCTTGAACCTACTCAACATCTCAGGGGGAGATTTGGCAATATATGAATCCACTAAGTCTTCTCTTTTTCTTTGAGAAAGAGAAGACTGCCATCTACTTTTTTCCTTTTACCTTTTCTGTACATGGTTAATACTCCCTTCAAAAGTGAACTCCTTGGTGATAGGGCACCTGATCAAAAACTAATTGGTTTTTAGGCACCTGATCAAAAGCCTGAAGGGTCTTTAGATCTACCTGATGAAGATCTTGTGGTGATAGGGCACCTGATCAAAAACCTAAGTGGATTCCTACCAGGATGGTAGAAGAGTGGATGTACCCAGATTTGGGGAACCACTATAATTTTCTTGTGTCGTCTGGTTTTTCATCTTTCTTTATTTTCTGTTGTGTTGTGTTTTCTTGTGATTTATTTTTCTCTTACTTATAAGTAACACTTATCTTAATTCATCTATCAAAATTAATTAAAATATTTTAATACTCTATTCACCCCCCCCTCTAGAGAAAATCAGATCTATCCCCTCACTTTAAGTTCACCTGTCCAATCAAGGACAACCTGCATGCATGAACTTAAGCACACATAAAATACATCTATGCCACTTAGCATTATTGGTGATTCCTCCTCAAATCCTGAGGAATATTGTTGGGCACAATTCACAACAATCTCCCTCTATTTGAAGAAGGCAGAACACCCATCCATGCTAAGGTGCATCAATAAAATAAGTATCATGAAAGACTTGATGACACATTATCATGACAACTAGCCATCCCAGTATAGGATAACTCCCCCTAGATGAGATGGCTTAACACTATGATTGAATAACCAATAGTACTGGTGAATTATCAATCGTTAACAATGTAACAGTATGATTAACAACAAAAGCTTTATTAATCATTTACAAGGAAAACATAATGATTAAGATCTACCTAATCATTAACTTAGCCAAACAACAGTAACAAACTTATGATTATAAGATATCTATGAAAGAACAGCATATTCATTAATCATAGATATATAAATGAGAATTGCATGCACATTAATCACATCAATGTATTCAGGGCCAACTCATATTAATTTTATTGATAGAGAGTTGATATTGCTACACTATTGATATTCATTATAAGACATTGATTAAATATTTAAAGATCCCTCAGTCTTGCAGCCTCATCTCGGCTCTTCTTTGATGAACTTGAATCAGCATCCTTGGTAGCAACAGTCTTCTTCAATTCTTCAGCTTTGTTCTCCTACCATTTGAAGTAAAGGATGGCTTTGGAATATATCTGGGAGGCATTTTCTTATGGTTGCTCTTCCTTACCAGATTTTCTTTGAATACTCATTCCCTTAGGGAATTTCTTTCCAAATGCTTTATCCATTCCTCAGAAGGATAAACACTATCAATATTCTTTAAGATTTGTCCATGGCTTACACAAGCATTGATAATGATGGATTTAGAGGCATCACTTAGCTATTCATGATCTGGATCATCTCGGTTCTCAGCTCTCCTCTTAGCCATGAACACTTCAGCCATCTCAGTTCCTTCCCTCTTTCTTCTGGCAGCAAGTTGTGCATCCTGTACAGCTCTAGCTTGTGCTGGGAAGTCTAGATCCTCTGGCCTCTTTTTATCAAGGATAGGCAGGTGCAGTGCCACCCTGGTGCCTTGAATTATTATGAAGGTTTTATCTTCAATGAGTGTTGCTGCCTTAGCATGGCTACTCTCCCCCTTTCTGCCTTCTTTAGAGATGGTATTTTGTGACAAGGTGGTGTTGGATTCACTTTTGCTTGATATAGATTTGAATATTCTCTCATTGTCAGCAAGCAGCTCATTTTACAGAAGTATTGCCTCCTTCATAGAGTGGATAACAACATTGGTGACATGCTAATTTATATGATCTGCTACACCCTTGATCACCTAATCAATTGCACTAACATAATTCTTAACATATCCCATGTCAGCAGCAGAGAATTATTGGATTGTTTACAAGGATTTCATGAGAGTGGTCAGCTTTATGCCAGCATGTCCAGCTATGTCAAACCAGGTGGTGACCTGTTTGTTTAAGTGAGAAGATTCTTCTTTACTTTCCTTAACTTCAATCAATAGTTCCTCCCTTAGCTTGGCAACTGATTGGCCAACATACTCCTTGAGGGTTGCGGTCTGAGCATCTATGACTGCTTTGATTTGGTTTAGTAATTCCTCATTGGAGATTGGGGTAGTTGAAGGCTTGTTCCTAGGAGGAGGAACATCTTCCTGAGCAGGGACCTGTGAGGGCTCCCCCTCAACTAAAGCACCTATAAAAGGGAAAATTTTCTTAGCTAAAAGTTGTTTTAACACTACCAATTAAGAGGGTATGAGTATTACCTATAGTAGGTGCAGACTCAACAATTTTGTTGACAATATGATCTAGAGTTGTCAAATTCATCTGATCATGCTCCCCTCAATCTAAGCATCCCTATCTAGGCTTGACCCATAAAGATAAGTTTCTAATGCCTCAGTTGAGGGGGAGCAGGCAGCTGTTGTAGTAGATCAGCTGTCATAACTGCTGATCAGTTTGTATTAAGGAAAATGCACAAACTAAGGGGGAGATCATGAGAAGAGAGACAACCACCAGCCAGCTCAAGTGGATCCATTGGTTACTCAAGTGCCTAGTGGCTACAGTGATGTGGTGTATCAATGATATCACCACAGGTGGAGGCTGATTCTGTGGATATAATATCAGCAAATGAAACTATGTGTGTAGTGTTGGGCATTGCATCCACAATAACCTAGATTTGCATGAAGTCACCCTTGAACTAAGATGAATTAAGTTGTATTTGATATCCTTGTTTAGCTGTGTGTTTGCAGATTACCATTGCTAAGTGTAGAACAATGTCAGTCTACAGTGGGTCATGAACACAGGACCATACAGTGTAATCCCTCACTGTGTGATCCAAGGTGTTGACTCATGTGTAGCCTCTCCATTGGGATACACTTCATATTCAAACCTTGGATCATGGAATAAAGATTGGACTCTTGAAGAGAAGAGAAATAATTTTTTTCTAAAGTTCAGAAAATTCTCTAAGTCCACTTCTCGAGAAGTGCCTCTTAGTTCTCGAGAAGTCCTTAGAATTCTCTAGAAGCTTTGCTTCAAAGTTCTCGAGAAGTGCTTAAAGTTCTCGAGAAGCTTAGCTTCAAATTTCTCGAGAAGTCCCAGCTTTTGGTTCTCGAGAAGTCCAGACAGCTTCACGAATTTTTCTAAGTCAGAGTTCTCGATAAGTCTGATGTAGTTCTCGAGAAGTTTTCTTTGTTCTCAAGAAGTCTTGGCCAGTTCTCGAGAAGTCTCAATTATAGTTCTTGAGAAGTCTAACTTATTCTTGAGAAGCTTGGCTTAAGTTCTCGAGAACTGCCAGCCTTATTTCTCGAATAGACAAAAGTTGCCTCAGAAATCTCTCTTAAGTGTTAGTTCTCGAGAATTCTCCATAGTTCTCGAGCAGTCAGTTAGTTCTCGAGAACTCAGCCTTTTGTTCTCGAGAAGTCCAGACATCCTCTAAGTAGTATAGTTCTTGAGAAGTCTTGATAGCTCTCGAGAACTCAGTTTCTAGTTCTCGATAACTAAAGTTACTTCTCGAGAACTGAAAGTCAATTTTTTTCAGAAAATTATTTTAAGTCCAGATCGGCCAAGATTTTCAAATGACTTGACGTGATTGGTCCACGTGTCGTCATTAATGTCTTTTCTAGCCGTTAAGGGTAATCCTATATAAAGTCTTCTCGTTAAGACAAAAACCTAACAATTATATGGAGCGGAATTCCGTACATTCTAAATTTCTGGATCGGCCTTCTCTCTCCAAGAAGAACAATATTCTGAAGCCGCCGCCACCGCCCAACGTGAGATCGATATTTCTGCTTTCGATCAAGAAAGACCTGATGTTCAAGGAATCTTCATCCTCTCCTTGATCGAGTAGGACCTAAGTCTTCTCAGGTCAGATCTACAGAGGTTCTTCTTCTACATATTCTGAAAAAGCCGCCAAGTTCAGAAGAAGACCTAGAGTTCAATATTTCCAGATTTGAGAGAAATTTTTCTTTGTATTTTCAAACCTCTTTGTAAATCTTGTAGGAGATTATTCTCCGAGTGTAGGAGCGTTGTTCTCTGAGTTGTAGGAAGTTTTCATCTTCCGAGTGTAGATCCATTTGGATCGAGTTTGTAGGAACTTGGTTCCGAGGCGTAGGATTATTTTCAATTCGAGATAGTAGAGTAGCCAAGTCTAGTGATTTGCTAGATCGGTGAGGTAAAGTGGATGTACCCAAGATTGGGGAACCACTATAAATCTTCTTGTCTTTCTGTGATTGCTTGATTACGTGTGCAAGTTCATTAAAATTTTTATTATGCAAATAGACGCACGATTCACCTATTCACCCCCCTCTAGGTGATTTAGGTTGACAACTTTACACTTTCAATTGGTATCAGAGGGAGGTTGGTCGTTAAAAGGTTAACACCTTGATCAATTCCCTCTCAAAAGTTGTCATTTTGTTATTCAAGTAATGGACAAGGCCAAAGATTTTTCCAAGCTTCCCCTGTGCACAAAGAATAACCTTCCCATGTGGAAAGAGAGAATAAAATTTTTCATGGAAGCTGTGGACCCCCGGATCTTCATGATTGTTGAAGAAGGTCCTTACATCCCCATGACTACCTCCACTATAGATCTAACAAAGAAGGTTCCTAAGAAATTGATGGATCTAGATAAGGATGAGATTGCACTTGTCTCTTTGGACAAGAAAGCTAAAAATATTATAGCAAGTGCAGTCGATGACTCGATGCTGCAGAATCTGATTCACTGCCAATCTGCTACGGAGATGTGGCAGTCTCTAGTAACTCTAATGGAAGGTACTTAAGAAGTGAGGGATGATAAAAGATCCTTACGAAACCATAAATATGAAGCCTTCAGGCAAGGGTCAAAGGAGACCATTACAGATACTTTTGAGAATTTCTTTAAGATAGTAAATGGCCTAAGAGTGTATGGCCGAGTCTTCACTAATGGGGAGCTGAATGATAAGTTTCTGAGGTCTCTCACAAAGGAATGTGACAACAAAGTCTGTGCCATCCGGGAGTTTGGCAGACTAGCTGAGACAAACCCACAGAACCTATTTGGCAAGATGATGTCCTATGAACTACAGATCAACTCCAGGAAAGCTGAAGAAGAGAAAAGTCGTTTCTCTTCAAAAGAGAATTCTGTTGCATTAAAGGCTGACAGTTCAAGGAAGGGAAAATCTGCCTCACCAGCACCTGCTCAAGTAGTGAGGGAAGAAGAAAACTCTGAGCCAAGCACCTCAGGCTCAGAACTATCTGAATGAGTGTTCTCGTTGCTCTCACAGAATTTCAAGAAATTTTTGAACAATAAGAAGCCGTGGAGAGGCAAGGATGCCTCATACAGAAGATCACGACATAACGGTGATCAGCGAAAGAAAAGATCAAGTAGCCATGACAGGTACACCTCTAAACAGAACAAACATATTTCTACTGACATTGTTTGCTACTACTGTAACAAACCAGGTCACATCATAGTTGACTGTCACCATAAGAAGAAGGAGGGTGGCAGAAGAGAGGAAAAGAAGTCCTCATACCACAAGAAGAGGACAGAGAATAGCCTGTTTGCCAAGAAGGGCAAGACTCTCAGCGACTCCGACTCATCTGAGTCGAGTGAAGAAGAGGAAGCCTACTTTGGGCTCATGGCTCAATAAGATGACGAACAAGAGCCCCAGTATATTGGGGAGGTAAAATCTCACACTCCTCTCTCTGAATCTGAAAGTTCTGAGCATGAACATGAGGACAGCTCTTCTAACGATGAGTCGGAACTTATGGCCCAATACAAGGAGTTGATCATGACTTACGACAAATGTTGCTGAGTCGTGAAAACTCAGGAAAAAGTGATTAAGTCTCTAAAGGCTATTGAGAGCAGCTTGAGAGAAGAAGTTGCTAAGACTGACTCTCTTCAAGAGAACTTCAATCATGTTATTGAATAATACAATCAAGCTCTTAAGCACCTCGACCTTAAAGAGAAAATCATAAAAGAGGTTTAAGAACAACTCGAAGTTGAAAAGAAACTTGTTGAAAGTTTCTCCAAGCCCAAGAATGTTCTTCCACTCATTGTTAAATTATCAACTAAGGCCCAAGGAGCTGGACTAGGCCATGTTGACGCTCCTAGTAAATCTTCTAGGAGAAACAAGGCTCAACGGAAGAATAAGGCCGTCAAGAAGGCCTTGGCCAAAGAAAAAGGGAAAGCCCCTCTGGATCAGACTGTCTTTAAGAAAGTTATCTTCCCAACAAATAAGTTTGATCTGGACTCGTCCTATGGTCACTTGACAAGGCCTACTTATGTAGAGCCAAAGTCTCGGTACCAAGGATGGACTCGCCCTCGAAACTTTGGTGAGAGTGTCTTTAAGGCACCTTATAAAGAAGTGATTCTTCAGGGCTATGGTCCCTATAATCATGGCCACAACTTCAAGAAAGCACCTAAAGTAAATCCTGTGGGGGAAAGGCCTCCGAAGGAGAAGAAATCATGTGACTGCCATCACCATGAAGCTTCCTCCTCCAAGGATGCTACCCCTGCTAGACCACCATCTCAAAAGGTCAAACAAGAGTACGTAAGGCAAAGATACAACAGGTTTGACTGTTGGTGTTGTGGCAAAATTGGTCATTTTGCCATCGATTGTTGGTTTAATACCAAGAAGGTTACTACTCCTCAAGGTTGCAACATGAGATTGACCACTCAGAATGCTAATCTTCATAGGGGGAGTGTTCTAACCCGAGACCAAGGACCCAAACATGATTGGGTTCCTAAGGCAAAGTGATCATGAATGCAGGTATGTCCAAAGGCCACCAAAATGCCAATCTGGTACTTGGACAGTGGATGCTCTCGGCACATGACCGGCAAAAGAAGCCTACTCTAGAATTTCTCTCCAGTCTGCAGCGGACCAAATGTCAACTTTGGAGGTTCAGATCGAGGAATAACCAAAGGCTACGGTATGATCACCAACGGTAGCGTATCTTTTTCGGATGTAGCTTATGTGGAGGGATTGGAACACAATCTCATAAGCATAATTCAACTGTGCTACAAAGGATACATAGTTGAATTCCACACTGACAAGTGCTTGATAAAGTCTGTTGACAATATGGAAACAATTCTATCAGACACTCGAAGAAGGAATATATTTTGCTTAAATTTCATTTATATAGATTCTTCTACACCAGTGTGTCTTTTGGCAAAAGATAGTGCGTCTCTTGGTGACCAATGGCACAAGAGGCTAGCACATATTAATTTTAAAACTATTAATAAATTATTCTCCCATAACTTAGTATGTGATGCCCCAAATGTCAAGTACATCAAAGAGAGACCTTGTCATGCATGCGTAAAAGGCAAGCAAACAAGGGCTACCTTTAAAAGCATTATAGGCAAAAACTCTAATAGGTGTTTACACCTACTTCATATGGACTTGTTCGGTCCACTGCAAATTTGAAGTTTAGGAGGTAAGGTTTATACATTGGTTATTGTTGATGACTACTCGCGCTTTGCGTGGGTGTTCTTTCTAAAACACAAGTCAGAAACCTTCGATATCTTTACAAACTTTGTTAGGCAGATCCAGAATGAATACAACAGCACCATAGTCAAAATAAGAAGTGACAATGGAACTGAATTCAAATCTAGGGCCATGATAGAATTTTCTAAAATCCTAGGTATCTTTCATGAGTTTTACTCTCCTCGTACTCCACAGCAAAATGGAGTAGCTGAGAGAAGGAATAGACCACTCATAGAGGTCTGCATAACTATGTTGAGTGATGCTTCACTACCAGAGTACTTCTGGGCTGAAGCCGTCAACACTGCATGCCACGTGAAAAATCGAGCCCTCATAAACCAGAATCATGATAAGACACCTTATGAACTTCTAAAAGGCAGGAAACCAATAGTTTCATATTTAAGAATTTTTGGCTGTAAATGCTTCGTTCTTAACAATGGTAAGTATCATACTATTAAGTTTAGTGAGAAAAGTTTTGAAGGTATTTTTGTAGGATATAGTAGCCATAGTAAGGCATACAGGATTTTCAATAGAAAAACTCTGGTTATAGAGGAATCAATACATGTTGTATTTGATGAGATGAGCTTGCTGCAAGGCGAATCGTCCAGTATACTTGTTGAAGCTACAGGTACAAGGCTTAAAGAGATCAGCTTGTAGGAACCGACTGAAGGTAAAAATGAAAAGTTCATTAAGATCACCTCTCCGACCCCTATTGGTGAGGTAGAGGATAAAGATAAACATATTGTCCAAGTCGATGAAGTCACTCCAATGGCTGAAGAAGTCCCAGATGTCAGAAATCTAGAGCTCAGACATCTGAAGGATCACCCAATGGACCAAATCGTAGGAGATCCCCGGGATGGTGTCAGAACTCGTCGAGGTACAACTAACTAGAATCTCTATTTAAGTTTTCTCTCGCAGGTTGAACCAAAGAAGTTTGAGGAAGCAAACTTAGACGCATCGTGGATCTTGGTCATGGAAGAAGAACTAAATCAGTTCAAGTGCTGCAAAGTGTGGACACTTGTTCCAAGACCCAAAGGTAAGAATGTCATTGGAACTAAGTGGGTCTATAGGAACAAGATGGACGAGGTTGGGACGATCATAAAGAACAAAACAAAACTCATCGCCAAAGGATATCGTCAAGAAGAAGGGATCGACTTCGACCAAACATATGCCCCAGTGGCAAGACTGGCGGCCATCAGGCTGTTCTTAGATTATGCTGCACTAAAGGGGTTCACTGTAGATCAAATGGATGTGAAGTCCGCCTTCCTAAATGGTGACATAAAAGAAGAGGTGTACGTGGAAAAGCCCCCAGGTTTCGTTGATCCAAATTTTCCTGAGTATGTTTGTTTATTATCAAAAGCGATGTACGGTTTGAAACAAGCTACTCGGGCTTGGTACGAAATGCTATCTACCTTTATCCTCGAGAACAAGTTCACAAGGGGAAAGATAGATAAGACATCATTTCTTAGGGAAATTAAAGGCAAGATTTTGCTAGTGCAAATCTATGTCGATGATATTATTTTTGGTTCTACATACGACAACATCTGCAAAACGTTTTCTAAACTTATGCAAGGGAAGTTTAAAATGAGTAGTATGGGAGAGCTGAAGTATTTCTTAGGACTTCAGGTGAAACAATCTGAAGATGGAATTTTCATCTCTCAGACTATGTTCACTAAGGAGTTGATTAAGAAATTCGGAATGGAGAGTGCAACCTCTATGAGGACTCTAATGGCCTCAGCTATATCTCTGGACAAGGATGAGGAAGGCAAACCTTTTGATGAAACTAAGTACAGATGCATAGTTGGATCCTTGCTCTACCTTACTGCTTGTAGACCAGACATAATGTTCTCTACATGTGTCTGTGCTAGATTCCAAGTGAACTGTATGGAATCTCACTATGCTGCTGCAAAGTAGATTTTGAGATACCTTAAAGGTACACCGAATCTTGGCTTATGGTACCCAAGAAGTAATGACAGTGAACTAATTGGTTTTTCAGATATAGATTTTGCAGGTAGCAAAGATGACAGGAAAAGCACTTCCGGGACGTGTCAGTTCCTGGGAAGAAGGCTTATATCATGGAGCAGCAAAAAGCAAAATTGTATCGCAATATAAACGTCCGAGTCAGAATACATTTCTGCCGGCAGTTGTTGTGCACAGTTGCTGTAGCTAAAGAACCAGCTAGAAGATTACAATATGAAGGTCAAAGATATTCCATTGTTCTGCGACTCCTCCAGCGCAATCACAATCGCAAACAACCCTATCTCGCACAGTCGGACAAAGCACATCGAGCTAGGATATCACTTCATCCGGGAGCATGTGGAGCAAGGGGATGTAGATCTGCAGTACGTGCCAACAAATTGGCAAGTTGCAGATATTTTCACAAAGCCGCTGGATGAGACAAAGTTCAATTTCTTCAAAACTAAACTTGGGCTGCTGAACAAAGAAGAATAGACCAAAGTGGATCAGTTCAAGGCTCAAGAATCTAGGACTCTTCAAAAAGGTCAGAAATTTCTCAAGAGGAAGCTAGTTCTCGAAAACTTACTCAACTTCTCGAGAACAAAAGTCTGTCTCTCGAGAAGTCCCTTATGTTCTCGAGAACTAATAACTCTAGCTCTCGAGAAGTACTCTGAAAGCTCTCGAGAACTTATTTCCTTACTTCTCGAGAACTATACGACACTTCTAGAAAACTAACCCTACCTCTCGAGAAATGCCCGTCCTTTTTTTTCGATTTCTGATTAATTTCTTCTATTTCGAAAACCCGCATGATTTTAGTCCTAACCCTATATTAATTAGACACTTAATTGACATTACTAGGATTATATATATATAATACTTTAGAAATCCCAAATCAACCTCCACTTCAAACAGTCTTCTCGAAAACTCTTCGTCTTCCGCCGGCAGAAAGCTTCGTCGCAGCCATCGTCTTGCGCTCCATCCGTCGCCGCCGTCAGCGTCCATGGCGCAGAGTTTGAAAATAGGAGTCGGCAGTGAACTCGTTATCACAGGGATTACAGATATTTCTGATGACTTCAAGAACTTGCTCCTTCTACTGGAAACAACCGGTTTGATATTCATTCTCTCATAACCCTGTAAGATTTCATTTCCAGATGTAGAGGAATTCTTCAGGAATGCCAAGGTGAGGAGAAATGGTATAGTTTTGAAAACTAGAGTCAGGGGGATCAAAATCAAGTTGGACAAAACTAGAGTTTCAAAGCACCTAAAGCTGTCCATTGTAGATGAAGAGGATGACCTAACACTTGAAGATTATGACAGAACTTACTCTTTCTGTGGAGTTTCTGTGGATTTCATCTCTTTAAGGAGAAATCTCTTCAATTATGTAGGAAAGATTCTGGTAGATTTAATTGGAAAGATCTTGTGGTGCATAACAAGGTCCATTAGTTTCATAACCAATGACCTATTTGGTGTTATGACAGCTATTATCTGCAGAAAGAAATTTCAATATGGAATGATGGTATTTGAATTGATCAGGGATAGTATTCAGGCTCCCAAGTTTGCAAGGATAATTTCCCTGTTGTTGAGTGAGATTGACCCAGTCACCTTCAAAACCTTTAAAAGTACTCAGATCCATCACCTGAAAAAGATTTCATTGGCCTTCATCCAAAGATGGGAACTCAAGCTGAAGAATTCCAAGCAGTTAGCTAAAGAACTTGCAGCTTCTACCTCTGAGGTCAGGACCCCATCTCCCTCCCCTCATCATGTTGCTGAACTATCTGGTGCAACAACTGAGGGGGAGCCTGTAGCCTCTGTTCTTGTTGCCAGACCTACTCCTTCCTCTCCAACAAGGTCCCTAGTAGAAATTGCTCTAGATGATACTGTTTCAGATATTCAAGTATAGGAAACCCTCCAGAACACAACTGAAGCCATTGACAGAATGGTTGAAGAACTCACTTCAGATGAACCTCTTCCTCCTCTTTTCAAGGACACTGCTGATGAACCCTCAAAGGATCCCTCATCAGCTCCATCCTCACCCCAAGCTACTCCAACTCCTTCTCTCTCTCCAAGGAAAGATTCAACTCCAGCTGAACACCCTTCAGCACCAGAGACCATCCTTCTCTCTGCAGAGGATGAGTTAGAACCTGAAGAGGTGGAAGCCCCTCTCAGGAACCTTGACTTCTCCCTCCCAAGATTTATTGATGAGGAGGTTGATACAGTATCTCATACTGTAAGAGCCCATAGCTCTGTGGTAATAGAAGAAATTCCTCCATGGAAAGCACCTCCTCTACCTCAGATTGCTACACCTAGTGCCCCTCCTAATGCCATTGTTTCTGCCACTCCTGCTGCTGCTGCAACTATAAGTTCAGATATTCTATCTAAGATTGAAGGTATGCTGGCTGCCCAAAGACAATATTTTGATGAATCTCTCAAGTTAGTCAAAGATTAGGTCACTACTCTAGAAAAAGAAATGAGCAGAGGATTTGCAGAGATCCAACACAACACATATTCTCTTAAAGAGCTGTTCAGAATTGATGGCAAAGCCATAGACCACACCATTACTAGTATTGGTCAAGTCATGGAACAGTTTGTCACACTGGCAAATAATCAAATTCAATTCGAAAAGAAAGCTCAAGAACATGTAATGAAAATCTGTGGGGAAGTAAGAACATTCAAAGAAGACACCATAGGAATTCTTTGTGTAGAAATCAGAAAGGGGGAGAGTTTAGTGAAAGAACAAGTGGAAAAACTTACTGCATATGCAAAATCTCTCTAGAATGAGAAATTGACTGAGATAAATAAGAACGTTTTAGATCAAATCCAATCAGTGAAATTCCACACTTATGACACTGCAGTTTGGATGCACAACCAAATATTCCCTGACTTTATGGCTGATCCTAATATCATTCCTCATCACCTGAACCCACTTGCTAAAGGATAGCCTAGTTTGAAGCCAGCCCAGATGGTTCAACCTCAGATGCCCTGCTTTTCTCCAAGGCCAGAAGATTAGGATCCTCCTCCTGCTTTCTATGACCAGGTTTGGGATGATATTATTCCTTAGGATTTACCAGAAATAAACACCTCTAAAAAGAGAAAGTATGGGGAAGGCCCCTCTGCCAGCAGAAGCATCCCTAAGACAGGATCAGAGAAAAGGAAAGCCCAAGAGTTTGCTGAAGTTTGGAGCCCCACTTCTAAAGACTTAATTCTTGACACTCCCAAATTAGTGATGGACTTTAATGAGAACAGGAATCTCCACTACAGCTCCTCTGAGTGGAAATTATATGAGAAGTCCATGACCAAGAGAAGAATATATGATAAAGAGTTTTGCAGGAATAATCCCAAAGCTCCTCCAAAGCCTCCTAGGTACTATCCTAAGCCCTTCAGCTATCAGAGGAGACAGAGGGAGAAGCAAGACAGATAACATCAAAGCAAATAATGAACTCTTGTTGATATGTTTATGAGAATTTGGATGAAATGGTTGTTAATTAGAAATCTAAAACATTACATATATACAATTCCTAGTTTTGCCTAATTGTGTGTTCAATTAATCTCTTATTGCATTTAGATTAAATTATTCATTTCGAGTTCTTTATTAATTATCATAATTCATCTTAGTGTAGAGGGTTCTGACTTCTACAAATAGGGGGAGATTGTTGGGCATTGCATCCATAATAACCCAGATTTGCATGAAGTCACCCTTGAATAATATGAATTAAGTTGTCTTTGATATCCTTGTTTAGCTGTGTGTTTGCAGATTACCATTGTTAAGTGTAGACCAATGTCAGTCTACAGTGGGTCATCAACACAGGACCATACAGTGTAATCCCTCACTGTATGATCCAAGGTGTTGACTCATGTGTAGCCTCTCCATTGGGATACACTTCATATTCAAACCTTGGATCATGGAATGAAGATTGGACTCTTGAAGAGAAGAGAAGGATTTTTTTTTCTAAAGTTCAGAAAATTCTCTAAGTCCACTTCTCGAGAAGTGCCTCTTAGTTCTCGAGAAGTCCTTAGAATTCTCGAGAAGCTTTGCTTCAAAGTTCTCGAGAAGTGCTTAGAGTTCTCGAGAAGCTTAACTTTAAAGTTCTCGAGAATTCCCAGATTTTGGTTCTCGAGAAGTCCAGACAGCTTCACGAATTTTTCTAAGTCAGAGTTCTCGATAAGTCTGATGTAGTTCTCGAGAAGTCTTCTTTGTTCTCGAGAAGTCTTGGCCAGTTCTCGAGAAGTCTCAATTATAGTTCTCGAGAAGTCCAACTTATTCTCGAGAAGCTTGGCTTAAGTTCTCGAGAACTTCCAGCCCTATTTCTCGAATAGTCAAAAGTTGTCTCAGAAATCTCTCTTAAGTGTTAGTTCTCGAGAAGTCTCCATAGTTCTTGAGAAGTCAGTTAGTTCTCGAGAACTCAGTCTTTTGTTCTCGAGAAGTCCAGACATCCTCTAAGTAGTATAGTTCTCGAGAGGTCCTGATAGCTCTCGAGAACTCAGTTTCTAGTTCTCGAAAACTAAAGTTACTTCTTGAGAACTAAAGTTACTTCTCGAGAACTAAAGTTACTTCTCGAGAACTGAAAGTCAAATTTTTTCAGAAAATTATTTTAAGTCCAGATCGACCGAAATTTTCAAATGACTTGATGTGATTGGTCCATGTGTCGTCATTAATGTCTTTTCTAGTCATTAAGGGTAATCCTATATAAAGTCTTCTCGTTAATACAAAACAATAACAATTACAAGGAGCGGAATTCCGTACATTCTAAATTTCTGGATCGGCCTTCTCTCTCCAAGAAGAATAATATTCTGAATCCACCGCCGCCGCCCAACGTGAGATCGATCTTTCTGCTTTTGATCAAGAAAGACCTACTATTCAAGGAATCTTCATCCTCTCCTTGATCGAGTAGGTCCTAAGTCTTCTCAGGTCAGATCTACAGAGGTTCTTCTTCTACATTTTCTGAAAAAGCCGTCAAGTCCAGAAGAAGACCTAGAGTTCAATATTTCTAGATCTGAGAGAAATTTTTGTTTGTATTTTCAAACTTCTTTGTAAATCATGTAGGATATTATTCTCCGAGTGTAGGAGCGTTGTTCTCCGAGTTGTAAGAAGTTTTCATCTTCCGAGTGTAGATCCATTTGGATCGAGTTTGTAGGAACTTGGTTCCGAGGCGTAGGATTATTTTCAATCCGAGATAATGGAGTAGCCGAGTCTAGTGATTTGCTAGATCAGTGAGGTAAAGTGGACGTACCCAAGGTTGGGGCACTATAAATCTTCTTGTCTTTCTGTGATTGCTTGATTACGTGTGCAAGTTCGTTAAAATTTTTATTCCACAAATAGACGCACGATTCACCTATTCACCCCCCTCTAGGTGATTTAGGTCGACAACTTTACAATTTCATGTAGCAAGCTTAAATTCTGTAGTGTTGTGTTATATCAATGTTTCAACACAGAAGGTATGACTTCTAATCAAGTAAATTGATCACAAGGATGATTTCCTTAGTAGTATCAACATAGGACTTTGACTAGTATCAAGAGATAATCTCTCTCATGATATTTTCTTCTTCCTCAATAGATATGCCTATTGAAGAAGACCGAAAGGGGGAGATATGTGTGGTAATACATAAGAGGGAGATATAGAAGCAATATTTTACATGATTATGTCATGTTGAGTAGGTTCATATTACCTGAAAAGATTCTAGTAGTATGAGAAATGCAATGGCTGGCCACATGTTGAGTCATGATTGCGTCAGTGCATATTTTGAGGTAAGTGATTTTAGTGGTGCACCATTTAATATCAAGTGGTATCAGAGGGAGGTTACTCAAAAAGGATCTAACAATCTGAGTATACCTCCAAGGTTAGCTATAAGACATAATTATTGGGTCAGGAATGAACTACAAGGAGCTAGGGGCCATGAAGCAACCAACTTGCAGGAAAGAAGGATTTGGCCTCTAGAAGAAAAGTGTTAGACTGTTCAAGCAAGCATCTGACCCTAGGATCTATATAATAGTAGTGGAAGGTCCTTTTATCCCCACAAAGGCTTCCACCATAGATCCAACTCTGAGAGTGCCCAAGGCATATACAGAGATGGACAAATATGAGGTAATCTGTCTACCATTGACAAAAGGGCACAAAATATTATAGCCAGTGCCATTTATGACTCAACCTTCCAAAATCTTGTACATTGTAAGACCTACAAGGAAATGTGGGACACTCTTGTGGTCTACATGGAAGGCTCTGAGGAAGTTAGAGATGATAGGAAGTCCATGCTCAAACAAGAGTATGAGGCTTTCAGACAAATCAAATTTGAAAAAGTAGTTGAATGCTTTGAGAGGTTCTTTAGGACAATCAATGAACTAAGAACCTATGGTAGTGTCTTCAACAACTATGAGCTGAATGACAAGTTCCTTAGATCTCTCACTAAAGGTTGGGACACTAGGATTTGTGCCATTAGGGAAATGGCTAAGCTGGCAGACAAAACTCCACCAACTCTCTTTGGAAAGCTGCTATCCTAAGAAATGCAGCTGGCTGCTTGACTAGAAGAGGAGAAGAGCAGCCAATCTAAGTCCAAGGATAAGTTTGTAGCATTCAAGTTAGAGGCCCCAAGAAGGAGCAGAAGAAAGACTCCCTAACCACCAAGGAGGGAAGCTGAATCAAGCTCAGAAATATCAAAGTCAAGCTCATCAGACAACCACATGTCATATAAAGATCTAGCTACCTTCTCTCGGCAATTTTAGAAGTTCATGAAGAAAAAGGACTAGAGGAGCATGCCATCTTCATCTTCTTATCACAGGAAGTCATCCAAGGATGACAGGTATGTCCCTAAAACCAGTAAACCGATTTTTTCTAATGTCATCTATTATTGTTGCAGCAAGGATGTGCATGTCATTGCTGACTGCCAGTTAAAAGAAAGGAAGAAGATGAGAAAAAGAAGAAAAAACATCACCATCACCATAAGGACAAGAATAAGGAGAAGTCCTTTATGGCTAAGAAGGAGAGAAGCTAAACAGATTCTTCCTTCTCAAAATCCGAAGATGATTAAGAAGAAGCTTATATATGGCTAATCTCTGTTGGTGCAGAACCAGAAGAAGTAGAGGAATATCCTACTGGCAGGATAGGAATAAGGGCCCCTCTATCACACTCAGACAGTGACACTGAGGAGGATGAAGAAGGGAGTGGATGCCATGGATTAATGGCAATGACTGAAGATGAAAGAATTCAAGGAGATTCATAACAAAGCAAGGTATAAATTCTCTCCATTTCTACATCTTCCTCTGACTACGAAACAAGTCTAGATACTGGTGCATCTTCATCCTGTGATAAAGATTGCTCAGAATCTGAGACTGATGTCAATCAATTGATTGACAAGTATGGATTGCTTCTAGATGTTCTAAAGAAGAGCAGAATTCTTGCCAAAAGGCAAGCCAAGGAGATTGAAGTCCTGAAGCCTTATAAAACTCTTTATAACAATAAATCTATTGAGTTTTATAAGAAAAGTCATGAGGTGTATGAACTCAAAAAAAGTTCGGAGTGTCAGACCAAGCTTCTAGAAGAAAAGAATAAGCATATTAGATATCTGGAACAAAAGTTCATAGAGAAATTGGGGATTGTGATTAACCCTTCTCAGTCATAGGGTCAGTTGCCAAAAGCTGCAACCTGCCAAGTCCCTGAGAAGCTAGGTATTAATCATATTAATCATCAATTCAAATCTGAATTCCATAATAAGA
This sequence comes from Platanthera zijinensis, assembly GCA_039513925.1. Lineage (NCBI taxonomy): Eukaryota > Viridiplantae > Streptophyta > Magnoliopsida > Asparagales > Orchidaceae > Platanthera > Platanthera zijinensis. Next base: position 287,852,726 of record CM077078.1, on the reverse strand, counting down.
AGACAGTGTTTCAAAAGGCAAATTAACCTTCTAAAACTATCAAGTTTGCACCTCCCCATGAGGATCAATCAAATGTGTGCTCTACCAGTGGGGTAAAGACACATGATCTCAAAAGGAGTGATTCTGTCCACTCTAGCCATAAAGCTCAGGATAAGCTCTTTAGATTTGGATCCAAATACCCTGTATCTAAAGAGATGAGAGAGACCACTGAATGTAAGGCTCCAAAAATAAAATTGGCCCATCCTGGACAAGCTGTATTTAGTTCTTCAGCACCTTCATTTAGGAAGAGGGAAGCAGCATCATGAAATGCTTATCCAGCAAAATCTGGAGCTGCTCACATCTCTCATGGACATCAATTCTATGTTGTCTTGAAGAGAAGGTTCAAGATTTATAAATGTTGGTGTTGTGGGAAGGTGGGTAACTTTGCCATTGATTGTTGGCACAACCTGAGTGTGGCTAGTGGACAGAAAGGTTCTCAGCCCAGACAGAGAGTTGGGAAAAAGTTTTATAATCCAAACACGAACCTAGGACCCAACTATTGTTGGGTGCCTAAGGGTAAATGAATTTCTTTTTGCAGGTTAGTACAAATACCTGTCTAGTTAAGACTTGGTATTTGGATAATGGATATTCCAGGCAAATGTCTGGGACAGGATGATTGCTCAAGGAATATGCTCCATGTAAAGAAATAATCAAATCTTGAGGCTGTTAAGTGTGTAATCCTCAGAAGCTAGAGGCAACAAGCCTCAAGGTAAGTCTCTCTCTCTTGTATATAGACTAAGTTTAAAAATTCAGGAAGTAAGTTAGATGTGCTTAGGATGAACCTAATCAAGCACACCAGTAAGATAACAATGATTCAATTATCCTTCATAACTATCTGCATTGTTAACTTATGTGGCCTTTTCTCTCAAGCCCAAATAACACGTAAATCAGTGCACAATAATGTTGCTAATAATATTGGCTTATTAGCATGATAGGTCTCCATTATACTTAGAATTGAAAAATATTTGTATAATGGTGAGAAAAATAGAATGTACATCCAGACAATGAGGGAAGCTACAAATTAATCAGGCATTAAGTGAATAAAAGAAAAGCTGAGAGGTATAATAAAAGAACTAAGTTTCCTGTATCATAACAGGAAGCGTAGAGCAAGCCGTAAAGCCTAAAAGTACTAACTTAAGTCTAAAAATGTTTATTTAGTTAATCTAATGATAAGGTAATTAAACTTTTTCACTATATATATAAAGGCGACAAGAAATGAAAAGCCACACCACTCTTAAAAGCTTTAACCCTAGACGTCGAGACCGAAATCTTCTCAGCATCTTTTCGCATTGACTCAATGGCACCGAAGATCTCAAAGGAGCTCCAGGAGGGCTATGAAATTGAGAGGAATGGATTAAGTCTTGCCTCACTAGAGATTAAGGAAGTGTTAAGGATGATTGAGACCACAGGTTTGGAGTACACCCTTTCTGAACCCTCCACCATTCTTAAAGAAGAGGTAGTAAAATTCTTCTCCAACGTCAAGGTGTCGTCCTCTCAAAACTCACTTAAGTCTAAGATTGAGGACATCAAGATTAAGGTAAACCCTAAGAGACTAGTCAAAGCCCTTCATCTACCCTCCATCAACCCTAGTGAGGAAGAATAAACCACCATCATGGATAGAGACAGTGCTCTCAGGTGGTATGGATACAATGATGCCAAACCTGGGTCACTCAAGAGGAAATTCTTCAATAGGAGAGGCAAACTACTGGAAGATATTGTTGGGTACATAGGAAAATGTGTACCTGATTTGAAGAAGCCACACTTAGCTCAATGATATACATCAAGGTGTATTTGATGTTATTTTTAGTTTATATGTGCAGGTTAAAAATTTGCTAAAATGCAGAAAAAGTTTCTAAGTCCATGAGTCGACACTTAAGAAAGCCTGTGTCGACACTTGGAAAAGCAGTGTCGACACTAGAAGAAACTGTGTCGACACACAGAAGATTTTAGTCGACATCAACTATGTCGATACCAGGAGGCAGTGTTGACACACAGAAGTATTGGTCGACATCAACTATGTCGACACTAGGAGGCAGTGTCGACACACAGAAGTTCTAGTCGACATAAACTGCGTCCACACCTGGAGACAGTGTCGACACACAAATTCTGAGACTATATCAAATGTGTCGACACACAGGACTTGTGTCGACACACAACAGAGTTTTAACAATGTTGATTGCTGTGATGTGAAGAAGTGTCTGTGTCGACACAATGAAGCAGTGTCGACACATTCTACAGATGCAGTGTCAAGAAGCAGTGTTGACACTAAAGGAGCAATGTCGACATCACCAAATCTTGTGTCGACACTTAATCTACTTATGTCGACACATAATGAAGATCAGTCTCGACGCCTTGCTGACAAAGACAAAGGTTCAATAACTGACTAAAGACTTAACAGCTGTGTATTCCAACAAGTTTGCAGAATCTATCAGACCTGTCAGAAGTTGGTTAGAAACTGGATTAGCCGGTTACCATGGATGAAGTCTATATAAAGACGGATTCTATCAAATCAAAGGAGAAAAAATAACACGAACAACTATTGAAGTATTGATCATTGATCAAGAAAGAGCACGTCACACAGAAGAAGATTTTCGTGAGAAGATCTAAGAAGACAATCTGAAGAGGTAATCTACTCAGAATTTGTCTAAGGAGTATTCAACCAAGAATCCCTAAGAAACTTTAGAAGTTCTGGAGAGTGAGAGAGATCTCTAGCTATTGAAGTGAAGAAGGAGACATTTACAAGTCTCTTAAGAGGCAGATCTTTATCTAATCTGCTAAGAAGGGTTCAGATCTATTTCTGAATTCTAAGAAGGAAGCTGGCAGCCAGTCAACTTCAAAGAAGATCAACCCTACTGAGTTCAGATTCAAGAAGATTTGAAGAAAGCTAAGAACAGGTTGATCTCAGCAACCAGTCTTATCAAGAGCTGATTAAGAATCCTTTTATCCCTTCTCTCTCAACAAGGGTAAGAGTCATTCTATAAGATTTTTCATTCTGTAGGATCTTTCAAGATCTGAGTTGTAAGCCTATAATATAAAGGCAGAGTGTAGGAGATATAGATCTCTGAGTGGTAAGACTTTTTAGTCTGAGTGTAGGAGAAATCATTCTCTGAGGTGTAGGCCTTATGACAAGGCTGAGGAAGGGATATTAGCCTTAGCTGTAGGAGTGTGGTTACACTCTGAGTTGTAGGAACCTTTCAGGGTTCTGAGTTGTAGGAACCTATCAGGGTTTTGAGCTATAAGATCTGTGGATCTGAGAAGAAGGAAGGAGTTAGGCTTAATCTAGCACACTGCTGGATAGGCGAAGGGGGAAAGTGGATGTACCCAGACCTTGGGGAACCACTATAAACCAGTGTGGAATCTGTGATGTGCTTGTGATTGTGTATTTTGAGTTGTGATTGTTGTGTTAGCTGTAGAATAGTTAGATTCTATTTAAAGAATTGAATTCTTATTTTTCCTTAAGTTAAAAAGAACACAAACCTATTCACCCCCCTCCTCTAGGTGTTTGGGTTATCTTGAAATCGATTCTATCAAGTAGTATCAGAGGGAGGTTACTCAAAGAAGGACTTAACAGTCTGAGTAAGGTCCATAAGGCAGATTCAAGATCAAGAAAATGGGTTCAGGAGAAAATCATAAGAAACTAGGTTCTATGAAATTACCCATATGCAGGAAAGAGATATTTGAAATATGGAAAGAAAGGGTCAGTCTTTTCATGGAGGTTTCTGATCCAAGGATCTACTTTACAGTAATGGAAGGTCCTTATATTCCAATGAAGTTGTCAGTTCTAGATGCAAATCAAAGAACTCCCAAAGATTTTTCAGAGATGACTAAGGAAGAGAGATCATCCTGACAACTATGGATAAAAGAGACCAGAATATCATAGTAAGTGCCATAGATGATTCAACCTTTCAAAATTTGATTCACTGCAAGACCTCTAAGGAAATGTGGGAAAACCAAGTACATCTACTAGCAGACTCACCTTCAGTCAAATTCTTGCCGAAAGAAATAGGAAGAAGGCTACTAGTCTCCCCTCTAAACAAAAAAAACAGATAGCTTGCTTTCTCTAATGGTTGTTCAGAAGAGGAGATATAATATTCATGAGGTGTTGCTGTGGAAAAGTAGTTCACTTTGCCATAGACTGTTGGCAAAACCCAAGTGTGATCGTGGAAAAGGTGAGTCTTCTTGTCAAGGCTACAACAGGTAGACATAGTCATTCTTAGACAAACATGAATCAAGGACCGAATCCCTTTTGGGTACCTAAGGTAAACTAATCTGTGTTTGCAGGATAGTTCAAGTACCCATATAATGCCAATATGGTACTTGGATAGTGGTTATTCTAGATATATGACTAGAACAAGGAGCCATCTAAAGGATTATACTCCAGTGATAAATGGACTTAAAGTCATCTTTGGTGTCTCAGACAAAGGAGTTACCAAGGGCTATGGTATGATCACCAATGACATAATCTCCATTACAAAGGTAGCTTATGTGGAAGGATTTCAACACAATCTGATTAACATAAGACAATTATATGATATTGGTTATATCATTGCCTTCTATATGGATGAGTGTCTGATCAAAAGGTCAAGTGACCGAGAGGTCATTTTGACAGGCACGAGGAGTGGAAATATGTATTGTTTAAATTTCTTATATTTAAGTACAAACTAACTAGTGTGTCTGGTTGCAAATGAGAAAGTCTCTTGTTGTGTGCAATGACACAAGAGGCTTGATCACTTGAATTTCAAGACAATCAGTAAGCTCTTCAGTGAAGGGCTAGTTAGAAATGGACCAATCTGAGATGCACCAAAGAGGGAATTTGTTCAGCATGCCAAAAGGGAAAGCAGACAAAGGCATACTTTAAGAGTATTGGGGCCAAGGATTCTGAGAGGTTTTTATACCTCTTGCATATGGACTTGTTTGGTCCTATGACAGTTCATAGTTTAGGTAGGAAAGTCTACACACTTGTGATAATTGATGACTATTCCAGATTTGCTTGGGTTTTCTTTCTAAACAAAAAGTCTGAAACCGTCAACAACTTTATGAACTTTGTTAGGCAATTTCAGAATGAAAAGGACAGTTCTGTGGTAAAAATCAGAAGTGACTTTGGTACTGAATTTCAGTCTGAAGGCATGAAAAAGTTTTATGGAGAGCAAGGGATTTATCAGAAGTTTTCTTCTCCAAGAAGGCCCCAGCAAAATGGGATTGCTGAGAGGAAGAACATGACTCTCTTAGAGGTTAGTAAGACATTACTCAGTGACACTTCTCTCCAAGAATACTTCTGGGCTGAGGCAGTAAACACTGTTTATCATGTCCTGAATAGAGTATCTATCAACAAGTATCACAAGAAGACTCCCTATAGAATTATGAAAGGCAGAAAACCAAATCTTGCCTATCTCAGAATCTTTGGAAGTGAAAGTATCTAGTGTTTACCTAAATCACCTAGAGAGGGGTGAATATGTGATGTCTGTGTCTTTTCACGGAATAAAAAAACTTTAAAAATGAGAGCACACAAATACAGAGATTTATAGTGGTTCCACAAGTTAGGTACGTCAACTGTCCCGCCTTACCTATCTTCCACGAAGGGCTAGATTCGGCTACTTCACCTTTCTCAAATTTTAATAAATCTCACACCTTAGAGCCGCAATTCCTACAACTCGGAGACAATGCTCCTACCACTCGGAGAATAACCTCTCCTATAACTTGATCCATAAACGGATCTACAACTCGATCCACAAATGGATCTACACCTCAGAGGGAAAACCTCCTACAAATATATCAATAGATTTATATAAAATGAATACAAATAAACCCTTTTCAAATCAAAAGTCTTCAGTCCTTCATTCTTCAAAAAGTTGATCTTGAAAAACATGGAGAATACAGAACATTGAAAGCTTTGAAGACTTGAATCTGAGTCCACAGAATGACTATATCTAAATGGATAGGAATCTTCAAAAAGCAACGATCTAGTTGATTTAGTGGAGGAAGATCGAATCGTGTAGCACACTTGTGTCGGTTGAGAGTTGTCACACGAATCATACAGAAGCCGATGTTGATTTCTTGATCGGGATGTTCTTGAAAATATTCGATTAGAACGATTAGGTTTTTTTATTAACTCACCCTAAATATATATAGAGATCTTCAATTTCAATGGCTAAAAAAGTTAATACACGTAGGAAAACTCGCGGGTCACTGTACATGGCTGTCGGCAAGAGCGAACCAGATTTTGAAATCGGGAAGAAGAAATAACCCGAAGTAATATTCGTCGAGTATAGTCAAGTATCGTTGAGGATACTCGTCGAACAACAATGAAATTCGACGAATTTTACTTGGAGAAATTCAGCCCAATCGAATCTTAACACTCGACGCCATGCAGACAAATCACTCGATGAATTCGATGAGTATCAGTTAATATACTCGACAAATTTGAGGAGTATCGGCTAGCTGACTCGATGCACTAACCGCCTGACAGAAGTCATACTCGATGAATTCAACGAGTATCGGCTAGCTTACTCGATGCCCTTAATGCCTGACAGAAGTCATACTCGATTAATTATACTTAGAAAATCTAGAGAAGTAAAGTCGAAATGACTCCACAAATTCGGGGGGTATCAACATGTATATTCGACAAATCCTACGAGTATCAATAGATACATTTGACGAGTATACACGATGATACTCGACAATTTTTACTTGACCGATTTTCAAATCTTACAGAAATTTTACCCGAAGTACAGATGATGAATTCGTAAAATGCTAGTAAGTATATACGATAAATTCGACGAGTATTAACGAGTAAACTCGATGAATTCGATGAATATGCCTTACGATACTCGGTGAATTTTACTTAAGTAAAATTCCTCTTCTTCTCAATTCCATTCCTTGACCCTCCTTGATCCTTTTCATGCACTTGGGATAGAAGTACACCCCAATAGAGAGATTGCACGTGAGTCAACACATTGGCCTACACAATGAAGGATTACATTGTATAGTCTCGTGTTTCATGACCCACTGTAACCTGACATTGGGTTATACTTAGCAATATCGTCCCGCAAGCACATAACAAGAACACAGTATCAAATACAAACTCAATTCATCTTAGCTTAATGGGACCCTTCTTCAAATAAGGGTTATTATGGATACAATACCCAACAAGAAGCAAGTGCTTTGTGCTCAATAATGGGAAGTCCTACTTGACTAAGTTTGCTGCCAAATCCTATGAGGGAATTTTTGTTGGGTACAATAACCACAACAAAGCCTATAGAGTGTACAACTTGAAGAACCAAGTTGTAGAAGAGTCTATAAATATAGTGTTTGATGGTCTTCAATGATTAACAAAGTGCTGCCTAGATCCTCTAGATCTGCAAGTGTAGAATTGAAGATGGATAAACTCACCATCAATGACACTCCTCCCACTATCGAAGAGGAAGATAATGGTGTGGTCATTCCTAAAGAAGGTCCAAATGCATTAGAGATAGATGAAGACTAGCAGGATCCAGTAATTGAAGTTCAAGATGCTGAAGACAGAATGCCAGCAACTATCAGACACTTGAGAGATAACCCCAGAGATCTAATCATAAGATATGCAAGCAAAGGTGTTACAAAAAGGTGCAGAAGCCTTAACATTGCTATTTATTCAATTTTTTTGTCTCAATTTGAACCTAAGAAGTTTGAAGATGCCAACATAGATCCTTTTTGAGTTGTGGCTATGCAAGAAGAACTGAACCAGTTCAAGATATATAAGGTCTGGAAGCTGGTTCCCAGACCACATGGATATAACATCATTGGAACCAAATGGATTTATAGAAACTAGCTTGATGAGAATGGTGATATCATGAAAAATAAAGCTTGACTGGTTTCCAAGGGATACAAAAAAGAGGAAGGTATTAACTTTGATCAACCCTTTGCACTAGTTGCTAGACTAGAGGCAATAAGACTATTCCTTGCATCTGCTGCACATAAAGGATTTAAGGTCTATTAATTGGATGTTAAGTCAACATTCCTAAATGGTGACCGAAAAAAGGAGGTCTATGTTGAGCAACCCTCAAGTTTTGTTAATTCTAACTTTCCTGAATATGTGTTTCGACTTAAAAAAAGCTTTTTAAGGGTTGAAACAAGCACCTAGGGCATGGTATGAAACCCTATGTAACTTTCTCATTGAGAACAAATTCTCGAGGGGGAAGATAGACAAGACATTATTCCTTAGGAAAGTGAAGGGTAAGATCATTCTAGTCTAGATTTATGTAGATGACATAATTTTTGCTTCTATAGATGATGACCTCTGCAAGAAGTTTGCAAAACTTATGCAAAGGCAGTTTGAAAGGAGTAGTATGGGCGTACTCAAGTATTTCTTGGGCCTCTAAGTTAGACAATCAGAGGATGGGTTGTGCATCTCTCAGAATAAGTTTACAAAGGAGTTAATCAAAATGTTTGGAATGGAGAGTGCCTCTATAATGAAAACTCTTATGGGGTCAAGTGTGTCAATAGACAAGGATGAGACTGGGAAACCTATTGATGTAACCTTATATAGAGGCATAATTAGCTCCCTGCTCTACTTTATGGCTATTAGGCAAGACATTATATATATTATATGTGTTTGTGCTAGATACCAGTCTAGCCCTAAAGAGTCTCATTATTCCGATGCAAAAAGAATTCCGAGATATCTCAAGGGGACACCTGATCTTGGTAATGGTACCCTAGGAATAATGATTTTGGACTAATTGGGTATTCAAATATAGATTTTGCAGGTTATAAAGAAGACAAGAAAATATATCTAGAACCTGCCAATTTCTAGGGAGAAGACTGGTATCATGGAGCTGTAAGAAGCAAACAAGTTTAGCCATCTCCACTGCAGAATCAGAATATATTTCGGCTAGAAGTTACTGTGCATAGCTACTATGGATTCAACATCAGCTCCAAGAATACAATCTCTAACTAAGTAAAACTCTCATGTTTTATGATTCTCCTAGTGCAATCTCTATTGCTATGAATCCTGTGTCTCATAGCAGGACTACACACAAAGAGAAAGATATCATTTCATTAGAGAGCATGTGGAAAGGGAAGACATCAATCTTGAGTTTGTCCCTACAGACAAACACGTGGCTGATATTTTCACTAAGCCACTCGATGAAGCCAAGTTCAACACCTTCAAATTTGAGTTAGGCATATTGAACTTTGTGTAGCTTCATTGTCTTTACATGCATTTGTGCTCTTGGCAGGATTGACCTTTGTAGGTTATCAAACAAGATATGGACTAACTTTCCAGCATCGAGTATGCTAAGACTAACTATACAGGCGTCGATTGCGTTGAGACAACTTCAGGCATTGAGTGCGTCGGGTGTGTCGAGTTCACTCAATGAATTTACTCATATAGTTCTGATTACGACTATCTTCCGGGATTAATCTCAGTCGTTGATCTAGTTGTTTAAATCACGAGAAGTACGCACCTCTCGACATTCTCGAATATGGGTAACTATAAATAAAAGTGTGTGCTTAAAATAAAACACAAAAATCCTAGACCTATTTGACTATCTGCATCCCTGCAAAGATTTCTCGAGCAAGTTCCTCATCACTCCAGAAATTTAAAGTCCAATGGTGCCCATAGGAGTGGATTTCCATTTCGAAGGTTCTGAACTAGTTAGAAGTGGGTTCAAGTTTACACCTGAAGAAATTCATTTAGTTTTTCACTTGCTATAGGTCTCCGGCATAGACTTCATACTATCAGAGCCAAGTTCAATATGGAAACGAGAAGTACTGGAACTCTACTCGAATGCTAAAATAGACTCCTCTTCCAACAAAATCAAGACTTCTCTCAATGGACACAAGATTAAGATAATTTTAAGGAGATTGAGCAAAGCTCTGAATATGACAAAGTTTGGGCAGTCAGATGAGGAAGATGAACTTTTTCTTGAAGATGTGAAATCGGCTCTCTAATGGCGTGGACTTTCAAAGCACACTATTGGCTCTATTCTGAGAAAAGAAATTAATCTTAAAGGAAAGTTTCTATCTGATGTAATCACCAAGGCCTTGATTTGCAAAATAGGGTCTCATGACAAAATCTCTAGGAAAATGTTTGAGATAATGTCAAGGGTCATTCTATCCAAAAGGATGAATAGGGAAAGGTACTATTTGAAAGAATAGTGGAATGTGTTCCAGTTCCAAACCTAGGAAGGATTTTGTCTTTGTACTTGCATGTTTCTATTCTAGTGATCCTCAATGTGAAGCTGGGAACAAAGATACATCACATGAGAAAAATGAACTCCAAGATGTTTGATAGATAGCACAGGGTGTTGCTTCTATACTAAAAGGAAGCTGATAAGAATAAAAAGAAAGCAGTAATCATCACTGAAGAAAGTCTTGAAAGTAGCTCTTCTGAGAGCAGAGAAGAATAAACTCATGGCCCCCAGTTGTCTGACTCTTCTGCAAACACTAGAAGAGATATGAGTGCTTAGGTTTTTATGTTCTCAGAACCTACAACTAGGAATTTACAAGGTAGTGGTTCTCAATTGAAGATATTCCAGCAAAAAAAAATTAACAAACTGGCTTGGGATGTGGTGGATAGAGTCTGTTCAGAGATTGAGGGTGAGACTCTCAAGTTGGGTTCTCCTATTGAGGGGGACCAAATTCATTCATTACAGGACCAGATTGATTCCTTCTTGGACAATTTGTTGAAAAGGATAGATCAGACTCTAGATGAGTCTCAGTTGCTGCCATCCAGTACTCCCGCTGAGGAGGAGCAAGTTCTAGTTATTGTAGAAGAAGATGTTCTCAACATAATTGTTAAAGACCAGCAAGTTACTATGGAAAGTGCGGAAGTTGAGGGGGAGATTCCAATAGAGCTGCCTGCTCAGGCAATTGAAAATGTCATTGACATATCTGAGGATGGTGAGCCAAAGACTGATACTGCTGATCACTCATCTAAATTTATGAGGGCTAACTCAGAAACAAGGGAAGATACAAGGAAAGAGGATGAGGATATCTGCTTCCAAGGGGCATCTCAATAGACTGATACTATGTCTTCAAACTTCCTAACACAACTGAAAGGACTTCTAGATGATAAAAGGAGACATCTAGAGCATTAAGTTGAATATTTTATAAAAGGATTAAGACAAGATCTATTTACTGAGATCAAGTCTATCAGTTTGAAGTCAATTTGCTCAGGGCCAAAATAGTTGCATTCTTCAAGAGAGCTTCTCCTGCCGTGACATATACTAAAAGTAAACTTGTGGAGATTGGACAAAAGTAGAATGATATAATAAAGAATAAAAACATTACCTCTAGCAATATGAACATAGTGCACAATGTGCAAAAGAAATTGTTGGAAACACACTAGATCACTCTAGAGACAAGGATGGATTCATGCACGTAGATTTTAGATGATCACATTCTGTAGGTTAAGAATCATGTTATCAAAGTGGTAAATTTTCTAGATGAAATGATCTCTCAGAACAAGAACACCCAGACTACAGCTATGTCTGAAGAAGTCATAAAGGGGGAGAAAGCAATGATCAAAGAAAACACTGAAAATGTTGTTTGAGTCACCAATATCATCAGGGGATCATGGGGGCTAGAAAAATATACATATGATAATGTTCCTGTTCCCCCTCCAAAAGAACAGACTGATGCTGATCAGTGGGATAAATTCTCTACTATTGATATTTTTATCTTCAGCCCCACTACTAAAAAGATATCAAGGGCCAAAGATATTTTGGTGCTGAAGAAGATGAAGAGATCAGGCAAAGCAAAAAGAGATTCAGAGAAGAGATGGAAAGCAGGGTGGACTTTGAAAGATGGTGTCCTCAATCAAGGACTATCATTCTATCAGTCTGGGATCAAATCAAAGTGAACAAAACTTATAGGGGAACTCTATATAGCTCCCTAGAATGGGTTAAGCTGGAAATAAATGAAGAGGTAAGGAGAAAATTCAAAAGGGACAAGAGGACAGGGGTAGTATAATTAGATGATCCAGAGCCAAGAAAGTAATTTCCAAAGCCTTACAACTACTTTGAAAGGCAAAGGCAAAAGCAAATTGTAAGATGATGAGAAGGATGCCAAGAAACCTAGCAGGGGCATAGTCATCAAGGAACTAGAAACCTGAAATTCTTTTCGTATTAGGTTCTTTAGGGCCCTAGGAATATGAACTTTATTATGAGCACACATTATGTTTATAATTATCACTTATGTGTTAATCATATTTTGATTATGTGTTATTTATTGCTCTTGTTTGCTGAAAAGTTTATCTCTTTCATGTGGTAGTGCATATCATTGATTAGGGTTCTGACTTCTTCAAATAGGGGGAGATTGTTGGGTCCATTGATCATAATGTCCTAGATTTGAAAAAGGGTCACAAGTCAATAATAAACACATGATTGCATCTAATATATGTTCAAAGTTCAAGATATATATGTTGTATATGTTCAACCTTGATTAGACAGGTTGTTAGGGTCACAATGTTAGTTGGACTCAAGATAGGATGCTCGAAAAGCAGAAATCAGGCTAAGTCCAAATACGTTGAGTGAGTTCAGTTCACTCAATGCCAGAAAGCTAAAAGCGTTGACAGAACATCAAGCAGTCAAAGCCTTAGTGTTACTGGACTCAAATCTGGCAAAGTCTAGAAGCGTTGAGTGAAGGCATTTCTATCAATACCTACTAAAAAGGATATTTGTGTAAGTATAGAAGTGTTGAGTGAAGAAGGCTCACTCAATGACTCATTAATAATTCAACAAAGTCAAGAAGCGTTGAGTAAAGTAGCTTCACTCAACGCCTTCAAACAGAATAATTCTGCTAAGTCCAAAAGCGTTGAGTGATGAGGACTCACTCAATGCCTTATTAGTGAAGATGTCTAAGTCAGATGCGTTGATTGATGAAGGTTAACTAGACGCCTCGGGAAGTAGATTTGCTACCAAGTATTTTTGCGCTGAGTCACTAGGCTGCACTCAATGACTGTACAGATTGATTGAAAATTTCTAAGTCCATAAGAACTGAGTCATGCTGATGTCATCCATAATTCAAATATTGTGGGACTTGTGCGCTAGAAGACGAATATCACTAAATGCCTTCAATAAGCAATTAAAGCTAAATTAACTTTACAGTTACCTAGTTGGGCTTGCCCATACAGATCAAAGAGTGGTTGGATGGCGGGAAATAAAAAGAAATTTTACTGAGAAATTAAATAAAGCCTTTTGGGAAAGTCATCCTCTCCATCAAGTTAGCAAATCATTCACTCTCGAATTTACAAAAGTTCTTTTGAACATAGAAAAAGGCTTGCTGATTTAAGGGATCAAGAATTGAAAATATCAAAGTCTTCTTCAGCAAGATCAGAAATTATTTTTGTTTTCTATAAGAACAGAAGAAGCAGAGCATTCAAAGGTTGCTGATCATCTTCAAAGCCACTGCTTACAACACTATTACATCAAAAGCTTGAATATACAGAGCTCTGCATCAGTTCTTCACAGCACAAGCAAAAATACTCTGAAGATCTAAAGTATTGTTACTATAAAGAGGTTGGACTTGTTTTTCTCAGTTCAGAAAGGTAACTCAGAGAACTATTTCTCTGGAGTCAATCATCACCAAATCTTTTACTGAATCTATAAGATCATCAGTTGATCTGAGTTGTAAGCCTGTATTATAAAGGCTGTGTGTAGGAGCCGATTCTCTGAGTTATAGGATCCTATTTAGGATCTGAGGTAGGGCTTGTGCCTGAGGTAAGATCTCTGTGTAGATATGAGGTAGGAGATCTACTATCTCAGTGAAGGGTCATCTAGCCTGAGGTAGGAGTCACTATACTCTGAGTTGTAGGAGTGAGTTTCACTCTGAGGTGTAGGATCCTGTGGGGTTTGAGGTGTAAGCTCATGGAGCTGAGATAAAAGAGGAGTTAGCCAAATCTAGCTCACTATTATATAGGTGAAGGGGGAAGTGGATGTACCCTAGATAAGGGAACCACTATAAATTGTGGTGTTTTGTTGTGTCTCTTGAATGCTAACATTAAAATCTAACACACAACTCAACAAAAGTTAAAAGAGTTCAAAAAGAATTAAAAACCTATTCACCCCCATCTAGGTGTGTAGATACTCTTGAATAAAGACTTTCAACATCCTCACCCCATTTAGAAGGTAACTTGGAAATAGAGATACAAAAAATTTGAATGTTGGTGTTGTGGAAATATTTTACACTTTGCCATAGATTGTCGGTATAACTCAACAATGCCTACAGAAAGGATTATAAAATTGGTTAATAATGTAGTTGTTAGACATCCTTAAATTAAGGCTAACATGAATCAAGGACCCAAACCTGTTGGGTTCCTAAGGTGAACTAATTTCTTTTTTATATGTATGTATAAATGCCAACAAAATGCCTATTTGGTATTTGGATTGTGGGTGTTCCAAACACATGAGTGGAATAAGATGCCTGTTAAAGAATTTCACCATTATGGAAGATGGAGCCAAAGTAATATTTGGTGGATCTGACATAGGTATTATTAATGGTTATGGTATGATCACCATTAATATAGTCTCTATTATAAAAGTAGCTTATGTGGAAGGGTTATAACACAACTTTATAAGCATAAGACAACTGTATGATTTAGGCTATGACCTTGAGTTCTACAAGGATAAGTGTCTAATTAAAAATATTATAGATTTTGAAATAGTCCTATAAGATACTAGGAGTAGAAATGTTTACTCTTTAAATTTCTTTTGCTTAGATTCTTCCTCACCTGGATGTCTTATAGCAAAGACTCACTTTGTATTCAATGGCATAAGAGACTTGCTTACATAAATTATAATATATTCATCAAATTGGTTTTAGAAAATTTAGTTAGAAATGGACCAAACCTTAAATGTAGAAAATAGGGTCAAGTAAACTTGGTCCACCTTTAAGAGTATTGTATCCAAAGATTCAGAAAGGTGTCTATATTTATTGCATATGAATTTATAAGATCTTAAGCCTATTCAGAATTTAGAAAGGAAGTTATACTCTTTTGTGGTAGTTGATGGTTTCTCTAAGTTTGCATGAGTGTTCTTCCTTAATAAAAATTCTAATACCCTAGAGACTTTTATCTCCTTTGTCATGCAAATCCATAATGAAATGAACTGTACAGTAGTCAAAATTAGGAGTGACTATGACACACAATTTCAATCTGAAGCCATGATAAATTTATGCAAAGGACATGGTATCTTACAAGAATTGTCTTCCCCAAGAACCCCATAGAAAAATGGAGGTGCTGAGAGAAAAAAATAGAACTCTCATAGAAATTGACAGAATCATGCTAAGTGACAATTAACTATAAGAATATTTCTATTCTAAAGCTATCAACACTGTCTACCATGTGCAAAATAGAACTTCTATCACCAAATATCATAAATAGACTTCTTATGAATTAATGAGAGATAGAAAACCAAATCTAGTCTACTTTAAGATCTTTGGAAGTAAGTGTTTTGCTCTAATGGAAAAACCTATTTAACTAAATTTGCTGAAAATGCTATACGAGAAGTTTTGTTAGATATAATAGCCATAGTAAGGCTTATAGAATATACAACAAAATACTCATGTTGTTGAATAATATATAAATATGGTATTTGATGTGATAAGAATGACTCATGGAAGCTTGTCTAGTGGTTCTAGTATTGCAAAAACATGTTAGAAGCTAAAGGAGCTAAGCTTAGAAGACACTATATCTCTAGATATGATTTTTGAAAGTGGAGAGCAAATCTAAGAAGAATCACAAGAAGCTGTACAGGAAATACAGCCAACTAGAATGGAAGTTATGGAAGCTCGAAGAAATATGTTAATAACCAGTAGACATCTAAAGGACCAACCAAGCAATTTATTTATTGGAGAGGTAAAACAAGGTATAAGAATAAGTATCAAAGTTTAGAATGAAGCTATGTTCTTGAGCTTTGTCTCAAATAGATCCCAAGAAGTTTGAAGAAGCCAATTGGGACCCCTCTTGGATTATGGTAATACAAGAAGAACTAAACCAATTTAAGAGGTACAAGGTATGGAAGCTAGTTCCTAGGCCACATCAATAGAAAATATTTAGGACAAAGTGGGTCTTTAGGAACAAGCTAGATGAGAGTGGTGCCATCATCTAGAATAAAGAAAGGCTGGTTACAAAGGGATATACACAAGAAGGGATTGATTTTGATAAAACTTTTACACCAGTAACAAGATTTGAAGAAAAGAGACTGTTTCTAACATATGCAACTCACAAAGGTTTCAAAGTTTATAAAATGTTTGTGAAGTCTGTATTCCTCAATAGAGATCTAAAAGAGGAAGTATATGTTGAGCAGCTTCCAGGTTTTATAATTCCTAACTTTACTAATAATGTACATTTATTAAAGAAAGGATTTTATCGGTTGAAACATGCCCCTAAATCTTGGTATGAAACCATGTCTAGCTTCCTCATTGATAACAAGTTTTAAAGGGGGAAGATATACAAGACATTATTCCTAAGAGAAATAAAAGGGTAAGATTTTGCTAGTACAAATATATATTGATGACATTATATTTGGCTCTACAGATGACAAACTTTGCAAGAATTTTGCCAACTTTATGCAAGGGAAGTTTGAAATGAGAAGCATGGAAGATTGAAATGAGAAGCATGGAAGAGTTAAAGTACCTCTTAGGACTTCAAGTGAGATATTTTGAAGATAGAATCTTCATCTCACTATCCAAGTTCACTAAGGAGTTGATAAATATGCTTGGAATGGAGAGTGTCTCCACTATGATAACTCCCATGGGATCCAATGTATCTCTAGACAAGGATAAGAAAGGGAAACCTTTTGATAAAACCAGGTACAAATGCATCATTGGGTCCCTATGCAACCTAATTGCCAGTAGGTCTTCTATAATATATGCTAAATGTGTGTGTTCCAGGTATTAGTCAAACCCTAAGGAATCTTATTACTCTTCTACAAAGAGGATCTTGAGATACCTTTAGGGTACACCAAAGCTTGGCCTCTAGTACCCTAGGAACAATGATTTTGAACTAATTGGGTATTCAAATGCAGACTTTATGGGCTAGGTGGATGATAGGAAAAGAACTTTTGGAATATACTAATTCCAAGGCAAAAGGTTGAGTTCTTGAAGCATCAAGAAGCAAATAAGTGTGGCCATTAGAGTCAGAGTATATATCCGCTAAAAGTTGTTGTGCACAACTGCTTTAGATGTTGTACCAGCTAGATGACTATAACATCTAGATAAGTAAAACAACAATGTATTGTGACTCATCCAGTTCAATATTAATTACTAAGAATCTTATACCATATAGGAGGACTAAGCATAATAAGATCATGTATCACTTTATTAGAGAGCATGTTGAAAAGGAAGATTTTTTCTTTAAGTATGTTCCCAGTGATAGATAAGTGGCATATATCTTTAGGGTTTAACCTAGAATAAAATTATTGATAAACAAGTAGAAATTCTCTCTATCATGCTCATCCATACCAACTAGTATAGTGTGGGATGCTAACAATGTATGTAGGAAGCACTTAAGAAAGTTACATGAAATAACATAGAAGAACTGTATGTATTATTGTGATGACTTGATGTTATACAACTGGTATCATCACGACACCATGATGACATGCTCTCGACAAATAGCAAATCATGTATATTGGATCTCTTAATCACAACTGTTGAGTCAAGGATCAATCTCCTAAGATCATATACCCAGGTACACACCTCTTTATATTCCAAAATAGAACATAAATAAATAGGTCAAATGCTTAAACATAAGAATAAACAACATTTTCCCTAAGTTGTTGTGATAAGCTCCTCTTTCATAAGTACACGTGACGACATGGTTCATCAATCTATAGAATTCCTCTAAAGAAAGGTGAAGAATCCTTCAATGTGGCACATAAGCTTGTAAGAGATGGGTTCAAAATTGCAAAAAAGGAGATTAAAACTGTCATTGGCCAGCAAGCTGCTACATGATTAGAGTATATACCATCAGAACCTTCAGTAATTATGAATAGAGAAGTCCTGGAATTCTACTCAAATGAAAAAGTTAGTTCATTTGGGAATGAAATTAAATCCAAAATTGCTAATAATAAAGTAAAAAATCAGTCCTAGGAGCATCTCTTGGTACTACACATGCCCAGGTTTGGTGCTGATGAAGAAGATGATGAAATTTCAGATCAATACCATACTGAGGAACTGAAATGGTGTGGGCATTTTGAGAAGACCTATGGGTCTCTAAAAATAAAGAATTTTAATCAGAAAGGAAAAAATGCTGGCTAATATTGTTGGAAAAGCTCTCTTATGCAAACCAGGTTCTCATGACAGAATTATGAGTATGTTTGAAGTGACAAGGGTGATTTTAAGTAAGAAAATAGACTGGGCACATGTCTTGCTCATGAAGATTTTGGAAAATCTAAAAATACCCAAATTTGATAGAATATTGTCCTTAAACATGTTGAACACAATTCCTGATTAGCTGAACAAGAAGCTAAGAGTCCCAAGTCATTATATAATGAAAATGGACATCATGATCTTCGAGAGATGGGAGAAAGTACTATCAAGATTTCCAAAGGGAAAGAAGGGTGAAAGCTCCAGAAAAGGGAAGAAAGCTATTCAAATGGAAAAAAATTCAAAAGAAAGTGTTTTAAAAAGTGGTGATAGTGCACTGAACCCAAACCCTACAAACTTTGAGTGGGAGGGAGATCAAGAGTTACTGCTGAATAAGTATCTACACCATTGGGAGAGCCTTTGGGTGATGATATCCCCCAGCTAGACACTCCTACTATAATGGATGAACCACTCCCAAAAGACATCATCAATAAAGTGATAATAAACATCACAGCTATCACGTCCCACATTTTATTAACATTAAATATTATAAGAGTAAGAGAAAATATGCATCGTGATGTCACGCTGTACAAGGGACAACTGTAGACGCTCAAGCAAAAATCACACTTTTATTTATTTTTATATAAAAACATAAGTTTTATGTTTTAAGAACCTAATTCTAAATTTAGAGCATAAGGAAATATGTGTTGGGTATTGTATCCACAATAACCTTGATTTGAGTGAAGTCACCCTTGAACTACGATGAATTAAGTATGTATTTGATGTTATTCTTTAGTTAAGTGCTTGCAGGTCATTATTGCTAAGTGTGGACCAATATTAGTTTACAATGAGTCACTAAACACAGGACCATACAATGTAATCCCTCATTATGTGATCCATGGTGTTGACTCATGTGTAACCTCTCTACTGGGATGAACTTCATTTTCAGGTACTAAAAAAATGGAAAAAAGGAAGGGTTGCTAGTCTTCAACAAAGAATAAAAGAAAAATATTCTGAGATATTTCTAAGTCCATTTCTCGAGAAATTGAAGTCTGTTGCTCGAGAAGTCTAATTACATTTCTCGAGAAAGCAAGATGTTCTCGAGAAATCGTTAGACTTCTCGGAAAATTGTCTGAAATTGTCTCTAAGTCTTTTCTCGAGAAAAGCCCTGAAGATTTCTCGAGAAACCAAGTTCATTTCTTGAGAAAGGAAAGTAGTTCTCGAGAAATCAAAAGTGTTTCTCGAGAAGCCAAGTATATTTCGCGAGACATCAAGTTATTTCTTTAGAAATAAGTACTTCAGTCCACAGAATTTTCGTTAAGTAAATTTCTCGAGAAGGTCAGGCCATTTCTCGAGAAAGCAATTTATTTCTCGAGAAATCATATCCTTGTCGAGAAATCTGTCTTCAGTTCTAAATTTGCGCTAAATACTTTTCTCGAGAAATCATATCCTTCTAAAGAAATTAGGTTTTCGCTTCAAAGAAATTTTGTTAAGTCTTTTCTCGAGAAAGCAAATGATTTCTTGAGAAATCTAGTTCTTCTCGAGAAGTGGAGTTGCAGAAATTTTGATTTAAATATGATGACGGGATTTCAAATTAAATCTAATTTCCTTATGATTGATTAACATGGATCTTTCCTTAATGACTTATGACCGTTATACGATGATCAATAAATAGTCCTTTCAGAGGATTCACTAACCCTAATAATAATAATAGTTACAGTAATCAAAATCGTATTCGCACTTTCCAAAATTCGAGAGAAGCCGCAATGTCTTCATCATCATTATTCTCTTTCGCTCCTCTCTCGATCCAGCGATTCAAAAGGAGAAAAGATTCGACAGATCCAAGATTCAAAGATTCTTCAACATCAACTTGATCGTGTCAGATCCTAAATTTTCAGACCAAGTTCTCTCGGATTTTCTTCCTCAACCTTCTTCACCGAGATTTTCAGTTTTCAAGAAGGAAGATCCCTGAAGATTTCAGATCTGGAAGATTAAAACTTTGACTATTGTTGTAAAATTGTTTTAACTTTTGTAGGAGCTTTGTCTCTGAGATTGTAGAAAGTTTGTTCTTCCGAGTATAGATCCGTTAATGGATCGAGTTTGTAGATCCGATTTGTGGATCGTGTTTGTAGATCTGGTTTGTGGATCGAGGTGTAGATCCGGTTGTGGATCAAGGTGTAGGAGAGTTTGTTCTCTGAGGTGTAGGATCGATGCTCTAACGTTTAAGATTGTGATAATCTGAAAAAGGTAACGTTGCCGAATCTTACCCTTCGTGGTAGATAGGCGAGGCGGGACAGTGGACGTACCCAATACGGGGAGCCACTATAAATCTCTGTGTTTGTGTGCTTGAATTTTTAGATAATTTTTATTCCGCAAAAAGACACAAACATTACCTATTCACCCCCTCTAGGTGATTTAGGTAGACGCTAGATACTTTCAATTGGTATCAGAGGGGTGTTTTGTTCAATAAGGCTAACACCTTGAACAAGATCCCTGATCTAGCGTTCAGAGATTACGCATATTCACCATGGTTCGAAGAAAAAACATGTCATCCATGAAGCTACCAGTGTGCACCATGGAAAACTTTCCCATATGGAAAGAACTAGTACAGTTCTACATAGAAGATGCTGATCCGAGGATTTTTCAGATAGTGGAAGAGGACCACACATCCCTACACATACTTCAACGATAAATCCAGCGATTATGATTCCCAAGAAGATGATGGATCTCATTAAGGATGAGATTTCCTTAGTATCCCTAGATAAGAAGGCAAAGAATATAATAAAAAGTGTTGTGGACGACTCAATTCTTCAGAACTTATTCCACAACAAATCTTCCAATGAGATGTGGGACTGCCTGGTTGCACTCATGGAAGGTAGAGAAGAAGTGTGAGACGATCACAGATCTCTATTGGATCAAGAATACGAAGCTTTTAAGCAAGCATCAAGTGATACCATTGCAGACAGCTTCAAAAAATTCTTCAAGATCGTCAATGGACTCAGAAACTATGGTCGCGTCTTCACACATGGTGAACTAAATGACAAGTTCCTTAGATTCCTAACAAAGGATTGGGACACAAAGGTCATCGCTATTAGAGAATTTGGAAAGTTGCCGGAGATCTACCCTCAGAATCTTTTCGGCAAATTGCTATCCTACGAACTCTAAATAAACACCAGAATGAAGGAGGAGCAAGCCAACCGATCTTCAAGCAAAGAGAAGTCTACAGCCCTAAAGGCTGAAGGTTCAAGGAAGTGTAAAGCTGTTTCACCCATAAGAACACGAGTTCCAGACACTCCTGAAGACTTTTAGCCCAACACATCAGGCTCCGAGCTATCTGACGGTGATTTCTCCCTTATCTCCAAGCAGTTCAAGAAACTGCTCAATAAGAGAAGGCAGATGAAGAATCCATCCTCCTCCTCTTACTATTGGAGATCACAACGTGACAGTGATTGTATAAAGAAAATCTACAATAAGGAGGATAGTTATAAATCAAAACCTAATAAATTTTCTTCCTCTGACGTTGTTTTATACTGCTGTAATAAATCAGGTCACATGATTACAGAGTTTCCGTATAAGAAGAAGGATTTCTCCAGGAAGGACGAGAAGAGATCCTTCAAAGGGAAGAAGAAAGAAGAAAAGAGCTTTGTCGCCAAAAAGTCAAAGACTCTCAGTGACACTGAATCGTCGAATCGAGCTCTGAGAATGAAGAAGACTACTCCGGGCTCATGGCTCATATAGACGAGGAAGTTGTCGACTCTGATTATCACGAGAAGGTAAACTCGCACACGATACTCTCTGAATTTGAAACATCCTCGAATGGTCATGATGGCTACTCTTTTGAAGAGGAAGGTGATTTTGAGTTGATGGATTAGCATGAGAACCTTTTAAAGGCTTTTGATAAAGGCCGTAAGGTATTCAAAGAGCAATTAAAGGAGATTGCCTCTCTCAAGGTAGTGGAAACAAATTTGAAGGAGGAAATTGCAAAATTGCTTCCTCTCAGAGATGAAGTCCACTCCCTGAAAGAGGAACTCAAGGGCTCTGCTGAGACTTTAAGTCTAAAGGAGGAATATATTGATGAGATGGAAGAAAAGCTTTTGGTAGAGAGGAAACTCATTGAGAGCTACTCCAAGCCAAAGACTATCCTCCCTTTCATTGTTGAGTTTTCCGCTCCGAAGAAGGGTAGTGGTCTTGGACACAAGGTTGAAAATGGTAAGACTGCTAAGAAAGCCTCCGCCAAAGAGAAAAGGAAGGCCCCTCTTGGTCAAACCTCTTTTAAGAAGGTAATCTTCCCAACAAAAAAGTTTGATTTTGAGTCGTCCTATGGGCACTATACTCAGCCTACTTATGTAAAGCCTAATTCGCGCTATCAAGGATGGTCCCATCCCCGGAACTATGGTGAGAGCGTGTTCAAAGCACCTTATGAATAAATTCAGTTGAAAAATCATGGTCAATATGTTCATGGCCATAATAATAAGAAGGCACCAAAAGCCCAAACTGATGTGCCTAAGACTAAAGAGATGGGGAGATCCTATATATGCTGTAACTAGGAGGCCTCCACCTCAAAGAATGCTGCCCCTGCTAGAACTCAGCTCAAAAAGGTAAAACAGGAGTATAAAATGAGGTACAACAGATTTGACTATTGGTGTTGTGGTAAAGTTGGTCACTTTTGCATAGATTGCTGGTATAACCCCGCTAACTTTATAACCCACGAGTTAGCTATGCGAGACAGACCACTCGTAAAGTTAATGTTACTAGTGGTGGTAAGCTAAACAAGAACCAAGGACCCAAAGACATTTGGGTTCCTAAGGTAAAATGATCTGTTTTTGCAGGAATGTCCAAAGCCTAATAGAACTGTGATCTGGTATTTGAACAGTGGTTGCTCTCGGCATATGACTGGGATAAGAAGCCTTTTGCGTGATTATACCCCAGTCAAAGACGGACCAAAAGTCATCTTTGGAGGTTCAGACAGGGGAACAACAAAAGATTATGGTATGATTTCGAACAGAGTAGTCTCTTTCACAGATGTGACTTATGTTGAAATATTACACCATAATCTCATAAGCATAAGTCAACTATGTGACAAAGGCTACATAGTTGAGTTCTCAAAGACAAGTGGTTGATAAAGTCGTCTACAAATCTCAAGATGGTTTTAATAGGCACTCGGAGCATAAATATTTTCTGTTTAAATTTCCTTTGCTTAGACAATTCTACACCAGTATATTTTATTGCAAAAGATAGTGCATCTCTTTGTGACCAATGACACAAGAGATTAGCACATATTGATTTCAAAACCTTAAATATGTTATTTTCTCACAACTTAGTGCGCGATGCCCCCATCATTAAGTGCTTTAAATAGAGTCCATTTCACTCCTATCAAATGGGTAAGCAGACACAGGCTTCCTTCAAGGGTATTTCTGAAAAAGATTCTTCATAAAGCTTATACTTACTTCATATAGACTTATTCGGTCCTATGCCTATTCATAACTTAGGAGGTAAGGTCTATCCATTAGTCATTATTAATGACTACTCGCATTTTACTTGGGTTTTCTTTCTGAAACACAAGTTAGACACCTTCGATTCTTTCACTTATTTTGTCCGGCAAATTCAGAACGAATTGAACTGTTCAGTGGTCAAAATCAGAAGTGATCACGGAACAGAATTTGAGTCTGGTGCCATGACAGAATTCTGTGGAAGTCAAGGTATTTTTCATGAGTTTTCCTCCCCGTGCACTCCACAGCAAAATAGAGTAGTAGAGATAAGGAATAGAACCCTCATTGAAGCATGTACAATGATGTTGAATGACGCCTCACTTCCGAAGTACTTCTGGGCTGAAGCAGTCAACACCGCTTGTCACGTGCAAAAGAGAGCACTGATCAACAAAAGCTATCGTAAGACCCCCTATGAGATATTGAAGGGAAGAAAACCGACTGTGTCTTACTTTAGAATCTTTGGAAGTAAATTCTTCGTACTTAATAATGGAAAGTATTACCGCACAAAGTTTAGTGAAAAGTGTTTTGAAGGTATTTTCATAGGATATAGTAGCCATAATAAGGCATATAGGATTTCCAATAAGAAAACTCTAGTGGTAGAAGAGTCGATAAATGTTGTATTTAATAAGACTAGCATGATCCATAGCAGCTCATCTAGTGTTATTATTGTAGATGCAGGTACCAGGTTCAATGAGCTATGCTTGGAGAAAGCTGTTAAGGTTGAAGCTCCAAGCTCAGTCAAGCTCGTAGATCCAGGCTTGGTGGATGAAGAACCCATAATGGAAGAATTTGCTCAACCTATAGAGGCTACACCTGATATTGCAGAGCCTGCTAGAGGGAGAGCAATGAACCTAGGGCTCAGACACCTAAGAGATCACCCAGCAGATTAGATCATTTGAGAACAAGGCGACGGTTTTAGAACTAGAAGAGGTACAACTAATGAAATTTTGCATCTCAGCTTTCTGTCTTAGGTTGAACCGAAGAAGTTCGAGGAAGTGAACAAAGATGCTTCCTGGATTCTGGCAAAGCAAGAGGAGCTCATTCAGTATGAACACTGTAAAGTCTGGGAGCTAGTTCCCAGGACAAAGGGACAGAATTTGAAAGGCACCAAGTGGATATTCAGAAACAAGCTAGACGAAAATAGAGTAATTATCAAGAATAAAGCCATGCTTGTAGCTCAAGTTTATAGACAAGAAGAGGGGATCGACTTTGACCAGACATTTTCTCCAGTGGCTCGGCTCAAGGAGATTAGGTTGTTTATTGCATATGCTACCATCAAAGGCTTCATTGTCTACCAAATGGATGTGAAGTCAGCAATCCTCAATGGGAATCTTAAAGAGGAAACATACGTAGCGAAACCCCCAGGTTTTGTCAATTCTCAATTCCCTGAACATATTTATTTTTTAAATAAAGCTTTATACGAGTTAAAGCAAGTTCCCCGAGCTTGGTATGAGACGTTGTCTAGGTTTCTTCTTGAGAACAAGTTCACAAGGAAAAAGATAGACAAGACATTATTTCTTAGCGAAGTTAAAGGAAAGATTTTGTTAGTGTAAATCTATATCGACGACATCATATTTGAATCTACAGAATACAACCTTTATAAAAAGTTTTCCAAACTTATGCAAGGGAAGTTTGAAATGAGCAGTATGGGAGAGCTAAAGTATTTCTTAGGACTTCAGGTGAAGCAATCTGAAGATGGAATTTTCATCTCTCAGATGAAGTTCACCAAGGAGGTTCTTAATAAATTTGAAATGGAGAGTGCAACCTCTATGAGGACTCCAATGGGTTCAACTGTGTCTCTGGACAAGGATGAGAAAGGGAAACTTTTTGATGAAACCAAGTACAGAAGCATAATTGGATCCTTGCTCTACCTGACTGCCAGTAGACCAGATATAATGTTTTCAATATGTGTCTGCACTAGATATCAGGTGAACACTAAGGAATTTCATTACGTCGCTGCAAAGCATATTTTAAGATACCTTAAGGGTACACCAAATCTTGGCTTATGGTACCCAAGAAGTAATGATGTCGAGCTAATTGGATTTTCAGATGTTGATTTTGCAGGTTGCAGGGGTGATAGAAAAAGCACTTCCGGGACATGCTAATTCCTCGGAAGACGGCTTGTTTCTTGGAGTAGTAAGAAGTAGAATTGTCTGGAAACATCTACTACTGAGTCAGAGTATATCTCTGCGGGTAGTTGTTACGCACATCTTCTATGGATCAAAAATTAACTTGAAGATTACAATTTAAAGTTCAAAGAAATTCCGATGTTTTGCGACTCATCCAGTGCAATTGTAATTGCAAACAATCTAGTTTCCCGTAGCCGGACTAAGAACATCAAGGTGCTCTACCATTTCATCCGGGATCATGTGGAGAACAAGGACATAGACCTCAGCTATGTCTCGATGGACAAGCAAGTTGTAGATATTTTCACGAAGCCGCTAGACGAGGCCAAGTTCTCCTTCTTCATGACAGAACTTGGTATGCTCAACATGGAATCCTGAAAAGTTCATATTTCAACTCAAGAGAAGATTCAGCATTAACCACTCAGAAGATATCAAGAGAATTCTTACTCAGAAAAATCTCATGCTTAGAAATGGATTTCTCAGAAAACTACTTATATTTCTCGAAAACTGCCAGATTTCTCGAAAAAGAAGTATACTTCTTGAGAAATATCAGATTCCTCGGAAAACTTACTTCTCAAGAAATATCATATTTCTCGGAAAACAAACTTCCTCTCGAAAAATCTTTTTACTTATCTTTTTAGAAGAATTTGAATTGCCATTCCGAGGTACGTTTTTTGTAATTCTTCATAATTCTCAATTTTATATAAATAGATAAGTATATAAAATAACCAAATCCACGAATTCGAAAAAGCCCTTTCCCAATAAAGATGTTTCAGTTCCGTCGAAGGCCTCCACTATTCTTCACGCAAACTTCATTGATTCTTCTCCAAAAAGTAAGAAATTTCTCATTCTTCTCCATCGATGGCTCCTACTACAAAGATTGACATCGACAGTGAGTTTGTTCGCTCAGGTATCACAGACATTTCCGATGATTTCAGGAATGTTATTCTACTTCTTGAATCCGCCAGCCTCACCTTCATTCTTGAGCATCCTTGCAAAGTCCTAATTCTATAAGTAGAAGAGTTATTTAGAAATTCCAAACTTAAAAGGTTTGAGAAATTATTGAAAAGTTCTATCAAAGACTTGAAGATCAAGATGAAGACATCCACCTTAACACAATTTCTGAGATTACCTTCAATTGATGAGGAAGACTATTTAGAAGAACCAGATTACTCTAGAGCTCTATCTTTTTGTGGTCTCTCCCAATCCACTACCTTCATTCAACGACAACACATGAATGATGAAAGAAGCTCTTGGCCGATATTCTTGGAAAAGTCCTCTACAAAACAGGTTCTATTGGATATATATCCTTTGATGTTTTCTACATGTTAACTATTGTAGTGTGTTGGAAAAAGTTCCAATGGGGACACATTCTCTTTGATAAGATTAAGGAAAGCATGAATGCACCGAATTATGCAAGGATTATTTCTCTTTATCAAAATCAAGTGCATCCTGAAGTATTTGACTTGTCCAAAGGTATGTCCATACACCACCTGAAGAAAGTCACCCTCTCCTCCATCAGCAGATGGGAAATAAGAATTCCAAAGCCAAGTCAAGCTCGAACAACTCCAAGGAGAGTAGTTGTTGAGGATAGGACCCCATCTCCCTTTCATACTGATTCAGTTGGCACATCTGGTATAGTTGATGAGGGGGAGCCTGCTCCTTCGGTTCATGAAGAAATTCAACAAGCTGAGGTACAAGAAACAAAATTTCAGTCAGATGTTCCTTTAGATCAGGTTGTAGAGGATATTGTTGCTGATGATGTGGCAGTAGAGAAGCAAAGTCAAGCTCAGTCTAATGTTGAGAAGAGCACCTCTATGTATGATGGTGGCTCAGGTATGGATGTTAACTCTTCTTCTGATCAAGAAAATCTTCATGATTCCCAAGTAGATGCTGAAGAGACCGCAGAAGATTCTCAGCCCAAGGCACAAAGTGAGGGGGAGAATGTGTGTTACTTTCTGATGAGGATGCAGTTACTCCAGGACCTGCAGCCCCTCCTCTCAAGAACCTAGATTTCTTTATGCCTATTATTCTTGATGAGGAAGGGGATGTAATGACTTTTACCCAATGAGGCAAAAGTTCAGTTATTATTGAAAAAATACCTATCTGGACAACTCCAGCTCTACCTTCTCCACCTCCTCTAGCTGAAATCATTCCTGATGACACACTGTTTTGTAAGATTGAATCTCTGTTGACTAAGTAAATAGAGTACTTTGACAAGTCTCTCAAAGAAGTGATTGAAAAAGTAACTGCTCTTGAGAAAGAGATGAGCAGAGGATTTGTTGAAATTCAGAGCAATATAGATGAATTCAAAAGACTGCTAAATATTGGTGAAAAGGCTTTGGACCACAATATTACTAGTGTTGGTGAAGTGATGAATCAAGCAGTCACTGTAGCAAATAATTAGATCCAATTGCTGAAGAAAACTGAACAACAGAACTTCAAAACTTGTGAAGAAGTTGTAAAGTTTATGGAAGATGCAATAGAGACTCTATCTGTTGAAGTCAGAAAGGGGGAGGACAAAGTGAAAGAAAATCTAGATCACAAAGTTCAAGAGATGAAGACCCAGTAGGACAATCAACTATAAGAGATCAATACAAGTGTAGAAAAGTAGATTAAAACTGTAAATACTTATGAGACTACTGTATGGATGCACAACCAAATCTTTCCAGATTTTCAAGTTGACCCAAATGCTGCTCCACCTCCACATCTTGATCCCAATGTCTATAAGCCTAATTTTTCTCCTAGACCTAAACAGTATGAAGCTCCTCCTGAAGATTATTCAAAAGTCTAGACTTCTGAGCAGACAGAGTTTCCTCAAGATCTACCTCTTAAAATGCTAGTGCCAAAGAAATGGAAATATGGTGATGGTGCTTCTGTCAGTAGATCTATCCCCAGTCAAGGTGCTGCTAAGAGGAAAGAACAAGAATTTGCTGAAGTTTGGAGTCCAACTTCTAAGTCTCTTATTCTCGGCACTCTGAAGCTGGTTGTGGAAAATAATGAAAATAAAGATGATCATTACAGTCACAAAAAGTGGGAGCTATTTGAAAAATATTTGTCAAAAAGAAGGATTTTTGATCGTGAATATGGTCGTAATAATCCTAGTACTCCTCCTAGACCTCCAAAGTACAATCCCAAGCCATTCAGTTATCAAAAGAGACAATAAAAGAAGAAGGAAAGATAACACCAACAACAGTTCAAATAATTTTATGATTGTTAGTTGTATAGAATTTTATGGACCAAGATATGCTTATGGACAAACTCTCTCTATATATAAAATTTTGAATTTTGTTGATCTTATTATTTCTTATCTGTCATTACTTACATTATTTTACTTGTTAGTTAATTCTTTAATTATCTTGATATAATTCACCTTAGTATAAAGGGTTCTGAATTCTACAAATAGGGGGAGATTATTGGGTATTGTATCCACACTAACCTATATTTTTGTGAAGTCACCCTTGAACTAAGATGAATTAAGTATGTATTTGATGCTATTCTTTAGTTAAGTGCTTGCAGGTCATTATTGCTAAGTGTAGACAAATGTCAGTTTACAATGAGTCACTAAACACAGGACCATGCAAATGTAATCCCTCAATATGTGATCCATGGTGTTGACTTATGTGTAACCTCTCTACTGGGATACACTTAATTTTCAAGTACTAAAGAAATGGAAGAAAGGAAGGTTTGTTAGTCTTCAACAAAGAAGAAAAGAAAATTTTTCTGAAAAATTTCAAAGTCCATTTCTCGAGAAGTCTAAGTACATTTCTCGAGAAAGCAAGCTGTTCTCGAGAAACCGATAGACTTCTCGGAAAATTGTCTGAAACTGTCTCTAAGTCTTTTCTCGAGAAAAGCCCTGAAGATTTCTCGAGAAACCAAGTTCATTTCTCGAGAAATAAAAGTTGTTCTCGAGAAATCAAAAGTGTTTCTCCAAAAGCCAAGTATATTTCTCGAGACATCAATTTCTTTGTAAAGAAATAAGTACTTTAGTCCACAAAATTTTCGTTAAGTAAATTTCTCGAGAAGGTCTGGCCATTTCTCGAGAAAGCAATTTATTTCTCAAGATATCATATCTTTCTCGAGAAATCTTTCTTCAGTTCTATATTTGTGCTAAGTACTTTTATCGAGAAATCATATCTTTCTCGATAAATAAGGATTTC
This sequence comes from Platanthera zijinensis, assembly GCA_039513925.1. Classification (NCBI taxonomy): domain Eukaryota; kingdom Viridiplantae; phylum Streptophyta; class Magnoliopsida; order Asparagales; family Orchidaceae; genus Platanthera; species Platanthera zijinensis. Next base: position 287,822,627 of record CM077078.1, on the reverse strand, counting down.
ACTTCAAAGAAATTTTGTTAAGTCTTTTCTCGAGAAAGCCATCTTTTCTCGAGAAAGCAAATGATTTCTCGAGAAATCTATTTCTTCTAAAGAAATGGAGTTGCAGAAATTTCGATTTAAATCTTCTGACGAGATTTCAAATTTAATCTAAGTTCCTCATGATTTATCCACGTGGATCTTTCCTTAATGAATTATGACTGTTACACGATGATCTATAAATAGTCCTTTCAGAGGATTCGCTAACCCTACTAATAATAATTATAGTAATCAGAATCGCATTCACACTTTCCAAAATTTGGGAGAAGCCGCACCGTCTTCATCGTCATTCTTCTTTGTCGCTCCTCTCTTGATCCAGTGATTCAAAATGAGAAAAGATTCGATAGATCTAAGATTCAAAGATTCTTCCACATCTACTTGATCATGTCAAATCCTAAGTTTTCAGATCAAGCTTTCTTGGGTTTTCTTCCTCAACCTTCTTCACCGAGATTTTTAGTTTTAAAGAAGGAAGATCCATGAAGATTTCAGATCAGGAAGAGTAAAACTTGTATTGTTGTTGTAAAATTGTTTTAACTTTTGTAGGAGATTTGTTTTTGAGATTGTAAGAAGTTTGTTCTTCCGAGAGTAGATTCGTTAGTGGATCGAGTTTGTAGATCCGGTTTGTGAATCGAGTTTGTAGATCTGGTTTATGGATCGAGGTGTACATCTAGTTTTGGATCGAGGTGTAAGAGAGTTTGTTCTCCGAGGTGTAGGAGAATTGCTCTAAGGTGTAAGATTATGATAATCTGAGAAAGGTGAAGTAGCCGAATCTTACCCTTCGTGGTAGATAGACGAAGCGGGACAGTGGACGTACCCAATATAGGGAACCACTATAAATATCTGTGTTTATGTGCTTGAATTTTTTAGATAATTTTTATTCCGCAAAAAGACACAAACATTACCTATTCACCCTCCTCTAGGTGATTTAGGTAGACGCTAGATACTTTCACTATGTCACTCAGTTCAGTGGATCAACTAGTCTACACGAAGAAAATAAATCGCAGCGGAAAAGCATATAACTTACTTCATTTTATTCGACATGAGCATCAGGACCCAACAAACATGCCAATGATGTGCAAGTTTCTAAAGTTAGTATAGATAGAAAAAAGAGTTTCATAATCCTTAAAGTAGAATGGCTTTTAGTTGAAAGAGATACTATGAGTCTAAGCTACTTTTATATTTAAAAATACCTAATATGCATCCTAACAAAAAAACACTCCCATAGAGCAAGTAAGGAAATAACCAGCAAGAAAAGCAAAACAAGCCAACAAGTAGTCTAACATCTGCAAACAAAAACTATGGGCGTCAACAACCTGAAACGGACCCATAAAAACTATGCATAGGTTAGATTTAAAACGGAACCAACAACAACCTCACACAGTGAGGGGGAAACATCAGCTATTACAACCAAGCCATGAAAACATCAACTCTCACCACTCAGACTGCTATTGCTCAGATCCTGAGGCATTCAAAAGAAAATAATGCCTCAACAAATAATTAGCAAGAGGTAGTTGAAAGTATCTAACATCTACCTAAATCACCTAGAGGGGGTGTATTTGTGATGTCTGCGTCTTTTCGCGGAATAAAAATACTTAAAAAATTAAGCACATAAACACTGAGATTTTATAGTGGTTCCCCGTGTTGGGTACGTCCACTGTCCCACCTCGCCTATCTACCACGAAGGGCTAGATTCGGCTACTTCATCAAACTCAGATTTCCACAAATCTTACACCTCGAAGATGCAACTCCTACAACTCGGAGACGACGCTCCTACCACTCGATCCACAGCTAGATCTATGACTCGATCCACAAATAGATCAACCACTCGATCCACAAACGGATCTATAACTCGGAGAAAATCTCCTACAAAAGTAAATGAATATTTTAGAACAATATATCACACAAACCTAGACAAGATCTAAAAGCTTCATGTCGTCATTCTTCAAAAATAGATGATCTTGAAAATCTTGGAGAACTCGGAATATGAAATCTTAGAAGATCTTGAATCTCGACACTTAAATCTTCAAACGACTAGGACTGGAGTAATAGAGATCTTTTGAGAAAAGCAATCCAGTCGTATTGGTTGAAGAAGATCAAATCACACAACATATCGGTGGCTGATCGGAAGAATCGTGAAAACCAATATAGCCGGGCCGACGGATTTTCCGATGAAAGTTTTCTCGATTTTGAATTTGAGAGCAAGAGCATGATTATTATTGGAAATGAATTATCCTTATGTATTTATAGATATGCCCCTTCCAACGGATATAAAGAAATTCCAAAAAAAACTTGCAAAAATCACTGTGCATGGTCGCCGCAACCAGAGCCTGGTTTTGAAAAATGGTTTGAAAAAGGACCTAAGTCAAATTTGTTGAGTATCGTTGAGTATCGCTAGTATACTCGTTGAATAGTCATTGATATACGATGAAAATGACTTAGATAAATTCAGCTCAAGCTGGCTAGACACTCAACATCAAGGCTCAAGTCATACTCGACGAATTCGTCGAGTATCGACTAGTATACTCGACGAATTCATCGAGTATGGGCTAGCAGACTCAACACACTCAACACTGTCGACTTCACTCAAAGCTTTCCATGCACACGATGCTTTCAACACGATGCACTCAATGTCAAGATATACGATGAATTTTTCTTGAAAAAAAAATAGAGAAGTAGCGTCGGGATGACTCGACAAATTCGACGTGTATCTCCATGTATATTCGACGAATTCGACAAGTATCATTAGATACATTCGACGAATTCGACGAGTATACTTGATGATACTTGACAAATTTCACTTATATATTTTTCCAATTATTTCAAAAATTCTACACAAGAATATAAGATGAATTCGACGAGTGATAATAAGTATATAAGATGAATTTGAGGAATATCAATGATACTCAACAAATCCGACGAATATCCCTTACGATACTCGACGAGTTTTACTTGGGTAAAATTTTTGTTTTTTAAATGAAGGTCTTCTTCTTCCTTGATCCTTCTCACGTACTTGGGATAGAAGTATACCCCAATAGAGAGATTACATTGTGTAGTCCCGTGTTTACTAACCCACTATAACCTGATATTGGTGTGTACTAAGCAATGTAAACCTGTAAGTACATAACTACAAATTGAATATCAAATACAGTCACAATTCATCTTAGCTTAACTGGACCCTTCTTCAAATCTTGGTTATTGTGGATACAATACCCAACAATCATAGAACATGAAATTTACAAGATAAGTAAATTGAAGAAAATTGAAATAACAATGCACATTCCAGCTAAGACATATAAATCATATATATATTTTAATAAGAGTTTGTTGGATCCCTAGTTGGATTTGGGCTAGGTTCTGTAAGTTAGGATATGACCCAACATTTATAGATCAGGGTCATGGTTGTGTCCTAGAGTCAAGGTCAAGTCCTTTAAGTCAACAGTACAAAGGACCAGCCTCCAACACTGCCAGAGACTTAAGACTTAGAGAATTCAAGACTTAAAAAAAGCAGCTCTACGTTTGTCGATCTCCGGTTGACGAAAGTCGAGCTCAGCTAGACGAACTTAGGGACAATTCTTTGAGCTCAACTCGATGAACTTAGTTCTCAGCTCGACGAACTCTGGACAAAGTAATAACTCCACTAAGTCAAACCTCAGTCGACGAACTAAAAACATCAGCTATAAGAACTCTATTCTCTGGTCGACTAATTCTGGATAAGGTGATTCAACACTCAACATCAGAAAATATTCTAAGTCCAGACTACAGACTCAGCTCGACGATTTTGGTCCCCAATTGGACGAACTCTATTCTCAGGGCTCAGCTCGACTATCTTAGATTCAGCTCGACGAACTTGATGCACAGAAGAAGAAAGTTATCAAGCAACATTCAGAGGTCGATGATCTTGGATCTTAGCTCGACGAACAACCATTCTCAGCTCGACGAACTATGGATTCAGGTCGACGAATTAAGTCTTGGCTGTTTTCCTCTTTTTTCCTTATTATGTGGCAATGATTCCTGAGTAATTAATGCTCTAATATTCTTTTAATATTACCATTAGACAAGAGCATTAATTATTATCTTCATCAAAATTGTTGCCTGCCATTTTTTTAAGGGACAGTTGGGGAAACAAATCAATGCCAAAAATATTCCAAGGTAGTCAGCATTAATTGCAGAAGTATTTCAAAATTCAAATGGACTTCCTCACAGGAAATATATAAAAAAACATATAGATTTTCCCTTCCAAGACACAAGAGATACAATACAGACAATAATCAATAGACATACATAATTCTTGAGATTGAAGATCGATCAGTCAAGAATTAACAGTAGTTAGACAAGAAGAAGAACAATTCTGAAGAAGAAGAACAACCATCTAAATCAAGTGTCTTCTTCTCAGGAACTCTCTGAAGGACAACAATACTGTATCTGTCAAAATAGTTCTTGAAGTTCTTCTTGTCAAAATTGAAAGCTTGAAGGCCTATCACCCTACAGCAAAGCTTCCATCATCCTGAACAAGTAACATCTCAGGGAGAGCTTTTGTTACCATCAAATCCACAAGTCTTCTCAGTTGTTTGAATTGAGAAAGAGAATACACAATCATTCTCTCACCCCCTACTGTAAAAATGGTTGTCATCTCCCTTCAAAAGTGATTCTTGGTTGCAAGTCTCCTGATCAAAAGACTTGAGTTTTGGTTGTTGAGCACATGATCAAAAGCTCATTAGTGTCAGGCACCTGATCAAAACTTTGAGTGGATTCCTACCAGGGTGGTAGAAGAGTGGACGTACCCAGGTTGGGGAACCACTATAAATTCTTGTGTCGTCTGGTTGCCCCTTTTTCTTTTTGTTCTTACTGTGGCTGTGATATTTAGGTCTTTCTGGGTTTACACTTATTTCTCTTTTATTTCTGTGATATAGTATCCAAGGTTAGGAGTACTTCTTATAGTTCAGAAAAAGATCTAAATTATACTTACATACTCTATTCACCCCCCTCTAGAGTATATCAGATCTAACCATAACTTTCAATTGGTATCAGAGGCGGTTATTTTGGTTGTACAAGCTAACCCTTGAACCAAAGATCCTAAGTTAGATCTGTTCTTTTTTTAACATTACTAGATTTATACATACAACATGGCACATAACAAAGAATATGCAAGCACCAGACCTCCAGTTTGTAACTTGTCCAAGTTCACAATCTGAAAGGCAAGAATTAGGCTTTACATGAACTCTATTGATGAAGATATATTTAATTCTATCTTAACAGGACCACCAGCTTTAGTGGCTTCAACCTCAACTACATCAACTGCCCTGAGTACAGTTCCACCCCATGGATGGAAAGATGCACAGAAGAATGCTAAGATAGCTGATGCCAAAGCCATGAATATACTGGCTCAAATTATGTCTGATGAAATATTTCAAAAGGTTGCTGAGTGTCAATCAGCCAAGGAGATTTGGGATTCCCTGAACCAAATGGTGTCTAGATCAGCAGATGAGAGAAAAGACAAGAGGTCAAATCTCATCACTCAGTATGAGAACTTCAAGAAGGATGAAGCAGAGACAGTAGAAGTAATGTATAACAGACTTCGCTCCATCATCAGTGAGCTAAGGACTCTAGATAAAGAATTCACTTTAACTGAAGTGAATGACAAGATCCTAATGTGCTTTCCTAGTACATGGGACTCAAGAATCTGGCCCATTAGAGAAGCCATAAGCATGATAAAGATTTCAACAGAATCTTTTCTAGGAAAATTAAAGTCCTATGAGCAGCTGATCAAAGCAAGGGAAGCAGCAATTGAAGTGAAGACTCCTACACCAACTAGGAAGGAGCACAACATAGCTTTCAAAGCTACAAAAGACTCTAAAGTCATTCTAGTAAATTAAGAGTTGATGAGTCTCTTTGCCAAGAGATTCTTCAAGATGGCTAGAAAGGACTTCATGAGGAAACCTTCTAAATATGAAGATAAGCCAAGGTATGACAAAACACCCTCTAAAGAAGTAGTGTGTTTTGGCTACAGGAAACCTGAGCACATAATTTTTGAGTGTCTAGAAGCTCAGAAGAAGGACAGAAGAAAGGATAAGGACTCAAGGAAGAGTCACTACAATAAGCCTTCCTCAAACAAGCATAAGAGAAAAGACAAGGGCTTTGTTGCTGAGATATGGAGTGATACTGAAGAAGAATCTACATCCTCCAGCTCCAGTGAGGATGAAGAAGAACAGAAAGAAAAGAAAGTATGCCTCATGGCTATTGAGGCAGGCAGTAGCAGATCTGACACAGATGAATCACATAATGAAGAATTCTATCAGCTAAAGATCAGGTAATAGCTTCTTATGATTTTGAGTCAGATGAATTTAAATTTGAATTCAAAAATTTATGCTTAGACTTGATAAGATCTGAGAAGGAAATCAAACTTCTCAGAGAAAAGTTAAACACCCTAGACAACATCACTGCAGAAAATGCAAAATTAACTAATGAACTAATTCTGCTAATAAACAAATATTTTTTCTAAAAACTGAACTAAGTAAGGCAAAACTATTAGAAGAATCACTGAATGGAAGAAGTCTATAATTATTAGATATCACTAGTACTGTAAATGCTAGGACCAACAATAGTAAACTAGGACTAGGTACCTCCTCTAGTGATCCACCCTTGATTACGAAAAATAATCTTTCCAGACTAGTAAACTTTATATCTGACAAGGGAAAGAAGAATATTGAACAGGTAAATAAAGTAAATAAGATTCTTGAACAAATTGAAACCAAGAATAAACTCAATATCCAAAAGAATAACAAAAATAACAATATTCAGCAGTTATCGTCGAACTCAGATCGACGATATATGAACAGATCGTCGAACTCAAAACGACAATCTTTGAACGCAAACATTAGTAATAATAATTCTTCGATCTGTGATCGACGATACCAGTATGGATCGTCGACCAAATATCGACAATTTTGGTGCCCAAAGAATGTATATCTTCATTCTTCAAGCAGAGATCGACGATCTCATCCAACATTTTGGAGCTCAGGTCGACGATCCAACCAGAGATCATCGAACCTAGATCTTAATAATAGAATTTTAAATTCTAATAACAACTTTAACCCCTTCACTCAATGGATAATTCCACCTAGGAGATACCATCCTAAAGGATATAAAGATCAGCCTGAATGCTCTTACATCTCCAGTTATAGTTATGAAAATCAACAAGGACCCAAGGTTACCTGGGTCAAGAATAACTAACTGTCTTATTTGCAGATGAAGACCTGTCCAGCATACAATCAACATTGGTATATGGATAGTAGTTGCTCCAAGCATATGACAGGCAACAAGGACAATCTGATTGATTACAAGTCAAAGCTAGGACCAAAGGTCATCTTTGGTGACTCCAATTATGGCCAAATAGAAGGCTATGACAAGGTCAGAATTGGAGCAGTAACTTTCAAAAGAGTTGCATACATAAGTGAACTGAAGCATAACCTCATCTCTATAAGCCAACTATGTGATGAAGGTTATCAGGTATCATTCAACTCTAGTTCCCTTATTATTACTTCAAAAGAAAACCAACCTATTTTAATTGGAAGTAGACAAGGAAAAGTATACCTAGTAAATTTTCATTCTGTTACTTAAGACATATGTCTGCTCAATATAGTTAGTAGTCAAAATGGCTTATGACATAAAAGATTAGGACATGTAAATCTTAAAAACATTGCTTGGCTATCTAAGGACAACCTTGTTAGAGGTTTACCTTCTAGCCCCTACAAGAAGGAAGGCCTCTGTAGGGCTTGTCAATTAGGCAAGCAAACTAAATCTAGCTTTAAATCCATTAATAAGAGTGATTCACCTAGGATATTGTACTTGCTACATATGGACCTTTTTGGCCCTGTGGCTGTACAAAGACTAGGAGGGAAATCTTATACCTTAGTGGTTGTAGATGACTTTTCCAGGTTCACTCGGGTATTCTTTCTGAGATCTAAGTCAGATACCTTCAAGGTTCTTACAGATTTTCTCATGACCATACATATTGAGTACTCTACTCATGTTGCATTGATCAGAAGGGATCATGGTGCAAAGTTTGAGTCTCTTCTTATGCATGAGTTCTATGAGAAGGAAGGTATCAGACACTATTTCTTAGCTCCTAGAACTCCTCAACAAAATGGGGTAGCTGAAAGGAAAAAATAGAACACTCATTGAAGCTGCAGGCACATTACTTGCAGATGCTTACATGCCCCTATCTTATTGGGCATAGGCAGTGAGCACAGACAATTATGTCATGAACAGAAGTTTAATACACAAACTAAAGCATAAGACTCCCTATGAATTACTCAAAGGGAAGAAACCAATAATTAACTATTTTAAAGTTTTTGGGTGTGTGTGTTATATTCATAATAATGACAAAAAGCACATTAGAAAGTTTGAAGCAAAGGCTGTAGTGGGAATTTTTCTAGGATATTCCCAAGTAAGCAAACCATATAGGGTATTTAATAAATCCACATTGAAAATAGAGGAATCTATGCATGTTACATTTGATGAGGCTAACATGTTTTATAAGGAGAAAGAGATTTCTACCAAAGACTCCTTGCAGGTACACAACTTGTGTGAGGAATTTGATGACTTACACTTTGACCCCAAAGTTATATCTCATCCTTCTCAACAAGTCAATAAAGAAAGTGATGAAGAAACTGTGGAAATAGCTGAACTTCCTACAACAATAGAGGCTATTCCACAAGAGGAATTCCTTCAAAATGTTGTGGCTGAACCAACTCCACCTACTGATCATGTCACACTAAGGGATCACCCCAGATCCCAAGTGATTGGAGACATAACAGCAGGTGTACAGACAAGGCATCAACTCAACCAAGACGTTATGCATGCCTGTTTCCTCTCTCAAATTTTGCCTTAATCCATAACTGATGCAGAGCAAGATCCCCACTGGATCAATGCAATGCCAGAAGAGCTCAATCAGTTTGAGAGATGCATAGTTTGGGTTTTGGTTCCAAGACCAAAAGACTACCCAGTCATTGGAACCAAATTGGTATTCAGAAATAAGCTTGATGCCCAAGGTGTGATTGTGAGGAACAAGGCTAGGATTGTTGCTCAAGGATACATGCAGGAGGAAGGAATTGACTATGATCAAACCTTTTCTCCAGTTGCAAGGCTAGAAGATATAAGGATATTTCTGGCTTATGCTGCATTCAAAAAGTTCAAAGTTTATCAAATGGATGTGAAGAGTGCTTTCTTAAATGGGGAACTTAAAGAAGAAGTTTATGTTGAACAACCTCCAAGTTTTGTTTCTCCAACTCATCCCTCTCATGTATTTAAATTTCATAAAGCTCTTTATGGTTTAAAGCAAGCTCCAAGAGCTTGGTATGAGACCTTAGCCAGCTTTCTCTAAGAGCATGGTTTTTCAAGATGCATAGTAGATAGGACTTTATTCATTAAAATGCATCATGATAAAATTTTGTTAGTATAAATTTATGTAGATGACATAATATTTGGGTCAACTGATCCCAAATTGTGCAAAAGATTCTCTGATCTAATGCATTCTAAATTTGAGATGAGTAGCATGAGTGAGCTCTCCTACTTCCTTGGTCTCCAAGTGAAGCAGCTTCCTGATGGCATCTTCATTTCCAAGGCTAAATATGCTAAAGAGCTTATTAAGAAGTTTGGGATGGCTGATCCCTCAACAAAGAAAACACCCATGGCTACAAATGTTGTAATAGACTCTGATGCACAAGGGAAACCTGTGGATCAGAAACTATATAGGGGCATTGTTGGGTCCCTACTATACCTTACAACAAGCAGACCTGATAACATGTTTTCCACATGCCTTTGTACTAGGTTCCAGGTGAACTCTAAAGAATCTCATCTAGTTTTCTAAAAAGAATTTTGAGATATATAAAGGGTTGTCCTAGTCTAGGTCTCTAGTATACCACTGAGTCAGAGTTCGAGTTAACTGGATACTCAGATGCTTACTTTTTTGGATGCAGAGTGGACAGAAAGAGTACCTCAGGAACTTGCCAGTTCCTTGGTATGAGATTAGTGTCCTAGTTCTGCAAGAAATAATCATTTGTGTCCACATCAACTACTGAAGTAGAATACATTGCAACTGGCAGTTGTTGTTCCCAGATGCTGTGGATTCAGAACCAACTCCTAGATTATGGGTTCAACTTAAATAATTCAACTCTACTATGTGATAACACAAGTAATATAGCCATAACACAAAATCCAGTCGATCACAATAGGACTAAGCATATAGACATAAGGCACCATTTCATTAGAGAATGTGTAGACAAAAAACAAAATCAAACTTATCTATATCTACACTGACTTACAAAGAGCTGATATTTTCACCAAACCCCTGGATGAAAGAAATCACATGTTCTTTGTAAATCAGCTTGGAATGATCAATGGAGAAGACCTAGTTTAGTTTCTGTCTGCACTCGAAGAACTCTTAAAATTTCGTCGATCGGAGGTCGACAAACTATGAAAGGTTCTTGAGATTTTCGTCGACCTGAGATCGACGAACTCTCTGTGGTAAGTGAACTTCGTCGACCTGCGATCGATGAACTTACTTCAGAAAACTTTCGTCGACTAGAGATCGACGAAATGTCTTCAACCCTTCAGACTGAGATCGACAAACTGTTTAACTCTAAATTATTTCGTCGACCTCAGAACGAAGATATTTTTATTTCTCGTGGACCGGAGTCTGTCATTTCATATTCTGAAAAACCTTATATTTAGGTTTTCTTTGACCTCCATCCCGTGCTTTCAGTTCCCTTTGCACTTGATCTTTGTTTTCTCTCTTGCAGGTGCACTCATGGCAATTCCAGCAGGCGCTCTTGCGGCAATAAGGTTTGATACCGGATTCGACGTGGATTTCGACTCCTTCCAGCACTTCGATCCAATGTTCATCCACATTCTGCAATTGTTGGAAGACCAGCAATTGAAAAATATGCTGACCATCAGAATCAAATTACCCAGCACGGAAATCAGAGAATGGGTCTATTCTGCGTCTACAACCGAGGACAGCATAATGACCGAATCAATAGCGGGTACTGCCATCTCTCTCACTCCCGTTGTACTAACTAAAATCTTTGGATAAGATAATGGAGAAGAAGAATTAGAAATTGATAATGAGGAATATGATATGATGTTGAGTCTGATGGATTACTCTAGAGATAACAAAAATAAACTACTTAAGAAACACCTATCTGCCGAGTTCAAGTTTCTCGCAGATATTGTTGAGAAAGTCTTGCTGGGCAAGCATACTACACGCGATTATATATCCAGGCATCAATTTCTAGTTATGTGTGAGGTGGTAAATAAGAGGCAGGTAAACTGGGCACAGATCATCTTTGATCTTATTAAGAAAAGGAACAGTAAAAATGAAGTAAACTTTGGAAGGATCCTAGGGATCTTCTTGACAGAAAAGGCTACTAAATCACTGGTCTCCCAGACCACATTCATCAATGCCAGCAAAAGGCTCACATGTGCCTTGTTTGGAAGGTGGGAGAGGACAATCACAAATCCCTCTAAGGCTTCATCCTCTGCCACCCAAGCTTCTTAAAGTACAAGGGCTGTTCCAGCCACTTCCCACCCTTCTAAAGAGATCCCATCCAACATTATTCCATCCAACATTACTCCATCCACTCCTCAATATCCAGCTCTCCAACCTTCATCTCTGCCAGCAACTCAACACACCCAAGCTTTAACTCATGTTATAGTCTCTACTCCCCTACCTTCTTCATCCCCAATTCTTCAATCTCCAACACATATTTCCTCCTCTACACCTTCCCCCCAACAAGATATACCAATGCATACACCACCTCAATCCCCTCTTCTATCTCATCTTGCTGATATCCCCCACATCAACCTCTCCTCATTCCCATCCTTCAACCTATTATCATCTCCACTGCACACTCCCTCTCCTCAACATGACTCCCCCTAGACACTCCCATTTCACCTCCACCTATCACCCCATCAGCAACTGAAATCTCCACTCAACCAACTACTGCCTCACAATCCACTTCTCCAAACCTGGATCCATCTCTTATCACCCCACTCATTACTCTCCTCACACCCCTACTCAAATCTCTTATAGTAGAGGCCATTTCTCCTCTAGCTGCCTCCATATCCTATCTTGCTGCCCAGATCTCTACTCTCACCACTGCTCCCTCTTCATTTGGTGGCCTGGCTTCAATTGTTAATGAACCCAGGCAGGGGGAGATACTTGATGATGAAGAAGCAGTAGTAGTTGAAGCAGAAGCAGCAGTATCAACAACAGTAAAAATAGAAGTGTCAGAAGCAGGAACAGATATTACAATGTAAAATACTCAAGAGATCACTCTGCCATAGATTCTGCAAGGAAGGGTTTACTTCATTAAATCCAAAGTGAATCTAGCAGCTTTACTATGATTATTTGGGTCATATATTTATTTCTGCCTTTCCCCCCACTCCATCATCTAAAGCAATGGTGTGCTATACCTCTCCTGCTAGCTCAGAGGTGTTAGACACTATAAAGAAAAGTTGACAGCTCCTCTAGATAATAAGTCTGATGATCAGAGATCTAAGCCCTCCTGGGCCATCTTATATCATGGATGATAGCCCTCTCCCCAATCTGGATGACATAATAGCTCAAGACATTGCCATAGAAACTGAAGTAGCTCATGCTGAAGTTGTCCCCACTCCAGTCTATAAAGAAATCTCCAAGGATACAATAAGCCAAATTGATGCTATATATCACAATCCTCAATCTAATGATGATGATGATGATGATGATGATGAGGACTCAAAGAGTAAGAAAATCTCTAAGAATAGGAAGGCTCATCCTCCTCCTGCTCCCAAGCCTGGAAATACAAATGACACTCCCTACTATATTTTACAAAACATAACCCCATAAAATGGGATGCCAGCCTGGATGTGGCTTTCAAAGAATGAACAAAAGGCCAGAAAGAAAAGCAGAAGATACTCTCCTCCCCCAGCTCATAGATACAGAAAGGACCCCCCTCCTCCTTCTCCTCCTCCAGCTGCTGGTGCTTCAGGAACAACTCCTCAAAGTTCAGATGCACCCTCCAAGTCTACATCTTTCACAAAAACTTATCAAAGGCAAGGAAGGACATCTAGAAATCAATCACATGGAAGCAGTCAGCAAAGAAGCACTGGTTATATAGAGAAGATAAAGGAAGTAATCCATTAGAAGCTAGAATTCTCTCCTCCCCAACAACAAGCTGAACAAAGAAGGCATTCAGTATCACACAAACCTAAAGGAAAATATAGTGAAATTGCACCTCCAAAGTCATTATACATTCAGAGTGATGAAAGCCATAAAGCAATAAACTTTCAAGCACAGTCAACTCAATTTAGGCCTGCTACTCTGCTACCCTCCAAAGATGATCAATCATCTATCAGTCAGGATGTTGATCCTAATTTCATGATGGCTAGACTTCAAGAAGTGATTGGTCAATCACAGATAAAGAAGGCTAGAGAAGAAGGAGAAGATCCAACCAAGTTCACTACCATGTCCTCATATAAAAAGAAAGAACTTGAAAGACTTCAGGTGAGAAAGAAGGTATTTAATTCTGCAGATTATATGGCAAGACACCTAGAGGCTGTAGTTCCCAAAACCTCCACCCTGATAGTGATTGGAGCATCAGACATGTACATATCAAAGAAAGAAGCTGCTAATCCTGACAGAAAAATCATTTTTACTCATCTTGGGGATAAGAGCAAAGAAGCTCAACCAAAGGAGAAGAAATAGAAAAATTAGAACCTGAACTGCTATTTGGTATATTTTTGATAAACTGTGTTTTTTTGTTACAAAGTTGACTATGTAAATATATCTGCTGCATTTACTGTTAAATTTTTAGCCAGATATATATTGTGTTCTTGCTTTGTATATTTTCATGTATTGAGTCTATTATTAGTGACCTCACCCAAATAGGGGGAGATTGTTGGATCCCTAGTTGGATTTGAGCTAGGTTCACTAAGTTAGGATATGCCACAACATGTATAGATACTGGTCATGGTTGTGTCCTAGAGTCTAGGTCAAGTCCTTTGAGTCAATAGTATAAATGACCAGCCTCAAACACTGCCAGAGACTCAAGACATAGAGAATTCAAGACTTAGAAAAAGGAGTTATACGTTCGTCGATCTCCGGTCGACGAAAGTCGAGCTCAGCTAGAAGAACTCAGGGACAATTCTTTGAGCTCAGCTCGATGAACTTAGTTCTCAGCTCGACAAACTCAGGACAAAGTAATAACTCCTCTAAGTCAAACCTCAGTCGACGAACTAAGAACATAAGTTATAAGAACTCTGTTCTCTGGTCGACTAATTCTGGATAAGGTGATTCAACACTCAACATCAGAAAATATTCTAAGTCCAGACTGCAGACTCAGCTCGATGATCTTGGACCCCAACAGGACTAACTCTATTCTCAGGGCTCAGCTCAACGATCTTAGATTCAGCTCGATGAACTTGATGCACAGAAGAAGAAAGTTATCAAGAAACATTCAGAGGTCGATGATATTGGATCTCAGCTCGACGAACAACCATTCTTAGCTCGATGAACTATGGACTCCGGTCGACGAATCCAGTCTTGGATGTTTTCCTCTTTTGTCCTTATTATGTGGCAATGATTTTTGGGTAATTAATGCTCTAATATTCTCTAAATATTACCGTTAGATAAGAGCATTAATTATGGTCTTCATCAGAATTGTTGCCTGCCGTTTTTATAAGGGACAGTTGGGGAAACAAATCAATGCCAAAAATATTCCAAGGCTGTCAGCATTAATTGCAGAAGTATTTCAAAATTCAAATGGACTTCCTCACGGGAAATATATATAAAAAAACATATAGATTTTCCCTTCCAAGACACAAGAGATACAATACAGACAATAATATATAGACATACATAATTCTTGAGATTAAAGATCGTCCAGTCAAGAATCAACAACAGCTAGACAAGAAGAAGAACAATTCTGAAGAAGAAGAACAACCATCCAAATCAAGTGTCTTCTTCTCAGGAACTCTCTGAAGGACAATAATATTGCATCTATCAAAATAGTTCCTGAAGTTCTTCTTGTCAAAATTGAAAGCTTGAAGGCCTATCACCCTGCAGCAAAGCTTCCATCATCCTGAACAAGCAACATCTCAGGAGGAGCTTTTATTACCATCAAATCAACAAGTCTTCTCAGTTGTTTGAATTGAGAAAGAGAAGACAC
The DNA here is from genome assembly GCA_039513925.1 of Platanthera zijinensis. Classification (NCBI taxonomy): domain Eukaryota; kingdom Viridiplantae; phylum Streptophyta; class Magnoliopsida; order Asparagales; family Orchidaceae; genus Platanthera; species Platanthera zijinensis. Next base: position 287,807,382 of record CM077078.1, on the reverse strand, counting down.
AATCATTCTCTCACCCCCCACTGTAAAAATGGTTGTTATCTCCCTTCAAAAGTGATTCTTGGTTGCAAGTGTCCTGATCAAAAAACTTGAGGTTTGGTTGTTGAGCACCTGATCAAAAGCTCATTGGTGTCAGGCACCTGATCAAAACTCTGAGTGGATTCCTACCAGGGTGGTAGAAGAGTGGACGTACCCAGGTTGGGGAACCACTATAAATTCTTGTGTCGTCTGGTTGCCCCTTTTTCTTTTTGTTCTTGCTGTGGCTGTGATATTTAGGTCTTTCTGTGTTTACACTTATTTCTCTTTGGTTTCTGTGATATAGTATCCAAGGTTAGGAGTACTTCTTATAGTTCAGAAAAAGATTAAAATTATACCTACATACTCTATTCACCCCCCTCTAGAGTATATCAGATCTAACCCTAACTTTTAGAGTTTAATGTTTTCAGGCAACCACAACCATATCTTAATCACACCAAAAAAACAAACAAAAACATCAGGCCTGCCTTGATCCTTCTAACGCTATCTTGCAAAATAAGCCCTTGGTTTAGGAAAGTACTTTGGAGGGGCTGGAGGCACAGAATCATCATTCTTGTATTTTTTGAAGTATATTATCCTCTTGGCAGATGCCAGTTCATACTTGTGCCATTCATCTTGATCATAATGGTTCCACCTATTTTCATTTCCAATATCCACCCGTGAAGGTGTCTAGAATAATTCCACTTGAAGTTAGACTCCAGACTTCACCCATTTCTCTGTCTCTGGCTGGGTCTGATCTTGTAGCAGAAGGGCCTTCACCATACTTTCTTTTCTTGTTGACTGGAGAAGGAGGAATGTCTTCAATTAATTGAACTTCAGTAGCAGCAGCATCCTGAAAGATTTCCTGTATGTCTGTCCCATATTGAGAGTAATCCTTAGAAGGATGAACTTCGTCATGAGCGGGAAAAGTAGGTACTTGAGAACCAAATATTTGACAAAGCAGCCACACACAGTTTTTCATGACAGTAATTATTTGTCTATTTGAAATTTTCTAACATGGCAACTTCAACTACAACAACCTTAGCTTTCATATCCTCCTCCCCATTCTGACTTCATCAATGAAAGCATTAGTGTTAAACCCAAAATCGGTAATCCTCTCCAAGGACCCTATTTTTTTCTGCTTTTCTCTTACAGGTTCCCACCCGTAAGGAGCAGGCTAACCATGATGTCCATCGTGTCCGCGTAAGGCGGACTGCCGGGTCTGAAGTCGCCCAAGGACAGATGCTCCGCCAGCCGCCCGCCAGGGGCGGCCTCCGCCTGCTGGGCGGACTCCCCCCGGAGTCCGCCCAGGTCGCCCGCTAGGGGGCGACCGCCTGCTGCCGGGCGGACTCCCCCTGGAGTCCGCCCAGGCCGCCCGCTAGGGGTCGGCCTCCGCTTGCCGGGCGGACTCCGCCGGAGTCCGCCCAGGCCGCCCGCTAGGGGACGGCCTCAGCTTGCCGGGCGGACTCCCCCAGAGTCCGCCCAGGCCGCCCGCTAGGGGGCGGCCTCCGCTTGCCGGGCGGACTCCCCCAGAGTCCGCCCAGGCTGCCCGTTAGGGGGCGACCTCCCAGGCTGGGCGGACTCCCCCTGGAGTCCGCCCAGGCCGCCCGCTAGGGGGCGGCCTCCGCTTGCCGGGCGGACTCCCCCAGAGTCCGCCCAGGCCGCGCGCTAGGGGGCGGCCTCCCCGGCCGGACGGACTCCCCTTGGAGTCCACCCAGGCCGCCCGCTAGGGGGCGGCCTCAGCTTGCCGGGCGGACTCCCCCAGAGTCTGCCCAGGCCGCCCGCTAGGGGGCGGCCTCCCCGGCCGGGCAAACTCCCCCTAGAGTTCGCCCAGGCCGCCCGCTCAGGGGGGGGCCTCAGCTTGCCGGGCGGACTCCCCTAGAGTCTGCCCAGGCCGCCCGCTAGGGGGCGGCCTCCCCGGTTGGGCGGACTCCCCATGGAGTCCGCCCAGGCCGCCCGCTAGGGGGCGGCCTCAGCATGCCGGGCGGACTCCCCCAGAGTCCGCCCAGGCCGCCCGCTAGGGGGCGGCCTCCCCGGCCGGGCGAACTCCCCCTGGAGTCCGCCCAGGCCGCCCGTTAGGGGGCGGCCTCCGCTTACCGGGCAGACTCCCCCGAAGTCCGCCCAGGCCGCCCTCTAGGGGGCGGCCTCCCCGACTGGGCGGACTCCCCCTGAAGTCCGTCCAGGCCGCCCGCTAGGGGGCGGCCTCCGCTCAGTCTGCCTGCTCAGGTTGTTCCGCCTGCTTGCTCCTCAGGTCACTCAGCCTGCCTGCCCTCTTCTAGCTGCCAATCGGAAGTCTGCCCCAGCAGAGAAAAGGTCAGTCCGCCGAGTCCGCCGAGATCATCAACCTCATCTTTCTCAGTCCGCCGAGGTCATCAAGGTGACGTCACTGGGCCCCGCTTCAATAAGATTCTCCCCGGGCCTATAAATACCCCCCCAAGACCTCTCATTCTGCACGCGTGGGAGGAGAACTGCCACTTTGATCAAAGCCTACGGACTCTGTTTTCCAGGTCGTCAGAGTTGATCAAGCAAGGTCTGCGGCCTCAAATTTCCAGTTCTCCCAGGTCGTCAAGAGTTGTGGACTTAGTTTTTTCTGCCCTCGGCAGGCAGCTTGGGCAGCATCTGCAGCTTCAGTTCTCCAGTCCTCTGCAGCTTCTTTTACTTAGTTTCTGGCATCTCTTTCCTCAGCCGCCAGCTTCCCCCATTGTACCCTCTACTGCTCTTATAGGTAATGGTGCAATAGCAAGTTGTAACTCTTCTTGAATAAAGGAAAAGCCCGTCGCAAGAATGGCATTCAAGCCGCGGCAGGCGAAGGCTGCTGTTGCCGCTGCTAGCGGCCTCCTCTCTTCTTCTCTCCTATCTCGGCATCAACCTGCAAAGCAAACCATTCAAGTAGATGTCTGCTCGACAGTACCTGATCAAGCTCCCTCTCTGCTTGAGGAAGCTTCTCCTCTGCTCAAGCAAGCTTCTCCTCCATCCCCGCAACCCTTCTTCCTTCATCCTTAGCTTGTGAGATCAAACACCCGTTAACTGGTCGGTGTCGCATTTCGCGCATCAATAGTTAACAAGCGACCTTCAGATCTCAATTAGACAGTGAAAGCAGTGGTTACTCATATCAGACCATCAACCAGCCGAGAATCTTGCTCCAAGTCCAAGTGATGATCCCCTTTGGGAGGCCTTAGAGCAATCCCGCAGAGAAACTGCCCAACAGTTTCAAGCCATCAACCGTACTCTAGTAGCTCTCACGCAGCAATTGGCCGCTCAATCTTCAGCAGCGCCAGCTCCTCCAATCAATCCAGCACCAACATCAGAGACTCCTCAAGTCTATCCACCGGCTTATCCGTCGGTCTATCCTCCTCTTTATACTCCAACTTTTCCGTAGGGGCCAGCAGCTCCCTTACGATCTCAAGATGATGAGTTTGTAGCACGTCAAAACTTCTTCCGGGAGGCTGCCCGGGGAAGTCCAGCTAGATTTTTGAACTTTCAGGGAAGTCATCCCTTCTCTTCAGCTCCTGTATTTGCTCCTCCTACAGCAACCTTTTACTCCTATCCTCCTGCTCCTTTTGCAACTACTGCTCATGCTCCTTACTTTCCTTATGCAGTAGAACCAGAAGAGCCATCACCGTTTACGGAGAGCGTTCGGTATGAACCAACTCCAGTCAACTTCCGAGAGCCACGGTTACCCATTTACACTGGGGAGACTGATCCTGTCAAGCATCTTCAAGCTTTTGAATCAGCCGTTGCTCTCAAGACCCTCTCAGATGCTACCAATAGCAAGCTCCTCGTAACGACCTTTGATGGTCAAGTGAGAGACTGGTTCTATGGACTGCGACCTCAGTCAATATCTTCCTTTATTGATTTGCGAAGGGAGTTCCCACTCAGATTTTCTACCTCTTCAAAGAGGAAGGGCGGTCCAGAAGCCCTCTTTGAGATCAGGCAGCGAGAGAATGAGACTTAGTCTCATTATGTGGATCGTTTTCAGAAAGAAATCTTGGACATTGAGATCGTTGATCAAGAAATATACCAAGTGGCTCTCATCCACGGCCTACGTGAAGGTCCACTAAAGTTTGAAGCTAATGTCCGAGCACCGAGGACTTATCAAGAGTTGATTGGTTTAGCCAACTCGTATATCCGCAGTGAAAAGAGCAACCCCAGCTTCGTCTCCAGGCTTGTATCAGAGAAAAATTCTTCTTCTTACAAGCAGCCTCCGAGGTCTCCTCGGAAAGACTTTCCATCTCTCTCTAGGAAAGCAAGAAGATTTCAGAATCATCATCAATACCCCTCCCAAGGCCATGATCGTGCCCAAGAACGGCTGCTACCATTGTCAACATCATCTCCGCTAGCAGCTGCAGTTCATCAGCAGCAAGAAGGTAACCTGCCAGAGTTTGAGCTAGATGAGGTCATGCAAGAAGTTAGCCAAATCATGAAGGATAAGGCATATCCCAAAAGGCCCTACCAACCGGCGAATCAGAGATCAAGAAATTCAGATCCGTTCTGTGAATTCCATAGAGAGAAAGGTCATTTAACTTAAGATTGCAAGGCCCTTCGGCGATTGGTTGAAAGATTGCTCATCGAGGGCAAGATCAACGACCTGGTTAAGAAGATTGATTCTTCAAAACCTTCCACCTCCAAGGGCAAGGAGGTGGCTGAGGGTCAGCTGGAGTGCATAGAGATACATGACAAGGGCCGTCTGGGGTCCATTGATTTTGCAAGTGAGTGCATCGATGTCGTTGACGAAGGTGAACTTGGAAGGCTATTCTGAAGCAAAGAGGACACATTTCTTACTTCATCAACTATGAACAATTGCAGTTCCTCAAAGCCCCTCACGATCGTGATTGGTTGCTTTTGCTTTACCTTTCAAACATTCTATTTTTTAACACTTCTAAGTGTTTCATTCTTTCATTCAATAGAGCTTACGTCAGAGAACACATACTGACACAGTTCCCTTTTTGTGATGCTTCTTCTCCATATTTTTCTCTTTGCCAAAGAGATCACTGAACCACCGAGATATCGCCAAGTCTTGCTCAGTGCCCCCTCGAGATTGTCCTCAGGCGTAAAACCACAATGACCACATATGATGAGGAGTTTTCTCATATGTGTAGTGGGGGCCGTTCAACTCTCGTGCGGAGGATGACGGGGCTTCGGATCCCGGCCGATATCTAGCGCAGTGTGAGTGCTTAGGGGAGGCCTCCTGTGATAGTTCTATCGTGCTCCGTTAGGGATACGTTACAGTTATGATGATCTTTGCTTGACAAGCAATGGCGATCAAGTGTAGCCTTGTCTCCTCGATCATCTCACAACTGTGACGGCCGAACACTCTATGGTACTCTCGATCCGTGCCTCCGCAGGACTCACAACTTCGCTGATCAATCCGCAGACAAGCAATAGGCCACTTGGCGCAACTAGTCTAATTGATCAGCGATGCTTGTAACCCAAGGCAAGAGAGCAGTGCATCTATCGATCCTTCTTAGGATCATTTCTTATTTATTTGTGCCCTTCTAAAGGATGCGCGGCCAGCCCGCTTTGGTTAGGACTACACCCAGAATGACTTTGGCAAGTGATGCATAAGGCCCACGGGGAACACCTGTGGCAGCATTCAACCTTTTTAGTTCATCCTCGGGATGTAGCCCCTCTTTTCCTCTTTTTACCTTCTTACAGGTTAGCAGGTTAAATTCAACCTATTCTAAGGATCTGCAATATCTTTCTTGGCTTATGATCATCTTATATGCGCTGCCTGCATAAGCTTTTATCAGGTGATAATCAATAAGTTCTCTCATCAGATGTTAGCCACACATCATTTATTCAAGGCGTATGATTCTTCTTGATTAACAAGCCATGTCATCATGAATTTAATTTCGGACTTTCTTATCTCGCTGATCTGGGTTTTCATGTCGACATTGTATCTTGATCATGCGAGGCAATCGTTATCATAGTTTGACTTTAATCAGGTGATAGCAGAGTTTGCCAAATGTCTCTTCCGCTATCCGGTTATGTCCTATCATGTAAACAGTCAATAGTAGCAAGTTCCTCTCAGGTACTTGCAGCTTACTTTCTTCTTCTATCTGCCTGCTTACTCTCCTTTTGCAGAGACTAGCAGATAGTAGCAAGTTCCTCTCAGGTACTTGCAGCTTATTTTCTTCTTCTATCTGCTTGCTTACTCTCCTTTTGCAGAGACTAGCAGATAGTAGCAAGTTCCTCTCAGGTACTTGCAGCTTATTTTCTTCTTCTATCTGCTTGCTTACTCTTTTTTTGCAGAGACTAGTAGATAGTAGCAAGTTCCTCTCAGGTACTTGCAGCTTATTTTCTTCTTCTATCTGCCTGCTTACTCTCCTTTTGCAGAGACTAGCAGATAGTAGCAAGTTCCTCTCAAATACTTGCAGCTTATTTTCTTCTTCTATCTGCTTGCTTACTCTCCTTTTGCAGAGACTAGCAGATAGTAGCAAGTTCCTCTCAGGTACTTGCAGCTTATTTTCTTCTTCTATCTGCTTGCTTACTCATCTTTTGCAGAGACTAGCAGATAGTAGCAAGTTCCTCTCAGGTACTTGCAGCTTATTTTCTTCTTTTATCTGCTTGCTTACTCTCCTTTTGTAGAGACTAGCAGATAGTAACAAGTTCCTCTCAGGTACTTGCAGCTTATTTTCTTCTTCTATCTGCTTGCTTACTCTTCTTTTGCGGAGACTAGCAGATAGTAGCAAGTTCCTCTCAGGTACTTGCAACTTATTTTCTTCTTCTATCTGCTTGCTTACTCTCCTTTTGCAGAGACTAGCAGATAGTAGCAAGTTCCTCTCAGGTACTTGCACCTTACTTTCTTCTTCTATCTGCTTGCTTACTCTTTTTTTGCAGAGACTAGCAGATAGTAACAAGGTCCTCTCAGGTACTTGCAGTTTATTTTCTTTTTCTACCTGCTCTCTCACCTTTCTTTTGCAGAGATCAACAGATATCAGCAAGTTCCTTTCAGGTATTTGCACCTTACTCTCCTATCATATTTGTTGCTTACCTTTCTTTTGCAGAGATCAACAGATACCAGCAAGTCCTTTTCAACTCAGGTACACACACGATGTACCTCCTTTTACCTGTATTGGCTTTTTCTTCGCAGGTAAAATATGGGCACTGACATATCTTTCCGAGGAGAGACATCAGGTTCTATCTCTCCTAATCTATAATTTTTTCTCTCCTGGTTTTTGAGGGGAGGATCATGATTTTTGTGGGTCTCCTACTTTTTCGAAGTTCCTTTCCGAACTTTAAAAAGTGCGGGGATTATGTTAAACCCAAAATCGGCAATCCTCTCCAAGGAGCCTATTTTTTTCTGCTTTTCTCTTACAGGTTCCCACCCGTAAGGAGCAGGCTAACCCTGATGTCCATCGTGTCCGCGCAAGGCGGACTGCCGGGTCTGAAGTCGCCCAAGGACAGATGCTCCGCCAGTCGCCCGCCAGGGGCGGCCTCCGCTTGCTGGGCGGACTCCCCCCGGAGTCCGCCCATGTCGCCCGCTAGGGGGCGACCGCCTGCTGCCGGGCGGACTCCCCCTGGAGTCCGCCCAGGCCGCCCGCTAGGGGGGGCCTCCGCTTGCCGGGAGGACTCCCCCGGAGTCCGCCCAGGCTGCCCGCTAGGGGGCGGCCTCAGCTTGCCGGGCGGACTCCCCCAGAGTCCGCCCAGGCCGCCCGCTAGGGGGCGGCCTCCGCTTGCCGGGCGGACTCCCCCGGAGTCCACCCAGGACGCCCGCTAGGGGGCGGCCTCCCCGGCTGGGCGGACTCCCCCTGGAGTCCGCCCAGGCTGCCCGCTAGGGCGTGGCCTCCGCTTGCCGGGCAGACTCCCCCAGAGTCCGCCCAGGCCGCCCGCTAGGGGGTGGCCTTCCCGGCCGGACGGACTCCCCCTGGAGTCTGCCTAGGCCGCCCGCTAGGGGGCGGCCTCAGCTTGCCGGGCGGACTCCCCCAGAGTCCGCCCAGGCCGCCCGCTAGGGGGCGGCCTCCCCAGCCAGGCGGACTCCCCCTGGAGTCCGCCCAGGCTGCCCGCTAGGGGGCGGCCTCAGCTTGCCGGGCGGACTCCCCCAGAGTCCGCCCAGGACGCCTGCTAGGGGGCGGCCTCCCCGGCTGGGCGGACTCCCCCTGGAGTCCGCCCAGGCTGCCCGCTAGGGGGCAGCCTCAGCTTGCCGAGCGGACTCCCCCAGAGTCCGCCCAGGCCGCCCGCTAGGGGGCGGCCTCCCCGGCCAGGCGGACTCCCCCTGGAGTCCGCCCAGGCCGCCCGCTAGGGGGCGGACTCCCTCGGAGTCCGCCCAGGCCGCCCGCTAGGGGGCGGCCTCCCCGGCTGGGCGGACTCCCCCTGAAGTCTGCCTAGGCCGCACGCTAGGGGGCGGCCTCCGCTCAGTCTGCCTGCTAAGGCTGTTCCGCCTGCTTGCTCCTCAGGTCACTCAGCCTGGCTGCCCTCTTCTAGCTGCCAATCGGAAGTCTGCCCCAGCAGAGAAAAGGTCAGTCCGCCGAGTCCGCCGAGATCATCAACCTCATCTTTCTTAGTCCGCCGAGGTCGTCAAGGTGACGTCACTGGGCCCCGCTTCAAGAAGATTCTCCCCGGGCCTATAAATACCCCCCAAGACCTCTCATTCTGCACGCGTGGGAGGAGAACTGCCACCTTGATCAAAGCCTGCGGACTCAGTTTTCCAGGTCGTCAGAGTTGATCAAGCAAGGTCTGCGGCCTCAAATTTCAAATTCTCCCAGGTCGTCAAGAGTTGTGGACTTAGTTTTTTCTGCCCTCGGCAGGAAGCTTGGGCAGCATCTGCAGCTTCAGTTCTCCAGTCCTCTGCAACTTCTTTTACTTAGTTTCTGGCATCTCTTTCCTCAGCCGCCAGCTTCCCCCATTGTACCCTCTACTGCTCTTATAGGTAATGGTGCAATAGCAAGTTGCAAATCTTCTTGAATAAAGGAAAAGCCTGTCGCAAGAGTGGCATTCAAGCCGCGGCGGGCGAAGTCTGCTGTTGCCACTGCTAGCGGCCTCCTCTCTTCTTCTCTCCTCTCTCGGCATCAACCTGCAAAGCTAACCATTCAAGTAGCTGTCTGCTCGACAGTACCTGATCAAGCTCCCTCTCTGCTTGAGCAAGCTTCTCCTCTGCTCAAGCAAGCTTCTCCTCCATCCCCGCAACCCTTCTTCCTTCATCCTTAGCTTGTGAGATCGAACACCCGTTAACTGGTCGGTGTCGCATTTCGCGCATCAAAAATTAGAATAGGCAGGAATAGTGCTGTCAAAGTGAGCTATCGATCTATTGTGGACATCAACCATTGTCGCAACATTCTTGTCAACATTACCAAGAACTTCTGAAGCATACTTGAGTCCTTGCATGTTCAGCGTTATAGCTTTTCCACCCTTGGCATACAAGGAATCATTCTTAGTATCAAGCTTTTTAATTTTAATCTTAACTTCTGCAAGGCCATTGTTAACATCTTGCTCTGTTCCTTTGACCATGTCCAGAACTTTCTTCATTATCGCTTCAAACTGTGCTTGTTATCTTGCCAACATGACCTCTATTATCTTTAGATTTGAACTATCAACACTGTATGTGGCAACTATTTCAGAAGAAAAACTTGGGAGAGAGGGAAAATCTTCATGAACTGGAGATAATAAGGCTTTGGAAAGCAGTAGAGATCTTCAGCAGCTAGGACAGGAGGATTTTCTTCTGCATCTCCTTCCTCATCAGAAACCTCCACTACCTCCTCAAGAGCAACTATAAGAATACCTATAGCCATAAAAACACTTTTCTGAAGGTTGCAGATAAACCTGTCAACCTAAGTAGCAATTGATATCGAGGGCCTAGTCAACTCCCACTCAGAAGATGAGGTGGGAATAATATCTGGGAGAGGGACAATCAGGTTCTCTACTGAAACTAGCTCAGAACCATCATTTGCATTATTAGCAAATTTGGTCTCATCAGCAATGACCATCACCTCATCAATAACTATCTCATAATCATCCACAGTCAAATAATCCTCAGTAGTATCCAAAGCATTATCAACCATCTCTTGTTCAGAATGAGCTGGAACACTTGGCACTGAATTTTCTATAGCTGGCGCATCTGACACTGAATTCTGTACAGCTGGAGCATCTGGCACTAATTCAGAAGAAACACTCAAGGGCACTCTTTGAGTGGCCACTTGTATATCAGCTAGCTGCCCTTCCATTCTTATACTCAAGCTCTCAGGAATCTCACTAGGGTGTGGAGTAGGAATCCTATCCTCAGGTGCTTGATCTTCCACCTCCATAGGAAAATTTTGGGCTCCCCCTTGCCTCAGGATCCTCTTATCCCACCTTAAGAAGATTGTTGAGTCGATGTTTTTCAGGTGATGGATAGGCACACCTTTGGACATATCAAACTTTTCACTGTCCATTTGATTCAGGTAAAAGCTGATAATCCTCCCAAAGTTGGGAGTGCGGAGACTGTCCTTGATTTTCTCAAATAGTAGTGCACCCAGTCAATTCTCTTCCGACACATGATCGTCACTAGAACCTTGAACATTTATGTAGATATATAGTCGTGGGATCCTGTGTTGTATAGTAACACTTTCCTAATGATATTTGATAGTAGTTTTCCTTATTCTTTCATTCCTTTCCTTTTCATAACTTTTGTACCTCTTGGCAACCACAGAATAACATAGCCCTTATGAAGTCCTCCTCTTCGAGGTAGTCTGCTTCTCCATAAGCTGGGAGCCTCAAGAGCCGTGTGAGGTGAGAGGCCTTCACCTTAATGGCAGTTCCACGAAGTTTGCTCTTGATTACCGTATCTTCATGTCTGAGCTTTGCATTTGAAAGAATTCTAGGATATATTTGTCCAACACCTTGCATGGGTGTTCTAGGATAAAGGATAGTCTGACTATCTCAAGAATCAGGATCACATTTCAGAACTCATCAGAAGCCGAAGCAAAACTTGTTTGAACTAAATCTCCACCCCTAGCAGCAACCCACTGGTTGTTTGAGGTGCCATGGAGAATCAAAAATTGGTAGAAATTTGGAAATGGGATCTGGACTGAGATTACTGTCACGGAAGGAGCCGGTGAGAACAAGTCATCGGAATCATACTACTGAGTGAAATAGCTTCTGGAAATCGAAAGCCTTTGCCAGAAACTCTTGCTTTGACCTAATCGAAGAAAATGGGAGCCTGGGAACGAGATGGAGATGAAGACATTATCACTAGAGCTGAAGGGTCGGGCAGACAGTTTGGAAAATATTGATGTTTAGGTTTCGACGAAATGTGTCGTGATTGCTCCTAACTCTCGATTATTTATATATATATATATATATATATATATATATATAGATGATTTTAAATCTAACCTATAAAGGCGCATACCTGAATTTCAGCGGCTTTTCAGACACAATATAGAAATAGAAATTTTGCCCTAAGTGATATTCGACGAGTTTCACCGGATGCATAGTTAATTCGGCGAGTTTCAGCATGATTATCCGCGAATATCCAACGAATCGGTGATTAGGGCTGACCGATACTCTTCGATTTTGCATTAAAAAAATTTCTTTCTTTCTTGATGAATTTCCTCTTGTTGGCCTTCTTCATGAATCCTTGTTCAGCATGCCTAGTTCAATTTTGAAAAATGAAAACTCTGCCTCATCCAGAAGCTTCGTGAAAATGTCTGCGACCTTCTTATCCATCGGGATATAGCTGGGGCTATATCCTTGTTCTCCACATACTCCCAAATGAAGTGATATCGCACTTTAATGTGTTTTGTATGGCTGTGAGAGACTGTATCATGTGCGATTGCTATTGCACTAGAGGAGTCGTAATACATAACAATCTCTTTGAACTTTAGGTTGTAGTCTTCGAGTTGATTCCTGGTCTATAGAAGCTGTGTACAAAAAATACCTGCAGAGATATACTCTGACTCAGCAGTAGAGGTTGCCACACAATTCTGCTTCTTACTGGTCCATGAAATAAGTTGTCTTCTGAGGATTTGGCACATCCCGGAAGTGCTTTTCCTATCATTATTTCTTGGGTACCATCAGCCAGGATTGGTTGTACCCTTGAGGTATCTTAGAATTTGCTTTACAGCAATATAATGAGATTCCTTTGTGTTCACCTAAAATCTAGCACAGACATATATTGAGAACATTATGTCTGGTCTACTTGTAGTAAGGTAGAGCAAGGATCCAATAATGCTCCTGTACTTGGTTTCAACAAAAGGTCTCCCTTTCTCATCCTTGTCCAGACACATAGTTGAACCCATTGGAGTTCTCATAGAGGTTGCATTCTCAATTTTTAATTTCTTTAGTAACTCCTTGGTGAACTTTGTATAAGAGATGAAAATTACATCTTCAGATTGTTTCACCTGAAGTCCTAAGAAATACTTCAGCTCTCACATATAGCTCATTTCAAACTTCCCTTGCATAAGTTTGAAAAACTTCTTACAAAAGTTGTCTTCCGTAGAGCCAAATATGATGTCGTCGACATAGATTTGCACTAGCAAAATCTTGCCTTTTACTTTCCTAAGAAATAATGTCTTGTCTATCTTTCCTATTGTGAACTTGTTCTTAAGAAGAAAGCTAGACAACGTCTCATACCTAGCTCATGGAGCTTTCTTTAAGCCATAGAGAGATTTATATAAAAAGTAAACATGTTCAGGGAAAATAGAATTTACAAACCCGGGGGTTGCGCTACGTATACTTCCCCTTTCAGATTCCCGTTAAGGAATGCTTACTTCACATCCATTTAATATACCGTGAAACCTTTGAGGGAAGCATATGAAAGAAATAACCTGATTGCTTCGATCCTGACCACTAGAGCAAAGGTCTGGTCGAAGTCGATCCCTTCTTCATGTCTATATCCTCGAGCTACAAGCCGGGCATTGTTCTTTATGATTATGCCATTCTCGTCCAGCTTGTTTCTGAAAACCCACTTGGTGCCGATCACATTCTGTCCCCTAGGCTGGGCACAACTCCCAGACTTTGCATCGTTTTAACTGGTTGAGCTCCTCTTGCATTGCCAAGATCCAAGAGGCATCCATGTTTGCTTCTTCAAACTTCTTCGGCTCAACCTAAGACAGAAAACTAAGAATCAATAACTCGTTAGTTGTACCTCTTCTGGTTCTAAATCCATATCCTAGCTTTCCAATGATTTGATCAGCTGAGTGATCTCTTAGGTGTCTGAACATTAGGTTTCTTTCTCTCCCTCCAGCAGGTTCTGCAATATCTGGTGCATCCTCTGTAGGTTGAAGCAATTCTTCCTCTAGAATTTATTCATCCACCGAGCCTGGATCAATGACCTTTACTGAGCTTGGAGATTCTTCTTTGACTGCTTCATCCAAGCTTTGTTCCTTGAACCTTGTACCTGCATCTGCACCAACAACACTAGACGAGCTGCTTTGGAGCAAGCTTGTCTCATCAAATATAATATTAATAAACTCTTCTACCACCAGGGTTTTCTTATTAAAGATCCTATATGCCTTACTATGGATATTATAGCCTACAAAAATATCTTCAAAACATTTTTCACTAAACTTTGTGTGGTAATACTTCCCATTATTAAGTACGAATCACTTACTTCCAAAGATTCTGAAATACCACACAGTCAGTTTTATGCCCTTCAATAGTTCATAGGGGGTCATACAATAGCTTTTGTTGATGAATGCTCTATTTTGCACGTGGCATGCTATGTTGACTGCTTCAACCAAGAAGAACTTCAGAAGTGAAGTGTCGTTCAACATAATTGTACATGCTTTAATTAGGGTTCTATTCCTTCTCTCAAAAACTCCATTTTGTTGTGTAGTATGCGGGGAAGAAAACTCATGAAAGATACCTTGACTTCCACAAAATTCTATCATGGCACCAGACTCAAATTCTGTTCCGTGATCACTTTTGATTTTGACCCCTGAGCAGTTCAATTCGTTCTTAATTAGCCAGACAAAACTAGTGAAAGAGTCAAATGTGTCTGACTTGTGTTTCAAAAAGAACACCCAAGTAAATCGAGAGTAATCATCAACAATTACTAATGTGTAGACCTTACCTCGTAAACTGTGAATAGGCATAGGGCCGAATAAGTCCATATAAAGAAATATAGACTTCTTGAAGAATCTTTTTCAGCAATACCCTTGAAGATAGGCCTTGTCTGCTTGCCCATTTGTCTTGCATGACACAGACTCTCTTTTAGGCACTTAATGCTGGGGGCATCGCGCATTAAGTTGTGAGAAAATAACATATTTAAGGTTTTGAAATTAATATGTGCTAATATCTTGTTCCATTGGTCACAAAGAGACGCACTACTTTTAGCCAAACAACATACTGGGGTAGAATTGTCTAAACATAAAAATTTTAAACAAAATATAGTTCTTCTCCAAGTGCCTGTTAAGATCGTCTCCAAATTTGTAGATGACTTTATCAATCACTTGTCCTTGTACAACTCAATGATATAGCCTTTGTCACATAGTTGACCTATGCTTATCATATTATGCTATAATCCTTCAACATAAGCCACCTCAGTAAAAGAAACTATACCATTGAATATCATACCTTTGCCTTTCGTAGTTCACCTATCTGACCCTCCAAAGATGAATTTTGGTCCGTCTTTAACTGGGGTATAATCAAGCATCAGGCTTCTTGTCCTGGTCATATGCCAAGAGAATCCGCTGTCCAAATATCAGATTGGATTTTTGTTGGTCTTTGGACAAACCTGCAACCATAAATCATTTTATCTTAGGAACCCAAACATATTTGGGTCCTTGGTCCCTTGTCAGCTTACCACCACTTGGAACATTAACCTGGCGAGTGGTCGGGCTCGCATGGTTAACTCGTGGACTTTCAAAATTTGTAGGGTTAAACCAACAATCTGTGCAAAAATGACCAATTTTGTCGCAACACCAATAGTCAAACCTGTTGTACCTTCTCTTGTACTCCTGCTTTACCCTTTGAATATGAGGTCTAGCAGGGGCAACATACTTGGAGGTGGAAGCCTCCTGATTATAACATACACAGGGCTTCTCCATCTCCTTTGCCTTAGGTACAAAAGTTTTGGCTTTTGGTGCCCTCTTATAGTTTTGTCCATGAATATAAAGACCAAAAATCTTGAGTTCAATCTTTTCATAAGGTGCTTTGAAAACACTAGCACCATAGTCTTGGGGACGGGTCCATCCCAAGTATCGATTCTTGGGCTCTATATAGGTAGGCCTATCAAGATGACCGTAGGATGACTCAAGGTCAAACTTGTTCGTCGGGAAGGTTACCTTCCTAAACAAGGGTTTACGTAGATGTGTCGTCCCCTTTTCTTTGGCACTAGCTTTCTTGGTAGCCTTATATTTACCAGCTTTGTGGCCAAGACCACTACCCTTCTTCCGAGCTGAAAACTCATCGATGAGAGGAAGAATAGTCTTCGACTTGGAGAAACTTTCCACAAGTTTTCTCTCCACCAAGAGCTTTTCTTTTTGCTCATCAAGGTATTTCTCCTTCAGACTCAATGTTTTAGCAGAGCATTTGTGTTCCTCATTCAAGGAGTGGACTTCCTCTCTGAGAGGAAGTAATTTTTGAATTTCCTCCATCACATTGGTTTCCACTCCCTTGAGGGAGGCAATCTCTTTAAACTGTATTTTGAATACCTTGTAGCATTTGTCAAACGCTTTCAAAAGGTTCTCGTGCTGAAACATTAATTCAGAATCCTCTTCCTCAGAAGAATAGCCTTCATGATATTTGAGGAGGTATCCGACTCAGAGAGTATTGTGTGCGAGTTTACCTTCCCTTGGTACTCGGAGTCGCCAACTTCCTCGTCTGATTTAGCCATAAGCCTGAAGTACGCTTCATCATTCTCTTAGCTGGACTCGCTAAAGTCACTGTCACTAGGAGTCTTGAACTTCTTAGCGACGAAGCTCTTTTCTTCTTTTATCTTACCCATGAAGGATCTCTTCTCCTCTTTCTTGGAGCCTTCCTTCTTCTTATACAGACACTCCACAATCATGTGTCCTGCCTTTTTACAATAATAACACACAACATCAGAGGAAGAATATTTTTTCTGTTTAGATTTGAACCTGTCCTCACAGTTATAGATTTTTCTGGAATGATCACCATCATGATTGGATATCTTGAAGTCAGATGAGGATGACTGATTCTTCATCTGTCTCCTCATGCTGAGTAGTTTCTTGAACTACTTAGTGATGAGGGAGAACTCCCCATCAAACAGCTCAGAGCCCTATATGCTTAGCTCAGAGTCTTATTGGGTGTCTGGAGCACGTGTCCTTCTTGGTGACATGGCTTTAGACTTCCTCGAACCTTCAGCCTTTAGGGAAACTGACTTCTCTCTACTTGAAGGACTGCTGCTTTGCTCTTCCTTCTTTCTGGTGTTCATTTGAAGCTCGTAGGAGAGCAGCTTTTCAAATAGATTCTGAGGGTCAATCTCAGGCAACTTCCAAAACTCCCTAATGGCTACCACTTTAGTTTCCCAGTCCTTTGTCAATGATCTAAGGAATTAGTCATTCAATTCACCATTAGTGAAGGTGCACCCGTAGTTTCTGAGACCGTTGACAATCTTGAAAAATTTCTCGAAGCCGTCTGCAATTGTGTCATTTAGTCCCTACTTGAACGCTTTGTACTCTTAATTTAGAAATTATCTGTGACCATCTCTAACTTCTTATGTTCCTTCAATCAGAACTACAAGGCAATCTAACATCTCCTTGACAGATTTGCAGTGGAATAAGTTTTATAACATTGAATCGTCCACTATACTGTCTATAATGTTCTTTTCCTTTTTATCCTAGGAGACTAGGGAAATTTCATCTTAGGTGAGATCCATTATCTTCTTGGGTATCATGATGGCTGGGTTCAGAGCTGAGGCTTGTGTAGGTATATGCGGTCCTTCTTCCACAATCTGAAAAATTCTCGAATCTACAGCTTCCATGAAGAACTTGGCTCGTTCTTTCCACATGGGAAAGTTCTCTTTGGTGCACACTGGTAACTTTATAGAAGACATGTCTTTACTCCTGTCCATGGTTACTAAGAAGAATCTTTTGATGCTAGATCTGGGATCTTGTTCAAGGTATCAACCTTATATTCAACAAAGCACCCCTCTGATACCAATTGAAAGTATCTAACGTTTACCTAAATCACCTAGAGGGGGGCGAATAGGTGATGTATGTGTCTTTTCACCAAATAAAATACTTAAAAATTAATCACACAAACACAGAGATTTTATAGTGGTTCCCCGTGTTGGGTACGTCCACTGTCCCGCTTTGCCTATCTACCATGAAGGGCTAGATTCAGCTTCTTCACCAAACTCAGATTTTCCACAAATCTTACACCTCGGATCCGCAACTCCTACAACTTGGAGACACTCTCCAATAACTCGATCAACAACCGGATCTACGACTCGATCCACAAATGGATTTACCACTTGATCCACAAACGGATCTACTACTCGATCCACAAACGAATCTACAACTCGGATAAAATCTCCTACAAAAGTAAATGAATATTTTATAACAATATTTCACAAAAACTTAGACAAGATCTAAAAGCTTCACGCTTTCATTCTTCGAAAATAGATGATCTTGAAAATCTTGGAGAACTCGGAATATGAAATCTTGGAAGATCTTGAATCTCGACTCTTGAATCTTCAAACGACTAGGACTAGAGTAAAAGAGATATTTAGAGAGAAGCAATCCAGTCGTATTGGTTGAAGAAGATCGAATTGCACTACACGTCGGTACCTGATTGGAAGAATCGCGAAAACCACTATAGCCGAGCCGACTGATTTTTCGATTTTGGAAAGTTTTCTCGATTTTGAATTTGAGAAAAAGAGCACAATTATTATTGGAAATGAATTCTCCTTAGGTATTTATAAAGATCCCCCTTCCAACGGGTATAAAGAAATTCCAAAAATAATTTGCGAAATAACTGTGCATGGTCGCTGCAACCCGAGCCTGGTTTTGAAAAATTGTCGGAAAAATGACCCAAGTCAAATTCGTCGAGTATCGTCGAGTATCACTAGTATACTCGTCGAATAGTCATTGATATATGACGAAAAATGACTTAGAGAAATTCAGATCAAGCTTGCTAGACACTCAATGCCAAGGCTCAAATCATACTCGACGAATTTGTCGAGTATCGGCTAGTATACTCGACGAATTCATCGAGTATAGGCTAGCAGACTCAACGCTGTCGACTTCACTCGACGCTTTCCATGCACACGATGCTTTCGACACGACACACTCAATGCCAAGATAGACTACGGATTTGCCTTGGGAAAAAATTAGATAAGTAGCGTCGAGATGACTTGACGAATTCAGCGTGTATCGTCATGTATATTCGACGAATTCAACGAGTATTGTCAGATACTTTGACGAATTCGACAATTATACTTGATGATACTCGACGAATTTTCCTTAGTTTTTTTCCCAACTATTTTAGAAATTCTACACAAGTATATAAGATGAATTCGATGAGTGATAGTAAGTATATACGACAAATTCGACAAATATCAATGATACTCGACGAATTCGATGAATATAACTTACGATACTCGATGAATTTAACTTGGGTAAAATTTCTGTTTTTATGAAATGAAGCTCTTCTTCTTCCTTGATCCTTCTCACGTACTTGGGATATAAGTACACCCTAGTAGAAAGATTACACCTGAGTCAACACTATGGCCTACATAATGAAGCATTACATTGTGTAGTCCCGTGTTTACTGACCCACTATAACCTTACATTGGTGTGAACTTAACATTATAAACCTACAAGTACATAACTATTAATCTAATATCAAATACAGTCACAATTAATCTTAGCTTAACTGGACCCTTCTTTAAATCCGGGTTATTGTGGATACAATACCCAACAGCAGTTAAAACCAAAATTCAAATATGATTACCATCATAACAAAAGAAAACAGTGAGTATAACTAGCTCACTAGTGATTAATTATAAGCAATGAAGAAACTTGCTTTATTGAAATCAAGGATCTATCTTATAATTATATAAATATACATAAATAATTGAGGCCAATCAGCTCGAGAAAGTGCAACATTAACACATATCATAATTTGACACTAAGGCGGTGGGTCATATTCTAGCACAAACCATTAGATCAAATCATGTCAAAAAGGCACTGTGGTGGTTGCTATCTTTCCAACATAGCCAAACAACCCAGAACTTTGCAAAATGGCACTATAGTGGTGTCTATCTTTCTAACATAACCCAACAGTCCAAAAACCAAGTCACCTGGTGTAATGAATCACAAATAAGCATTGAGGCAGTGATATAGTCCACTAACACCCACAGTCAAACCCATAGCAAGTATCGTGGTGGTGGCATCTTTTCCATTCACACCAACTGACTACCAAAATCCAAGAATTTTGGAAAGGAACAACTAGGGGTTCTTGAGTAGAACGTCTTCATATGTTATCATTAAGCCGTAACTATGTAGTCGAATTTGACTTATGCAGTCGAATCTAACCTATGTAGTCGAATTTGAGCAATGCAACCGATTTTGAACTATGTAATCAAATTTGAGCTATATAGTAAAATTTTAGCTATGCAGTTGAATTTGAGATATGCAGTCGAATTTGAACTATGCATTCGAATTTGAGCTAAGCAAATAAATTTGAGATATGCAGTCAAACTTAAACTATGCAGTTGAATTTGAGCTATGTAGTCAAATTTGAACAATACAGTTGAATTTGAACTATGCAATCAAATTGGAGCTATGCAGTCAAATTTGAGCTATATAGTTGAAATTGAACTATGTAGTAAAATTTTAGATATGCTGTCGAATTTGTGCTATGCAGTCAAATTTGAACTATGCAGTCAAATTTGAGCTATGTAGTCGAATTTGAACAATATAGTCGAATTTGAGCTATGAAGTAGAATTTGAACTATGCAGTCGAATTTGAAATGCACACGAATTTTGCCTAAGTAAAAATATGAACTATACAGTCGATTCAATCGAATTTTGCCTTAGTAAAAATATGAACTATGCAGTTGATGCAGTCGAATTTTACAATAGTAAAAATATTAACTATGTTGTCGGTGCAGTCGAATTTTACCTTATTCAAAATATGAACTATACAGCCGATGTAGTCGAATTTTGCCTTAGTCAAAATATGAACTATGCAGTCAAATTTTACCTTAGTCAAAATATGAGCTATACAGCCGATGCAGTCTAATTTTACCTTAGTGAAAATATGAACTATACAGCTGATGTGGTCGAATGTTGCCATAGTCAAAATATGAACTATGCAGTCGATGCCGCCAAAATTTTCCTTAGTCAAAATATGAACTATGCAGCCGATGCAGTCAAATTTTTCCTTAGTCAAAATATGAACTATGCAGCTGATGCAGTAAAATTTTGCCTTAGTCAAAATATGAACTATGCAGCCGATGCAGTCGAATTTTGTTTTCGATATTATGAAGATAATATGCATGACTTAATTTTTATGTTTGAAACAATTATATTAACAAATTTTTTGGGAGGGAAATTTTTTTCTAAATGTTATCATTTTTGCATTATGCACTATCTAAATATTAAGAAAAGGAAGAAGCAACACAACCATACATCAAAACCTAACATTACACATAGAGAAATCTATATAAATTAAGAGAGGAAAAGAAAGGGGAGCAAACCACCACTTGCCTCAACTTCTTCACCAAGTTTTTGTCCTAAAAAGCCCTCCTCACCGAGGATCGACACAAACTAGTGTCTGGTGAAAAAAATCTGGGAAGAAAAAGCAAGATACCACGATTATGGTTACTTTCCCTGACACTAATACTCCATGAAACAAAAAATACTTACAACGCACGTGAAAAGCTCGACGAGAGATTTCATAATCTAGGGTTTGTCGAGAAAACGAGCTCCAGAACTCCCGATCGGGCTGCCAAAAAGCTCAAGGTGAATAGTTCTCCGTCTCTCTCACTATCTTGCTCGGACTGTCTTGAGGAAGAAGAAGGGATTTGGTAAAAGAAAGGTATAGTTGGCTCCCACTCCTTAATAAATGAAGGGATCAATTTCCAGGATGGGATTTTAATTACTTTTGTCATTACCGAGGCTAGTTTTGACTTAATTGATCAGAGATTAGTAAAAAGAAAATCCTCCTTAATTAAGTTTGTTTTAATTATAACTTAGGAAATTCCAATTCATATAATTAAATCTTACAATTAATTAATTTTGTTTTCTATTATCTAAGATCTAAATTTCGACAAGCTCAAAGTTCAGTCGTCAAGTACAAATAGACACGAAAACGCACTAACTATGGCGCTACAAAAATCATCATGCTAATGTAATGCCCTTATGCAAAATATTATGCCAATTAGAGGATTAAAAATAAATATTAGAAAATTTTGGGGCGTTATAGTCATCCTCCTTAAAAGGAAGTTTCATCCCGAAACTTAGAGTGCAAAGCAAACCCTAAGGGAAAAAGAGGAAATTTAAAATTCTCTAGATAGAAATACTTACTGAAGAAAACTAGGAGAATAAATGAGGATGAGATTCTCTCATTATAGACTCCAATTCCCAAGTTGCGTTTCTAACATCCTGATTTTGCCAAAGAACTTTAACCATAAGAATTGTCTTCCCCCTCAACACTCAATCTCATCTCTAGAATTCGAACGGGCTCCTTGACATAAAAAAAATTAGGATGTAACTGGGGTATGGAGCCAAGGACTTGATAATTGTTAAGCAAGCACTTTTGCAACTAGCTCACATGAAACACATCATGAACACCAGGGAACGTAGCAAGAAACTCAAACCTATAGGTAAAAACTTTGATGCGCTCAATAATCTAGAAAGGTCCCACATACCTAAGATCTAACTTACGGACCTTCCCAAATCTCTTAACACCTAACGTCATAGAAACCTTCAAGAAAACAATATCCCCAACAACAAACTCTAGATCAACCCTCCGCCAGTGTGCATACTTATCATAATGCTCTTGAAATAAATGAAGCTTCTCATGAATATGCGCTACAGAAATGCTCATCTCTTCCAAGGACTCTGGACCTAACAATGGCTTCTCACCAACCTCTGC
This sequence comes from Platanthera zijinensis, assembly GCA_039513925.1. Lineage (NCBI taxonomy): Eukaryota > Viridiplantae > Streptophyta > Magnoliopsida > Asparagales > Orchidaceae > Platanthera > Platanthera zijinensis. Next base: position 287,785,383 of record CM077078.1, on the reverse strand, counting down.
CCAAAACATGGGATTTTGACAATGACTCCCATACAAAGCTTTAAAGGGGGACCATCTATAAGCTCTCTTGATGGCTATTATTGTAGGCAAACTCCATGAGTGTAATACGCTCCTCCCAAGCTCCATCATGGTCTAAGATATAACATCTAATCTTGTCTCCACAATCACACTTTCACGCATTAGAATGGACAACTGCAGATGCTCAAGAAAAAATCACACTTTCATTTGTTTTTGTATAAAACATAAGTTTTAAGTTTTAAGAACATAATTCTAAATTTAGAGCATAAGGAACTATGCCACTCAGTTCAGTGGATCGACTAGTCCATATGAAGAAAATAAATCAAAATGGAAAAGTACATACCTTACTTCATTTTATCTGACATGAGCATGAGGACCCCATAAATATGCCAACGATGTGCAAGATTCTAAAGTTAGTATAGATTGAAAAAAAGAGTTTTATAATCCTTAAACTAGAATGGATTTTAGTTGAAAGAGATACTATAAGTCTAAGCTAGAATGCAAATTTTATATTTAAAAATACTTAACATGCATCCTAACAGAAAACATTCCCAAAGAGCAAGTGGAACTAACAAGCAAGAAAAGTAAAACAAGCCAGTAAGTAGTCTAACATCTGCAAATAAAAACTATGGGTGTAAACTAACTGACACGAACCCATAAAAACTAAGCACAAGTCTGATCTGAAATGAAACCAACAACTACCTCACACGATGAGGGGGAAACATCAGCTATTATAACAGGGCCTAGAAAATATCAACTCTAACCACTCGGACTGTTATTGCTTGGAGCCTGAGGCATTCAAAAGAAAAGAAAGCCTCAACAAAGAATGAGGAAGAGGTAGTTAAAACCAAAATTCCAATATGATTACCATCACAATAAAAGAAAATAGTGAGTATAATTAGCTCAGTAGCGATTAATTATAAACAATGAAGGAACTTGCTTTATAAGCATCAAAGATATATCTTATAATTATATAGATATACATAAATAATTGAGACCATTCAGCTCGAGAAAGTACATAATTAGTACAGTTCATAATTTGACACTGAGGTGGTGGGTCATATTCCAACACAAACCATCAGACCAAATCATGATAAAAAGGCACTATGGTGGGGGATATCTTTCCAACACAGCCCAATAGCCCAAAACATTGAAAAAAGGCACTATGGTGGTGGCTATCTTCCTAACATAACCCAATAGTCCAAAAACTAAGTCACCTGGTATAATGATTAACAAATAAGCACTGTGGTGGTGGTGTAGTCCACTAACACCCACAGTCCAACCCATAGAAGGTACCGTGGTTGTGGCACCTTTTCCATTCACACCAACTGACAACCAAAATCCAAGATTTTTGGAAAGGAACAACTAGGGGTTCCTCAGTAGCAATTAATTATAAATAATGAAGGTACTTGCTTTATAAGCATCAAAGATATATCTTATAATTATATAAATATACATAAATAATTGAGACCAATCAGCTCGAGAAAGTACATAATTAGTACAATTCATAATTTGACAATGAGGCAGTGGGTCATATTCCAACACAAACTATCAGACCAAATCATGACAAAAAGGCACTGGGGTGGGGGATATCTTTCCAATACAGCCAAATAGCCCAAAACATTGTAAAAAGGCAATATGGTGGTGGCTATCTTTCTTACATAACCCAACAATCCAAAAACTAAGTCACCTGGTATAATGATTGATAAGTAAAGTTTGTTTTAAAGAAGATAGATTTGGTTTTATATAATCTTTTACGTATATAAGTCTATCTCTTTTTTTACTTACTTATATCCTGTGGATTAAGGCAAGAGTACCTATCGCATAGGAGTATAGTATTTTATAGAAAATATCAAGGTCGTATTTTTCCTGGGATCGGTGTCAATTATTCTACTTTTTAGAACGGACTATTATTTTATCGAAAGAACGGAGTTGGGTTTATGTTTAAAAACTAAAGATAGAAAAATATATATACGTGATTTTATTAAGAGAGGGACTTAGAGGTTAGTCCTCGATTTCAGAATAACTTTGAGAGAATATTAATTCAGCTATTAAAGAACAACTTTATTTCTTAATTATCTAACTTCACGAGAGGGTTCCTATGGTAGCATCACTGACTCGAAAGTACGACCGGGAAGGCTTGCGTTTAAACGGGTTAACGTAAACGTAGTGTCTCGTCACCTGGTATATGATCAATTAAGAAAACCCTAGTTAGAATAACTAGAAAGTAGAGTTGAAATAGTTGAAAATAGTATCCAGCCCAGAGCTCATCTTGACCAAGTGCTAAGGGTTCTTTGCCTCTTCTCAGGATGGGGGCGGTATAAAGTACAGAAAATAATATCTACCTATCTATCTCAATCCAGGATTTAAGCTTTCGCTTCACCTTTGTTGTTGAGATAGGGTAGTAAAATTTTGCAGCGCTTCCGCACTATCTGAATTCAGGACTTAGGCTTTCGCCTCGCCTTTCATTCGGAATAGTATGAAAGAATAGGGTTTTGAAAATAGATTTGAAAGCAGTTTTACACTATCTTAATCCAGGACATAAGCAGAGCTTCGCCTTTCATTCGGGATAGTATAAAGAAAATAAAATAAAAGAAAGCAGTAAAGTAGTCAGAATTGAAATTGAAAGAGCCTATTTTATAAAGTCCGAAAATATTACAACTTTCTAAAAAGCTGAAAATAAAGCTGAAAAAATTACAACTTACAGAACTTTAGAATACTTGAAAGCTACTACCAGTTCCTTGTCAGAGAGCTGGGGAGTCCTAACAGTTCTTAAGGAATCTGCTGGAGTTCAATTGAATTTACAAATCCCTGCCGGCCTATTTATAGAAAAAATTTTCAGGTGACACGCCCCCTGACACGGGCGTGTCGGGTAGGGCGTGTCAGGGTCACGGGCGTGACATACAGGCTGTCGGGACAGGTGGCAAGCCAGCTGGAGATTTGGATAAACTTGAACTGGTCACGGGCGTGTCGAAACGGGTCACGGGCGTGTCATGCATGTAATTCAACAGGCGGCACGGGGCGTGGCGACAGCGCGGCAGTTTGCTGGACTTCTGGATAGAACTTGGTTAGGTCACGGGCGTATCGCCTTTGGCACGGGCGTGTTCAGCAGGCGTGACCAACGATTTCCTGAGTTTGAGCTGTCCAGCAAAATAGCAGAAAACAGAATTAAAAAGAGCTGTCACGCCCTAGGTCACGGGCGTGACCTAGGGGCGTGACCTAAGAAAAATTACAAAATTTCAGAAAAAAACTTAAAATTTAATTTTAAAACAAAAAATACAATATAATAAAAAATAGTTAGTTTTCTATAATAAAAACTAAGGTTTTTATTTATAAATATGTATATTTAATATGAAATAAAATTGTATATTTTTATACTCATCAAATACCCCCATACTTAGATTTTGCTATTCCAGAGCAATAATAGAGTTGAGTATTTTTACAAGGTTAATAAATTTTCTATTTACTATCAATTTAATTCGTCAAGATAAAATAGGTATAAACATCCGGTGAATAAAGATTTTGAATGTTATCGTACATATCATTAATACCAGAGTTAGAATTTATAGCCATAAAAGTTTTTGAAAACAAATAGTAAGCATATATTAAAATCAGATATAACAAGGATAGATTGGCTTTATGATTACTATGTCTTTATACGAGATATATTGGAAATATGCATTCTATTATTTATGCTCTCTCAAAATTTTAAACAAAAATAGAATATCAACTTTGGAAGGGTGGAATTTTACCTATACAATAGGTTTTTGTAGAAGTGATAGATTTTTGTATTCTATCATCTTTTTATCTAAGTTATGCGTTGTTATAACTACTAAGGAATGTAATTCCAAAGTGGCAAAAAATTACAAAGCATACTTGAGTTTTTTAATTGAATCCAATGTATATTTAGAGGAGCACATACTCCTTTTCATATAATCTTTTCATATTTATTGGATGCCTATGTGTACGGAATGAAATCTTATTCCCATTGACATAAGATCTTTTCTTTTACTAGGAGCACATACTCCTAGATACTTGCTTGCGTAAGAAAACATGCCAAGTAAAAAAAATAAATAAATATTCAAGAGTTGGATAAAAAATTTTGAGAGCAACTATAATAGTTTGTATTTCTTATATTTCGTTAAGAATGGAGTAAGGATAATTACAGTCTACAATTGTTTGGTGAACATAATATGTTTGCTTCTATTGTATATATATGTATTTCTTTTGATATTGAAAGCAGGCTTGCTAAAATAATAACTCTGATTGTAATGAAATTTACAAGATAAGATTTTACAAATTTATTCCGGATATTTATATCTATCTAGTTATGAGAAGGAGTAGTAAATTTGAAAATTGAATAATTTGCATTTTTTTTTCAACTCAGATTTTTGGAATATATTTACATAGTATGGTTTTGAAATTTTTGAATTGTTTTGGTGAGTACTAAAATAAACAATACTTTTATTGAAAACATATAAGAAATATCATAAAAGTGAAAATAACTTGCAGCTAAAAAGCACCCCCATACTTATGTTAGGCATATGTATGAAGTGAAAAATATGTACAGAATATACAAAAGCATAAAAGATGGAAATATACAAAGGAATTTATATTTCGAGGTTATGGAGTAGTGTTAGGGTTTCAGGTTCTTTTTGAAAAGGGTCCCCAGTAAAATATAGTTTTAAACGGTGCCCGTTTACTTTGAAAGTTCCTAGTTCAGGGTGAGAAATAAGAACGGTCCCATATGGCCAGGTTTGTTTAACAGTATAGGGTCCGGTCCATCGGGATTTTAATTTTCCTGGAAATAATTTAAGGCGTGAGTTATATAGTAGGACAAGATCACCTGGTGAAAAAGATTTTGGAAATTTAATTTTCCTATCATGATAAAACTTAGATCGCTCTTTATAAAATTTATTATTTTCATAGGCGTTTGCACGCCATTCCTCAAGTTCATTGAGTTGAAATTTACGTTGTTCGGCGGCTAAGTTTGTATCTAAGTTAAGAAATTTCAGCGCCCAGTATGCGCGATGTTCTAATTCTACAGGTAGGTGACATGCCTTTCCATATACTAAACGATAAGGTGTACAACCGATCGCAGTTTTGAATGCTGTACGGTAGGCCCAAAGTGCATCATCTAATTTGAGGGACCAATCTTTTCGATTGGTATCTACAGTTTTTTCTAATATGCGCTTTAGTTCTCTATTGACTACCTCCACTTGGCCGCTTGTTTGGGGGTGATAAGCGGTAGCGAGTTTATGAGTAACTCCATATTTGGCTAATACTTTAGCCATCTGGGTGTTACAAAAATGAGTACCTCGGTCGCTAACTATTGCCCTAGGCGTGCCAAAACGTGAAAATAAGGTTTTCAGAAATTTAACGACGACTCTCGAGTCAGCGGTGGGTAAAGCTTGCGCTTCAGCCCATCGTGAAACGTAATCGACCGCTACTAAAATATAACGATTTTTAAAAGAAGGAGGTAAAGGGCCTACAAAATCTATGCCCCACAGATCAAAAATTTCACATTCTAAGTAAAAGTTTTGGGGCATTTCGTCCCGACGGGAAATGTTACCTGACCGTTGGCAGCGGTTGCAAACGCTTACCAATTTTTGAGCGTCTTTGAATAAAGTAGGCCAAAAGAAACCTGCTTCAAGGGCTTTACGTGCAGTCCGGTTGGATTGATAATGTCCGCCGGTTGGTCCTTCGTGGCAGTGCCGTAGTATTTTTAGTCCTTCCTCGTTCGAAATACATCTTCGAATTACTTGGTCGGCACAGACTCGGAATAAATACGGGTCTTCCCAAAAGTAGTTTTTCAAGTCAGAAAAGAATTTCTTCTTTTCTTGAAATGAAAAAGCTTTTGGAAGGACTCGGGCTACTAAATAGTTAGCCAAGTCTGCGAACCAAGGAGTAGAAGAGTTTGTTACCTTTTCGAGGGCGAGGAGACTTTCTTCAGGGAATTTATCTTCGATGTCGGCTTCCACGAGTGTATCTGTTGCAGCATTCTCTAGTCGAGAAAGATGATCGGCTGCTAAATTCTCTGCGCCTTTCTTATCTCGGATCTCTAAATCAAATTCTTGTAATAAGAGAATCCAACGTAATAAACGGGGTTTGGCATCTGCCTTTGTTAGTAAATATTTTAAAGCAGAATGATCCGTAAAAACTATAACTTTCGATAGTGTAATATAAGATCTAAACTTATCAAATGCAAATACAATCGCCAGTAGCTCCTTTTCCGTGGTCGTGTAATTGGTTTGTGTAGATGTGAGAGTTTTACTTGCATAATAGATAGGATGAAAATATTTGTCTACTCGTTGTCCTAAGACAGCTCCTACCGCATAATCACTCGCATCACACATGATCTCAAAAGGGAAGGACCAGTCTGGGGCTACTAAAATAGGAGAGTTGATAAGTTTGTCCTTAATAATATTGAATGCTACTAAGCATTCACTATCGAATATAAATGGGGCTTCTTTTTCTAATAAATGAGTTAACGGTTTTGTTATTTTAGAGAAATTTTGAATGAACCGTCTATAGAAACCTGCATGGCCTAAGAAACTTCGAATAGATTTTACATTTGTTGGAGGAGGAAGTTTTTCAATTATTTCTATTTTGGCCTTATCGACCTCGAGTCCCTGGGAAGAAATTTTATGACCGAGAACTAAACCTTCGCGGACCATAAAATGGCATTTCTCCCAGTTCAACACTAAATTCGTGTCTTCACAGCGTTGAAGAACACGAGCGAGGTTATCTAAACACGTATGGAATGAGTCTCCAAATACGGAAAAATCATCCATAAATACTTCCATAACGTCCTCTACTAACTTGCCAAAAATAGCTAGCATACATCTTTGAAATGTAGCTGGCGCATTACAAAGTCCAAACGGCATTCGCCTATAGGCGAAAGTACCAAAGGGGCAAGTGAACGTAGTTTTCTCTTGATCTTCAGGGGCTATAGGAATTTGTAAATACCCTGAATAACCATCAAGAAAACAATAATATGAGTGACCCGAGAGTCGCTCTAATATTTGATCTATAAACGGTAGTGGAAAGTGATCTTTACGGGTGGCATCATTTAATTTTCGATAATCGATGCACATCCTCCAACCCGTAACAGTACGTGTTGGAATTAGTTCATTATTAGCATTTGGCACTACCGTTATACCGCCCTTCTTAGGGACGACTTGTACGGGACTAACCCATGTGCTATCTGAGATTGGATAGATAATTCCTGCGTCTAATAATTTCATTACTTCAGCTTTTACGACATCCTTCATATTAGGATTTAAACGTCGTTGGGGCTGGATAGATTTACGAGGGTTATCTTCCAAAAATATTTTATGCGTACAAAAAGATGGGTTGAGTCCTTGGATATCAGAAATTTGCCATGCTAATGCACGGCGATGTTGTTTTAACACTTCTATTAATTCTGACGTTTTCTTATCATTTAATTCGGCAGAAATGATAACAGGGAGTTTAGATTCGGCTTCAAGGAAAACGTATTTTAAATGTGCAGGAAGTGTTTTCAGCTCGAGGGTTGGTGGTTTTTCATATGAAGTTGGAGTTTTTAAAGTTGTAGAAGTTAAAGATATAAAAGGTTCTAAAGGGTCATCGGTAGGCATTTCTTGTGAAATGGGTAAGTCTGCCAAGTCCGATTCTTCTACAGTTATTGAAAATAAATCAGAATAGGGAAAACCATTTTCCTCAAAAGAGGCTTCCGCAAGATAGCAGGAATCGTCATTTATTAAAGAGTTTTTCATAGAGGGATCTATATTGATAGTAACTTCGTCATCTCCTACTCGTAAGAGAAGTCTACCGTTACTTACGTCTATTATCGCGCGAGAGGTTGCGAGAAAAGGACGACCGAGAATTATGGGAACATCGGCGTCTTCCTCTATGTCAAGAATAACAAAGTCTACCGGGAAGATAAACTTGTCTATTTTGACCAGAACATCCTCTACTATCCCTACTGGATATTTAATAGAACGATCTGCTAATTGGATGCTCATTTTAGTTGGGCTGGGGTTACCTAATCCTAGTTTTTGAAAGAGCGAGTAGGGCATTAAATTTATGCTAGCACCTAAATCTGCTAACGCATCTTTTATTAATAGATTACCGAAAAGACACGGGATAGAAAATCGTCCCGGATCGTTTAATTTTGGGGGTAATTTATGTAATAAAACGGCTGAACATTCGGCGTTAAGAAAAACTCTCGAAATATCTTCGAGTTTCTTTTTTTTTTGAAAATAACGCTTTTAAATATTTTGCGTATTTAGGCATTTGTACAATTGCCTCGCAGAAAGGTATATTGATTTGAATTTGTTTTAGCATTTTTAGAAAATTTTTATATTGTTCATCTTCTCGCTCATCTTTTAGTTTAGATGGATAAGGTAAAACAACATGTGTGGAAGAAATTCGCGGGGGTTGAGGAGGCAGAGTCGTAACGGGAAGTGGTGTAGGAAGGCTAACCTTAGCTTCTTTTTCTACCCTAACGGGTGGTGGTAGCTCCCTGCCACTTCGTAGTTGAACGGCTTGTCAACTTGGGTTACTGGAATGGCCAGTATCCCGCGGATTTGGTTCCGTATTTCCTGGCAAATTACCAGGTTGGCGTTCCGATAGCATTTTTGATATTTGTCCAATTTGTGTTTCTAAGTTTTTAATTGATCCGGTCAGGTTCCGGATATTGGACTCATTGATACTGACATATTTCGTGAATATGTCTTCTATCGGGGTTGGCCTAAATTGGTTCTGTGGTGGTGGTGGTGTTTGTGGTTGTGGGGGTTGTGGTGCAAATCCATTTGGATTTGCAATCGGAGGGCGTTGAGCATTATTGGGGTTGCTCCACGAAAAATTAGGATGGTTCCTATATCCTGGATTATAAGAATTATTATTTAAGTTAATATTAGGATTATAGGAAGGTCTATAAGAGTTCCCCATATAATCGATTTCTTCAATTATATTATTATTCGGATTCCAAGTAGTGGCGGAGGAAGCAGATATTCCAGCCAATTGTTTAGTTAGGTTTTCTACTTGGAGTGCTAAAGTAGAAGAAGTGTCGAGCTCATATATTCCAGCTTGTTTAGGGTGTGACCTTGGCACATTCCACTGGTACGCATTCATGGCCATTTCCTCAAAGAGGGTTTGAGCGGCCTCGGGGGTTTTGTTATTGAGCGTGCCCCCAGCGGCAGCATCAATGGCTTGTCTGGTTTGAATATTCAAACCATTATAAAATATTTGTACCTGGAGCCAAGTTGGCAGTGCGTGATGTGGACACCGACGTAGATATTCCTTAAAACGTTCCCAAGTCTCATAAAGAGACTCAGACTCGCCTTGCACAAAGGAAGAAATATCCGCACGCAGACGTGCGGTTTTTGCAGGTGGAAAATACTTTGTTAGGAATTTTTCGGTCATTTCAGCCCAAGTGGTGATAGATCCTCTGGGGAGAGAACCTAGCCACTGTTTGGCTTTCGTTCGTAAGGAAAAAGGAAATAAGCGAAGACGGATGGCATCATCAGTGACGCCATTTATCTTAAATGTGTCGCATATTTCTAAGAAGTTTGACAAGTGCGTATTTGGATCTTCGTCGGGCAATCCATCGAATTGAACAGAATTTTGAATCATTTGGATTATACTCGATTTAATCTCGAAGTTATTATTAGCAATTGGTGGACGAACGATACTAGACCCGGTGTCATCTAAATTAGGTCGTGCATAATAAGACATGGTCCTTTGGGGGACCACCTCTGGCATTTGTTGTTGCTCTGCTGCCATTTCTTGAACGTGTGTGGTGCCTACAGACTCTTCCAGATTTAATACGAGCTCTTGATTCAGAGATCGGAGGCGCCTGCGAAAGGTGCGTTCGATTTCAGGATCAAGTCCAAGAGTTAAATCAGATGGAGTTCCGCGGGTCATACACTAAAAAAGGCTTTTGAATAAAAAAAAAACTAAGTAAAAAAAAACTAAGTTACAAAAACACACAAATACAAACACACAAAAAGACTTAAAACGGAAATAACTAAAAATAGGTTGTTTTTATTTTATATAAAACAAATTTTTTATAAAAGAAGTTTTATAATAAAAGCAGGTTTTTTATTATAAACTATTTTTTTATTTTTTTCAAGTTTTATATAAGATACGTTAAATTAGTAGGTTAGGTTTTTCTGTTAGAATTTGTTAGTGGTTAATAAACTTGTTAATAAAAAATTAGGTTTTATAAAAACAAAGTTTTAAATTCAGGGAATTTTATTTTTGTTTTATTTTTATAAAAACTAAGGTTTTTAAATAACAAGAAAAAGAAAAGATAAAATTAATAGCGTTCTTTTATTTTCAAATATTAACACAAATAAACTAATCCCCGGCAACGGCGCCAAAAAGCTTGATAAGTAAAGTTTGTTTTAAAGAAGATAGATTTGGTTTTATATAATCTTTTACGTATATAAGTCTATCTCTTTTTTTACTTACTTATATCCTGTGGATTAAGGCAAGAGTACCTATCGCATAGGAGTATAGTATTTTATAGAAAATATCAAGGTCGTATTTTTCCTGGGATCGGTGTCAATTATTCTACTTTTTAGAACGGACTATTATTTTATCGAAAGAACGGAGTTGGGTTTATGTTTAAAAACTAAAGATAGAAAAATATATATACGTGATTTTATTAAGAGAGGGACTTAGAGGTTAGTCCTCGATTTCAGAATAACTTTGAGAGAATATTAATTCAGCTATTAAAGAACAACTTTATTTCTTAATTATCTAACTTCACGAGAGGGTTCCTATGGTAGCATCACTGACTCGAAAGTACGACCGGGAAGGCTTGCGTTTAAACGGGTTAACGTAAACGTAGTGTCTCGTCACCTGGTATATGATCAATTAAGAAAACCCTAGTTAGAATAACTAGAAAGTAGAGTTGAAATAGTTGAAAATAGTATCCAGCCCAGAGCTCATCTTGACCAAGTGCTAAGGGTTCTTAGCCTCTTCTCAGGATGGGGGCGGTATAAAGTACAGAAAATAATATCTACCTATCTATCTCAATCCAGGATTTAAGCTTTCGCTTCACCTTTGTTGTTGAGATAGGGTAGTAAAATTTTGCAGCGCTTCCGCACTATCTGAATTCAGGACTTAGGCTTTCGCCTCGCCTTTCATTCGGAATAGTATGAAAGAATAGGGTTTTGAAAATAGATTTGAAAGCAGTTTTACACTATCTTAATCCAGGACATAAGCAGAGCTTCGCCTTTCATTCGGGATAGTATAAAGAAAATAAAATAAAAGAAAGCAGTAAAGTACTCAGAATTGAAATTGAAAGAGCCTATTTTATAAAGTCCGAAAATATTACAACTTTCTAAAAAGCTGAAAATAAAGCTGAAAAAATTACAACTTACAGAACTTTAGAATACTTGAAAGCTACTACCAGTTCCTTGTCAGAGAGCTGGGGAGTCCTAACAGTTCTTAAGGAATCTGCTGGAGTTCAATTGAATTTACAAATCCCTGCCGGCCTATTTATAGAAAAAATTTTCAGGTGACACGCCCCCTGACACGGGCGTGTCGGGTAGGGCGTGTCAGGGTCACGGGCGTGACATACAGGCTGTCGGGACAGGTGGCAAGCCAGCTGGAGATTTGGATAAACTTGAACTGGTCACGGGCGTGTCGAAACGGGTCACGGGCGTGTCATGCATGTAATTCAACAGGCGGCACGGGGCGTGGCGACAGCGCGGCAGTTTGCTGGACTTCTGGATAGAACTTGGTTAGGTCACGGGCGTGTCGCCTTTGGCACGGGCGTGTTCAGCAGGCGTGACCAACGATTTCCTGAGTTTGAGCTGTCCAGCAAAATAGCAGAAAACGGAATTAAAAAGAGCTGTCACGCCCTAGGTCACGGGCGTGACCTAGGGGCGTGACCTAAGAAAAATTACAAAATTTCAGAAAAAAACTTAAAATTTAATTTTAAAACAAAAAATACAATATAATAAAAAATAGTTAGTTTTCTATAATAAAAACTAAGGTTTTTATTTATAAATATGTATATTTAATATGAAATAAAATTGTATATTTTTATACTCATCAATGATTCACAAATAAGCACTGTGGCGGTGGTATAGTCCACTAACACCCACAGTCCAACCCATAGAAGGTACCGTGGTTGTGGCACCTTTTCCATTGACACCAACTGACCACAAAAATCCAAGAATTTTAGAAAGGAACAACTAGGGGTTCCTGTGTAGATTGATAGTTTAACTTTCAAGACAACCTAAACACCTAGAGGGGGGGGGGTGAATAGGTTCTACTTGTTTATAAAAAACTTTTAGGCAGAATTCAACTTAATGGCTAACACAATAATCACAGCAATCACAGAAAATAAAACATCACAGATTGCACAATGTTTTATAGTGGTTCCCCAAGGTCTGGGTACATCCACTTTCCCCCTTCACCTATCTAGCAGTATGCTAGATTCGGCCAAACTTCCACTATTCTCAGATCAACAGATCCTACAACTCAGAACCCAACTGGTTCCTACAACTCAGGCACAACAGCCCTACCTCAGCCTTGCCCCAAGGCCTACAACTCAGAGAAGACCCTTCTCCTACACTCAGGCACACAGCCCTACCACTCAGAGTACAACACTCCTACACTCAGCCTTTATAACATAGGCTTACAACTCAGATCTATGTAAACAGATCCTACAGAAATATAGAAAAGTTTATCTAACTGTCTTGCCTAAATTGAGAGAGAAAAGGCCAAGACAATTCTTGATCAGCTGATGAAATCAACTGTATCTGAGATTTCTTCAAAGCTTCTTGAATAAGAACTTAGCTGAGTTGATTTCCAAACAGCTTCTTGAGACTCCACTGGTGGTTTCTTTCTTCTTCTTCAAATTCTGGCTTGATCTCTCTCTATCCAGCACTTTGAATGATTCTTCTGAATTCTGATTAGAACTCTTCTTTGATCTATCCTTAGATAGTCTTCTTAGATCTTCCGGAGAAGATCTTCTTAAGTGCCTAGCACTTTCTTGAAATGAATTGGATCGTAATCCTTCTCAACTTTTTGATTCTTAACAATGTTTTCCAAAAGTTGTTTTCTCCTTCTGAATCTGTCTATTTATAGACTTTCTTCATGGTAACCGACTGATCCGGTTTCTAACCGTTTTCTGACAAGTCTGACAGCTTCAGTTAACCGGTGGCAACCCACAGCTGTCAAGTCTTCAAACAAGTCCTGTGCCTTAGTCTTGAACCATAAGTTGTCGAGACAGTCTGTCAGAAAGTGTCGAGACCATCTGTCTATCTGTGTCGACACAATTGACTTTGGTGTCGACACAGTCTTCAGTGATGTCGACTAAGTTGACTTTGAGTCGACACAGCTTCTTCTGAAAATAACTTGTTCTTGACCCTTCAGTGTGTCGACATAATCATCTTTTAACTCTGCTGTAATGTGTCGACTTAATCACAATGTGTCGACACATTCTGCTGGTGTAGACAAACTTGAGGTCGACTATATTCTTCTGTGTCGACACATACTGCTGGTGTCGACAAACTTGAGGTCGACTATATCCTTTTGTGTCGACACATTTTCCCAATGTTGAGGTCGACGCTTTTCTTCTGTGTCGACACAAATTCCCAGTGTTGTGTCGACTTACTTCTTCTGTGTCGACACTTTTTCCCAGTGTAGTTGTAGACTAACTGCTATGTGTCGACACTGCTTCCCAGTGTTGTGTTGAATAATTTCTTCTATGTGTCGACATATCCTTCTCTGTGTCGACACTTGGACTTAGAATTTTTCTGCATACATTATCAATTCTTCACCTGCACATGTCAACTCAAAAACAACATCAAATACACCTTGATGTATATCATTGAGCTAGGTTGGGCTTCTTCAAATTAGGTACACATTTTCCAATGTACCCAACAATCTCCCCCTATTTGGAGAAGTCATTGTAAGACCCCCCCCCCCTCCGGAACACAATACATGGCACGAGGGGAGTCTTATGCCCGAAATAGCCGCCTTGCGGTAGCACTAACACACGGGTTAGCCTTTACCACAAGACGCCTATTCCGCCGGCTACAAACCATATCACAATAATTATGCCAACCCAACCATAACAGAAAAGTAAAAGCAAAAGCAGTTCAGTTCACAGCTAAGTTAAAGTCCAAAAGTAGCGGAAGATAACAAGCACAACAGGCTTGTACAAAAAGAACAAGAGTCTAGAAATGCTTTGCCAAACGGCTACATGAAAACACTCACGACTGTCACTGACGGTGCCGATGGCACCACCACCTCAGGTCCTATCATCCGGGCCTGGCTGTCCTGCTGCATAGTCCGTCGCTGCTCTACCTGCGGGGTTTCCTCCTAAAAAGGAAGACGTAGCAACCGTTAGTCATAAGACTAAGTGGCTTCACATCCGCTCCCCCGGCGACTCCTCGGCACCGGGCGGAGAAAGGAACAAGGTACAATATGATTATATATAAGCAAGTAAACAAGCAGGTGACTGTAAAAATAGTGGAGTATAAACTACGCTACACAACTAGCAGTTCTACAAATATCAATAGTATATGACAGCAGGTATAATTAATCAGAATAGTAACTTAACTTATAAGAGTGCCCATACAAACTTATAAGTTAAGGATCGGCTTAACAATAAAGTAACTCATCGTATAGGAGTGCCCATACAAACTTATACGATGAGGATCTTGTGTATGCAATGAATGACATGATATGAATGTTATGGTATGACCGACTCATGCGCACGCACATACAAGTTGCTATGTCGACACAGACTTGAAGTTCCCACTTTTCGAGCAGGTAGCTAACCTCTCAGGCGTCGTCCGTCGTGGCCAGACGACGACAGTGGAGCGGGCGTCTCCACTACTAGGTGGTATCACACTACCTATCCTAGGCCCCCGTATGCCTCAACGCTAAGAACACAACAGCGGAGCTCACATGCGTACTACGGCTCAGAAGGGGTCTTGGGTAAATGTGCACCAAGAACACAGCCCAACCTGGCCTTTGATTTCGAACCGGATGGAACCTCGGAAGCGCACGAGGTGCAAGCCCAACCGTTCTCATGGCGCAGAGGAGATCTCGGTTTATGGACACCAAGTATCTAACCCTACCGCCCAAGGTCTACCCATTGGCTCCCATCGGTGTGACGACTGGCGAACCCGTAGACCTGCCACAGTCATTATCTCAATATCGCGACACGATGAATCGTCGCACATTACATGCCCCAAAACAACTCACTCGATGCTACCCGTAGGGAGACTTCAACTCTAAGCATCAGTTATTAATAACCCCTTGGGCTCGGATTACGGTTACAAAATACTTCTCACATAGTGTTCATCATTTTCACGTCCACCTATTCAATAACTTCACCTCAACACTACGCACAATAGATATATTCAACACCAAATTGTATACGTATATCCTATACCGATCTCAACTCCTAATATCTAGCCTTCCCATCCAATCCATTTCTCTACCAATACATGGTTATACCTTATTACACAACCAAATGAATAACCATGCTAAATTATAGTAACAACAACATTATAGATATATGGGAGCAAGATATCAAATGAGCAAATCACAATCATTGCAAGAGAGCTAACATTATAAATTAACAAGTGGATTAACATAGGATAGCCCAATACTAAAACTAGGATTCCCGGAGCTACAAGAATCCGATCACAACGCACAACCCCTCGTTGGAAAGGTATTCGCGAGGGCTACGACTTTCGTGTTGAGTCGATCGCCCAGATCTGGTCGCAACCTACCATAAATTCAACTCGAACACGTAAAGGAAACAGTTTCCTGTACAGGAATTTTCCCGAACGCAGCGGACTCGAACCAGCTTTCCCGTGGCTACAGGTATCGCATGGAAACGAGCAACCACTCGTTGGAAAGGTAATTTCAAGGGCTACAACTTTCGTGTTGAGTCGTTCACCCAGATCTGGCCAGAACACCTCCGAAATTGGCCACGAAGGTCGCTGCGTGCAAAAATCAGATTTCTGCACGCATCTTAAGGCGAGATGAACGGCATCCGTTCATCTTCTTCCTTGCAACGACCTCGCATAAACTTCTCCAGAAATCACACCCAACCTTATTCCTCCTTTCAAAGCCAAACCCTCAACGAAAATCCCTCTCATCTCCACTTTGAACGATGAGAGGGTTGAGGAATACTAAGCCTAGAAAACCTAGGCATGGCTTAACCTAAGAACCCTCCTCCTCACCATCAAGACTCTATGGAGTCGATGTCTCTCCTAAAATAGCTATAGATCTAGCACCAAGGGAGAGGGGAGGAAGCTCACCTCAAGTCCAGCGGTACCACCATGGCCGGCCATGAGCCTCGCACTCCTTCGCGGCGGCATTGTTTTTCCCTTGACGGCGGCGGCGTTTTGATTCCTCCAAGGATGGCTCCGGCAAGCTCTTCCTCCTCCTCCAGCCAAGAACCCTCTCAGAATTTTCGGGGCAGAAGAAAGGAGAATGAATGCTAGGGTTTCACAACTTTTTCCTTTTTATACATCGCAGACACGGGTAGGCACACGGCCGTGTTCCTACCCGTGTGCATGTGACACGGCCGTGTTGCCTGCCGTGTTCAAGGCCGTGTTCATCCCAGAACCACTTTCTGCCGGGTCGGGGTTGCGGCACACGGGTAGAGACATGGCCGTGTCTCGACCCGTGTCCTTGGCACACGGCTAGGGACATGCCCGTGTCCCAATACCCGTGTACCTCTCTGACTGGTAAGCCTATTTTTATGAGGCACACAGGTATGGACACGGCCGTGTCCATACCCGTGTCAGCCAGAATTGCCATTTTGCCTTGTTTTCCTCATTTCCCATACGTTCGCACCTGCTCCCCCCACACCCCCATTGGGCTCACCACAGCCCCCTAGACTCAAATACGCAATCAAGGGGCCTAGCGCGAATTGGGACGTTACAAATCCTATAAACAAAATAAAAGATTTCGTCCCCGAAATCAGGGTAAGGCTATGGGAGTGAAATACAAAAAAAGGAACTATGCTTTCAAATAAAATTCTTACCTGGAGTAAACAACTCCGGGTAGCGCCCTTGCATTAAGTCCTTTGGCTCCCATGTGAACTCCTCCTTCCCATGATTAGACCATAGCACTTTCACCAAGGGAACACTTTTGCGGTGCAAGGTTCTCGTCTCGTTATCAACTATCTGCACCGGCTCCAGTCGCACAGACCTATCAGACGCCACGGCACCATCCGCCGTGGGGATATATTGTTCAGGCCGCAACAAAGCCTTCCGAAGCGACGATACATGGAACACGTCGTGAAGGTTCTCCAGCTCCGGTGGTAACTCCAATCGATAGGCCAAAGGGCCAATCCTTTCCACTACGACATAGGGCCCGACATACCTTGGGCTGAGCTTCTTGACTCCACGTACCCGCGACACTCCGTGCATCGGTCGAATCTTCAGGAACACCTTATCACCCACTTGAAACTCCACCATACGGTGCCTTGCGTTGTAATATTTCGCCTGTCGGCTTTGAGCCTCTAGCATTCGATCCCGGATCAACCTAACCACCGCGTCCGTGTCATCAATATACTCATTTCCCAATGTCTTCGGATCTTCGTCTTGCACCCAGGACAAGGGTGTTCTACACCTCCTTCCATACAAAGCTTCATGAGGTGCCATTCCAATACTGGCTTGATGACTGTTATTATAAGAGAACTCCACGAGAGGTAAGAGTCTCTCCCATGGTTCTCCTTTATCTAGCACACACAACCGTAGAAGGTCCTCCAATGTTCGGATGGTCCGTTCAGATTGCCCGTCCGTTTGAGGGTGAAAGGCCGTGCTAAAGGTGAGGCGCGAGCCCAAATAAGCCTGTACAGCCCTCCATTCTCTTGAAGTAAACCGACCATCCCGATCGGAGACGATCGTCTTCGGCACACCATGGTACCGCACAAATTGCTCCACAAAGAGACGCACTAGGATGCCCACCTGCGCCTCCTTCTTCATTGGGATAAATCGGGCTACTTTGGTCAGCCGGTCAACTATCACCCACACAGAATCATTCCCCGAGCGCGAGCGAGGTAACCCGTGGACGAAGTCCATGGAGATGTCCTCAAATTTCCATTCGGGGATGGGCAACGACTGTAGCATTCCACCGGGGCTTCTGCACTCCGCCTTCACCATTTGACAGGCCACACAATGAGTAACAAAGTATTTGACATCTCTCTTCATGCCCGGCCAACACATTGTTTTTCTCAAATCGGCGTACATCTTCGCGATCCCCGGGTGCACCGAGTACTTGGAGCAATGGGCCTCCTTTAGAATATCCTCCCGAATGTTGTCGTCTTCGGGGATGTAAAGCCGGCCACGAAAATGGACGAGGCCGTCTTTTAGGGAGTATTCTTCCGTAATCCCATCCTCCATTGACTTGAAAGCCGGGGTTAAAGCCGCATCCTTCTTTTGTTCCGTCCGGATCCGGTCTCGTATGTTGCAAACTATACTCATCGCGGCCAAATATTCTGTATACTCCTCCGGTTGATTCTTAAAGATCAAAGTGATTTCCATCTCTTGCAGTGTTCGGATTAACTCCATCCTCATCAAGCGGGATTCCGTGCTCGTTCCCGGTGCCTTTCGGCTCAAGGCATCAGCTACGGAATTAACCTTCCCGGGGTGGTAGTTCAAGGTGAATTCATAGTCGCACAAGAACTCCAACCACCGCCGCTGTCTCAAGTTTAACTCTTTTTGGGTGTGAACGTACTTCAGATTTTTGTGATCCGAGTAGATCTCGCAGTGGACGCCATATAAATAATGCCTCCACATCTTCAAGGCGAATACCACCGCTCCCAACTCTAGATCATGCACCGGGTAGCTGGCTTCATGCTTCTTCAACTGTCTTGAAGCATAAGCGATCACATGCCCATTCTGCATCAACACAGCTCCCATCCCTTGATACGACGCATCCGTGTAAACTTGAAAGCCCTCCTTCCCAGATGGAAGAGCTAGGATGGGTGCAGTCGTCAATCTGTCCTTCAACTCTTGGAATGCAGCTTCACACTGGGGTGTCCATTCAAACGGCACACCCTTCTTGGTCAGCGTAGTAAGGGGAAGGGCGATCTTCGAGAAGCCTTTCACGAACTTGCGATAGTACCCGGCAAGTCCAAGAAAGCTCCGTATGTCGGCCGCTGACTTCAATGGCGACCACTCCTTCACGGACCGCACCTTGGCCGGATCTACTGCTAGCCCCGCCCCACTAATCACATGGCCCAAGAACGCGACCTCTTGAAGCCAAAACTCGCATTTGCTGAACTTGGCAAACAAAGCGTGCTCCTTTAGTTTCCTCAGCACTAAAGTTAGATGTTCGGCGTGCTCTGCTTCAGTCTTGGAGTAGACTAGGATATCATCGATGAACACGATGACAAAGATGTCCAAATAAGGGCTGAACACCTTGTTCATCAAGCTCATGAAGGCGGAAGGGGCGTTTGTGAGCCCAAACGGCATCACGGTGAATTCATACAAACCATATCTCGAACTGAACGCCGTCTTCTGAATGTCATCTTCTTGTATCCTTAGTTGATAATATCCCGAACGCAGATCTAACTTGGAGAACCAATACGATCCCACCAATTGATCTAATAACTCATCAATGCGCGGTAGAGGATAGGTGTTCCGCACCGTTAACCGGTTCAACTCTCGATAATCAATGCACAACCACAGGGTGCCATCCTTCTTTTTGACGAACAGAACGGGCGCTCCCCAAGGCGACGAGCTTGGGCGAACGAACCCTGCTTCCACCAATTCCTGAAGCTGGACTCTAAACTCTGCAAGTTCCTTCGGAGCCATTCGGTATGGAGCTCGCGAGACGGGCTTGGCACCCGGAATTAGCTTGATTTGGAAGTCCACTTCCCTATGCGGGGGTAGTCCCGGCAATTTCTCGGGAAATACCTCGGGAAATTCTCGCACCACCCGCACATCCTTGACCTCTAATGTCAATTTCTTCAACTCAAAGCAGATTACATAGACCTCGTCCCCTTCCATATGAGATTTCATAGCTTGGATTGAAGATAATAGTTTACGGGGTGCGAATTTAATACCTTGGAAGATGACTTCCGAGTCTCCATGCCTCAACATAACTTGCTTCTCCGCACAATTGATCCTGGCGTGGTGCCAGTCCAACCACTTCATGCCCAAGATGAGATCGAACTCCGAGATTCTTAACACTGTAGCTGGAGTTTCAAAGAACTTTCCTCCAATAAGGGTGTCGAAATCGCAACTTGCTGACGACGTCATCTCAGAGCCGTCCGGAAGGCGCACCCTTTGAGTAATGCCCGTGAAGTGTTGCACTCCCTCCAAGTCCTTCACGAAGTCCTCCGAAATGAACGAGTGAGACGCACCCGTGTCAAATAACGTATAGGCGGGTCTCCCGCTAACCACGACAGTGCCTAGGTTCCAAAAGGGTAATCACTATTCAGAATAGCGCGTATCATTTGTATCATAAATCTAACAATTCATATAATATTAAAACAATTTTGCACGTACCGGTGATGACCTCCTGCGGATTTCTCTCCTGAGTCATATCCAATGCGAATACATGCTCCCGTGCATGTCCTTGATTTCTCCCTGGTGGTCCTCTTCCTCGGCCACGCATGTGCCCTCGCCCCCGTGGAGCTACTGGAGGGGGAGCAATAGGAGCATCCCCGATCAATCGCGGGCAAACTCGTCGGACATGCCCCGGTTGGTTGCACTCAAAACATATCACCTCACGTCGGCCCCCAGGTTGTTGATAATATTGCTGCTGCGGTGGTGGAGGTAAAGCTAGTGGTTGCGGAATTGGGTACTCCACCCGATAGTTCCGGTTGACCCACCGACCGCCTCTGTGGTTTCCCCTTCCTCTGCCATGATCATTCCGCCTTCTATTACTAGGGCCGACTTCAATTACTCCTTCCGCGGGTCTCTTGCCACATCCCATGTGGTCCGCCTCCAGTCTCTTTGCCATGTCAATGATTTCTGCCAGGCTTCCATCGGCTATAAACAAAAGGGCCTGCCTCAGGGGGTCCCTCAACCCTTTGTAGAAGCGCTTCGCGTAGCCTCTATCGTCCAACTCATAGGAATCGGCAAACCTAGCGAGGTGTTGGAACTCCCTCTGGTACTCCGTTACCGAATTCGATCCCTGCTTCAGCTACAGAAATTTTTCTTCAAGTCCATCCCGAGCAGAAGAAGGGATGAAGTGATCCAGAAAAGCCTCGGTGAACTCGTTCCAACTGATGTCCGTGTACAACCGCCCTTGGAAGATGGAGCCCATGAGGGACTTCCACCACCTTTTGGCGTGCAGCTCTAGCAGCGTCACTACCAACGTCACCGCCATGCTGTTCGGACATCTTATGCCAGCCATCAATTCCTGCACGGTATCAAGCCATTCCTCGGTGCGCACCGGCGATTCTGTCCCAAGATAGGCAGGAGGGGACAGGGCACGGAAGGTGCTCAACCAGTTGGAGCTTGGCGCTTGTTGTTGCACCGGAGCTTGCTGGGCTTTAAATGCATCCAATATGGCTGACAGCGTTTGTCCCAGCTCCGACTGCTGGAATTGTGAAGGAACGGAAGGGGTAGGAGTGCCCCCAACCGGCTCCACCTGCGCTGGGACCTATACGCAAGGTACAAATTAGGGTCAGGTTGGCTAAAACTAATGTCAAAGTTGGACAACTTAGTGTGAATTACATATGGGCACACCACTGCTTCCGCTAAGTCGGTTTGTCCCCAAACCGACCAATCGAACGGGAGTGGCCCATTGTTACCTGACTGCTGTAGGTGAAGATCGGCTAAGTCTGATACCATTTGTAAGACCCCCCCCCTCCGGAACACAACACACGGCACGAGGGGAGTCTTATGCCCGAAATAGCCGCCTTGCGGTAGCACTAACACACGGGTTAGCCTTTACCACAAGACGCCTATTCCGCCGGCTACAAACCATATCACAACAATTATGCCAACCCAACCATAACAGAAAAGTAAAAGCAAAAGCAGTTTAGTTCACAGCTAAGTTAAAGTCCAAAAGTAGCGGAAGATAACAAGCACAACAGGCTTGTACAAAAAGAATAAGAGTCTAGAAATGCTTTGCCAAACGGCTACATGAAAACACTCACGACTGTCACTGACGGTGCCGATGGCACCACCACCTCAGGTCCTATCATCCGGGCCTGGCTGTCCTGCTGCATAGTCCGTCGCTGCTCTACCTGCGGGGTTTCCTCCTAAAAAGGAAGACGTAGCAACCGTTAGTCATAAGACTAAGTGGCTTCACATCCGCTCCCCCGGCGACTCCTCGGCACCGGGCGGAGAAAGGAACAAGGTACAATATGATTATATATAAGCAAGTAAACAAGCAGGTGACTGTAAAAATAGTGGAGTATAAACTACGCTACACAACTAGCAGTTCTACAAATATCAATAGTATATGACAGCAGGTATAATTAATCAGAATAGTAACTTAACTTATAAGAGTGCCCATACAAACTTATAAGTTAAGGATCGGCTTAACAATAAAGTAACTCATCGTATAGGAGTGCCCATACAAACTTATACGATAAGGATCTTGTGTATGCAATGAATGACATGATATGAATGTTATGGTATGCCCGACTCATGCGCACGCACATACAAGTTGCTATGTCGACACAGACTTGAAGTTCCCACTTTTTGAGCAGGTAGCTAACCTCTCAGGCGTCGTCCGTCGTGGCCAGACGGCGACAGTGGAGCGGGCGTCTCCACTACTAGGTGGTATCACACTACCTATCCTAGGCCCCCGTACGCCTCAACGCTAAGAACACAACAGCGGAGCTCACATGCGTACTACGGCTCAGAAGGGGTCTTGGGTAAATGTGCACCAAGAACACAGCCCAACCTGGCCTTTGATTTCGAACCGGATGGAACCTCGGAAGCGCACGAGGTGCAAGCCCAACCGTTCTCATGGCGCGGAGGAGATCTCGGTTTATGGACACCAAGTATCTAACCCTACCGCCCAAGGTCTACCCATTGGCTCCCATCGGTGTGACGACTGGCGAACCCGTAGACCTGCCACAGTCATTATCTCAATATCGCGACACGATGAATCGTCGCACATTACATGCCCCAAAACAACTCACTCGATGCTACCCGTAGGGAGACTTCAACTCTAAGCATCGGTTATTAATAACCCCTTGGGCTCGGATTACAGTTACAAAATACTTCTCACATAGTGTTCATCATTTTCACGCCCACCTATTCAATAACTTCACCTCAACACTACGCACAATAGATATATTCAACACCAAATTGTATACGTATATCCTATACCGATCTCAACTCCTAATATCTAGCCTTCCCATCCAATCCATTTCTCTACCAATACATGGTTATACCTTATTACACAACTAAATGAATAACAATGCTAAATTATAGTAACAACAACATTATAGATATATGGGAGCAAGATATCAAATGAGCAAATCACAATCATTGCAAGAGAGCTAACATTATAAATTAACAAGTGCATTAACATAGGATAGCCCAATACTAAAACTGGGATTCCCGGAGCTACAGGAATCCGATCACAACGCACAACCCCTCGTTGGAAAGGTATTCGCGAGGGCTACGACTTTCGTGTTGAGTCGATCGCCCAGATCTGGTCGCAACCTACCAGAAATTCAACTCGAACACGTACAGGAAACAGTTTCCTGTACAGGAATTTTCCCGAACGCAGCGGACTCGAACCAGCTTTCCCGTGGCTACATGTATCGCATGGAAACGAGCAACCACTCGTTGGAAAGGTAATTTCAAGGGCTACAACTTTCGTGTTGAGTTGTTCACCCAGATCTGGCCAGAACACCTCCGAAATTGGCCACGAAGGTCGCTGCGTGCAGAAATCAGATTTCTGCACGCATCTTAAGGCGAGATGAACGGCATCCGTTCATCTTCTTCCTTGCAACGACCTCGCATAAACTTCTCCAGAAATCACACCCAACCTTATTCCTCCTTTCAAAGCCAAACCCTCAACGAAAATCCCTCTCATCTCCACTTTGAACGATGAGAGGGTTGAGGAATACTAAGCCTAGAAAACCTAGGCATGGCTTAATCTAAGAACCCTCCTCCTCACCATCAAGACTCTATGGAGTCGATGTCTCTCCTAAAATAGCTATAGATCTAGCACCAAGGGAGAGGGGAGGAAGCTCACCTCAAGTCCAGCGGTACCACCATGGCCGGCCATGAGCCTCGCACTCCTTCGCGGCGGCATTGTTTTTCCCTTGACGGCGGCGGCGTTTTGATTCCTCCAAGGATGGCTCCGGCAAGCTCTTCCTCCTCCTCCAGCCAAGAACCCTCTCAGAATTTTCGGGGCAGAAGAAAGGAGAATGAATGCTAGGGTTTCACAACTTTTTCCTTTTTATACATCGCAGACACGGGTAGGCACACGGCCGTGTTCCTACCCGTGTGCATGTGACACGGCCGTGTTGCCTGCCGTGTTCAAGGCCGTGTTCATCCCAGAACCACTTTCTGCCGGGTCGGGGTTGCGGCACACGGGTAGAGACACGGCCGTGTCTCGACCCGTGTCCTTGGCACACGGCTAGGGACACGCCCGTGTCCCAATACCCGTGTACCTCTCTGACTGGTAAGCCTATTTTTATGAGGCACACGGGTATGGACACGGCTGTGTCCATACCCGTGTCAGCCAGAATTGCCATTTTGCCTTGTTTTCCTCATTTCCCGTACGTTCGCACCTGCTCCCCCCACACCCCCATTGGGCTCACCACAGCCCCCTAGACTCAAATACGCAATCAAGGGGCCTAGCGCGAATTGGGACGTTACAGTCATAACCCTTATAGCCAATGATATACACCATTTAAAAACAGTACTAAATTGATGATATGTGACATAACAGGAATACTTCATATAAACAAAACATAAAAAACAATCCATCACAGAATGAACATTATAATATGTCAATCAACATTTTGTTTATAACTAGGTAATGTTTGATTACATTGTTTTACATTTAATGATCACATCACAACATTACAAAAACATTATGAAGGAACTAAAAACATAATCAGGATTGATCAGGCTCTCTTATGATAATCCCTTTGCCAGATTGAATTGTAGCTGTCACAGGAGCTTCTGATTCTTCAGCTATCTTCTTTCCTTTTTGATCAGCTTTCTTCTGAGCTTCTTCCTTGATCCTTTGCCTTTCAAAATAGTGAAAAGGCTTTGGAAAGTATTTGCTTGGCTCCTTAGCATCTGGTGTCAGCCTTCCCAGCTTAGCTTTCCTTCTGAATTGTACTATTGCTTCCTGTCTTGCCTCATACTTTTGCCATTCTATCTCATTGTACCACTTCCCTCTCTCATGAACTTTGTCTTGTACAGCTTTCCATGCAGTGAGTATTATGTTCCTTGAAGTAGGACTCCACTGCTCATAATCTGGCTTGAGTGCAGCCTGCTCTCTGAATCTCTTCTTTGCTAATAGAGCATCTTGCTGTTCTTTCAGAGTAGCCTCTGGCTTATCAACCTTCCCAATGACAATATTAGTAACCTCCTTTGGAGGACTATACATGCCTTGAACCTGCTGATCAATCATGTCAAAATCTGGAGGGGGGTAAATGACTTGGGCAATCTCAGGTTGATTTCCTTCAAGTAGATTTGTTTGTATTCCTGACTCAGCCACCATAGCATCATCACACAATGGGGGATGTGGCTCGGATACTATTGGTCACCCATTTGGAGTGCTCTGAGCCTGCATGAATTAGCATCCTCTCCCCCTTTATGGCTTCTCTAGATACATGATCTCTTAGATCTTCCTTTTGAAATCTTATTTGACCATCCAAATAATTCACACCCTCTTTAAAAAATGGTTTTAACTTTTGAAGCTTTTCAGATATTTCTTTTTGAGAGGTTGTGATGGCAGTCTTAATAGAAGCAATGGCAGCTTGAAAATTCTTATCAAATTCTTCCCTTTCTTTGGCTCTATCTGCAGGCAGACCTGGAACAATCTTCTTTACCTCCTCAATGATCTCATTATGAGATTTAGTTAAATTATCATTCATTCTTAGCTGGTTTTCCAAAACATAGCTTTGCTTCAAAGCAATGTCATCCACCTTTGTAGTAATAGCCTCCTGTTTTTGAGCTAGATAAACCATAGCATTGCCACCCTTGTGGAAGCAATCTGTCATTTCCTTTTTATGCATGTTGACTTGAAACTGGATGGACTTTATATCCTGAGCTAAGTCAAACTGAAGTGACTTGCTATTTTCATCAACATACTTTTCCAGTGCCATCCTTTGTTCATCCAATTTTACCTGTAGATCCACCATAAATTTGTTATAATCAAAGGCTGGAGATACTTGTGGAGATGTTGTTTGTAAAGCCTGCTTATAATTCTTGCTTCTTCTCTTAAAGACAACAAGTTTTCTTTTCTTTGCCATCCTGGCTCCTACAGTGTCAGTTTCAGATGAAGTATCTAAATGAATTCTTTCTTGAGGAGGATGAATTGTATCTGTCCCAGTGACCTATTGCTCAGCTTCAACAGCCACTGGCTCCCCCTCAACTTGTGCCTCAACTTCAACTTCCTGATCAATGTCCATACTTATGGACTTCTCAATGTCTGGTTCTCCTCCTACTTTATCTGTAGTAGTAACAGCATCAGGGAATAACTCCTCCAGAGTAAATTCCAGTTGAGCTGTAACTTCAGCAGCAGTTAAATCTTGAGATAAGTCTAAATTTGCTTCCTCTTGCACTTGTACTTCAGTATTTGTAGTATCTAGAGGAGGAGTGGACACTAGCTCCCCCTGAACCTGTGCAGTAACAAAAATATGAGCAATGTCTTTGATTGTAAAATACATTAGCTCCCCCTATACTTGTACCTGATCAGGAGTAAATTCCTTTTGAGCAGGAGTGGAAACTGGCTCCCCCTGCATCTGTGCAGGTGTTGACACTTGCTGGACTATAGTTGAGTCAAGCTGTTCTTCAACCTGTGTCCTCAGTGGGTCTTCTTGTAGTTATTCAGTTTCTTGATTTTGAGTAGGGGATTTCACAGGGGTGTCTGGCCTTCTCTCTTCAGGCACATCCTTGGACAGCACCCTATCCCACCTAGAGAACAGTCTCATATCCATCCTTCTCATATGATTGATCTTAGTCCCTGGCAGTTGCTGCATCACTTCAGGGATCACTCTAATGAGATATAAGCTCATGATTCTAGCCATGTTGGGCTTCTTGATTCCTTCTTTGATCTTGTCAAAGAGTACTGCTGACCAATCAGTATGAATTGTAAAAACAATCCTGGTCATAAGGCTAAACATATAGGCAGAAATCCTATCATGTCCACCTGTCTTGCAGAGGATTACTTTCCCAACAACTTCAGACAAGAATTTCCCTTGCTGATTCATACCCTTCCTGTTGAATGCAGCTCCAATCTTCATACTCGAGTCCAGTCCACACCATTGAAGGGCTTCCCTTGTCTTAGAACTAGGAACTTCCTCTTCATTCTCAACTTCTTGTAATTGAAAGATTTTTCTCAAAGTTCTTGGAGTAATCTTCACCTTAGTCCCTTGAACATTGGACTTAATCTTGAGTCCTGTTGAGTGGACTGATGTAGAGATAAAGAACTCGTGCACCTCCTTCTTCCAGATTTTTGATGGCTCTGAGATTAGAAATTCTAACCCTGACTCAGAGAGGAGGGTGATAACTCCTTGAACATCTGGCGGCGCATCTGCAAAGGCCTGGCGTACCAACTCATACCCCTCATTGATGTTGTCTTCCATCCTTGGCGCCATCGATTTGTCGAGAAAGCTTGAGAGAAGAGAGAAAGATAGACTGTCGACACAGGGTTTTAGTCTCGAAAACCTTGGAAGCGTGTCGACAGAAAGCATTTTTCACCTATTTATACCTTCTGTTGAAAGAAGTTCAAAAGGCGCCAAACACAGACTAAATGTGTCGACACAGACGGAATGTGTCGACACAAACTTCGATTGTCTCGACATTACTACAGCCTACTAAGTGTCGACACCAATTTGTGGTT
Organism: Platanthera zijinensis; assembly: GCA_039513925.1. Taxonomy (NCBI): domain Eukaryota; kingdom Viridiplantae; phylum Streptophyta; class Magnoliopsida; order Asparagales; family Orchidaceae; genus Platanthera; species Platanthera zijinensis. The sequence continues at coordinate 287,757,375 of CM077078.1, read as the reverse complement.
ATGTCGACACCTTAGATAGACAGAAATTCTGTGTCGACTCTAAGGATAAGTGTCGACACATATTCTGTAAGTGTCGACACCATTTTCCTGGTTGAGTCGACATTACATTTCTGGTTAAGTCGACAATATAACTCTTAAGTGTCGACACATATTCTCTGTGTCGACACAATATTTCTGACTTGTCGACATTATTTCTCTGAGTCGACACATAATTACTGAATGTGTCGACACATTCTTACTTAGCCAATTTCTGTTGGTTCAACACCACTTGTAAGTGTTACTTTAATGTGTCCTTTTTAACACTTGATTATGTTGTTATTACTTTTACTTACTTACATACCACTTCAATTGCATTGTTAATGATTTTGTTAATACATTAATCAATGGTTAACATACCTAATTCAATTTTGAATTTATTGAATTTGGTTTCATCTAAAGGCTTAGTAAATACATCTGCTATTTGATAATCTGTTTTTACAAATTCCAATGAGATGTCTCCTTTTTCTACATGTTCTCTAAGAAAATGGTATTTGATTTCTATATGCTTAGTTCTACTATGAGAAACTGGATTATTAGCAATAGAAATAGCACTCTTAGAATCACATAAAAGAGGTGTTCTACTTACCTGAATACCATAATCCTTAAGCTGATGCTGCATTCATAATAGTTGTGCACAGCAGCTTCCAGCAGCAACATACTCTGACTCAGCTGTGGAAATTGCCACACTGGTCTGCTTCTTACTACTCCATGATATTAGTCTTCCCCCCAGGAATTGACAAGTACCTATAGTACTTTTCCTGTCCTCTCTACATCCTGCAAAATCTGCATCTGAATAGCCTGTTAGTAGAAAATCTCTATTCCTAGGGTACCAAAGACCTAGATTAGGAGTGCCCTTTAGATATCTCAGAATCCTTTTGACTGCAGTATAATGAGATTCTTTAGGGCAGGATTGGTACCTAGCACAGACACATGTTGCATACATAATGTCTGGTCTACTAGCAGTAAGATATAGTAGAGACCCAACTATTCCTCTATACAATGACTCATCAACAGGTTTTCCTGCCTCATCTTTGCATATAGGGATACTTGTTCCCATAGGAGTTCTCATGGTGGAGGATGACTCCATACCATATTTCTTAATTAATTCTTTGGTGAACTTAGACTGGGATATGGACAATCCATCATCAGTCTGTCTTACTTGGAGTCCCAAGAAGAACTTAAGTTCTCCCATACTGCTCATCTCAAACTTCCCTTGTATAAGTTTGGCAAACTTTTTACAAAGGTTGTTTTCAGTAGATCCAAAGATTATATCATCAACATAGATCTGAACTAAGATGATCTTACCTTTGGATTCCCTAAGGAATAGAGTTTTGTCTATCTTTCCTCTTGAGAATTTATTCTCAATGAGGAAGGTAGACAGGGTTTCATACCAAGCCCTTGGAGCTTGTTTTAACCCATACAAAGCTTTCCTAAGCTTATACACAGAATCAGGTTTAAGAGGATCTACATAACCTGATGGCTGCTCTACATATACTTCTTCTTTAAGATCACCATTTAGAAATGCTGACTTCACATCCATCTGGTATACTTTGAAGTCTTGGTAGGCAGCATAGGCAAGGAACAATCTGATTGCCTCCAGCCTTGCTACTGGAGCAAAGGTTTGATCAAAGTCAATCCCTTCTTCCTGCCTGTATCCTTTTGCAACTAACCTTGCTTTATTCTTCACTATTATCCCACTCTCATCTAGCTTGTTCCTATAGATCCACTTGGTGCCAATTATGTTGTGGCCTCTTGGTTTAGGAACAAGCTCCCAGACTTTGCACCTTCTGAATTGATTTAGCTCCTCTTGCATAGCATCAATCCAGTGCTGGTCTTGGATGGCTTCTTCAAACTTCTTAGGTTCTATTTGAGACAAGAAACTTGAATGCAAAACTGTGCTTTGATTTCTGCTTCTAGTTTGCACTCCTTGTCTTGGATCACCAATTATCTGATCAGCAGGATGATCTCTTAGATATCTTATAGCTGGAGGAAGATTCCCTTCAGGTTGAGCATCTCCAGCTTCTTCATTCTGCTGAACCTCTTGGTTTTCATCAGCTTCCATTATCTCTTGTACTCCCCCTGGACAGCAGCCTTCATTTTCCAATGCTCCATCTTCCTTTGAAGCTTCAGCAATGGAGAGTTTGTCCATCCTCTTGCTTATACCTGTTGAGTCATTTGATCTACAAGACAACTCACAATTGATTAATCTTGTTTCATCAAATACAACATGCACAGACTCTTCAACAACTTGAGTAGTTAAGTTGAAGACTCTATAGGCCTTACTATTTGTGCTGTACCCAACAAATATCCCATCCTGGGATTTGGCAGCAAACTTAGTCAAATATGACTTGCCATTGTTAAGTATATAGCACTTGCAACCAAAGATCCTAAAATAGGATAGATTTGGTTTTCTGCCTTTCACAATCTCATAGGGAGTCTTTTTGTGGCTTTTGGTGATAGAAGCCCTATTGATGACATGACAAGCAGTGTTAACTGCCTCAGCCCAAAAATATTTTGGGATAGAGGTGTCACTCAATAGAGTTCTACCAGCTTCAATTAATGTTCTATTCTTTCTTTCAGCAATTCCATTTTGCTGAGGTGTTCTAGGTGAGGAGAACTCTTGGAAAATCCCAAAGTCTTTACACAAGTTTGTTATGCTTTCAGATTGAAACTCAGTACCATGGTCACTTCTGATTTTGACCACTGTACTATTCAGTTCATTCTGAATTTGCTTTACAAAATTAAGTAATACACTTGGGGTTTCAGATTTTTGTCTTAGAAAGAACACCCATGTAAATCTAGAATAGTCATCTACAACCACAAAAGTGTAGACTTTCCTACCTAGACTATGAACTGGCATAGGACCAAAAAGATCCATATGCAAGAGGTATAAGCACCTCACAGAATCCTTGTTTTCAAGGCTTTGAAATGAGGATTTTGTCTGCTTGCCCTTTTGACAAGCTGAGCATACCCCTTCCTTTATACACTTAACTTGAGGCCCATTCCTCACTAGTTCTTTACTAATGAGTTGGCCAATTGTCTTGTAGTTTAGATGAGCCAATCTCTTGTGCCACTTAACACAATGGGAAGCATTGTCATCAGCTACAAGACAAATGGGGGAAGCCTTATTTTCACATTCAAAATTAAGGCAATATACATTTCTCTTCCTATACCCAGTCAAAATGATCTCTTGATCACTTGACCTCTTGATATGACATCCATCTTTAACAAATGAAATGTCATATCCTAAATCACTTAGCTGGCTTATGCTTATTAGATTATGTTTCAAACCTTTTACATAAGCCACTTGAGTTATAGTAATTAGGTTAGAAGAAATGTTACCAAACCCTTTGATGACTCCTTTTTCAGATCCACCAAAGATCACTTTATGTCCATCTTTGACAGATGAATACTCCTTCAGCAGCCCCTTTGTTCCAGTCATGTGCCTGGAACAACCACTATCCAAGTACCATATAGGGGCATGGTAACTTGGATTCACCTGCAATACAGAATTACTTACCCTTAGAACCCAAGTAAGTCTTGGGTCCTTGGTTCAGGTTAGCATTAATAAAGCTATCATAACCTCTTCTAACAGGTAGACTCTTATTCTTTATAACACTTGTGTTATACCAGCAGTCTAATGCAAAATGGCCTCTCTTGCCACAGCACCAATATTCAAACTTATTGTATCTAGATCTAGATACATCCTTGTCAAAAGAATTTCTGTTCATTGCTGGTGCTGTTGCAACTTCACCTACTGATTTCTTAAAACCATTGGGTTTATGACCATAGGTAGGCCTGCTTGCATTAACACCTTTGTTCTTCAGAACATTAGTCTTAATATGACCTTGAATGTCTTCATGATCATATATGTTAGAAGGCACTTTCACCTTACTAAACTTTATGGGGACTGAAAGGTTTAGTGGCTGAATAGGGGCTTTGCCTTTCCTCTTGAATCTGCCAGCCCTGGAGTTACCTTTAAATCCTAATCCAGCCTTACCCTTCTAAGTGACAAATTCATCTATCAAGGGTAAGACAGATTTTGGCTTAGAGTAACTAGCCACTAAATCCCTTTCAATTCTAAGTCTGGCCTCCAAACTCTTCACTTGATCATTAGTATAATTAATTGTGCCCATCTGAATAATAGTTATATTCTTCAGCTTGACAATTTCATTTAATTTTTGATCAAGGACTTTTTCTAACTCAGTTGTTGCAACCCTTAGTTCAGCAATTTCCTGAGCCTGAGTTTTAACCAGGTTCTTGCTTTTCTTAAGGGCCTGCAACAAGTCCCCATACTTGTCTATCAATTGATAGACATCTCCTTCAGATTCAGATGCATCTTCATCACTTGATGAAGATGTAGCTGATTCTTCACTTGTACTACAAACAGATGTACTGGAAGGACATTTTACCACATTAGGACCAGACTGATTCTGGCATATGTCCTCTTCTGATCTTGTCATCAACCCCATGCATTGATGTTCATTGATGGAGTCTAGCAACTGCATAAACTCCTCTTCCTCAGATGCAGCATATAGTCCAATATATGCTTCAGCTTCAGATCCTGATTCTGAAGTTGACTGGTCTGACAGACTCTTATCTTTCTTTGCTACAAAGGATTTCTCCTTATTGCCTTTCTGATAAGTCTTCTTCTTTTCTGAAGATTCCTTTCTCTTGTCAGGACAATCAGCCACTACATGTCCAGGCCTATTGCAACAATAGCAGACAATCTTTGAAGTAGTGGCTTTGCTGGGCTTTGATCTGCTCTTCTCTTTCCTTGATGACCTTTTCTTCTTATAATAGTCATCAACTTGCTGTGATGGGGAAGGCCTAGACTTCCACTGCTTCTTCTTCAAGAACCTCTGGAATTGTCTTGTGAATGCAGCAAAATCTGCATCTGAATCACAGCTTTCAGATCCCTTGTTTGAACTTTCAGAACTATCTTCTGTAACTTCCTTAGGAGGAGATGGTGATTTCCTCCTATTCTTTCTAGTGGCTTCTGCATTTAATGCCACAGCCTTATCTCTATACTCTCCTCTTGAATTCTTTTCCTCCTCCTTTCTCACCATAAGTTGCATTTCATAGGATATCAACTTTCCAAACAGGGTTGGAGGAGATATCTCTGCCAATTTAGCCACTTCTCTTATGGCACAGATCTTTGTATCCCAATCCTTTGATAAGGATCTTAAGAATTTGTCATTCAGTTCATAGGTACTGAAGACTCTTCCATAGGATATTAGCTCATTCACAATTCTATAGAATTTCTTATAGCACTCAGTTATGCTATCAGATTTTCCTTGTCTAAAGCTTTCATACTCCTGATTTAGCATAGACTTCCTATCCAGCCTTACTTCTTCAGATCCCTCCATGTAGACAATCAATGTATCCCACATCTCCTTGGAGGTCTTGCAGTGAATCAGATTCTGAAATGTTGAATCATCTATGGCACTAACAATAATGTTCTGAGCTCTTTTATCCATGGTTGCCAAGATAATTTCATCCTTGGTCATTTCTGAATAACTCTTTGGAGTTTGGATATTTGCATCAAGAACTGATACCTTCATTAGAATGAAGGGGCCTTCCTGTACTGTGATGTAAATTCTTGGGTCAGATGCTTCCATAAACAGTCTGACTCATTCTTTCCAGATACCAAAGATTTCCTTCCTGCATATGGGTAATTTCATAGACCCTAGCTCCTTATGATTCTCTCCAGAACCCATCTTCTTGAATCTTGAATCTGCCTTTCAGATCTACCTCAGACTGTTAAGTCCTTTTTGAGGAACCTCCCTCTGATACCACTTGATAGTTTAACTTTCAAGACAACCTAAACACCTAGAGGGGGGGGGGGGTGAATAGGTTCTACTTGTTTATAAAAAACTTTTAGGCAGAATTCAACTTAATGGCTAACACAATAATCACAGCAATCACAGAAAATAAAACATCACAGATTGCACAATGTTTTATAGTGGTTCCCCAAGGTCTGGGTACATCCACTTTCCCACTTCACCTATCTAGCAGTATGCTAGATTCGGCCAAACTTCCACTATTCTCAGATCAACAGATCCTACAACTCAGAACCCAACTGGTTCCTACAACTCAGGCACAACAGCCCTACCTCAGCCTTGCCCCAAGGCCTACAACTCAGAGAAGACCCTTCTCCTACACTCAGGCACACAACCCTACCACTCAGAGTACAACACTCCTACACTCAGCCTTTATAACATAGGCTTACAACTCAGATCTGTGTAAACAGATCCTACAGAAATATAGAAAAGTTTATCTAACTGTCTTGCCTAAATTGAGAGAGAAAAGGCCAAGACAATTCTTGATCAACTGATGAAATCAACTGTATCTGAGCTTTCTTCAAAGCTTCTTGAATAAGAACTTAGCTGAGTTGATTTCCAAACAGCTTCTTGAGAATCCACTGGTGGTTTCTTTCTTCTTCTTCAAATTCTAGCTTGATCTCTCTCTATCCAGCACTTTGAATGATTCTTCTGAATTCTGATTAGAACTCTTCTTTGATCTATCCTTAGATAGTCTTCTTAGATCTTCCGGAGAAGATCTTCTTAAGTGCCTAGCACTTTCTTGAAATGAATTGGATCGTAATCCTTCTCAACTTTTTGATTCTCAACAATGTTTTCCAAAAGTTGTTTTCTCCTTCTAAATCTGTCTATTTATAGACTTTCTTCATGGTAACCGACTGATCCGGTTTCTAACCATTTTCTGACAAGTCTGACAGCTTCAGTTAACCGGTGGCAACCCACAGCTATCAAGTCTTCAAACAAGTCCTGTGCCTTAGTCTTGAACCACAAGTTGTCGAGACAGTCTGTCAGAAAGTGTCGAGACCATCTGTCTATCTGTGTCGACACAATTGACTTTGGTGTCGACACAGTCTTCAGTGATGTCGACTAAGTTGCCTTTGAGTCGACACAGCTTCTTCTGAAAATAACTTGTTCTTGACCCTTCAGTGTGTCGACATAATCATCTTTTAACTCTGCTGTAATGTGTCGACTTAATCACAATGTGTCGACACATTCTGCTGGTGTAGACAAACTTGAGGTCGACTATATTCTTCTGTGTCGACACATACTGCTGGTGTCGACAAACTTGAGGTCGAATATATCCTTTTGTGTCGACACATTTTCCCAATGTTGAGGTCGACGCTTTTCTTCTGTGTCGACACAAATTCCCAGTGTTGTGTCGACTTACTTCTTCTGTGTCGACACTTTTTCCCAGTGTAGTTGTAGACTAACTGCTATGTGTCGACACTGCTTCCCAGTGTTGTGTCGACTAATTTCTTCTATGTGTCGACATATCCTTCTCTGTGTCGACACTTGGACTTAGAATTTTTCTGCATACTTTATCAATTCTTCACCTGCACATGTCAACTCAAAAACAACATCAAATACACCTTGATGTATATCATTGAGCTAGGTTGGGCTTTTTCAAATTAGGTACACATTTTCCAATGTACCCAACATAGATGGTACTCATAAGTTATCATTAAGCCTAAACTAAGGTGTCGAATTTGACTTATGCAGTCGAATTTTACCTATGTAGTTGAATTAGAGCTATGCAACCGATTTTGAACTATGTAATCAAATTTGATCTACACAGTAAAATTTGAACTATGCAGTCAAATTTGAGCTATGAAGTCGAATTTGAGCTATGAAGTTAAATTTGAACTATGCATTCGAATTTGAGCTATGCAAATAAATTTTAGATATGCAGTCAAATTTGAACTATGTAGTCGAATTTGAGCTATGTAACTGAATTTGAACTATGTAGTTGAATTAGAACTATGCAATCAAATAAGAGCTATGCAGTCAAATTTGAGCTATACAATTGAATTTGAACTATGCATTCGAATTTGAGATATGCAGTCGAATTTGAGCTATGTAGTCGAATTAGAACTATGCAGTTAAATTTGATCTATGTAGTCAAATTTGAACAATATAGTCGAATTTGAGCTATACAGTCGAATTTGAACTATGCAGTCAAATTTGAACTATGCAGTCGAATTTGAAATGCAGCCGAATTTTGCATTAGTCAAAATATGAACTATGCAGCCGATGTAGTCAAATTTTGCATTAGTCAAAATATGAACTATGTAGCTGATGCAATCGAGTTTTACATTAGTTAAAATATGAACTATGCAACCGATGCAGTCGAATTTTACCTTAGTCAAAATATGAACTATACAGCCGATGTAGTCGAATTTTACCTTATTGAAAATAAGAACTATACAGTCGAATTTTTCCTTAGTCAAAATATTAACTATGCAGCCGATGCAGTCAAATTTTACCTTAGTCAAAACATGAACTATGTAGCTCATGCAGTTCAATTTTGCCATAGTCAAAATATGAACTATGCAGTCGACGCCGTCAAATTTTGCCTTAGTCAAAATATGAACTATGCAGCTGATGCAGTCGAATTTTTGCCTTAGTCAAAATATGAACAATGTAGTCAATGCAGTCAAATTTTGCCTCGGTCAAAATATGAACTATGCAGGTGATGTAATCGAATTTTGCCTTTGACATTATGCAGACAACATGCATGACTTAATTTTTATGTATGAAACAATTAACTTAACAAATTTTCTGGAAGGGTATTTTTTTTCTAAATGTTATTATTTTTATACTCTGCACTAGCTAAATATTAAGAAAAAGAAGAAGCAGCACAACCATACATCAAAACCTAACATTACACATAGAGGAATTTATATAAATTAAGAGAGGACGAGAAAGGGGAGCAAACCACTACTTGCTTCAACTTCTTCACCAAGTTTTTGGCCTAAAAAGCCCTCTTCACCAAGGATCAACACAAACTAGTGTTTGGTGAAAAAAATCTGGGAAGAAAAATGAAAGAAATGGGAGAGTAAGCTCTGATTAACTCTAAAGGTGTGTGTGGGGGGGGGGGGGGGGTGAATAGAGTTTAAATAAAAATTCCTTTGCAACTTTTTACAAATATAAAATTAAGTGATAAAAATAGGTGATTTAGTAATAGCTAAGAGATGTTAACGAGAACAAAGAAAAGTTACACTAAGCTACCACAGCACAAGACAAAAAGAAAATAGCAAACACACAGACAACACAAGAATATTATAGTGGTTCCCCAACTAGGTACATCCACTCTTTTACCACCCTGGTAGGAATCCACTACAGGTTTTGATCAGGTCACTGCCACTGTAATATCTATTTATAGCGAGATATTGCAACCTTTTGAGCTTTTGATCAGGTGCCCAAAAACCAAACTCAAGTCTTTTGGATGGTGACTTGTGAACCAGACTAACTTTTGAAGGGAGTTAAAACCCTACACAGTGGGGTGGGAAAGAAAGTGATGTTAGTCTTCTCTTTTCTCAAAAATAATTTATGAAGACTTTATGTGGATTCTAGATCTTGTCAAAGCTCCCCCTAAGATGTAGAGTTGTTCAGGATTGAGAAGCTTTGTTCAGGAGTGTGTAGGTCTTCAGCTTGTGTAAAGCAGATCTAGGAACTTTAGACAGATGGATCTTTATCGTCTCAGCAAATTCTTGGAAAGAGAAGATGAAAAAGACTCATGATCAGTTTTTGTTGTTGTTCTTCTATCTTCTTGAGAGCAAAGTGAGAGATGAAGATTGAGAGCTGCTGTGAAGTTTCTGCTCTTGTTAAGAATATCTCACTGCAATTTTTCTGCTCTGTAAGAATGTAATCCTGTTCTCCGTCTCTATATCTTTTGAAAAAAATATTCTCTCTGTACTCTATTCGACAACCAATCTTCCTTAGAAATTTGAATAACTGCAATTAATGCCTTGCTGGAAAACTGGGAAGGAAAATGGCTAGCATATGTGTCATTATTCGTTTCCTCAACTGTCCAGAGAAATATGTCAAATAAATTCTCTGATGAATACAATAATCAATGCTGCTAGGAACAGCTATATTCATAAGGAATATAAGCATTGATTACTCGGGGAATTTATGACTTAAAATAATAATAAAGAGGGAAAAATAAGGAAAGAACATGGAATAGACAGCTTACAGAATTCGTCAACCAGAGAACAGATTTCATCGACCTACACTCAGAGAACATCGACCTGAGAAATCCTATTCGTCGACCTGAGCTCTGTGAAGCAAACACTGAATATAAACAAATGATTCTGCACTCCAAGAATGTCGACCAAAGAATCTATTCTACACTTAAAGTTCTTCGACCACAGAACTTGAACAAACAGAATTTGTCGAGCTGAGAATCTGTCTGGGAGAAAACGTCGACCATAGAATATATCCTTCTGATGAATATCATCGACCTGAGCTCTAAGTTCGTCGAGATGGTTCCTTGGTAATAGGCTTGCATCCTGATTTCTAGACAAATGAAAATCTTCTAAGTCTTGAATATAAAGTCCACATCAGGCAGGTCCATGAAGTTTGACACTTGGGGAACTGGTCTAAAACCTAGAAGAAAAATAGTGACCCTAACTATACATCATGGGTCAACAAAACCTAAGAAGTGAACCTAGCCCAAATCAAAATAGGGGTTCCAACAATCTCCCCCTATTTGGATGAGGTTACTTCAAAACAAATAGAAACAAAAGCATAGCAAAAAAATATAGAGCTGATAGAATGAAAAAGCTATCAGCAAAAGATTAAAGCTATGGTACAGATATTGTTCAAAAATGAAAACAGACAGTAGAGAAAAAAAATATTAAGAGTCTTTGGGAGGCCGAAGATTTTGCAAAAATGATTGTCCTGTTAGGATTAACTGCTTCTTTGATAGTCATCTTCATGTCTGCATCACCAAGAGTATTTTGAGCAACTGCCCTTGGAACAACAGCTTAAGGATGGAGATGCATGTATTCATCTGCATTGAAAAGCTTCCCACTTGATATTTCTCAAGCTCTTTCTTCCTGTAGGAAGACATAGTAGAGAATTTGGAAGTATCCTTACCTTCCTCTCTTGCTTTCCTGATCTGAGATATAGAAACCAGCTCATTAAGCCTAGCCATCTTTGTATTAGGATCCATTTCAGGATCATAGGATTTAATAGGAGGGCTTTCAGGACTATTGTCTCTTTTAGGAGATGAAGAGATTCTGGGAGGGCTTGGATGCTTGATAAGAGAAGGAGCATGGCTTTTGGAAGAGTGATGATATTGCTGTTAGGGATATCTGCTTCCAGAAGATTGATGGGGTATATCTTCCCTGTGATAGGCTTTAGTAACTGATGAGGATCTCTGGCTAACATTTCCAGTTGCACCAACAGCTGGAGGAGGATGAGGTATATCTTTCCTGAATTTCTTCACTTGAGAGGATCCAGACATCTTCTTCTTCTTTTGTGCTTTAGCTTGATTTCTAGACAGCTTCATCTACTTTGGAGTTTTTGGAGTGAGAGGAATGTTATGCAGAATGTAATATTGAAAGATTTGGTTTATAGAGCCAAAAAACCTAGAGGGGGGGGGGGTGAATAGGTTCAAATCCTTTTTAACAACTTAAGCAATTAAAAGTGTTAAACACAACACAACTATCACAGCACAAAGAATAAAAATCACAAAAAATTCACAGCACAACACACAATGGTTTATAGTGGTTCCCCAATTTATGGGTATGTCCACTCTCCCCCTTCACCTATCCAGTAGAGTACTGGATTCAGCCAAACTTCCTTCCACTATCTCAGATCCTCAGATCTTAAAACTCAGAACCCAACTAGTTCCTACAGCTCAGACTTGTTCAAGTCCTACCACTCAGAATTTTTCCAAGACTCCTACCTCAGGCAACAGCCCTACCTCAGCCTTAACAACCAGGCCTACAACTCAGATCAACAAGATCCTATCTCAGGCACTCAGCCCTACCTCAGCCTTAACCACCAGGCCTACAAATTAGACTTCTTCAACTCCTCCCTCAGGCACTCAGCCCTACCTCAGCCTTTATAAATTTAGGATTACAACTTAGATCTATAAAAGATCTTACAAGAAAATTAATTGTTTAAAATAATAAAATCTTCACCCAGATAGACAAAGAATGGGGTAAAAGCTTCTTGATCAGTTCTTGATTGACCTGATTACTCAAGATCCAACTTGTCTTAGCTTCTTCAAAGCTTCTTGAATCTAAACAAAGTAAGGTTGATCGTCAATTGGAGTTGGAGATGATCTTTAATCAAGCTTCCTACTTGAATTCAGAATTATATCTAAATTCCTCTTGCAGACTGTTGTAGATCTGCCTTCTCCTGTGTTTGTCTCTTGTTCCCCCTCTTTTAATATTGTTTTTGCTTTGTGATAGCACAGGTCTTTATATAGATCCAATCCAACCGGTTGATCCGGTTCATAACGACCTTCTTACAGCTCTGACAGATGTGACAGCTTTATTACTTATGACAGCTGTCGGGCCTTTAGTCTTGACACCTGTCATCTCCTTGAACTTTATCACAGCAGAAAGTTATCGAGACTATACTTCAAATGTGTCTACACAAATAGACCATGTATCGACACAAGTCTTGATGATGTCGACACAACTCCTAATATGTCGACACAACCATTCTTTAACTTCTCGACACAGCTTCTGTTGGATGTGTCGACACAAGTCCTGTTTGTTGACACAACTGCTTCTAGTCTCGACATAGCTTCTGTTGACAGATTTCTTGAGTGTGTGTCGACACAAGTCATGTGTGTCGACACAACTGCTTCTAGTCTCGACATAATTGTTATTGACAGATTTCTTGAGTGTGTGTCGACACAAGTCCTGTGTGTCGACACAACTACTTCTGGTCTTCAACATAGCTGGTGTTGAGTGTGTGTCGACACAAGTCCTAAGTGTCAACACAATTGCTGCTGATAGAATTTCTGTGTGTCGACACAAGTCCTGTGTGTCAACACAATCTTGCTTTTGGTGTCGACATATTTCCCTCACAAGTGTCGACACTTGTACTAAGAATATTTTCCTACATTTCTTTATCTTGAACATTAAAACTCAACATCCCATCAAATACACATTGATGTATATCATTAAGTTAAGTGAGGCTTCTCCAAATCTGGTACACATTTTCCAGTGTACCCAACAATATCTCCCTATTTGGAGAAGTCATAACCCTTAGTCAATGATATACACCACTTATAATAAAATAAAGATTAAGATTTATAAAATCATTTCACAGGCAGGGTAACTTATAAACACAAATAATATTTAATATCATCACAGAATTTGATATAATTCATTAATTAGGAATAAGTGTTTGATTAAGAAGATTATTTAGAACAAAATTTACGTAGTTCTAAGTCTAGCCTATCTATCCATAAGATTGATCAGGTTCCTTGATAACTATTCCTTTGCCAGATTGAATCTTAGCTTGCACCTTGTTTTCTGTGTCATTAGCTGGCTTCTTCCCTTTCAGATCTTTCTTTTTGAGCTCTTCTACCTTAATCTTCTTCCTTTCAAAGTAATGATAAGGCTTTGGGAAGTAATTGCTAGGCTCCATAGAGTTAGCAGGTAACTTCCCAGTTTTGATATCCCTTCTGAACTAATGTATGGCATCTTACCTTTTCTGATATTTACCCCACTCTTGTTCAGAATACCATTTGCCTCTATCATGCATATTATCTTTCACAGCTTTCCAAATAGTAAGAATGATATTTTTGGAGGTTGGACTCCATTGTTCAAAATCAGCCTTTAATTCAGCCTGCTCTCTGAATCTTTTCTTAGATAGTTGAGCTTTTTTCTGAGCATCCCTAGCTTTTTGAGCTTCTTGCTCTCTTTGTAAAGCAGCTTCAGACATTTCAACTTTTTCAATAATAATATTATGTGCCTCCTGTAGAGGGCTATACATTTGATGTACAGCCTACTGTACTGCTTCAAAATCAGATGGAGGATAGATGACTTGAGCAACTTCCCTCTGAACCCCTTCAATATAAGCAGGTTGAAAACCAAATTTAGCAGTATTATCATCATCACAAAGGGGTGGATATCCAAGAGTAGCTCTGATGGTATTGGATACCCATTTGGCATGATCTGAGCTTTCTTTGACTAACACTCTCTCCTCCTTTATAACTTTTATGGCCACATGATCTCTTAGATCATCTTTCTGAAACCTTACCTAATCTGCTAGATAATCTATGCCCTCTTTGTAGTAGAGTTTGAATTTCTCCAATTGATCTGAAATAGTCTTTTGGAATGCCTGAATTGCTATTTGTACAATAGCTAGATCTTCTTTGATCTGGTTAGATACTGTAGTTTTCATATCAGTAGCAATACCTTCCATTTTTGTGAGAATAGCATTATGTGAGTCTGTGAGATTTTCATTCATTCTGAATTGATTTTCTAGAATATATCCTTGTTTATCTGCAATGTCAGCTATTTGAGTTTTCATGTCCTATTGTTGTGTGGCCAAGTATACTACAACATTACCTCCCTTATGGAAGCAATCTGTCATCTCCTTCTTATGCAAATTTACTTCAAATATGATAGACTTGATATCTTGGGCCAGCTGGAACTGCATTTCTTTGTGTGACTCATCCACATATTTCTCCAGAGTAAGTCTTTGCTCATCCATTTTCACTTGTAGTTTCACAACAAGTGGACTGAAGTCTATTCCTGGAGAAGATGTTTGAGGGATAGTTTGTAAGTCTTTCTTATAGCTTGTGCTCCTCTTCCTGAGTGCCACCAGCTTCCTTTTCTTGGCCCTGGTGGCTTCTTCATCTTCAAGAGAATTTGATGAACTTTTTATAGCCACAGTTTCCTTAGGACTTGAGGCATTTAGTGGCATCTCCCCCTCAGTCCTTGCCATCTCCCCCTCAGGCTGAGCTCCTTGTAAATAAGGAAATAACTCCTCCAGAGTTACCTCCTGCTACATCTGAATAGGAGGGATAATGTTCTCTCTTTCAACAAATGGTTCTCCCTGTACATCAAGATCCTTTTCTAGCGTTTTCTCTATACTAGAGGAGTGGAGTTGCTCAGCTTGATCTGGGTCTGACATATGCACATCCTGTGCTTCTTTCTCAGTGATGACTGTTACAGCATTGTTGATTTCTGAGACTATGTCCATAACAGTATCAGTTATATTCTCACTATCCAGTGCAACTTCAGCAATACCTCCCCCTTGGGCTGGCTGCTGTGATTGTTCAGGTTCTTGAACAATTGTAATCTCAGTGTTGTCTCCCCTTGGAGTGGAGACCATTTGGGTTTTAGGTAGTTGAATGCTCTCCCCTTAGGCTTGAGCTTCTTTATCTGGTTGTGGTGTAGGTGATTTTCTTGGTTTTTCTTCATCTGAGCTGAAGACAACTTGCTCTTCAGAATCACTGGAAGATTCTGCTTCCTGGGTAGTATGTTTCTTTTTCTTATCGTTCTTCACATGTTTCTGTGGGGTAGAAATATCTTTTGTCAAAACTCTATCCCATCTGGATAGTATTCTCAGATCCATTCTCCTTATGTGGTTAATCTTGGTTCCTGGAATTTGATTCATCACTTCTGGGATGGTGGAAGCCAGATACAAGCTCAGTATCCTACCCAGATTTGGCTTCTTGGCACTTTCTGTGATCTTGTCAAATATTACAGCTGACCAGTCTGTTTTCAAATTAAATATAACCTTTGTTATGAGGTTTAACATGTAGGCAGAGATCCTGTCATGTCCTCTTGTTTTGTAGAGAATAACCTTGCCTATTATCTTAGATAGGAACTTACCTTGGGAATTCATCCCCTTCCTGGTCATTGAAGATCCAATCTTGATATTGGGATCCAGTCCACACCATTGGAGTGCATCCCTTGTCATGAATGATCCGATATCATCATCTCCTTTAATTTTGGGAAGTTGAAGTGAATTTCTTATAGTCTTTGGTGAGAGTTTCACTGTGGTACCATTAATAGAGGACTTTATCTTCTTTCCTTGAGAATCCATTGTTGCGGAAGAGTAAAATTCAAGAACCTCCTTCTTCCAAATCCTTGTAGGTTCTGAGACCAAGTATTCCAATCCATTTTCAGTGATTAGGGTAATCACGCCCTTGATTTCTGGCTGGGCAGTCTCGAATGCCTTGCGTACTAGTTCATATCCCTCATTGATCATGTCTTCCTATTGTAGCTCCATTGGTGAAAGAGAGAGAAGAGAGTTGACGGGAGATTTTCTTGTCGACACAAAGTCTAGAGTTGAGAGTTCTGAAAGCACAGTCGGCCAGATTTTGTCTTCTCCTATTTATAGTATACTTGTAAAAGGAAGGTCAAAAGACGTGCCTAACTAGAGATTTTACTTAGTCGGCAAAATTTTATATATGTCGACATATACGACCTAGGTCTCGGCAGTACTTTGTAGGTGTCGACATGTTTATGTGTCGACATACTTTTGCTTGTGTCGACCTAGAATACTAAATTCTTGACAGAGTATTGAGGGTGTTGATATGTCTATGTGTCGACAATTATTTTTGTGTGTCGACATAAAAATCTACTAGTACATGGTCTCTACAGAGTGGTGTCGACACAATTTTCTGATAATGTCGACACAATTTGCGTGTGTCGACACTAACTTTCTAACTTAGCAAAATTTCTTGAGAGATTTTGTGCTTACCTAACATCTCATTCTAGGTTTAACATACCTAATTCAATTTTAAAATAATTGAATTTACTTTCGTCCAGAGGTTTTTTTAATATATCAACAATTTGATTGTTAGTGTTGACAAATTCTAGACTTATGTCTTCTTTTTCAACAAGTTCTCTGATGAAGTGAAACTTGATTTCTATATGCTTAGTTCTGCTATGTGAAACAGGATTTCTAGCAATATATATAACACTAGTAGAATCACAATATAATGGAATTCTACTTACCTTGATGTCATAGTCTTCAAGTTGATATTATATCCACAACAACAGAGCACAACAACTGCCTGCAGCTATATACTCTGATTCAGCAGCGAAAATAACTACACTTGTTTGCTTTTTGCTGCTCTATGACACCAACCTTCCACCTAGGAACTGACATGTTCCTGTGGTGCTTTTCCTGTCTTATTTGCAGCCTGCAAAGTCTGCATCTAAAAAACCAGTTAGCAAGAAATATCTATTCTTAGGGTACCAAGACCTAGATTAGGTGTGCCCTTAAAATATCTTAAGATTCTCTTAACAGTAGAATAATGAGATTCCTTTGGGCAAGCTTGGTACCTAGCACAGACATATATGGCCTATATGATGTCAGGTCTACTAGCAGTCAAGAAAAGTAGGGAGCCAATTATCCCTCTATACAAAGACTCATCAACAGGTTTTCCTGCCTCATCTTTGCCTATAGGCATACTTGTCCCCATTGGAGTTTTCATGGTGGAGGCTGACTCCATTCCATATTTCTTAATTAACTCCTTGGT
Organism: Platanthera zijinensis; assembly: GCA_039513925.1. Classification (NCBI taxonomy): domain Eukaryota; kingdom Viridiplantae; phylum Streptophyta; class Magnoliopsida; order Asparagales; family Orchidaceae; genus Platanthera; species Platanthera zijinensis. The sequence goes on along the minus strand of CM077078.1, from coordinate 287,740,041 downwards.
GAACTTAGATTGAGAAATGGACAATCCATCATCAGTCTATCTAACTTGGAGTCCCAAGAAGAATTTCAGCTCACTCATGCAGCTCATCTCAAACTTCCCTTACATAAGTTTGACAAACTTACTACAAATGTTATTTTCAGTAGAACAAAAGATAATGTCACCAACATATATCTGGACTAAAATGATCTTACCTTTTGATTCCCTAAAAAATAGAGTCTTGTCAATTTTCCCTCTTGAGAATTTATTCTCAATAAGGAAAGCAGACAGTGTTTCATACCAATCCCTAGGGGCTTGTTTCAATCCATATAGAGCTTTCTTAAGCCTATATATATAGTTGGGATAAAGAGAATCTACAAAACCTTAAGGTTGTTCAACATAAACTTCCTCTTTTAAGTCACCATTCAAAAATGTTGACTTTACATCCATTTGAAATACTTTGAACCCATGATAAGCTGCATAAGCAAGGAACAGTCTTATTGCTTCCAACCTTGCCACTGGGGAAAATGTCTGATCAAAGTCTATCCCTTCTTCTTGTCCATAGCCCTTTTGCTACCAGTCTGGCTTTGTTCTTGATTATAGTGCCATTTTCATCTAACTTATTCCTGTAGATCTGCTTAGTTCCTATGATATTGTGGTTCTTTGGTTTAGGAACCAACTCCCAGACTTTACATACTCTGAATTGATTCAACTCTTCCTGCATGGCATCAATCCAATTTGTGTCTTGTATAGCCTCTTCAAACTTTTTAGGTTCTATCTGGGACAGGAAGCTTGAACATAGAATTGTGTTCATGCTCTTGCTTCTGGTCAAAACTCCATGTCTTACATCACCAATGATTTGGTGTGCTGGATGATCCTTCTAATGTCTTCTTGCTGGAGGAAATCTGTCCATCTCTTGGTCTTCTTCATTGTCTTCATCTAGATGTACTTCATTGTCTTCATCTCTATCCAGTGAGACTTGTACTCCCCCTGGACAGCATCCATCATTTTCTTCATCCTGTCTTGCAGGTTGGTCTTCACTAATTGTTAGCTTGTCCATCTTTTCCTTCAAACCTGTAGGACTAACAGAAGTGCAAACCGTTTGATGACTCCCTTTTAAGATCCAACAAAGATCACTTTGGGTCCATTTCTATGGGAGAGTAATCCTTCAGCATCCTTCTTGTTCGAGTCATGTGCCTGGAACATCCACTGTCCAAGTACCATATAGGGGTATGGCCACTTGGACTCACCTGCATCAAAAAAAATAACCTATCCTTAGAACCCCAATTGTTATTGGGTCCTAGGTCCAGGTCAGCTTGATATTTGACATGATTACCTGTAGTATTTCTAACAGGTAAGCTGGTCTTTTTCAGAATACTAACATTGTACTAACAATCAATGGCATAGTGGCCCACCTTGCCATAACACCAGCACTCAAATCTGTTGTACCTTCTCTTAAGTCCAGGCTTAACAATATTACTATCATCAATCCTTTTAAGTGCAGGTGCTAGAGCAGCAAACACTAAGGATTCTTTAATAACTTGGTGTGTTTGCTCATGGGGATCACTATTAGCATTTGCTCCCTTGCCATTCTGATTACCATACTTATAGTGACCATGAGTGATGTCATGATCATACCTGTTAGTAGGATGCATCACTTTTCTGAATGAAATAGGGGGTTTGATGGCTAGTGGCTGAACTGGGGCTTTGCCTTTTATTTTGGAATTAGCTGCCCTAGTTCTTTCCTTGAATCCTAATCCTGTCTTACCATTTTGGGAGATAAAGTTGTCTATTAAGGGTAAGACTGACTTTGACTTTGAGAATTTAGCCACAAGATCCTTATCTCTTTGAAGTCTGACTTCAAGACTCTTGATGTGATCATTTTTGAAGGTAATTATACACATCTGAATAACAGTTATGTTTTTTAGTTTGGCAACTTCATTCAGCTTCAAATCCAGCACTTTTGCTGAATATAATGCAGCCAATTTAAGAGATACAATTTCCTCATCTTGTTTTTCACAAGGATTCTGCTTCTCTTAAGAGCTTATAACAGACCACCATACTCATCAATTAGTTGATGGACATCCCCTTCAGATTCAAAACCATCCTCATCTCTTGATGCTGATGCTTCTGATTCTAATCCAGTATAATAATCAGAGACTGATGGTAGATTATATACCTTACTGGGACCAGGATGATCCTGGCACTGATCTTCCTCAGTCAAAGCAACCAACCCTCTACAATAATGTTCTTCACTCCCATTTATAGAATCCAGCATTTGCATGAATTCAATTTCTATAGAATCCTCTTCTGTAGTAAACAATCCAATATAGGCTTTTGCTTCATCCTCTTCTCCAGATTCTGATGATGAAGAGTCAGTCCAACTCTTTTGCTTCTGAGCAATAAGGGATCTCTCCTTCTTGCCCTTATTTTGATGCTTCTTCTTATCCTTAGATTCCTTTATTTTATCAGGACAATAACCAATGACATATCCTGGCATGTTGCAACAATAGCAAACAATTTTAGAAGAAGTTTGTTTATAAGGATTAAAGCCATACCTGTTATCCTTAGGAGATTTCTTCTTCTTGTAATAGTCATCCTTGGAGAGAGATGAAGATGTCTTTGTTCTCCATTTCTTCTTCTACATGAATCTTTTAAACTGCCTTGTAAAGGCAACAAAGTCTCCATCAAAGTTGTGGCTGTCTGAAGTGTTGATGTTAGGATTTTTTGATTCAACCTCAACAATTCTCCTGGGTGGAGAAGGAGACTTTCTCCTTCCCTTTTCTGTGGCTTCAGACTTGAAGGCTACTGACTTTTCTTTATATTCAGACCTATTGCTTTTATCCTCCTCCTTTCTGGAAGTGAGTTGTGTAACACCCCAGAAATCTCAATAGGTCAAATTGAGGTTAAGGCTGGCTGATACGGCCTGGGACACGGGCGTTTCCCAGGGCATGTATGGGGTACACGTCCTTAGACACAGGTGTGTCCCAGGGTGTGTTCTTCATTGTCGACGATCGTTGAGTCAACAATCGTTGAGTATCGACACATTGACACGGCCTGGGACACGGGCGTGTCCCAGGGCATGTCATGCCAAAAAATTAGCCAGTTTGTCCCGAGAAGGACACGGCGTGGAGGCCAATCCATGTCGATCATGACACGGGCTTGTCAAATTGTCACACGGGCGTGTCTAGTGACCATGTGGTCTCGGGGGAAAATGTTGATTTCCGTCTCGATGGGGGAACATGCCCATCGACATGGGCATGTCAGGTGTCGACACGGGCGTGTCCCGGGCGTGTCGACACCCGTGTTATGGTTTGGCTTAAGTCGGTTGTGCACCGCTTCAGGAACACGGCCTGTGACACGGGCGTGTCACTACCCGTGTTCGGCCCAGGAAATCAAATTCAGGGCTGATCAGAGCCGTTCATTTTCTTTGACCAAGATCCAATGGTCTGGGCTCTTCCCTAGGTTGATAAGGTTGGGACTGAAGAGGAGAAAGCTCATTTGAGTTTCATCTTTCTCTTTCTAAAGTTAAGAGAGAGGGGAGAGCAAGACAAGGAAGAATAAGAGGAATCCGGCCGCCGGTGGTGCTGCGGTGGTCCAAATCGCAAGCCGAGTTCGGATTTACGAAGGCAAGGCTGCTACGAAGGCTTTCATCCGTCTCAATTTTCTCCATGGCTCCGAGGCGAATTCCAAGGGTAACGATTTCCGTCTTGGACATGTGAATTCCTACTTTCCTGCATTTGCATAGGGAAAATCCATCCCCGCGAGTGTGCGGTGGGTTGTGAAGTCCCTTGGTGTAGATATGTGAAGTCCCCTTTGTTAGAGTCCGGAATTGGAGTACGGATCTAGGCATGCTGTGTGAAGCCCATCTGGACGTGTTGTTCTGGATTGGTGATGCTTCTTTGCATTTGGAGGAATCTCCGAGACTTTGATTGTTTGTGTGCAATCTGTGGTGCATACCTGTGGCTTGGTGCAGCAGGAAGTACTGGAGGAAGTCCAAGAAATTGTGTGAGTTGGGTTCAACTCTTGTGGTGGACGGGCAAGATGAAGCTGTACCTGCGTCAGTCCAGTCTTGAGTCTGACGATGTTAGCAACGGGATATGCGGATCTGTACCCGCATTATGGTTGTCTAACCTTGGGTGCTTAAGGCCGTGTTAGGATCACATAGCGAGAGTCGACGGCTTGCGTGCCGATCATGACTAGAATGCTCATTTGTGGGATCCGGTGTTTCCGGTACACCCAAATGTGCCCTGAGTGCACGGAGCGTCGGGCTGTCGTGCCGACGTTTGTGATATGTATTGACTGTGCGGTCGTGCACGTCTTGCTTGGTTTGCTATATATATATCATATTGGAAAATGCGCCGCAGGGATGGAATTCCGCTGCCCCGTGCCAGGGGCAGGGTCGTTATAATTGGTCAGCTGACTGCTGACCGTTGCCCTGTTTGCCACAGCTTGGTGGATTGCTTCTTACAGGTGCTGGAGGTGCTGGTCCGAGCGGGACTTAGCGGGTTGAAGCCCAAGCTGCGTTGCTGCCCTCGAAGGCTTTGTTTTGTTTCTTCTTGTTCATGTGTGGCCGGCCTGCGTGCCGATGTCTGTAAACCACACCTTGTTAAGAGAAATTTGTAAGGCCTTAAGGCCAGACACTTTGGTTGTATACATTCCTATGTTTTAGTGGACAGTTCTTGTTGTACTTGAGTTCAAGTTTTCAACCGTGAAGCTTCTGCTAGAATGCTCTGTATTAGGATGTGTTGGTGTTTTGATATTATTTCGTAGTGTCTCCGCCTGTTTGTGGAATATGGTGTAGGGCCCCGGCCGGACCCTCTATTATATTCTTCTTGACGGGTAGAGGTGTTACAATTTGGTATCAGCTTGTTGGTCGATCTCTTCCGAATTCGCGGACGAATTCTTTTGAGGAGTGGCGAGCACGTGTCAGTGTTGTCATTATAACACTTAACTTGAACTCAAGAATGACCACTTAGGAATTCAAATACACTTGTTTGTTGAACTTGTGTATTCTTTTTAAATGTTTGTCATTTTACTTGGTCGCTAAATTGTGTGTTTTATACATATAGGTGACTAAAAGTGTTGCGGGTCAATCAGAACCTCAATATTCTGTCGAAAGTGCGGCACCAGCTGAGGTGCCCACACCTCCTCCATCTGCTGAAACGGTACGTTTCATCACGGAAACGGTACTTGCTGTGATGAATGCTCAGCAGGCTGGGCAGGCACCTCCTACAGTGGTGCCAACGCATGCTGTGGTACAACAAGAACCGGTAGAAGCTGTAGTTGATCCGCAGGCAGCAGATCAACAATTGAAGTAATTCTTGAGCTTCAATCCTCCACAATTTACTGGGGCAGGGTCACCGGCCCATGCAGAGGATTGTCTTGCAAGGATCAAGAGGATCATTAGAGCGATCAAGGTTGAGGAGGGACAGAAAGTTATGTTGGCCACTTTCCTACTGGAAGGAGAGGCTCGTTTATGGTGGGATGAGATTGAACTGCATCACTTGGCCGGTAGACAACTTGCAGAAGTCTCGATGGATGAATTTTCTCGGTTGTTCTTGGCACAACATCTACCAATGCAACAAAGGTTATCGATGGAAATGGAATTTTAGCGGTTAACTCAAGGAGATCGTAGTGTGGATGATTACCTTCATGAATTCACATGTTTGGGAAGATATGCGGGTACCATCATTGCCGAAGAAGAGCATAATACTAGTAGGTTTTATGCGGGACTGCGAGATGAGCTGCGGTATTTGCTCTCGAGTTCTGTGAGTCAAGGATTTCAAGCCTTAGTCTGTACGGCTCGGTCTTTGGAGATGGACATGAAAAGGGGGCAGGAAAGAGGGACCTTGGCTATGACAAAGCCAGAGTTCAAGCCGCCGCGTCTGGAGAAGTTTGGGTACCGTAAGAGATGGGGAAAGAAGTCCGAGTCTACTTGACAAGCTCCTTCTGCGACTATGACAGAGACATCTGGGTATGGATCTCGTGCTTGTTTTACGTGCGGGAAGTTGGGACACTTCGCACGTGATTATCGACTTGGTCCTCCAAAGGGTGACAAGAAGACGGGAGCATCTTATGCGGAGAAAGGGAAGACTGTGGTGGAGTCTTCTGCCTTGCACGCGCAGCCCAGGGTCTTCAACCTTGGACAACAGGAGGCCATTAAGCAGGCGGATGTCATCACAGGTGCGCACAGTTTTTAATGTTATTTTATCCTGTGTGATGTGCTTGTTTTTTTGTGATGTTTTAGGGTTTGTCCTAATACGAGATTATTCGGCGTGAGCACTGTTTTACACAGGTGCTTCACATTCATTTCTGTCTGAAGAGTTCGTCTTTCGTGTTGGGGTACCTATCCGGACCACGACAGACAATGTAAAGGTGTTGTTACCTAATGGATGTTTGATGTGCGCGGATAAATCTTGCAGTCTTAAGGTCAAGATAGGGAGTCGGGAGTTCAAGGTGGAAACACTAGTATTGCTGATCAAGGAATTTGATATAATCTTTGGTATGGACTGGCTGTCAGAGCAGCGTGCCTGTATAGATTTCACGTCAAAAGAGGTCACACTTTGGCAGAATACCGAACAAGAGACCAAGTTCATTGGTATACAAGGGATGAGTGGGATGTTGTTATCTGCTCTCCAAGTCGTTAAGGACGTTTGGAAGGGTACGAAGTTGTTCTTCACACTCGTAGAGGCGGTGGCGCCGAAGGCCATTGTGAGTGACGTGCCGATTGTGTCGGAGTATGCTGATGTGTTACCAACAGACCTTCCGGGGTTACCTCCCCAAAGGGAAATCGACTTCGCTATCGAGCTGGTGCCGGGTGCGAAACCTGTGGCCCGTTCGCCGTATCGGGTAGCACCAAAAGAGATGGCTGAACTAAAAGTTAAGTTGCAAGAACTGTTGGAGCAGGGATACATACACCCAAGTATGTCACCTTGGAGCGCGCCTGTTCTTTTTGTGAAAAAGAAAGACGGTAGTTTGCGCCTTAGTATTGATTATCGCGAACTGAATAAGCTGACAGAGAAAAATAGGTATCCGATTCCACGGATCGATGACTTGTTTGATTAGCTAGCAGGCTCAACCGTCTATTACAAGTTGGATTTGAAATCCGGGTATTACCAATTGTGGATTAGGGAAGGTGACATTCCCAAGACAGCGTTTGGCACACGCTACGGTCATTATGAGTTCACAGTGATGTCGTTCGGCTTATGTAATGCGCCTTCGGTATTCATGGATCTCATGCATCGAACGTTCCGTGGATACTTGGATCTGTTTGTGATTGTGTTCATTGATGATATCCTTGTGTACTCTCAGTCGGAGGAAGATCATGCAAACCATTTGCGGTTAGTATTGCATACCTTGTGGAGAAATAAGCTGTATGCCAAGTTCTCTAAGTGTGAGTTCTGGCTCTCGTCGGTGGCTTTTTTGGGCCATGTGGTAAGTGGAGAGGGCATAATGGTGGATCCGACAAAGATAAGTGTCATTCGTGATTGTCCAGTGATTTCTTCGGTGGCCGAAGTCAGGAGCTTTCTTGGACTGGCAGGCTACTATAGACGATTTGTGGCAAACTTCTCCCGGATTGCTTTGCCTTTGACTACGTTGATGAGAAAAGATCAGAAGTTTGTTTGGACGCCGGAGTGCGCGCGAGCTTTTGAGGAGATAAAAGGTCGTTTGACCATGGCGCCTGTTTTGACGTCGCCTTGTGGTACAGACGTTTTTGAGATATACAGTGATGCGTCAGGAAGCGGCTTAGGCTGCATTCTCCTGCAGTTTGTCAAGGTGATCGCTTATGGCTCACGTCAATTAAAGGTGCATGAGCATAATTACCCCGTCCACGACTTGGAGTTGGCGGCGGTGATCTTTTCGCTAAAGTTGTGGCAGCACTATCTTTATGGCGTGAAGGTAGATATTTATACAGATCATAAAAGCCTGAAGTATCTGCTCGATCAAAAGGATTTAAATATGCGAAAAAGGAGGTGGATGGAATTCCTAGGGGATTATACCTTCGACATTCACTATGTTCCCGGAAAGGGAAATGTGGTCGCCGATGCCTTGAGTCGTCGGACTCCGGTGCGGGAAAGTTTGTTACGGATACATGACGAGCGTCTAATCTAGGAATTGGAAGCGTTGGAGATATCTTGTGTTGAGAGGGATTCTTCGGCCGATGCATGCTTGAACTGGATGGAGGTTCAATATGACCTTGCGGACAGGGTTTGACGGGCAACGGAGCTTGATGAAAGTCTCCAATGCTTTGCCAAGGAAGGGTCTGGTGACCAATTCTCCTGGGATGATGGGTTATTACGGAAGGATGGCCGACTGTGCGTCCCTTGTGCGGGTAAATTGCGAGAAGAATTGTTATATGAAGCACACTTTACAAAGTACTCAATTCACCCTAGGAGCACAAAGATGTACAAGGACATGAAGAAATTGTTCTGGTGGCCTGGTTTAAAGAAGGACATAGCCGAGTATGTGGCTAAGTGTCATACTTGTGCTTTGGTAAAAGCAGAATGTCAACGGCCGAGTGGTTTCCTGAAATCATTGCTAGTTCCGTAGTGGAAGTTTGAGGATATTTCCATTGATTTCGTGCACGGGTTGCCGAGATCGCAACGTGGGAATGACTCAAGTTGGGTGATTGTAGACCGGGTTATAAAGGTGGCTCACTTTCTACCGAACAAACGGGACGATTCAGTGGAAACATTGGCAAAACTCTATGTGGAGCAGATTGTTCGGTTGCACGGTATTCCCCGAAGCATCGTCAGTGACCGTGATGGGCGATTTACTTCAAAGGATTGGAGGCTAATTCATCAGCTGTTGGGCACGAAGTTAGTATTCAGTACGGCCTTTAATCCGCAAATGGATGGCCAAACTGAACGGACCAACAGAACAATGGAGGATATGCTCTGTATGTGCGCCCTGGACTTCGGTAAGAAGTGGGAAAATCATCTTGAAATGGTGGAATTTGCCTACAATAATAGTTACCAAGCGAGCATCGGCATGGCACCATTTGAAGCTCTGTATGGTCGCAAGTGCCGTACACCGTTAGCTTGGGCAGAAACTGGCAAATCCAAACTTTTGGGACAAAAGGCAGTCGAGGATGCTAACACAATAATACGCTCTATTCGAGAAAGACTACTAATAGCCCAGGATCGTCAAGCCAAGTATTACAATGCTAAGCACCAGAATGTGGAGTTCGCGGTGGGTGACTGGGTATATTTAAAGATTAAACCCTTCAAAGGCGTATCTCGGATTCGGCGATTGAAAAAGCAAAGTCCGCGATACCTTGGTCCGTTTGAAGTGGTGGAGCGAGTTGGGGAAGCTGCCTATCGGCTAGCTCATTCATCGGAATTGGGAGGACTGCATGATGTGTTCCACATCTCAGTACTACGAAAAGCAGTCAAGGATCCAGCTCAAGTAATTGAGAATGATCGGGTGTCGGTTGAGTATGGGCTAACGACAAAGGTGAGGCCCATTCAGATCGAGGATCGAGCCGAGAAATAGTTGCGGAACAAAATGATCGGGATGGTCAATGTCCGGTGGGACAATTGTAGCCGAGAAGAGCTAACATGGGAGCGGGAGCAGACCATGCGAGCCGAGTTTCCCGAGTTATTTTCGTAACCTGTTCGCTCATTTGTATATGTAATCAACACATATATGTCTCTGATTGTGTTATGTTGTTTTCTCCCTGCTGTCTTAAAATTTCGGGACAAAATTTAATTAAGGTGGGGAGGATTGTAACACCCTAGAAATCTCAACAGGTCAATTTGAGGTTCAGGCTGGCTGACACAGCCTGTGACACGGGCGTGTCCCATGGCGTGTCTGGGGTACACGGCCTGGGACACGAGCATGTCCCAGGGCGTGTTCTTCATTGTCGACGATCGTTGAGTCGACGATCGTTGAGTATCGACACATCAACACGGCCTTGGACACGGGCGTGTCCCAGGGCGTGTCATGCCCAAAAATTAGCCAATTTTTCCCGAGAAGGACACAGCGTGGAGGCCCAGCCGTGTCGATCGTGACACAGGCGTGTTAAATTGTAACACGGGCGTGTCCCGTTCCCGTGTGGTCTCGGAGGAAAATGTTAATTTCCGTCTCGATGGGGGAACACGCCCTCGACACGGGTGTGTCAGGTGTCGACACGGGCGTGTCCCGGGCGTGTCAACACCCGTGTTCTGGTTTGGCTTAAGTCGATTCTGCACCGCTTCAGGAACACGGCCTGTGACACGGGCGTGTCACTACCCGTGTTCGGCCTAGGAAATCAAATTCAGGGCTGATCAGAGTCATTCATTTTCTTTAACCAAGATCCAATGGTCTTGGCTCTTCCCTGGGTTGATAAGGCCGGGATTGAAGAGGAGAAAGCTCATTTGAGTTTCATATTTCTCTTTCTAAAGTTAAGAGAGAGGGGAGAGCAAGGCAAGGAAGAAGAAGAGGAATCCGGCCGCCGGTGGTGCTGCGGTGGTCCAAATCGCGAGCCTAGTTCGGATTTACGAAGGCAAGGCTGCTACGAAGGCTTTCATCCGTCTCAATTTTCTCCATGGCTCCGTGGAGAATTACAAGGGTAACGATTTCCGTCTTGGACATGTGAAGTCCTACTTTCCTGCATTTGCATAGGGAAAATCCATCCCCGCAAGTGTGTGGTGGGTTGTGATGTCCCTTGGGGGTAGATATGTGAAATCCCCTTTGTTAGAGTCCGGAATTGGAGTACGGATCTAGGCATGCTGTCTGAAGCAAATCTGGACGTGTTGGTCTTGATTGGTGATACTTGTTTGCATTCGGAGGAATCTCCGAGACTTTGATTGTTTGTGTGCAATCTGTGGTGCATACCTGTTACTTGGTGCAGCAGGAAGTACTGGAGGAAGTCCAGGAAATTGTGCGAGTTGGGTTCAACTCTTGTGGTGGACGGGCAAGGTGAAGCTGTACCCGCATCAGTCCAGTCTTAAGTCTGACGATGCGAGCAACGGGATAGGCGGATCTGTACCTGCATTATGGTTGTCTAACCTTGGGTGCTTAAGGCCTTATTAGGATCACATAGCGAGAGTCGACGGCTTGCGTGCCGATCATGACTAGAATGCTCATTTGTGGGATTCGGTGTTTCCGGTACACCCGAATGTGCCCTGAGTGCACGGAGCGTCGGGCCGTTGTGCCGACGTTTGTGATATGTATTGACTGTGCGGTCGTGCACGTCTTGCGTGGTTTGCTATATATATATCATATTGGAAAATACGCCGCAGGGATGGAATTCCGCTGCCCCGTGCCAGGGGCAGGGTCGTTATAATTGGTCAGCTGACTGCTGACCGTTGCCCTGTTTGCCATCGCTTGGTGGATATCTTCTTACAGGTGCTGGAGGTGCTGGTCCGAGCGGGACTTTGCGGGCTGAAGCCCAAGCTGCGTTGCTGTCCTCGAAGGCTTTGTTTTGTTTCTTCTTGTTCATGTGTGGCCGGCCTGCGTGCCGATGTCTGTAAACCACACCTTGTTAAGAGAAATTTGTAAGGCCTTAAGGCCAGACACTTTGGTTGTATACATTCCTATGTTTTTAGTGGACAGTTCTTGTTGTACTTGAGTTCAAGTTTTCAACCGTGAAGCTTCCGCTAGAATGCTCTGTGTTAGGATGCGTTGGTGTTTTGATATTATTTCGTAGCATCTCCGCCTATTTGTGGAATATGGTGTGGGACCCCGGCCGGACCCTTTATTATATTCTTCTTGACGGGTAGAGGTGTTACAAGCTGCATCTCATAAGATAAACAATTTTCCAAACAAGGTTGGTGGAGGTGTATCAGCAAGCTTGGCCACCTCTCTGATGGAACATATTTTTGTATCCCAGTCCTTGGTTAGTGACCTGAGAAACTTATCATTCATTTCATATGTGCTAAAGACTCTTCCATAGGTCATTAGCTCATTTACAATTCTAAAGAATTTCTTATAACATTCAGCTATGCTATCTGTCTTGGCTTGTCTAAAGCTCTCATATTCTTGATTTAGCATGGACTTTCTATGCTCTCTTACTTCTTCAGTTCTCTCCATGTAGACATTTAAAGTGACCCGCATATCCTTGGAGGTTTTGCAATGTACCAGATTCTGGAATGTAGAATCATCTATGGCACTCACAATTATGTTTTGTGCTCTCTTGTCTATGGTTGCTAGGATGATCTCTTCCTTAGTCACTTCAGAATAGCTATTTGGAGTTTTGAGATTTGCATCAAGAAGTGATATGTTCATAGGAATGAAGGTCCTTCTAAAAACTTGATGTAGATTCTTGGATCAGATGCTTCCATGAACAATCTGACCCTCTCTTTCCATATGCAAAAGTTTTCTTTCCTACAGATAGGAAGTTTCATGGATCCAAGTTCCTTCTAATTTTCACTTAAACCCATTCTGGCTAACCGTTAATTTCCTTGGTGATCTACATAGACTGTTAGGTCTATATTTGAGTGAACCTCCCTCTGAAACCACTTGAAAGATTTTGTTTATAAAGCCTAAACACCTAGAGGGGGGTGAATAGGTTCAAATCCTTTTTAACAACTTAAGCAATTAAAAGTGTTAAACACAGCACAACTATCACAGCACAAAGAATAACAATCACAGAAAATTCACAGCAGATCACACAATGGTTTATAGTGGTTCCCCAATCTATGGGTACATCCACTCTCCCCCTTCACCTATCTAGTAGAGTACTGGATTTGGCCAAACTTCCTTCCACTATCTCAGATCCTCTGATCTTACAACTCAGAACCCAACTGGTTCCTACAGCTCAGACTTCTTCAAGTCCTACAACTCAAAATCTTCCCAAGACTCCTACCTCAGGCAACAGCCCTACCTTAGCCTTAACCACCATGCCTACAACCCAGATCAACAAGATCCTACCTCAGGCACTCAGCCCTACTGAAAGTCCACCTAGTGCCAACTACCTTCACCTATGGGGGGGAATAGGTGTCTTGCAGCATTTTTGCGGAATTAAAACTATACCTGCACAAATAAACAAAACAACACAGCACAGAAAGACACAGTTAATTTATAGTGGTTCCCCGATTTGGGTACGTCCACTTTCCCCCTTCGACCTATCTCCCAACAAGGGACGACTCTGTCACTTCACCAACCGGATTGAAATCCAATCCACACACTAACGGAAGGAACCCTTCCAAGCGAAGGAGTCACGACTCCTCCACCACGGGTTGCACCAAACCCTTACAATGAGGAACCTACGTTCCTTTACAACAAAATTAAAATGGAATGTATAAAATATACAAACTTCTTATGGAGGCTAGGTGTCCCTCTTCATTCGATGACGCGTTCTTGATGAAGTCGAAGAGTCCACGACCTTAGCTCTCACTTAGATTGAATCTCCACGAAACCGGCGGCGGCAAGAAGAGCGGAGGATTGGCGTTCGGGATCGGCGGCGGCAAGAAGTGCGGCGGCTGAGCTTTAGAGATCCAAACTTCGTAGATATGCTAGCAAGATCTACCAACGGTCTTCCTTGGATAAATCATCTCGATCGATTCGGAAAGGGAAGGTATTCCCGATCTACAAACCAAGAGATAAAGGATCTCAAGAAGGACACGTGAGACGCGTTGCTTGGCAAAGCTTCTGTCGCCGGAAGATCAGGAGGTATCCACGATCAATGGCGGCGACTAACTTCCCGAGCGGCGACAGCGGCAGCGGAAGAGAGATCCGCGATCTAGGTCACGTCGGCGGCTCAGTTTTCTTGTTTCTGTATTCGTTGTGTTCGGTGTCTGTAAAGATCGAAATACAACAGTATTTATACTGTAGGTCATACATTATGACCGTTGTTGGCCCCACCAAAAGAAACTGTTGGTACCCTAGTTTGATTTGAGTTCAGTCCTCTCCTTTGTGCTCCTTGACCCAAGAAATTTCTATGGTCAATGGTTAGGAGTCTAGCTGTAGAGTCCTCGCTTTTCCAAATTGAGAATTTGGTTAAGTAGTTTTTTCGTTCGACCATAGTCGAACGCCGTTCGACTATCGTCTATCGACTGATCGACGATCGTCTATCAGTTGGTCGACGCCTTGGTCTGCGCTGATAGGTCGACTATCTGTTGATAGGTCGACTATCTGTTCTGCGCTGATAGTTCGACTATCTGTTGATAGGTCGACTATCTGTTCTGCGCTGATAGGTCGACTATCTGTTGATAGGTCGACTATCTGTTCTGCATTGATAGGTCGACTATCTGTTGATAGGTCGACTATCTGTTTTCTGAGGTAGGTCGACTATCTGCTTGATAGGTCGACTATCTCTGTGCGCTTGATAGTTCGACTATCTGTCCTGATAGATCGACTATCTGGTAGTTCGACTATCTGTTCTAATAGGTCGACTATCTCCCGGGGTAGTTCGACTATCTTCTTCGATAGGTAGACTATCTGGATCGTTCGACTATCTGCCCGATAGATCGACGATCTCCGTGCGTCGGTCGACGATCTCCGAAGGTCGTTCGACGTTTTCTGCCTGCCTTTGTATTTTGTGTTTATTTATTATATTTAATTAATTTAATACACTTTCTGGCACATTATTTCAAGCTGTATGATAAAGTTTCCAGGCATTATTTGCTCTATTCTGTTTGCCTGAGTTCAAATCTTTTAAGATAAAGTTGTTTGTCTTATTAGCTGTCATTATAATTTACTTTATCTGCTGACACCCCTTTATAGCCGTTGGACTGAAAAGTCTTCTATTTGTTATAAAGAGATTATTTCTGATGTGACTTTATTTAGTCCTTTGTTATTTGATTTAAACCTGCAGCTTCTTAGAAAGAGGTTTATTCCTTTTTATAGAATGTTTGGCTGCAGAGATATTTCTGTCTTCTTGATATTCACAGCCCAAGTCTCAAGGCTCAGAAGAAGACAAAGAATTCAAATGGAAGAGAGCCGTTGCTTGCTGCTAATATATAAAGGACCCTTTGAAGAAGGATTAAAAGCTAGTGTAACACATATTCTAAAAGCACTCAAGCCTTCGTCTAGCTCAAGCCTTCTGCTCTCAGCAAACTTCATCTAACTGAGAAGTGTTAAGATCCTCATCTCTTCTTCAACCTGAGTTCTCCTGCTTTCAGGAAGTTCAAACTCAGAGATTCCTTGAAGAAGAAGAAGAAGAAGAATAGCTGCTTGAAGAAATTTCTTTTTGTTATTTATTTTCTTCCTGTAGCTTTTCCTTCAGAATTTTCTGAAGAGTTTTCTGCACTGAAGCAAGACTTCACCTGGACATCTTTGAGCCAGGGGGAGCCTTGATTCTTTAGAGCATTCTAGCTCAGTGCAAGCTTTTTGTGCTTCTCTAATCTATGTAAAATAGAGAAGACATCTTAACCTTCTTCCCCCTCCTGTACAGGGTTATTACTCCCTTCAAAAGTATCCCTTGGTGGCAGGGCACCTGATCAAAAACCTGTGCTTGGTTTTTAGACACCTGATCAAAAGTCTAAAGGGTTTCTGAATCTACCTGAATCAGATTCTGTTGGTGGCAGGGCACCTGATCAAAAACCTGAGTGGATTCCTACCGTGTGGGTAGAAGAGTGGACGTACCCAAGTTGTTTGGGGAACCACTATAAATCTCCTTGTGTCGTCTGGATTCAATTGTTTAATTCCTGCATTGTGGCTGTGATTAGATATAACTAGGCTGCTAGTTGCTGATTAGGTTTTTCCAAGGTTAACTGTAATTACAGTTAGCTTGCGTTTGTACACATCACTTGTGTTAGGCTTTAAGGTTAAATCAATATCTATAATCTTTTCATTCCGCACTTCACTCCAAGGGAGTTGAGTAGACTATTAAGTTTTGTCTGTGCAAAATTTGATAACTCTATTCACCCCCCCTCTAGAGTAGTATCTATCCCTTCACTTTCAATTGGTATCAGAGGGAGGTTGACTGACTGAATAGGCTAACACCTAAGTCACAAGATCCTGATAGATACCAAGAGTTTATAGATATTCACTATCATGGCCCAGTCTAAGGATTATTCAAGCACCAGACCTCCAGCATGCAACTTAGCAAAGTTTGGCATCTGGAAGGCAAGGATCAAACTTTATATGAATTCTATTGATGACAGTATTTTTGCTTCTATTTTGTCAGGTCCCCCAAGAGCACCTGCTGCTGCCACTGCCTCATCATCTGATATGAGTGCAGTGCCTCCTCCAGATTATAATGATGAGTACAAGAAGGCCAAAATTGCTGATGCCAAAGCAATGAACATACTGGCTCAGACTATGTCTGATGAGGTGTTCCAGAAGGTTGCTGATTGCTCCTCAGCAAAGGCCATGTGGGACACACTGAACCAGATTGTAGCTGGTTCAGCTGATGAAAGGAAGGACAGAAGGTCCAACCTGATCTCTCAGTATGAGAACTTCAAGAAGACTGATGCTGAATCAGTTGAAGCTATGTACACCAGGCTCAGCTCAATCATCAATGAGCTGAGGACCCTGGACAAGGACATATTATTGACAGAGGTCAATGATAAGATTCTTATGTGCTTCCCTAGCACATGGGATCTAAGAATCTGGCCCATCAAAGAAGCCAGAAGTACAAATGAGATCTCAACTGAAGCTCTCCTCGGCAAGCTCAAGTCTTTTGAGCAAGTGCTGAAGACCAGAGAAGCAGAAGCTGAAGCCAAGACCCCCACTCCTACAAGAAAAGAGCAATCTCTAGCTCTTAAGGCTGCAGATGTTTCTGAAAACAGCCAATCTAATGAGGAACTTATGGCACTGTTTGCCAAAAGATTTCTCAAAATGGGGAGAAAGGAGTTCAGAAAGAAGTCTTCACGTTATGAAGACAAACCAAGGTATGATCGCTCTCCTGCTAAAGAAATTATTTGCTATGGTTGCAGGAAGCCTGGACACATTTTGCCAGAGTGTCCAGAGGAGAAGAACAAGGAAAAGAGAAAAGACAAAGAACAACACAGGAAGCACTCCAAGCCATCCTCCTACAAAAACAAGAAGAAGGAGAGAGGTTTCATTGCTGAAACCTGGAGTGATTCTGATGAAGAATCCTCCTCATCAAGCTCCAGTGAAGATGAGGAAGAGAAGAAGGCAAAAGAAATTTGCCTCATGGCAATAGATGCCTGCAGCAACCACTCTGCTGCAGAGAGTTCTGATTCTGATGAAGAGATGCCTACTGAAGATGAGGTACTTTCATCTTATGATTTTACTTCAGAAGAGTTTAAGTTAGATTTTAAATCTCTATGTTTAGATTTAATTAGTTCAGAAAAAGAGATAAAAGAACTTAGAAATAGGCTAGCTGACTCTGAATCAATAGCCTCTGAAAACATTAGGTTAAAGGAAGATCTCACTACTTGTAGTGAAGAAATTAAATTTCTTAAAATAGAATTAGCTAAGTCTAAGAGATTAGAAGAATCCCTTAATGGTAGAAGCCTTAAGCTGTTAGAAATTACCAGCATGACTAACACTAGGTCAGGTAATGATAAACTAGGCTTAGGAGCTTCTCCCAGTGAACCCCCAGTCTTGCTTAAAAATAATCTTTCAACTCCAGTGAACTTCATTTCAGCTAGTGGAAAGAAGAACACTGAGCAAGTAAACCTTGTAAATAAAACATTAAATAAGGCTAAGGGAGAAAAGAGAAAGAAGTTTTTCAAAGAAATGCAAAAAGCGTCGAACGCAGATCGACGATCGGAAGCTCCATGGTCGAACGAAGGTCGACGATCTGAGCACCCATCGTCGAACGTCGATCGACGATTTCAATATGATTTTCAAAATCATAATCAATTCCATAGAAACCTAAATGAGAATAGAAACCCTAGGTTTGTTGACCCATCATCAGCATGGAGAATCCCACCTAGGAGATCTCACCCACTAGGTTATCACCCTCAGCCTGCATTCTCATACATTTCCAGTTTTTCTTATGTGAAAAACAAGGGACCCAAGGTTACCTGGGTCCACTCTGTCTAAATAATTGTCTTGCAGGTGAAGGCCTATCCAATCACTCAAAACAAGTGGTATTTGGATAGTGGATGCTCTAAGCATATGACAGGAAATAAAGATCTACTGTCAAAGTTCAAAGCTAAGCTCGGCCCAAAGGTTATCTTTGGAGACTCCAGCTGTGGTCAAACAGAAGGCTATGGCAAGATCACCATTGGAGCAGTTACATTCAAGAGAGTTGCTTATGTCAATGGACTAAAGCATAATCTGATTTCAGTCAGCCAGCTATGTGATGCTGGCTACCAGGTTTCATTTTCTAATTTCTCTTGCAATATTACTTTAAATAATAATGTTGTTTTAGTAGGTATTAGAATAGGTAATATATATTTAGTAGATTTTAATTCATCTCAATCTGAAATCTGCCTGTTTAATGAAGTAACCCTTAATAATAATTCCCTATGGCATAAAAGGCTTAGTCATGTAAACCTTAAAAATATATCTAGGTTATCTAAGCACAACCTTGTTAGAGGTTTACCTTCTTGCCCCTACAAGAAGGAGAGCCTATGCAAGGCTTGTCAGCTAGGCAAGCAAACCAAGAATTCATTTAAATCTGTAAATAAAAGTGATTCTCCTAGAATCCTGTATTTATTACATTTGGACCTTTTTGGCCCAATAAATGTACAGAGTTTAGGAGGGAAGTATTACACTTTAGTAATTGTAGATGACTTCTCTAGGTTCAGTTGGGTTTTCTTTCTGAGAACTAAGTCTGATAACTTCAAAGCCCTTACAGACTTTCTACTTTGTGTGCAGACTGAGTACTCTACTCATGTGGCCTTGATCAGAAGTGATCATGGTACTGAGTTTGACTCTCTTCTCATGCAAGAATTCTGTGAGAGAGAAGGTATCAAACATAGCTTCTCAGCTCCTAGAACTCCCCAACAAAATGGGGTAGTTGAAAGGAAGAATAGAACACTAATTGAAGCTGCTAGCACATTGTTGGCAGATGCTAACATGCCTCTATCCTATTGGGCAGAAGCTGTTAGTACAGCCAACTATGTCTTAAATAGAAGTTTGATACACAAACTTAAGTGTAAAACTCCTTATGAGTTGCTTAAAGGAAAGAAACCAAAAATTAATTACTTTAGAGTTTTTGGCTGTATTGTGTATATTCATAATAATAATAAAGAATATATTAGAAAGTTTGAAGCAAAAGCTTCAATGGGAATCATGCTTGGATATTCCCAAGTAAGCAAAGCTTATAGGGTTTATAACAAATCAACCTGTAAGATAGAAGAATCTGTGCATGTATCATTTGATGAGCATCAGATGTTTTACAAGGAGAAAGAAAATTCTCCTTCCTCCAGTTCTTTGCAGGTACATGATGCCCCTCAAGAAATCCTTCAACTTTCAACTCTTCAGATCACTGAATCAGACAGTGATGAAGACATTGCTGAAGCTGTTGAAGCTGTTGTAGTACCACCAACAGTAGATCAAATTCCTTCTGAGGAATTAATCCCAACTGTTGCTGAAGATCACATCCCACCTGCTGATATTGTCACACTTAGAGATCACCCCTCATCTCAAGTGATTGGAGACATATCAGCTGGTGTGCAAACAAGACATCAATTAAGACAGGATGTGATGCATGCTTGTTTCCTCTCACAGGTTGAACCCCTCACCTTTAAAGATGCAGAGCTAGATCCCCACTGGATCATTGCAATGCAAGAGGAGTTCAATCAGTTTGAGAGATGTAAAGTTTGGACTTTGGTTCCAAGACCTAAAGGCCAACTGATCATAGGCACCAAGTGGGTGTATAGAAACAAGTTAGATGCAAATGGAATCATAGTAAGGAATAAAGCTAGGCTTGTAGCTCAGGGCTACAGACAGGAGGAAGGTATAGACTATGACCAAACCTTTGCTCCTGTTGCAAGGCTAGAAGCAATAAGGATCTTCTTGGCCTATGCAGCCTTCATGAATTTTAAGGTGTTCCAAATGGATGTCAAAAGTGCATTCCTGAATGGTGAGCTTAAGGAAGAGGTGTTTGTTGAACAACCACCAGGGTTTGTTTCCTCAACTCAGCCTTCTCATGTTTTTAAGTTACAGAAAGCTCTTTATGGACTAAAGCAAGCTCCTAGGGCCTGGTATGAGACCTTAGCTAGTTTCCTGTTAGAGCACAACTTCACTAGGGGAGTAGTTGATAGAACCCTGTTCGTTAAGCATCACAAGGACACAATCCTGTTAGTTCAGGTGTATGTAGATGATATTATTTTTGGCTCCACTGATCCCAAACTGTGCAAAAAGTTTTCTAACTTAATGCATTCCAAGTTTGAGATGAGTAGCATGGGTGTGCTGTCTTACTTTCTTGGTCTCCAAGTTAAGCAAGATGCTGATGGTATCTTCATCTCCCAATCCAAATATGCCAAGGAATTGGTAAAGAAATTTGGGATGGCTGATGCTTCAGCAATGCCTACACCCATGGCTACTAATGTAGTTATTGATTCTGATGATCACGGCAAGCCAGTTGATCAAAAGAATTATAGGGCCATTGTTGGTTCCCTATTATATCTAACTGCAAGTAGGCCAGATATAATGTTTGCTACATGCCTTTGTGCTAGATTCCAGGTCAACCCCAAGGAATCTCATCTGATTCTTCTAAAGAGAATCCTGAGATACCTGAAAGGATGTCCAGATCTAGGACTTTGGTACCCAGCTGAGTCAGAGTTTGAATTAATTGGATATTCTGATTCTGATTATGCTGGTTGCAGAGTTGACAGGAAGAGCACCTCAGGAACTTGTCAGTTCCTGGGAGAGAGATTGGTCTCTTGGTTCTGTAAGAAGCAGGCTTCTGTCTCAACTTCAACTGCAGAGGCTGAATATATAGCAGCTGCTAGTTGTTGTTCACAGATCCTGTGGATTCAAAACCAGCTTGTGGATTATGGTTACTCACACAAGAACACCAAGATCATGTGTGATAGTACCAGTGCTATCTCAATTGCACAAAATCCAGTGCACCACTCTAGAACGAAGCACATTGAGATTAGGCACCATTTCCTGAGAGATTGTGTGGAAAAGAACAAGATCTGTCTTGAGTTCATATCCACTGAGTTTCAGAGAGGTGATATATTCACCAAGCCTTTAGATGAACAGAAGCATCTGTTCTTTTTAGTTCAACTAGGCATGATCAATGGACGAGACTAAGTGTGACTTTATCGGCCTATGTTGAAATCTGTTTGAAGATAGTCGAACGAGGTTCGAAGATAGTCGAACGGCTTAAGCTTATCGTCGACCTCTGGTTAATGATAGCTTATCTGTTTGAAGATCGTCGATCGACGTTCGACCATCGTCGAACAGGTTGGGCACATCGTCGATCTCTGGATGACGATAGCCTGTTGTTTGAGAAGCCAGAAATAGTCGAACGATTATCCGACTACTCTGCTTCTGAGCCGATCGTCGAACGACCGTTCGACCATCGGGTCAAGATCTTTTTAATAGACCGACTATATCCGGTCAGATATAAAGCCGATAGTCGACCTAGGTCAAAAGATCTTTTGTTTTATCGTCGACGGAGCGTGCCCTTTCGCATTCTGCTTTCCCGCTTGCGATTTTGTGCCGTTTCGTCCTCTTCGTCTTCCTCCTCCTTCTCGCGTTTCTCGAGCGATTCAATGGCGGTTTCCCCAGCTGTTCTAGCCGTCGTCAAGTTCGATGCAGGATTCAGTGTGGATTTTGAAGCTTTCAGCAGTTGCGATGCCGGAATAGTGGAAGTTCTCCAGCTCTGCATGGATCAAGGTTTAGAAAAGTTAATGTCTGAAAGAATTAAGATTAACATTCCAGAAATTAAAGAATGGGCTTTCACGTCGTCTTCCTCAGACGAAGCGATGACTGGTACCATAGGCGGAGAAGAAGCTATCCTGACTCCGGCCGTCCTATCTGATGTTTTTGGTTTAGTTATTGGTGACGAAGATTATGAGCAAGACGCTCAGGAGTTTGGAAGAATGCTGGTCGAGCTGGGACATGCCGAGGGCATTCCCACCAAGCTGCTCAAGGTAAACTTCCCCTTCAAGATTAAGTTTTTGGCTGAGATAGTTGGAAAAGTGCTTCTGGGCAAGCACTCTGCCCATGATAACATAACAAGGCAGCAATTCGCACTTATGTGTGCAATTGTTAATCGTAAAAGGATCGATTGGGCTGCAGTTCTGTTTGATTTAATCAGGAAAAAGAATGGAAAGAAGGAAGTTACCCTCGGAAGGGTTATAGGTATTTTCCTGAAGGAAAGATATCCCCAGCTGCTGAGCTCTACTGCAACAACCATCAATGCCAGCAAGAAGATGGATCCTCATCTGTTCTTAAAGTGGAAGAGGACGTTCGTGAAATCTGCTCCAGCACCATCTGAGGACACAAGGACTGCATCAGTCGCTCCTCAACCTATTGAAGCTGGCTCAGCTCTTCCTTCCTCCTCCTCTGTTTTGCCGTCTGCCTCAGCTGAAGTACCATCAACTTCAGTTGAAGTAAGACTTTCTTCCTCTGTTGTCCCTGAAACAACTACGGTTGTTCCTTCTTCCCCTCCAGCCTCTCCTCTACCTACATATCTGGCTAGGATATCTGCTCCTAGCTTCGATTTGTTAGGATCAGAGAGAATTCTTACTCCTCATGTATCTCCCGTTCATTCCCCAATTCATTCCCCATCCCCTGCTCCCTCTCCTGTTCGATCCCCTGTCCCCATTATTTCTCATCCCAGCACCCCTACCATATCTTCTGCTGCTCCATCCACCTCTCATCCATCATCTTTTGAAATCTCTCCAGAGATTATCTCCCGCATTGTGGAGCTGATTACCCCGTCAATCAAAACCATGATTGACGAGGCAATCGCTCCCCTTGCCGCCTCCATTGACCGTTTGACTGCCTCCATCCAATCCATCTCAAAATCTGCTGAGCCGTCTTCCTCTAGGTGCCTGGTTTCAGTAGCTACTGAAATCAGGCAGGGGGAGATGTTCAATGAAGATGTCTCAGTCCTTCCTGCCTCTCCTCCAGTTGAAATAGAAATAGCTCCAGATGTTGTCATGTCTGCCCAGGAAGAGATAGCTCCAGCCCAGGAAGAAATAGCTCCTGCTGAGTTAGTATTAGCTCCAGTTTTGTCTGAGAAAGAAATTGCAGATGGAATATTATTATCTGAGATTGCAGTTAAAGTCTGCTTAGAAGATCTAACCTCTCCTGTGATAGTTAGATTCCTGGAAGGAATTATAACTTCTTATCTGAATGACTGCTGGGAGATGGTTAAATATGAAGGTAACTCTTTCATTCGTTTTGTTGATGAGTCTATTAATTTGATAGTCTGTGAATACATTGAAGGAATGATATCTGTTTATTTAGCAGATCTATATTCATAATTTTACAGATATTATTAAAGAAGATTTAACTGCTCAAATCATAGCAGTTGTTTCTGAGGCTGACCCAAGTATTCTTGCTACTCAAGTAGACCCTGAGTTGGAATCCTTCTTAGATAATAAAGAAGATGAGTCTGAGAAAGAGGAAGTCAAAGTTGACTCTCCAGTTCTGAGTATGGAAGAAGCTCAAGCAAGAGCTGCATGGAATTTAAGAGTTCTATCTTTAAAAGAGAAAGAGAAAGATTTGCAAGTTGAGAAGTCATCCATCTGGGATGACTCTCCAGGATTAGATTTAGACTCCCTTCTGGCTTTGGATGCCATAGAAGAAGAAAAGGAGAAATCTGCTTCAAAGCTTAAAGAAAAGGCTGTCTCAGAAGCCTATGATCCTTATGAGAACCCTCCATCATCCCATTCTGATGATGATGATGATTCTGATATTTCTGAAAAATCAAAGAGAAAGAAATCTGCTGCAAAGAAGAGAAAAGCTGCTCCTCCTCCACCTCCTAGCAAGGATAATGATACTCCGTATTATATTTTGAAGGGCATTGACCCTAAATCCAAGGATTTTAAGCATTGGATGTGGTTTTCGAAAAATCAGCAAAAAGAAAGGAAAAGAACCAAGAGGTATGATAGTCCTATCTCTAGATGGACTCCCAGAGGTCCTCCTCCTCCTCCCGGTGCAGGAGCCTCTGGGAACCTTTCAGCTCATCCTACTGCCTCCTCTGGAAAATCTGCGCCTGCTCAGCCCCAGCCAAGGCAAGGTTATCAAAGCTCTCAAGGAAAATCATTTTATGGTTCTCAAAGACAAATGAAGGAGACTGTGAGTCAAAGACCAACCTTTTCCCCACCTCCTTCTCCAAAGAAGAGAATTTCATCTCCTTCTCCAGTACAGACTGAGGAAATTGTATCAAAAGGTAAATAGTTCACCTTTGTTTTAAAATATATAGCAAGAACCTATCTGCTAAGTATTCTTTAATGTCTTATCTAGATAAAATAGCTGATGCTGCTTCTCCTGAGCCCGTATATGAAAATCCTGAGCTCGATCCTAACTTTAGGATGGCTCGCTTTCAAGAACTTGTAGGAGCAGCCCAGATAAGAAAAGCAAGAGCTGAAGGAAAAGATATAACTGGTTTTACTACCATGTCAGCCTATAGAAAGAAAGAATTTGAAAAGTTCCAGGTAAATCCTGAGATATTTGACCCGTCAAAGTACATGGAAAAACATCCTGAAGCTGTTGTCCCCAGAGCTACAGAACTGAAGATTATTGGTGCTCAGGATCTAAAAATGTCAAAGAAAGAATCAGATGACCCGCTTAGAAAAATCTCTTTTGTTTCTAGTTCTTCTGATCCTTTACCAGACTCTAAAGATTCATAATAGTTTAATTAACTGCTGTGGTATATTTATTTATCTGATTGATAATCTGCCAGTTTGTTGTTATCTATTTGCTTAAATCATTCTTTAGTATTCTATTGCTAGCTGTTTTTAGTTTTTGAGAGACTTAACTCAAATAGGGGGAGATTGTTGGTACCCTAGTTTGATTTGAGTTCAGTCCTCTCCTTTGTGCTCCTTGACCCAAGAAATTTCTATGGTCAATGGTTAGGAGTCTAGCTGTAGAGTCCTCGCTTTTCCAAATTGAGAATTTGGTTAAGTAGTTTTTTCGTTCGACCATAGTCGAACGCCGTTCGACTATCGTCTATCGACTGATCGACGATCGTCTATCAGTTGGTCGACGCCTTGGTCTGCGCTGATAGGTCGACTATCTGTTGATAGGTCGACTATCTGTTCTGCGCTGATAGTTCTACTATCTGTTGATAGGTCGACTATCTGTTCTGCGCTGATAGGTCGACTATCTGTTGATAGGTCGACTATCTGTTCTGCATTGATAGGTCGACTATCTGTTGATAGGTCGACTATCTGTTTTCTGAGGTAGGTCGACTATCTGCTTGATAGGTCGACTATCTCTGTGCGCTTGATAGTTCGACTATCTGTCCTGATAGATCGACTATCTGGTAGTTCGACTATCTGTTCTAATAGGTCGACTATCTCCCGGGGTAGTTCGACTATCTTCTTCGATAGGTCGACTATCTGGATCGTTCGACTATCTGCCCGATAGATCGACGATCTCCGTGCGTCGGTCGACGATCTCCGAAGGTCGTTCGACGTTTTCTGCCTGCCTTTGTATTTTGTGTTTATTTATTATATTTAATTAATTTAATACACTTTCTGGCACATTATTTCAAGCTGTATGATAAAGTTTCCAGGCATTATTTGCTCTATTCTGTTTGCCTGAGTTCAAATCTTTTAAGATAAAGTTGTTTGTCTTATTAGCTGTCATTATAATTTACTTTATCTGCTGACACCCCTTTATAGCCGTTGGACTGAAAAGTCTTCTATTTGTTATAAAGAGATTATTTCTGATGTGACTTTATTTAGTCCTTTGTTATTTGATTTAAACCTGCAGCTTCTTAGAAAGAGGTTTATTCCTTTTTATAGAATGTTTGGCTGCAGAGATATTTCTGTCTTCTTGATATTCACAGCCCAAGTCTCAAGGCTCAGAAGAAGACAAAGAATTCAAATGGAAGAGAGCCGTTGCTTGCTGCTAATATATAAAGGACCCTTTGAAGAAGGATTAAAAGCTAGTGTAACACATATTCTAAAAGCACTCAAGCCTTCGTCTAGCTCAAGCCTTCTGCTCTCAGCAAACTTCATCTAACTGAGAAGTGTTAAGATCCTCATCTCTTCTTCAACCTGAGTTCTCCTGCTTTCAGGAAGTTCAAACTCAGAGATTCCTTGAAGAAGAAGAAGAAGAAGAATAGCTGCTTGAAGAAATTTCTTTTTGTTATTTATTTTCTTCCTGTAGCTTTTCCTTCAGAATTTTCTGAAGAGTTTTCTGCACTGAAGCAAGACTTCACCTGGACATCTTTGAGCCAGGGGGAGCCTTGATTCTTTAGAGCATTCTAGCTCAGTGCAAGCTTTTTGTGCTTCTCTAATCTATGTAAAATAGAGAAGACATCTTAACCTTCTTCCCCCTCCTGTACAGGGTTATTACTCCCTTCAAAAGTATCCCTTGGTGGCAGGGCACCTGATCAAAAACCTGTGCTTGGTTTTTAGACACCTGATCAAAAGTCTAAAGGGTTTCTGAATCTACCTGAATCAGATTCTGTTGGTGGCAGGGCACCTGATCAAAAACCTGAGTGGATTCCTACCGTGTGGGTAAAAGAGTGGACGTACCCAAGTTGTTTGGGGAACCACTATAAATCTCCTTGTGTCGTCTGGATTCAATTGTTTAATTCCTGCATTGTGGCTGTGATTAGATATAACTAGGCTGCTAGTTGCTGATTAGGTTTTTCCAAGGTTAACTGTAATTACAGTTAGCTTGCGTTTGTACACATCACTTGTGTTAGGCTTTAAGGTTAAATCAATATCTATAATCTTTTCATTCCGCACTTCACTCCAAGGGAGTTGAGTAGACTATTAAGTTTTGTCTGTGCAAAATTTGATAACTCTATTCACCCCCCCCTCTAGAGTAGTATCTATCCCTTCACTTTCAGAAACCCTAGCTCCGGTTTCAAAACAGCGCCTGGAACTTGGTCCGGTCAAGCGAGCACCAGAATTTCGCCTAAGGCAAATTCGGCGAGAATCAAAGGTGATTCTCGACGAATCGGCGAGAATCACTTCTGATTCTCGCCAAATTCTACTTGGCATAATTCTGGCTGAAGATCTTGACATCCAGAGAGAATCGGCAAGAATAAATATTCATTCTCGACGGATCGGCGAGAATGCAAAGTCATTCTCGTCGATTCGGCGAGAATCAACTAGTGATTCTCGACGATTCTGCCTTAAGCAGAAATCAAGACGACGTTGAGACAGCCGGCTG
Organism: Platanthera zijinensis; assembly: GCA_039513925.1. NCBI lineage: Eukaryota > Viridiplantae > Streptophyta > Magnoliopsida > Asparagales > Orchidaceae > Platanthera > Platanthera zijinensis. Next base: position 287,712,951 of record CM077078.1, on the reverse strand, counting down.
CAATCGGCAAGAATCAGCGAGTGATTCTCGACGATTCGGCGAGAATCACTCGAATCGACGAGAATCACTTCATGATTCTCGACGATTTCTACTTAGACGATTTTTCGTCTTTCCACCCGTGAGCTGCTCTTTGGCCCATCCTTGCTCCTTGTCTGCTCTTGATCTTTCTCAGCCCTGTACTTGAAAGTAAGTACACTACAATAGAGAGAGTACACATAGGCCAACACACTGATCTGCTCAACGAAGGATTATGTTGCGCAGACCCGTGTATATTGACCCACTGCACCGTGATATTGGTGTGCACTTAGCGTCGAATAACTTCAAGCACAACTTGAAAAAGAATGATCAAATACAATGTCAATTCACCTTAGCTGGTCCAGGGGCTTCTTCAAATCAGGTACATTGTGGATAAAATACCCAACAATCTCCCCCTATTTGAAGAAGCCTAAACCCTGCTAAGATGAATATAACGGATGGAAGAAAAACATAAACTGAATAATCAGTTGAGATAGAATTTCCATACCATTATCTTTAGAGCATTTGCAGCATACTTTGCGAGAGCACCTTAGCCCTTAGAACCTTAGCCGAGAGGGCAATCTCCCCCTTTTTGGCTTCTACAAATCTGGGACTTTAGCACTTGCCACAATACTCCCCCTCAGTTCTTGCATTTGGGCTTACACTTGAGTTTCTTGCGGATGCTCCCCCTAGATGCACGAGCCTGGAGCATTTGTAGTCTTCATTCCTCATAGTTTAACATCCCCAGTTAAGTTTTGAAGAGACTGAACTTGGCCTCGTCTAGAGGCTTTTTGAAAATATCTGCAATCTGCTTATCCGTGGGGACATAGCAGAGAGAGATGTCCTTGTTTTCCACATGCTCCCTAATGAAGTGGTAGCGCACTTCAATATGCTTCGTCCTGCTGTGCGATACCGGATTGTTCGTAATGGCAATTGTACTGGAGGAGTCGCAGTACATTGGTACTTCCTTGAACTGAAGGTCATAGTCTGCTAACTGGTTTCTGATCCATAGTAGTTGTGCGCAACAGCTGCCTGCTGAGATATACTCAGATTCAGTTGTGGAGGTTGCAACACAATTCTGCTTCTTACTATTCCATGATATAAGCCTTCTTCCGAGGAATTGACACGTCCCGAAAGTTCTTTTCCGATCATCCCTGCTTCCTGCAAAGTCAGCATCTGAAAAGCCTATTAGCTCGACATCATTGTTTCTCGGGTACCACAAGCCAAGATTAGGTGTACCCTTAAGGTATCTAAGAATTCGCTTTGCAGCGACATAGTGAGATTCCTTAGTGTTCATCTGATATCTGGCACAAACGCATGTGGAGAACATAATATCCGGTCTACTTGCAGTAAGGTAGAGCAGGGATCCAATAATGCTTCTGTATTTGGTTTCATCAAAAGGTTTCCCTTTCTCATCCTTATCCAGAGACATAGTGGATCCCATTGGAGTCCTCATAGAGGTTGTATTCTCCATTCCGAATTTCTTGAGGAGTTTATTTGTGAACTTCGTCTGAGAAATGAAAATTCCATCCTCAGACTTTTTCACTTGAAGTCCCAAGAAATACTTTAACTCTCCCATACTGCTCATTTCAAACTTTCCTTGCATAAGTTTAGAAAACTTTTTGCAAAGAGTGTTATCCGTTGAGTCGAATATAATGTCATCAAAATAGATTTGCACTAGCAAGATCTTGCCTTTGAATTCCCTAACAAACAATGTCTTATCTATTTTTCCTCTAGAGAACTTGTTCTCAAGAAGAAAACTAGACAGAGTCTCATACCAAGCTCGTGGAGATTGTTTTAAGACATATAGAGCTTTATTAAGAAAGTATACATGATTAGGATAAGTAGGATTGACAAAACCTGGGCGTTGAGCGACGTATACTTCCTCTTTCAGGTCTCCATTCAAGAATGCCGATTTCACGTCCATCTGATAGACAGTGAATCCTTTGTGAGAGTCATATGCTAGAAACAGTCTAATTGCCTCGAGCCTTGCAACCGGCGCAAACGTTTGGTCGAAGTCGATCCCCTCCTCCTGTCTGTATCCTTGAGCCACCAGTCTGGCCTTATTCTTGATGATGACCCCGTGTTCATCCAGCTTGTTTCTGAAGATCCACTTGGTGTCAATCACATTCTACGTCTTTGGTCTGGGAACCAGCATCCAGACGTTGCATCGTTCGAATAAACGCAGCTCATCTTACATGGCCAATATCCAAGACGCATCTTTGTTTGCTTCGTTGAACTTCTTTGGCTCAGCCTGCGATAGGAAGCTAAAATGCAAAAACTCGTTAAGTGTACCTCGGCGAGTTCCTACACCGTCTCGAGGATCTCCGATGATTTGATTTCTGGGATGATCCCTCACGTGTCGGAGCTCTAGTAGTCTTGCATCAGGAGCTCTAGCATTTTCTGGAGCTCCTTCCTCTTCAGGGAGGACTACTCCATCCTGACCGTCATCATCTCTGATCGGCGTTGAGGTGGAGACCTTGACGTACTTTGGAGTTGCATCTTTATCGGGCTCATCCAGGTGTAGCTGTTCGATTCTTCCACCTGCATCTTCAAGAAAACCACTGGAAGAATTGCAATTAAGCAAGCTTCCTTCATCAAATATGACATTTATTGATTCCTCTATCACTAGGGTTTTCTTATTGAAAACCCTATAAGCCCGGCTATGGCTACTATAGCCCATGAATATGCCTTCGAAGAATTTTTCACCAAACTTAGTACGCGGGTACTTCCCGTTATTCAGTACATAACATCTGCAGCCAAAGATCCTAAAATAGGACATGGTTGGCTTCCTTCCTTTCAGTAGCTCATAAGGCGTCTTATGATGACTCTTGTTGATCAAGGCCCGGTTTTGTACATGACATGCAATATTGACAGCCTCTGCCCAGAAATATTCTGGGAGAGAAGCGTCATTCAACATTGTCGTGCCGGCTTCAATGAGCGTTCTATTTCTCCTCTCTGCAACTCCATTCTGCTGAGGAGTGCACAGGGAGGAAAACTCATGAAAGATACCAAGTTCTTCACAGAACTCTGTTATAGCACCAGACTCGAACTCTGTTCCATGGTCACTTCTGATTTTGACCACCGAGCAGTTAAGTTCGCTCTGAATCTGCCTGACAAAACTGGTGAAGATGTCAAACGTATCAGACTTGCGTTTTAAGAAGAACACCCAAGTAAACCGAGAGTGATCATCAACAATCACTAGCGTATAAGACTTGCCTCCCAAGCTATGAACTTGCATTGGACCAAACAAGTCCATATGCAGAAGATAAAGACATCTGGAGGAGTCTTTGTCAACGATGCCCTTAAAGGTAGCCCGAGTCTATTTTTCCTTCTGGCATGCAGGATAGGGGCTATCTTTGATGCACTTAATGATGGGAGAATCCCTTACTAAGTTTTTATAAAACAGCATACTAATTGTCTTGAAATTAATATGTGTCAATCTCTTGTACTATTGTTCACAAAGAGATGCACTGCCTGTTGCTACTAGGCATACGGGGGTAGATGAATCTAAACTAAGAAAATCTAAGCAGAAGTTATTTCTGCTCCTAATGCCTATTAATACCGTCTCCGAAGAGGCACACGATATTATCAGACATTTATCATTGCAGAACTTAACGTCATAACCTTTATCACATAACTGACTTACACTGATCAGGTTATGATTTAACCCTTCAACGTAAGCCACGTTGGTGATAGAAATTATACCATTGGAAATCATACCGTAACCCCTAGTGACTCCTCGATCTGATCCCCCAAAGATGACTTTGGGTCCATTCTCGACTGGAGAGTAATCACGTAGCAGGCTTCTTGTCCCAGTCATATGCCGGGAGCATCCACTGTCCAAGTACCATATGGGAGTTTTTGTGGCCTTTGGACATTCCTGCAAAACAGAATTTATTTCCCTTAGGAACCCAATCGAACTTGGGTCCTAGATTCCTCGTTAGCATACTCCTCCTCGGATGGTTAGCCCTACGAGTGGTCTGCCTCGCATTGCCAACATGAGGAGTCTCGTTATTCCTCGGATTAAACCAGCATTCCATGGCAAAGTGACCAACTTTGTCACAGCACTAGCAGTCAAATCTGTTATACTTTCTCCAATGCACCTGCTTCACCCTTGGAACGGAAGGTTCAACCGAGGCCTTGGACCTGGAGGTGGAGGCACCATGATGACAATAGCCGCATGATTTCTTCACCTCCTGGTTTTTAAGTGTAACAGGCTTGGCCTTGGGTGCCTTCTTCATATTATGGCCGCTAGAGAAGTGGCCATAATCCTCCATTTGAACTTCCTCATAAGGTGCCTTGAAGACACTCTCGCCAAAGTTGCGGGGGAAGGCCCACCCCTCATACCGGCTCTTGGGCTTTTCAATCGAGGGTTGGAAGAATTGTCCATAGGTTGACTCAAAGTCCTGTTCATTGCAGGGATAGCCAGGCTTCCTGAATACTACAGGGTTGAGTGGGGCCTTTCCCTTTTCTGCAGTAGAGGCCTTCTTAGCAGCCTTATTTCTCCTCTGCTTTTTGTTTCTACTAGATGATTTACCAGGCACACCCACATGCCCCAAGCCAGCCACCTTAGCCTGAGCAGAGAAGGTATCAACCAGTGGAAGAACAGTCTTTGGCATAGAGAAGCTTTGGACAATCTTCTTTTCTGCCGTAAGTTATTCTTCCAACTTATTGATCTCTTCCTATTTAAGGTCAAGGAGACTTAGAGACTCTGCATGCTTAGAGATCAGGTCCAGGTGCTCCTATCGGAGAGAAATCAAGCTAGTGATCTCTTCCCTTAGGGAGACACCCTCGACCTTAAGGAATTTGACTTCCTTTTTTTGAGCCCTCAATCTCTTGCGGCATTCCTCGAAGGTGTTGAGAAGAAGCTCATACTTTTCGAGGAGCTCAGCTTCTCGGGCAGATGGGCTGTCCTCGTGATCATCATCAGGAGACTCAAAGTCAGAGTCGGAGAGGGGGGTACGAGATTTTACCTTCCCAGTGAATGGGGGGCATTATCCTTCTGAGTTAGAGCGACCCACAAGCCCGAAGTAGTCTTCCTCATCATCACTGGAGTCTGAGGAATCAGACTCACTTAGTGTCTTTGACTTTTTGGCAATGTAGCTCCTCTCCTTCTTTTTATCTCTAGAGGTTCTGTTCTCTTCTCCCTTCCCCTTCTCTCTCTTGCCTTGATGGCATTCGGCCACGACGTGTCCTGGCTTATTGCACCCAAAACAAATTATGTCAGTATGACAATGTTTGTTCTGTTTTGATTCATACCTGTCAGAAGAATAATTCTTCTTCTGATTTCTAGAGGAGGAGCCGTCTATCTTTCTTTGATTCCTCATCTTGAGGAACTTCTTGAATTCTCGGGTGATGAGGGAGAAGTCTTCTTCAGACAACTCTGAGCTGGAGAAGCATGGCTCGGAGTCTTCCTCCTCATCCTTTTTCCCCGCACGGGATGAAGTCACACCCTTGCCCTTCCTGGAGTGAATGGCTTTTAGGGCCACAGTCTTTTCCTTGGCTGCGGCCTTCTATGCTTCTTCTTCAGCTTTCCTCGTGTGCAATTGGAGCTCATAGGACATGAGCTTCCCAAAGAGTATCTGAGGATTAGTTTCAGCTAATCTGCCAAACTCTCGGATGGCACAGATCTTCGTGTCCCATTCCATAGTACGGGACCTAAGGAATTTATCATTAAGTTCACCATCAATGAACACTCTTCCATATCCCTTGAGAGCATTGACGATCTTGAGGAAGTTCTCGAAGGTAACTCCGATCTCTTCCTTGGGCCCCAGCCTGAAGGCCTCATATTTCTGGTTCAGGAGGGATCTCCGATCATCCCTCACTTCATTTGTGCCCTCCATCAGGATAATCAAGCTATGCCAGATATCCTTGGCTTTCCTGTAGTTGCAGAAGTTCTGCATCATGGAGTCATCGACTGCGCTGATTAGTATGTTCTGTGCCTTCTTATCAAGTCCGACCAACACCATCTCATCCTTGTCCATTTCAGAAAGCTTCTTTGGCACCTTTTTGGTAGGATCAATGGTGGAGGCCTTAGTGGGAATATAAGGTCCCTCCTCCACGACCATGAAGAGTCGAGGGTCGACTGCTTCCATGTAAAATCTAATCCTTTCCTTCTAGATAGGAATGTTTAGCCTGGTGCACACTGGGATCTTGCCTAAGTACTTGAGTCCGTCCATAGTAGATATCTGCCTTCTTCTTGACACTAGTGGCAGGAACTTACTCGAGGTGTTAACCCCTTTGATGAGTAACCACCCTCTGATACCACTTGAAAGTCCACCTAGTGCCAACTACCTTCACCTATGGGGGGGGGGGGAATAGGTGTCTTGCAGCATTTTTGCAGAATTAAAACTATACCTGCACAAATAAACAAAACAACACAGCACAGAAAGACACAGGCAATTTATAGTGGTTCCCCGATTTAGGTACGTCCACTTTCCCCCTTCGACCTATCTCCCAACAAGGGACAACTCGGTCACTTCACCAACCGGATTGAAATCCAATCCACACACTAACGGATGGAACCCTTCCAAGCGAAGGAGTCACCACTCCTCCACCACGGGTTGCACCCAACCCTTACATCGAGGAACCGACATTCCTTTACAACAAAATTAAAATGGAATGTATAAAATATACAAACTTCTTATGGAGGCTAGGTGTCCCTCTTCGTTCGATGACGCGTTCTTGATGAAGACGAAGAGTCCACGACCTTAGCTCTCACGTAGAAAGAATCTCCACGAAACCGGCGGCGGCAAGAAGAGCGGCGGCTTGGCATTCGGGATCGGCGGCGGCAAGAAGTGCGGCGACTGAGCTTTAGAGATCCAACCTTCGTAGCTATGCTAGCTCCGGTTTCAAAACAGCGCCTGAAACTTGGTCCGGTCCAGCGAGCACCAGAATTTTGCCCAAGGCAAATTCGGCGAGAATCAAAGGTGATTCTTGACGAATCGGCGAGAATCACTTATGATTCTCGACAAATCGGCGAGAATCACTTATGATTCTTGCCGAATTCTACTTGGCAGAATTCTGGCTGAAGATCTTGCCATCCGGAGAGAATTGGCAAGAATCAATATTCATTCTCGACGGATCGGCGAGAATGCAAAGTCATTCTCATCGATTTGGCGAGAATTAACTAGTGATTCTCGATGATTCTGCCTTAAGCAGAAATCAAGACGACATTGAGACAGTCGGCTGCAATCGACAAGAATCAGCGAGTGATTCTCGACCATTCGGCGATTCTCGTCGAATCGGCGAGAATCACTTCGTGATTCTCGACGATTTCTACTTAGACGATTTTTTGTCTTTCCACCCGTGAGCTGCTCTTTGGCCCATCCTTGCTCCTTGTCTGCTCTTGATCTTTCTCAGCCCTGTACTTGAAAGTAAGTACACTCCAATAGAGAGAGAGAGTACACCTAGGCCAACACACTGATCTGCTCATCGAGGGATTACGTTGCGCAGACCCGTGTATATTGACCCACTGCACCCTGACATTGGTGTGTACTTAGCGTGGAATAACTGCAAGCACAACTTGAAAACAAATGATCAAATACAATGTCAATTCACCTTAGCTGGTCCAGGGGCTTCTTCAAATCAGGTACATTATGGATACAATACCCAACACCTACCTTAGCCTTAACCACCAGGCCTACAACTCAGACTTCTTCAAGTCCTACCTCAGGCACTCAGCCCTACCTCAGCCTTCATAAATTTTGTCTCACAACTCAGATCTATAAAAGATCTTACAAGAAAATTAATTATTTAAAGCAATAAAATCTTCACCTAGATAAACAGAGAATGGGGTGAGAGCTTCTTGATCAGTTCTTGATTGAACTTATTACTCAAGATCCAACCTTCTTAGCTTCTTCAAAGCTTCTTGAATCTGAACAAAGTAAGGTTGATCTTTAATTTGAGTTTGAGATGATCTTTAATCCAGCTTCCTACTTGAATTCAGAATCAGATCTGAATTCCTCTTGCAGACTATTCTGGATCTGCCTTCTCCTGTGGTTGTCTCTTGTTCCCCCTCTCTTAATGTTGTTTTTGCTTTGTGATAGCACAGGTCTTTATATAGATCCAATCCAAGGTTACCGGTTGATCCAGTTCATAAGGCTCTCTGACAGCTCTGATAGATATGACAACTTTGTTACTTATGACAGCTATCGGGTCTTTATTCTTGACACCTGTCATCTCCTTGAACTTTATCACGACAGAAAGTTATCGAGACTATACTCCAAATGTGTCGACACAAATAGATCATGTGTCGACACAAGTCTTGATGATGTCGACACAGCTCCTAATATGTCTATACAGTCATTTTTTAACTTCTCAACACAGCTTCTGTTGGATGTGTCGACACAAGTCATGTGTGTCGACACAACTGCTTCTAGTCTTGACATAGCTTCTGTTGATAGATTTCTTGAGTTTGTGTCAAGACAACTGCTTCTAGTCTCGATATAGCTATTATTGATAGATTTCTTGAGTGTGTGTGTCGACACAAGTCCTGTGTGTCGACACAACTACTTATGGTCTTCAACATAGCTGGTGTTGAGTGTGTATCGACACAAGTCCTAGGTGTCGACACAATTACTGCTGACAGAATTTCTGTGTGTTGACACAAGTCCTGTGTGTCGAAACAATCTTGCTTCTGGTGTCGACACATTTCCCTCACAAGTGTCGACACTTGTACTTAGAATATTTTCCTGCATTTCTTTATCCTGCACATTAAAACTCAACATCCCATCAAATACACATTGATGTATATCATTGAGTTAAGTGAGGCTTCACAAAATCTGGTGCACAATTTCTAGTGTACCCAACAAATATGGAACATCATTATCCGGATTGGGCTTGGGAACAGCCTTTGCTGGAGCTTTCCTCTTCTTTGATTTGGATCTCTTGTCATTGTTAGATTCAGAATCATCAGAATCATCAACTGGGTCATCTTTAGAAGAACTTTGTGGATTATCATATAAAGCATTTATTTCTTCAATTATTTCCTGTGAAATTTGCTTATCTGCTTGAGGAAGAGGTGGAGGTAGAACAGCTTGAGGAGGGACAACAATCTCTGAAAGCATCTGTGAATCATCTGTCATTATCAGTCAGAAGAAAATTATTTATCTCAGGATCTTTTTGCATTAGTTCAATCTCTAGTGAAATATCATGTGCAATTAAATCATCTAGACTTTGTATAAGACTATCATCCATAATATAATTTGGACCAACAGGTTCCACAACTATGTTAGTAATAAAGCTTGCCTGAATGGCCTGAAGAGTTTTTGTACTAACTGGAGTTGTATAGCAAATAATATCTGTGCAATACTTGGGAGAAGCAAATAAAAGAATGTTTTTATATAAGAGATCAAAATAATCTAGAACTTACTTCAGTTCAATTGCTGGAGAAATAGAACAAATAAAAGAAGGAATATCCAAAGAAGGAACTAAATCAACTATCTCAGAATCAGTGTCCAAAAATTCCGTGAGATCTGCATCTGGTATCTAAGTATCAACAAAACCTATCTATGCTGCTGTTGTTACTGCTGCTGGAGCTACTTCTTCATGGAGTACCTCCCCCTGCCTGGGTTCAGTAAGCACTGGAGCCAGGCGCATGACTGAAGAAAGAGGGACAGGGAAGGCAGAAATTTGAGCAGCAAGAGATGAAATAGAAGAAGCAAGAGGTGAAATAGCCTCCACTATGAGTTGTTGTAGGAGAGGTGTGACAGATTTTAGAATGGATGAAATGGAGGGTGAAATTATGTTCATGAATTCAGCTGGGGTTTGAATAGAGACAAATGGGTTTAGGTTGGATGATGATGGATGGAAGGAAGTGGAGTCTGGCATTTGCTCATCTGGTGAAGATGAGGAAAGAATGGGTGATGATAGCAGATTTAATGATGGTAAAGATGACAGATTTAGATGGGGGATGTCAGTAAGATGTGATGGAGGAGGGTATAAAGGAAGAGTAGCATGCTCTGGTGTTGTAGCATGTACTGGAGATTGAACAGGTGAAGGTTGATGGTCTGGAGAAAGAGCTGGTGAGGAAATATGAATTGGAGAAACAAGAGGTGTAGGTTGATGTTCTTGGAATGTGGAAGAAAGCTGGAGGGTTGTTGAGGTAGTTTGAATAAGAGGAGGTCGAGGGGGAATGGAAACATCCTCAGTAGGGTGGGGAGTGGCTGGATCAGCCCTTGTACCCTCAGAAGGTCTGGAAGAGGAAGCCCTGGATGGCTTAGGGATGTTCCTCTCCCACCTGCTAAACAAGGTGCAGGTAAGCCTCTTAGAAGCATTTATGAATATGGTCGGGGAGACCAGTGATTCAGCAGCCTTGGCCTGAAGAACAATTCCCAAAATCTGTCCAAAACACACTTCCTTCTTTGTGTTTTTCTTCTTAATCGATTCAAACATATTTTGGCCCAGTTCACGGCCTTCTTGTTTTCCACTACACTCATCACAAGGAATTGTTGTCTAGTTCTGTAATCGTGGGCGGTGTGCTTGCCCATCAGAACTTTTCCTACAACATCTGCCAGAAACTTATAATCTGTAAATAGATGTTTCTTCAACAATTTGTTAGGGTTGTCACCAGAATAAACCATTCGATTCAAAATTTCATCAAACTCAGCAGAATCGATTTCTAAGTCCTCTTCTCCATTCAATTAACCAAAAATTTCAGTTAAAACATCAGGGGTAAGTGAAACATCATTACCCGATATTGTTCCAATCAGCATATCAGCATCTGGAATCGATAGAGTGAAAACCCATTCTCAGATCTCAGTCGTCGCAATCCTCATCCTGGTAGTCATCAGATTCTTTAACTATAAATCTTCAAACAACTTCAGAATATCAAGGAAGATTTGATCTGAGTGTTGGAAAGATGATGACTTGTTTTAGTCATCGTTTTTGGGGTAATTTAGTAGTTAAAATCCTTAAGTTTTATTGTAATTTTGTGTTTTGTATGTTTGTTATGATGTTATTTCATGATTTGATATAAAAATATATATTTAGTCTTATTATATGTATTATATATTATGTTATGTTTAGTAATTTTAATCAATATTAGTTTATATTTTGTTTTAATGTTTTTTTTTATGTTTTGTTATTTCATTTTAAATGTTTTAATGCTATTATGTTGTTTTTACTTTATGATAATTTATATTATGTTTTATTTGTTTGTAGGTGCAGCTCTTGTGCATGGCCGAGCCTCATTCAAGCCCAACATGAAGAAGCCGAGCCCAAGCAAGCAGCCCATGAAGAACTCAAGCACTTTGGAGCAGCTTTTGTGCATGGTCGAGCCTCATTGCAGCCCACTACATGTAGCCCTACCCGAGCCCTCAGGTGCAGCCCTCAATCCCATTTGGAGCAGCCCACAACCTCAAGCCCGAGCCTCCTTCCACAAGCCTCAACCCGAGCCCCTCTCCCCTCATAAAGCCCACACAAAGCAGCCCATTATGAATCCAATGCTTGGCCGGCCACATACATGCATGCATGCACCTTGCCACCTATTTTATTTTTATTCTACACCCTCTCTCTCTCCTTTATTAGTTGCCACCTTTCTCATGCATGCACATATTTTTCTCTCTCCCCTTTTTATTATATGCATGAACATTTCTCCCCCCTATGGCCGGCCCCTACCTTCTCTCCCCTCTTTTATTTTCCATCCATTCCCCCCTTCTTATTTTTATATTTTCCCTTTATTACATGCATGCATCCTCTTTTCTCTCTCCCCTCCATAATTGCATGCATGAATCTCCTCCTCCTAGCATGGCCAGCCACCCCTATGTCTTCCCTCCATCTAGAATGTTCTCCCTCTCCTATATAAAGGACTTCTTCCCCCCTTGGTAAAAGTTAAGTAGTTTGAGTTTCAAGTAGTTTTTATGTTAAGTAGTTTTTATGTTAAGTAGTTTTAGTCTAAAGTAGTTTGATGTTATTTTTTTTAGAGAGCAAGCTTCCATTTCAAGTACTTTTCTTCTTGTTGTTTTATTTCATTTCTCCAAGCAATAGTATAGTAATTTTTGTTATTTTATGTACTCTCATTTCTAGTTTAATGATAATGCAATTTTCCTTTCTTTTGGTTTCCCTTTTTATTATGCTTAGCTAGTTCTTTTTGTGCCCGATCGCGATGAGCTTTGCGATAGAATAACACATTCTTAATTTTATGTTTGGATTTGTATTTCTCTATTTTGATCCTTCCTTGAATTATTTTGTGTCGACTCCGTATTCCAGTATACGGTAGTAGGCATCCGATCTCAATTCATAGAAGTCGAGAGACTCATTGATTTGAAAGATCACTCAAGGAAGGAAGGAGTTGAACGCACCCCTAGAGATAGGATGACGTAAATCCTCCGGATTGGAGTCAAATCCAATAGTTCGGGTCACCTCGATAATGCGACTTTAGGCCTTTTTGACTTGAAAGAGATTTCGGTCGAAACGTCTATAAGTTAGGGGATTTAATGCTCTAGCGAGATTACTTCCTAATATCGGATCCGTCACGGTCTTAATAGATTTACAAATGCTAAACTAATTTCTTCCGTTATTTTATTTCAAAGTGAATCGTCGATCGAGCACTTTTCTCGTAATAGTTTATTTTCTCTTTTTAATTTAGTTTATTTTAATTTTCAAACTCATTAATCGTTCGGTAGAATAATAGAATCGTTGTGAGTAATAGTACTTGCCTGCCCCGAGTTTTAATACGACCTTGATATTTTTCATATCCTATGCTATATTTCGATAGGTACACTTGCCTTAATCGAGTATAGATTGGAGAATATGATTTTATTTATCAAAAGACTCAAAGTCGATGTCAAAACCCATGTTGAATTTCATTGCTGTGAGAGCGCTTGCTGGAATCACCATGATCACCTGCAATAGATAAAGAGAAAGATCAAGTGCAAGGGAACTGAAAGCGCGGGATGGAGCTCGAAGAAAACCTAGTTATAAAGTTTTTCAGAATATGAAACGTCAAGCTCCGTCCTGCAAAAAAGAAAATTCTTCGATCTCAGGTCGACGAAAAATTTCATGAAGAGATAAATTCGTCAATCGCAGACTAAAGATATGGAGATATTTCGTCGTCCTCTGAAATATTTCCTGAAACAGGATCGTCGATCTCAGATCGACAAAACTGACTTCATACAGAGATTTCGTCGATCTCCGGTTGACGAACTCCCAATGATAAGTTTGCAAATCATCGATCTCAGGTCGACGAATTGTTTCCAGATCGTTTACACTAAGGACAGATTTAAAATTAAGCCTTTCCATCTATCATTCCTAACTGATTTAGAAAGAACAAATGTTTAGATTCATCCAAGGGCTTTGTGAAAATATCTGCCCTTTGCAAATCAGTGGAGATAAATTCAAGATTAATTTTCTATTTGTCCATACAGTCTCTTATGAAATGATGTCTTATATCTATATGCTTTGTACTACTATGATGCACTAGATTATGTGCAATAGATATTGCACTGGTACTATCACAAAATATGGTTGAATTATTTAGATTGAACCCATAATATAGGAGTTGATTTTGTATCCACAAGATCTATGAACAGCAGCTGCCAGCTGCCATTTATTCAGCCTTAGCAGTTGATGTAGACACAGATATTTACTTCTTGCAAAACAAGGACACAAGCCTATCACCAAGGAACTGACATGTTCCTGATGTGCTTTTCCTATCCACTCTACATCCAGCATAGTCAGCATAAGAAAATCTAGTAAGCTCAAATGCTAACATTGTTGGATACCAGAGTCCTAGATTAGGACAACCCTTTATATATCTTAAAATTCTTTTAATGAAAATAAGATGAGATTCCTTAGGGCACACTTGGAACCTAACACAAAGACATGTATCAAACATGATGTCTGGTCTACTTACTGTGAGATAAAGTAGGGATCCAACAATAGCTCTATACTTGGTCTGATCAACTAGTTTTCCATGTTCATCAGAGTCAATCACAGCATTGGCAGCCATGGGGTTTTTTTATTGAGGAGGCATCAACCATCCCAAATTTCTTAATAAGCTCATTTTCATATTTAGTTGGGATATGAATATATCATCAGGGGATTGTTTCACTTGTAGGCCAAGGAACTATGATAGCTCTCCCATGCTACTCATCTTAAACTTTGAATGCATTAGATCAGAGAATCTCTTATATAGTTTGGGATCAGTAGAGCCAAATTCTATGTCATCTACATATATTTGTACTACTAAAATTTTATCATGATGCATCTTAGTAAAAAGGGTCCTATCTACCATGCCTCTAGAGAACTTGTGTTCTAAAAGGAAGCTAGCTAAGGTTTCATACCAAGCTCTTGGAGCTTGATTTAGACCATAGAGAGCTTTATTCAATTTAAAAACATATGAGGGATGAGTAGAAGAGATAAAACCTGGAGGTTGTTCAACATAAACCTCTTCCTTTAGTTCTCCATTCAAGAAAGCACTCTTGACATCCATCTGGTAGACTTTAAACTTCTTAAAAGCAGCATAAGCAAGAAAAATCCCAATTTCTTCTAACCTTTCAATAGGAGCAAAGGTTTGATCATATTCAATGCCTTCCTCTTGCCTGTAGCCTTGAGCAACAAGCCTAGCATTGTTCCTCACAATTACACCTTGAGCATCAAGTTTGTTTCTGAATACCCACTTTGTTCCAATTACTGGATAGCCTTTGGGCCTTGGAACCAAGTCCCAAACTCTGCATCTCTCAAATTGATTGAACTCCTCTTGCATTGCAATAATCTAGTGGGGATCTTGCTCTGCATCATTTATGGATTGAGTCTCAACTTGAGAGAGGAAATAGGCATGTATCACATCTTAGTTGAGTTGATGCCTTGTCTGTACACCTACTGATATGTCCCCAATCACTTGAGATCTAGGGTGATCCCTTAGTGTGACAAGGTCAGTGGGTGGAGTTGGTTTAGTAACAACATTTGGAATTAATTCCTCTTGTGGAATAATGTCTGCTGTTGGAGGAGGTTCAACCACTTCCAAAATTTCTTCTTCACTATCTTCATCACCTTGTGGAGGAGGATGTGATATGACCTTTTGTGTAAGGTTTAACTCACCCAATTTCTCACACAAGTGAGGTACCTGCAATAAATCTGTGGTAGAAGAGTCCTTCTCCTTATAATACATGTTAGCTTCATCAAAAGAAATATGTACAGATTCTTCCATTTTTAAAGATGATTTATTGAAAACCCTATAAGCCTTGCTATCTTGGGAATATCCAAGAAAAATTCCCTCTGTAGCTTTAGCTTCAAATTTTCTAATGTGTTTCTTATTATTATTACGAATGAAACATCTACACCCAAAGATTCTAAAGTAATCAAATTTTGGTCTCTTCCCTTTGAGTAATTCATAGGGGGTCTTACCCTTAAGTTTGTGTATCAAACTTCTGTTCAGTACATAGTTTGATGTGCTCACAGCCTCTGTCCAAAAGGATAGGGGCATGTGTGCATCTGCAAGCAATGTTCCTGCAGATTCAATGAGGGTTCTGTTTTTCCTTTCTGCTACCCCATTTTGTTGAGAAGTTCTAGGAGCAGAGAAACAATGCCTAATACCTTCCTCCTCATAGAATCTTTGCATGGGAAGAGATTCAAACTCAGTACCATGATCACTTCTGATCAATGCAACTGGAGTAGAATACTCAATCCTTATGCACTTAAGAAAGTCTGTAAGGACTTTAAAGTTATCTGACTTGTTTCTCAAGAAGAACACCTAAGAGAATCTAGAGAAGTCATCTACAATAACTAGAGTGTAAGACTTCCCTCCTAACCTTTGTGCAGTAATGGGTCGAAAAAGATCCATATGTAGGAAGTACAGAATCTTAGATGAGTCACTCTTATTAATTGACTTAAAGCTATTTTTAGTTTGCTTGCCTTCTTGACAAGCCTTGCATAGGCATTCCTTCTTGTAGGGGACAGAAGGCAATCATCTGACAAGGTTGTCCCTAGATAGCTTAGAGATGTTTCTAAGGTTAACATGACCTAGTCTGTTATGCCATAGAATATTATTATTACTAATATGATTGAATAAGCATAGTTCTGAACTAGCAGAGTTAAAATTTACTAGGTATATATTCCCTTGTCTATAACCTGTTAAAATAGTTTGGTTATTTGAATAAATAATACATTTGGAATTAGTAAAGCAAACCTGATAACCTGCATCACATAACTAACTTATGGATAATAATTTATGTTTGAGACCATTTACATATGCCACTTTTTTGAAAGTGACAACTCCACTATTGAAGACTTCATAGCCTTCAGTTTGTCCAAAGTTGGAATCTCCAAAGATCACTCTTGGACCAAGCTTTGCCTTGAAATTGATTAGGCTATCCTTGCATCCAGTCATGTGCTTTGAGCACCCACTATCCATATACCACTTATTCTGAGTGATAGGATAGTTCTTCACCTGCAAGGAAACAAGTTAGATTTTCTTGACCCAGGTCACCTTGGGTCCTTGTATCTTTTCATAAGAAAAGCTGGAAATGTAAGAACATTCAGGTTGGCTTTTATAACCTAAGGGGTGAAATCTTCTGGGAGGAATTATCCATTGGGTGAATGGATTGATATTTTACCTAGGTTGGTTAAGGTTATTATTAAAGTTTCTGTTAGAGTTGAATTTTTTGTAAGATTGATCTAGGATCGACGAACTCTGGTAGGTTCATCGACCTGAGGTCGATGAATTGGGATAAGATCTTCGATCTCTGTTCGAAGAATGAAGGTATTCATTCTCAGGGCACCAATATCATCGATCTCTAGGTTACGAACCATACTGGTTTCATCGATCGTGGATCGAAGAATAACTATTATTATATTTGGCGTTTAGAGTTTGTCATTCTGAGGTCGATGAACTGTACACATTTCGTCGATTTGAGTTTGACGAAATCTGTTGAACATAGTTATAGTTATTTTTCTTCTTGTTCATAGATTTTTGTTTGAATTCCATTTATTTTAAGACTTCATTTACTTTGTCTACTTGTTCAGTATTCTTCTTACCCTTATCTGAAATGAAATTTACAGGTTTAGATAAGTTATTTTTCTTAATTATAGGTGGTTCACTAGATGATGCACCTAGTCCTTGTTTACTGTTATTTGCCCTAGCATTTAGAGTCTAGTTATATCTAACAGTTGTAAGCTTCTACCATTAAGTATTTCTTCTAATTTCTTGGCTTTGCTTAATTTAGTTTTTAAGAAAGCAATTTGTTCATTTGCTGAGGTAAATTCATCTATTAGTTTATTATTTTTAGCAATGTACTTATCTTGTTCAGTTAATCTTTCTCTGAGAAGTTTGATTTCCTTCTCAGAGCCTATTAGATCTAAGCATAGATTTTTAAATTCAGTTTTAAATTCTTCTGAATCAAAATCATAGGATGCTATTACCTGGTCCTCTATAGATAGAGTTTCTTCATCTTCTGAAGCTTCAGCCTCTGACCGACTGTTGGAATCATCTATTGCCATTAGGCAAACCTGCTTTGCCTTCTCTTCTTCTTCTTCATCATCACTGGAGCTGGAGGATGATGACTCTTCCTCAGTATAACCCCAGGTTCTGTAACAAACCCTTTCTCCCTTCCTCTTGTGTTTGCTAGAGGAGGGCTTGCTGTGATGTGTTCTTCTGGAATCCTTTTCTCTTCTCCTGTCCTTCTTCTGAGTTTCTGGGCATTCTGATATGAAATGTCCAGGCTTCCTGCAACCAAAGTAGACAATTTCTTTAGATGGAGTCTTTTCATACCTTGGCTTGTCATCTTGCCTTGATGACTTTCTTCTGAAGTCCTTCTTTGCTATCTTGAAGAATCTTTTGGCAAAGAGGCTCATCAGCTCTTCATTGTTTGGAGTCCCTTCAGATTCTTCAACAGCCATGAATGTAATGTTGTGCTCCTTCCTGATAGGTTTTGGAGTCTTCTGTTCAGTTGCTGCTTCTCTGGTCTTCATTAGTTGCTCATAGGATTTGAGCTTTCCAAGAAGTGATTCAGTAGAGATTTCTATCATGCTTCTGGATTCTCTGATTGGCTAGATTATTGAATCCCATGAGCTAGGGAAGCACATGAGGATTTTATCATTGACTTCTGTTAGAGTGATGTCCTTGTCCAAGGTCTTGAGCTTATTGATGATTGAGCTAAGCTTTTTGTACATGTCACTCACTGACTCAGCTTAATCCTTCTTGAAGTTCTCATATTGTGAGATGAGATTGGATCTCCTACCCTTTCTCTCATCAGCAGATCCAGCAACCATCTGATTTAGAGAATCCTAGATGGCTTTGGCTGAGGTGCACTCAGCCACCTTTTGAAATATATCATCAGACATAGTCTGAGCTAGGATGTTCATGGCTTTGACTTCTGCAATCTTAGCTTTCCACTGTGCATCTGTCTAATCTGGAGGTGGAACATCACTCAGATTTGTTGAAGTAGATGGAGTAGAGGCCACTAGAGTTGGTGGTCCTGTCAAAATTGAATTGAATATGTCTTCATCAATAGAGTTCATATAGAGTTTTATTCTTGCCTTCCAGATGGCAAACATGGTTAAGTTGCAAACTGGATGTCTGGTGCTAGCATAATCCTTGTTATGTGCCATGATATAAAATATAAAAGGAACTAGATTTAATCAGAGATTATATTAGGATCTTGGTTAGTCTAGGTGTTATCCTATTTAAATAAAAATGACTAACCTCCCTCTTATACCAATTGAAAGAAAAGGGAGAGTAAGCTTTTGTGAACTCTAGAGGGGGGGGGGGGTGAATAGAGTTTAAATAAAAATTCCTTTGCAAATTTTTACAAATATAAAATTAAGTGATAAAATAGGTGATATAGTAATAGCTAAGAGATGTTAACAAAAACAAAGAAAAGCTACACTAAGCTACCACAACACAAGACAAAAAGAAAACATCAAACACACAAATAACACAAGAATATTATAGTTGTTCCCCAACTAGGTACATCCACTCTTCTACCACCCTGGTAGGAATCCACTATAGGTTTTGATCAGGTGACTGCCACCACAATATCAATTTACAGGGAGATATTACAACCCTTTGAGATTTTGATCAGGTGCCCAAAAACCAAACTCAAGTCATTTGGAAGGTGACTTGTGAACCAGGCTAACTTTTGGAGGGAGTTAAAACCCTGTACAGTGGGGTGGGACAGATTGTGATATTAGTCTTCTCTTTTCTCAAAAATAATTTGAGAAGGCTTTGTGTGGATTCCAAATCTTGTCAAAGCTCCCCCTGAGATGTAGAGATATTCAAGATTGAGAAGCTTTGTTCAGGAGTGTGTAGGTCTTCAGCTTGTGTAAAGCAGATCCAGGAACTTTAGACAGATGGATCTTTATTGCATCAGCAAATTCCTGGAAAGAGAAGATGAAGAATACTCTTGATCAGTTTGTGTTGTTCTTCTTCTATCTTCTTGAGAGCAAAGTGAGAGATGAAGATTGAGAGCTATTGTGAAGTTTCTGCTCTTGCTAAGAATATCTCTCTGCAATTTTTCTGCTTTATAAGAATGTAATCCTGTTTTCTGTCTCTATCTCTTTTGAAAAAATATCCTCTCTGTATTCTATTTGAAAACCAATCTTCTTTAGAAATTTGAATAACTGCAATTAATGCCTTGCTGGAAAACTGGGAAGGAAAACAACTAGCATATCTGTCATTATTCATTTCCTCAACTGTCCCGAGAAATATGTCAAATACATCCTCTGATGAATACCATAATCAATGCTGCCAGGAATGGCTATATTCATAGGGAATATAAGCACTATTACTTAGGGAATTTAGGACTTATAATAATAAAGAGGGAACAGATAAGGAAAGAACAAGGAACAGGCAGCTTAAAAAATTCGTCGACCAGAGAACATATTTCATTGACCTGCACTAAGAGAACATCGACCTGAGAAATCCTGTTCGTCGACCTGAGCTCTGCGAAAAAAACAATAAATATAAGCAACTAATTCTGTGCTCCAAGAACATCGACCAAAGAATCTGTTCTACACTCAAAGATCATCGACCACAGAACTTGAACAAACAGAATTAGTCAAGCTGAGAATCTGTCTGGGAGAAAATGTCGACCACAGAATATATCCTTCTGATGAATATCGTCAACCTGAGCTCTAAGTTTGTCGAGGTGAGTTCGACGAACATCGAACAAATTTCCAAACAACTGAAAATCTTCTAAGTCTTGAATCTGAAGTCCACATCAGGCAGGTCCATGAAGTTTGACACTTGGGGAACTTGCCTAAAATCTAGAAGAAAAATAGTGACCCTAATTATACATCATGGATAAACAAAACCTAAGAAGTGAACCAAGCCCAAATCTAAACAGGGGTTCCAACAAAAAAGCAAGAAACCATGATTATGGTTATATACCCTTACACTAAAACTCGAAGAAATAAAAAATACTTACAACTCACACGAAGAGCTCGATGAGAGATTTCCAAATCTAGGCTTTGTCGAAAAAAATGAGCACCAGAAATCTCGATCGGGATGCTGGAAAGTTCTAGGTGAATTGTTCTCCATCTCTCTCACTCTCTGTCTTGGGTTGGCTTGAGGAAGAAGAAGGGCTTTGGGAAAAGAAAGGTGTTGGGTCTTGTTTCCACAATGACCTTAATTTGAAGAAGTCCTCCTAAAACTAAGGTGAATTGCAGTTGTATTTTATTTTGTGTTTGAGTTATGTATGCAGGTTTTTATTGCCAAGTGTAGACCAATGTCAGTCTATAATGGGTCACCAAACACAGGACCATACAATGTAATCCCTCATTGTGTGATCCAAAGTGTTGGCCCATGTATAGCCTCTCTATTGGGATACACTTCCTACATGCACTTGGATTGGTGGACTGAAGTATTGAAGTTTATTTTCTCAGAAGAAATTTTTCTAAGTCCACATACTCGAGTAGCCTTCTTCATATACTCGAGTAAGTGACTTAGTACTTGAGTAAATCCTCAGACATACTCGTGTAGACTCTATATACTCGTGTAGATAAGTTTATACTCGAGTAGATAGTTAGTCACTCGAGTAAGTAATATATTATACTCGAGTAGATCCTTCTGTTCTTAGATCCGAAATTTTCTCTAAGTCCACATACTCGAGTACCTCCTTTTATACTCGAGTAAGTGAGCCTGAACTCGAGTAAGTTGGGTTACATACTCGAGTAGACTGTATTATACTCGAGTAGATGATAAATTGCACTCGAGTAGTTGTTTAGTTACTCGAGTAAATGTTCTGTTCATACTCGAGTAGATTTGTGCTTCTCATCTCAGAAAAATTCTAAGTCTACATACTCGAGTAGTTCCCTATATACTCGAGTAAGTGACTCTGTACTCGAGTAGTTGTTATTCATACTCGAGTAGGTTAGTGATTACCCGAGTAGTTTTCTCAACATACTCGAGTAGTTCTTTTTCCCCTCACTCGAGTATCTCCAACCCTTTCACTCGAGTAGTTTTTCCTATCTTATCTGAGAAATTTTCTCTAAGTGTTTTTACTCGAGTATATACTCTCATACTCGAGTAGTTCTAAATTCACTCGAGTGCTGATCTTTGAATCACTTGAGTAGCTTCTCTTCTTATACTCGAGTATACTCCTTCTATCCACTCGAGTATATACCATCTGATACTCGAGTATGTTTCTTCTATGACTCGAGTATATCTGTTTAAATTTTCCTGAAATTATCTAAGTCAATTTCGCTGTGTATTTCAAATTAATCATTTCTGATTGGTCCACGTGTCATCCCTAATTAATTTTCTGACCATTGGAGTCCACCTATAAATAGGTCCTCTTAGATTTGACTAATAACAAGTTAACAGAGATTTTATTTTAAGAAAGAGAAAAAGTTCCGTGAACCCTAATTTCTCACGCCGCCGCCATTGACGTTCACGGAAGAAGCTCTGGATCGACGATCTTCGATCGCTGTTTTCAACTGTGTTTCTCCAGCAATCCAGACGAAAGTTAATCACTCGATCTCGCCGAGCCTCAAAGATTTCAGATCTATTTTCTCGATCGAGGTGATTCTGTTATTCAGATTTGTGGATCTCTCTCAAGTCGTCTTCAACATATTCTGATCAAGCCAAAGTTATCAAGGAAGAAGACTGTCAAGATCCAGATCTGAGATTATTACTGTTTGTATTTTATTTTCAAACCAAATTTCATTGTAGGAGTTTTTCTCCGAGATTTATAGGAAGGCTTTATCTTCCGAGTTTTGTAGATCCGTTGGGATCGAGATTTATAGGAACGTTGTTTTGAGTTGTAGGATCATTTTGATCTGAGATAGTGGAGTAGCCAAGTCTAGTGATTTACTAGATTGGTGAGGTGAAAGTGGATGTACCCAGGGTTGGGGAACCACTATAAATCCTGTGTTCTCTGTGTGATTGCTTGATCTGTGCTGTGTTAATTTTTTATTCCGCTTTTGGCACGCATTTCACCTATTCACCCCCCTCTAGGTGATTTAGGTTGACAACTTAGTTCTCTCAATTGGTATCAGAGGAGAGGTTGATCATTAAAAGGTTAACACCTTGATCTGATCCCTCCTAGTTGTCTTTCTGAGTTAATCTAGCATGGACAGAGCCAAGGATTTTTCTAAGCTCCCAGTGTGCAATAAGGCAAACTTTCCCATGTGGAAAGAGAGAATAAAACTACACATGGAAGCTATTGACCCCCGCTTATTCATGATAGTGGAGGAAGGCCCTTATATCCCTATGATTGCCTCCACTAGTGATCCTACAAAGAAGGTGCCAAAGAAGTTGATGGATCTTGATAAGAATGAGATTGCACTTGTCTCCTTAGACAAGAAAGCCAAGAACATCATCGCAAGTGCAGTCAATGATTCTATGTTGCAAAACCTCATTCACTGCCAATCTACCAAGGAAATGTGGAGATCTCTAATTATCTTGATGGAAGGTATAGAAGAAGTCAGGGATGATAGAAGATCCCTTCTAAATCAGAAGTATGAAGCCTTCAAGCAAGGACCAAAGGAAGCTATTGCTGACACATATGAAAATTTCTTCAAGATTGTCAATGGGTTGAGGAACTATGGCAGAGTGTTTACAGATGGTGAACTAAATGACAAGTTCCTAAGATCCTTGACAAAGGATTGGGACAACAAGATATGTGCCATCAGAGAGTTTGGAAGATTAGCAGAAACTGACCCTCAGAACCTCTTCGGAAAGCTTATGTCATATGAGCTTCAAATCAATAATAGAAAAGCTGAAGAAGAGGGCAACAACTCCTCATTTCAAGATAAGCCAGTTGCACTAAGGGCAGACAGCTCAAGAAAGGCCAAAGCTTCTTCCACTCAAGGAGACTATGAAGAAGAAGAGTCCGAGCCAAGCACCTCAGGCTCAGATTCATCAGATGAAGAGTTTCATCTTCTCTCCCGATAATTCAAGAAGTTTCTTAGCAATAAGAAACAAATGAGAGAAAATGATTCCTCGTCCAGAAGATCACGTCCTGATGGTGATCGTCACAGCAGACATGATAGGTATAAATCTAAACCGAACAAACATGTTTCATCTAACGTTATTTGTTATTCCTGTAATAAGCCAGGGCATATAAGCACTGAGTGCCCTCTAAAGAAGAAAGAAGGAAGAGGCATAGAAAAGAATTCCCCTCAATGGAAAAGGAAGAAAGAAAGAAGCTTCATTGACAAAAAGCCAAAGACCCTCAGTGACTCTGACTCATCTGGGTCAAGTGCGGATGAAAAAGCCTACTTCGGGCTTATGGCTTTTTCTGACCAAGAGGACAAAGACAATGGTAACTCCTCATATACCGGGAAGGTAAATTCTCACACACCTCTTTCTGCCTCAGATTCTGACTCAAATGGTCATGATGGCTATTCTTCTGGGGAGGATGATTTTGAATTGGTAAATCAGTATCAAGTCTTATTGACTGCATTTGACAAATGCCGGAAGGTACTCAAATCGCAATCAAAAGAGATTTCATCCCTCAAAGAGGTGGAATCAAATCTGAGGGAGGAGATTGACCAATTAACCCCTCTCAGAGATGAAGTTCAATCCTTGAAGGAGGAAATCAAAGACTTTACTGAATTAGTAAATAATAAAGATTTTCTCCTGGATGAATTGGAAGCAAAGCTAGTCATTGAACGAAAGCTGGTTGAAACTCTCACCATGCCTACAACTGTGCTTCCAATCACTAATGGAGAAACCTCCTTTGGGAAAAATAGCAGTATAGGACATAAATCAGCCAAAGGTAAAGGCAAGGCTATCCCAAGCCAAACTGTTGCCTCTATGACTTGTGATCCTTATAATCATGGGCCAAATGAGAAGAAAACATCAAAAGCTAAAACTGGTGTAACAAAGGCCAAGGAGACAAGGAAGCCATGTACTTGTTGTAATCATGAGGCTTCCTCCTCCAAGTCAGTTGCTCTTGCTAGACCCCCCATCCATAAGGTAAAGCAAGAGAACAAGAGAAGGTACAACAGGTTTAACTGTTGGTGTTGTGGCAAGGTTGGTCACTTCGCCATAGATTGCTGGTTTAATCCCAGCTATATTTTAACTCCTCAAGTTGATAATGTGAGAAAGACCACTCATAATGTTAACTCTCATAGGGGGAGGATACTAACAAGAGACCTAGGACCCAATCTTGTTTGGGCTCCTAAGGGATTCTAATCTTGTTTATGCAGGTATGTCCATAGGCCAATAAAATTCTTATCTGGCAATTGGACAAGTAGTTGTTCTAGAAAAATTCTTGGAACTAGAAGATTAAGGGGGAGTTCCTAGTGTCCCCTATTTAAAGAGGTCAGAAAGGGGGAGAGCAAAAGGAAATGGAATTTAGAGATGATAAAGAGCAAAAGAAAATGGAATTTAGAGATGATAAAGGAAGAGAAATTTTGCAAATCCAAATGAAGATTTCAGAAAGGAGGAGAAATACAAAACAATTCTAGTACAGAAATGGGGAGATTGTTGGACAATTATAGTAAAGAAATGTAAGACAATGCATCCTCTTTCATGTCTTTGTTTTTAATATCTCTAGCAATTCAACTTAGTAGATGGTGTTCTGACTTCTTCAAATAGGGGGAGATTGTTGGGTCTTGTTTCCACAATGACCTTAATTTGAAGAAGTCCTCCTAAAACTAAGGTGAATTGCAGTTGTATTTGATTTTGTGTTTGAGTTATGTATGCAGGTTTTTATTGCCAAGTGTAGACCAATGTCAGTCTATAATGGGTCACCAAACACAGGACCATACAATGTAATCCCTCATTGTGTGATCCAAAGTGTTGGCCCATGTATAGCCTCTCTATTGGGATACACTTCCTACATGCACTTGGATTGGTGGACTGAAGTAATGAAGTTTATTTTCTCAGAAGAAATTTTTCTAAGTCCACATACTCGAGTAGCCTTCTTCATATACTCGAGTAAGTGACTTAGTACTCGAGTAGATCCTCAGACATACTCGTGTAGACTCTGTATACTCGTGTAGATAAGTTTATACTCGAGTAGATAGTTAGTCACTTGAGTAAGTCATATATTATACTCGAGTAGATCCTTCTGTTCTTAGATCCGAAATTTTCTCTAAGTCCACATACTCGAGTACCTCCTTTTATACTCGAGTAAGTGAGTCTGCACTCGAGTAAGTTGGGTTACATACTCGAGTAGACTGTATTATACTCGAGTAGATGATAACTTGCACTCGAGTAGTTGGTTAGTTACTCGAGTAAATGTTCTATTCATACTCGAGTAGATCTGTGCTTCTCATCTCAGAAAAATTCTAAGTCTACATACTCGAGTAGTTCCCTATATACTCAAGTAAGTGACTCTGTACTCGAGTAGTTGTTATTCATACTCGAGTAGGTTAGTGATTACCCGAGTAGTTTTCTCAACATACTCGAGTAGTTCTTTTTCCCCTCACTCAAGTATCTCCAACCCTTTCACTCGAGTAGTTTTTCCTATCTTATCTGAGAAATTTTCTCTAAGTGTTTTTACTCGAGTATATACTCTCATACTCGAGTAGTTCTAAATTCACTCGAGTGCTGATCTTTGAATCACTCGAGTAGCTTCTCTTCTTATACTCGAGTATACTCCTTCTATCCACTCGAGTATATACCATCTGATACTCGAGTATGTTTCTTCTATGACTCGAGTATATCTGTTTAAATTTTCCTGAAATTCTCTAAGTCAATTTCGCTGTGTATTTCAAATTGATCAATTCTGATTAGTCCACATGTCATCCCTAATTAATTTTCTGACCGTTGGAGTCCACCTATAAATAGGTCCTCTCAGATTTGACTAATAACAAGTTAACAGAGATTTTATTTTAAGAAAGAGAAAAAGTTCCGTGAACCCTAATTTCTCACGCCGCCGCCATTGACGTTCACGGAAGAAGCTCTGGATCGACGATCTTCGATTGCTGTTTTCAACTGTGTTTCTCCAGCGATCCAGACGAAAGTTAATCACTCGATCTCGCCGAGCCTCAAAGATTTCAGATCTATTTTCTCGATCGAGGTGATTCCGTTTTTCAGATTTGTGGATCTCTCTCAAGTCGTCTTCAACATATTCTGATCAAGCCAAAGTTCTCAAGGAAGAAGACTGTCAAGATCCAGATCTGAGATTATTACTGTTTGTATTTTATTTTCAAACCAAATTTCATTGTAGGAGTTTTTCTCCGAGATTTGTAGGAAGGCTTTATCTTCCGAGTTTTGTAGATCCGTTGGGATCGAGATTTGTAGGAACGTTGTTCCGAGTTGTAGGATCGTTTTGATCCGAGATAGTGGAGTAGCCAAGTCTAGTGATTTACTAGATTGGTGAGGTGAAAGTGGATGTACCCAGGGTTGGGGAACCACTATAAATCCTGTGTTCTCTGTGTGATTGCTTGATCTGTGCTGTGTTAATTTTTTATTCCGCTTTTGGCACGCATTTCACCTATTCATCCCCCTCTAGGTGATTTAGGTTGACAACTTAATTCTCTCAAAAGGTATAGCTGGCTCCCACTCCTTAATAAACAAAGGGATAAATTTCCAAGATGGGACTGTAATTCCCTTTATCATTACAGAGGCTAGTTTTGAGTTAATTGACCAGAGATTAGTAAAAAAAATCCTCCTTAATTAAGTTTGTTTTAATTAAAACTTAGGAAATTCTAGTTCTTATGATTAAATCTTAAAATTAATTAACTTAGTTTTTTATAATCTAGATCTAAATTTTGACAAGCTCAAAGTTCGGTCGTCTTGAATAAATGACACGAAAACGCACTAATAATGGCGCTACGAAAATCATCATGCTAACGTAATTCCCTTACGCTAAATATTACACCAATTAGAGGATTAAAATTAAATATTAGAAAATTCCGGGGCGTTAAAGTCACCCTCCTTAAAAGGAAGTTTCATCCAGAAGCTTAGAGTTTAAAGTAAACACTAAGGACAAAAGAGGAAATTTAAAATTTGCTGGATAGAAACACTTACCAAACAAAACTAGGAGAACAAATGAGTATGAGATTCTCTCATTGCAGACTCTAATTCCCAAGTTGTGTTCCTGACATCCTGATTTCTCCAAAAAACTTTAACCATAGGAATTGTCTTCCTCCTCAACACTCGATCTTGCATCTCTAGAATTTGGAAAGGCACCTTGACATAAGAAAGATTAGGATGCAAATGGGTATGGAGCCAAGGACTTGACAATCGCTAAGCAAACACTTTTGCAACTGGATCACATGAAACAAATCATGAACACAAGGGAACATAGTTGGAAACTCCAGCCTATAGGTATACACTTTTATCCACTCAACATTCTGGAAAGGTCCCACATACCTAAGATCCAACTTACTGACCTTCCCAAATCTCTTAACACCTGACGTTGGAGAAACCTTCAAGAAAACCATGTACCCAACAAAAAACTCCAGATCAACCCTCCGCTGGTGTGCATACTTCCTATAACGCTCTTGAGCTAATCGAAGCTTCTCACGGATATGCACTATAGAAATGCTCATCTCTTCCAAGGCCTCTTGACCTAATAATGGATTCTCACAAACCTCAGCAAAAAATAGGGGAGTTCGACAATGACTCCCATACAAAGCTTCAAAGGGGGCCATCTATAAGCTCTCTTGATAGATGTTATTGTAGGCAAACTCAATGAGTGTAAGACACTCCTCCCAGGATCCACCGTAGCCTAGGATATAACATCTAAACATGTATTCCACAATCTGATTTACCCTTTCTGTTTTAACATTAGTCTGTAGATGATAAGCAGTAGAATACCTATGGTCAGTGGCCAAAGCTTACTGTAACCTTTTCTAGAAATGAGACATAAATCTAGAGTCCCAATCTGACACTATACTCACTAGAACACCGTGCAACTTGATAACCTATTTCAAATACAGTTCTGTTATCTTCTCCATAGAATAATCAATCTTGAAAGGCACAAAGTGAGCACACTTTGTTAATTTGTCAACTATAACCCAAACAACATCATTCCCTCAGGGAGACCTTGGCAAACCTGTAATGAAATCCATAGAAATACTCTCCCATTTCTAACTCGGAATATCTAAGGGTGTTACCTTACCTCTAGGTCTTCTATGATCTGCCTTAACATGTTGACATATATTTTATTTAGATACAAACTTTGCTATATCATTCTTCATACCCAACCCCCAAACAATATGCTACAGTTCTCAATATATCTTTGTAGAACTAGGATGGTAGAAAATACTAGTACCATGCACTTTATCACAAACTTTTGCTCGAATATCCTCAATAGTTGGAATACAATACCTACTTAGTACTTTAAAGTACCATCATCGTCAATTAAAAAAATCTAGTAATTCTCCATTTTTTAGTTCTACTCCAGATGTGCAACAAATCAGTATCATCCTACTGATGTAGTCTCATAAGTGTAATCTATAAAGGCTCTTCAACTTCCAAGATGGTTGACACGACACTACTTCTAACAGTGATATTCATCAATAAGAAATCCTCCAAATATTGCATAGAAATATTAAAGACATGCCCGACATTTTTTCTTAAGGCATATACCATCACGTTAGCATTGCCTGGATTATAGGGAATATCAACATCATAGACCGTAACCAATTTCAACCATCTCCGCTGGCGCAGATTCAATTATGTCTGAGTGAAGACATGCTTCAGACTCTTATGATCCATAAATATCTTTCATGACACTCCGTATAATAGGTGTCTCCATTGATTCAAAGCATAAATGACTATTGCAAACTCTAGATCATTCATAGGATAATTTCTTTCATGAACCTTCAGTTTCCTTGAACCATACGCTATCAATTTTCCTTCTTGCATCAAAAAGAAACCAAGCCAAATTCGTGAAGAATCAACATAAACAACAAACTCCACTCCATTAGTAGGTAAAGCCAAGACTAGGGCAGAACACAACTTCTTCTTCAATTATTGAAAATCTTCCTTACAGTCATTGCTCCAAATGAATGATGCATTCTTCTACGTAAGCTTATTCAAAGGTGAAGAAAGCACTGAAAATCCTTGCACACATCTCCTATAATATCCTACCAACCACAAGAAGTTCCTTATCTCCTTAGGCATTGTAGGCCTCTTCCAATCCAAAAATATAGTTATCTTAGATGGGTCCATGAAGATACCATCTTTACTCACAATATGACCAAAGAAAGACAGCTGATATAAAAAAAATTCACACTTGCTCGCTTTGCATACAACTTGTCCTCCCTTGGAGTAGATAGCACCAGGCATAGATACAAAGCATGCTCTTTAGAGCTTCTAGATTACACTAGAACATCATCGATGAAAATGACCATGATCCAGGAAATTCTTGAATACTCTATTCATCATGTTTATAATAGTAGAGGGCACATTCGTCAGTCCAAAGGACATCACCAAGAACTCAAAATGTCTATATCGGGTACGAAAGACAATTTATGGTACATCGGACTCTCCGATCCTCAACTGATGATAGCCTAAATGAAGGTCAATCTTGGAGAATATAGAACTACCCTATAACTGGTCAAACAAATCATCAATCTAATGTAATAGATATCTATTCTTGATAGTCACCTGATTTAGCTCCCGAAAATCTATACACAACCTCATCGATCCATCATTTTTCCTCACAAAAAGAACTGGAGCACCCCAAGGAAAAGAACTAAGTCTAATAAAGCTACATTGAAATAACTCATCCAACTGGGTATGTAACTCCTCTAACTCTCATGGTGCCATGCGGTAAGGTGCCTTCGCAATAAGACGAGTATCCAACTCAAGATCTATAACGAACTCTACCTCTTTCTCTAGAGGAAGTTCAGGAAGACCGGTGGGAAAAACATCAGGAAACTCTCACACTACAGGAAAATCCTCAACACACATCATGCTATGAGCAGCTTCCAGAACAGAATAAGATAAGCAACACAACCAGACTCTAAAAATTTCCGATTACATACTGCTGAAATTATTGGGAAGTCCTGACGGGAAAGCCATACACGCTCATGGGTTTGCCATTGTCCATCATGAAGTCTAATCACTTGGCTTTGCATTAGATAACTAAATTATAACTTGTCAACCAATCCATGCCCAAGTTTATGTTAAAATCTTCTAGATCTAGCACCTTCAGATCAACATACACTAGGCAGCCTCCTAAGAGAATAGGGTATTTCTAAATAACCTAATTTTAAATCACTAAATCTCCTAATGGTAACTTAATGTTAAGAGAATAATCTAATCATTCAGTAGCTCAATGTTGTTAGTCTACAAAACTCCTAGTCATAAAAGAGTGAGTAGCACCTGAATAAAATATCACGCACGTCCACCTATTCTTCACTTTAAACTCTCCTATAAAATTACACACCTAACTAATATAATAGAAATTAATTTCCACAATTATCTGTTATCAACTAGGTTGGAATCTAACCTGAGATCACTTGAGTAGATGACTGAGCTTCTTCCTTGGTCAGCACATTCAACTTTCCCTTTCCTTTATCCAAATGTTGTAGCTGCGGCAGAGATAGAGCCCTTAGTGGAACCTCCTGCTGTAGGATTTAATGTACGGTGGTGGGGCGGTTTTTTAAAAAAAAATTTACAAATACCATAAGATACACAAGGATCGGATATCCCAAAGTAATGCAAAACAGGCTTAACAAAAATAAACCCTAACTCATCACATCTAATCCATCACAAGCGTTAGAAATTATACCTCTAGAGAACAATCTCTAGGCGGAAGAGGAATATGCGCCAGAGAAAATGATAGCGATCCCACCATAACACTGAGGCCGATCGCCTCGCCTCTTGGTTTACCTTGAACCCGAACATCATC
Source organism: Platanthera zijinensis (assembly GCA_039513925.1). Classification (NCBI taxonomy): domain Eukaryota; kingdom Viridiplantae; phylum Streptophyta; class Magnoliopsida; order Asparagales; family Orchidaceae; genus Platanthera; species Platanthera zijinensis. The sequence goes on along the minus strand of CM077078.1, from coordinate 287,681,728 downwards.
AAATCTCTATTTCGTTGACCGGGAATAGAAACACTAGCTCAGAACTTCTCTCCTCTTGCACTGATGACTCCATGTGGCCGAACCACACTAGTCGCCGGGTAGAGAAGAGAAAAATGGAGAGGGATCTAAAACCGCTGAGGAGAAGGAGGAGACTCAAGCCACCACACAAGCTACGGCCGATCGGGAAGAAACACCTAAGGTCGGCGAGCCGCAGGGCGATGGCGGCCGCAAACTTGCCCGGCGATGGAGCAGCGGGTGTCGAGGCTTTGTCGGCGACAAGCTTGCCCGACGATGGAGCAGTGGGCGGCGATGTCGGCGTTAAGCTGGCCTGGCGGCGGAGTAGGGAGCTGCACGACGATGGCGGCTGAAAGGCAAGATCGCAAGCCCACTTTTTCAACCCTGTATGCTGCTAGGTTTTTGATAGAAAAATAAAATCCCGTGAAGCCTCATCTGCTCCTCTCCTTGGTTTTCATCTCTTATATATATTAATATAAACTTATATATATAACTATATATATAATATACATATATTTATATATATTTACATATATATATATAACACACATATATATATACTTATATATATAAATACTTACATATATATATAATCCCATAATACCAATTACTGTGCACTCCTACCAAAATGATTACGACGACTCGCTCCGTCATAATATTTCTTTTTGATAGTTGCACAAGAATTCTATCTAAGCATGTCGAGTCACGATATTAGATGTTCACACTTACTATAGTACTTAGATTAAAAATTCCATAAATCAAATACCCCAAATAAGCCGAACGGATGATGTTCCCGTTCATTTGGTGCGACCTTAAAGAGGAACCATGTCGTCAAGTCAATAATATAACATCCTATATTATTGACTATAAGAGGCTTTGTCACTGCATTATAGTCGCCCCAATAACATGGTAACTAGGTAACGCAATGAACGACCTGTGTCTATTTCTTTGTCACATGATATCATAAATATTGTGCAAACTTGGACTGTGTCATTTCGCACTATATTTGTCTTTCTTGGTCTCACAAGTGAGTTGTATTTATAATTACGTTAGTTATAATGCATGCTATACAACCTCGCTCGGCCAAGGGGCCCGACTATATCATTACCAAAATAATTTGGGGACAAAATGTAATTTCGATGTGCACATTTCCTACGCATAAGTATGAACAACGAATCATAGTATATATCATTATCAGAGGATAGTTTTCAACTATAATCACGTTGCCCACACTAACACGCTAAATCTACACATCTTGTATCTCCAACTTAATAGACACGTTGCAGCATTATTGACACTTAACACATTCCACATAATGCTACAACATAAAATAGGTCACTCTCAATGTGTATGAAATCACACGCATGCACACTCATATGATTAAACGATAATCATTTATCAACATTTATAGAACTCAAATGTACTTTAATCGATATGACAATCTTAACTCGGCAATCAACGTTCCTCTTTGATTACCACGATTGTGAGGATAACTTAAGATTACATGACTCAATAAAAACCATGGTTTTATGGTTCAAGACCAAGCTCATCCTCTCAAACCTTACATGATACAAGTCATATAATCAAGGAACAAAATGTTACAACATTCTAAAACATGAACATAAGTAAAAAGATAACTTTCAAAACACCACTTCCTTTAGTCTCCCACTTGTTTTCGAAGTTTCTTAAATTGTAGAAACTACAAAAGAAAGGAGCAACCTTAAAATCATTTATCAAGCCACTCTCCATGGTCACGTAACCCCATGGATTCGAAATGAATTTTGCCCTTAGCTTGAGATAAAGGTTTGGTGACAGGATCAGTTGTGTTGCTATTAGTGTCTATCCATAAAAGTGCAATCTTCCCTTCCTCGATGAAGTCCCGCGTTATAAAATACTTTCTATCCATGTATTTTGTCTTGTGATGCGACCTTGGCTCCTTAAATTTAGAAATGGAGGCACTATTGTCACAAAACAATTTCAAGGGGGCTTCACTTGATGGAACAATTCCAAGTTCTTCGAGGAATTTCTTTATCCATACTCCCTCTTTGCTAGCTTCCGCAGCTGCCATGACTTCTGCTGCGGTGGTCGAGTCAGCGGTAGTTGATTTTTTTCAACTACGCCAACTCACGGCTCTACCATTTAGAAGGAAAACGAACCCAGATTGAGATTTCCTGTCATCCGGATCTCTCATGAAACTAGCATCCGTGTAGACTACTACAACTAGTTCCTTATCCCCACCAAAAACAAGAAACTTATTCTTGGTCCTTTTCAGGTACCTAAGAATATTTTTGACAGCGGTCTAATGATTAGGAACGGGTGAAGCTTGATGTCGGCTCGTTATGCTCAGGGCATATGCAACATCCGGTCTTGTACAAGTCATGGCATACATGATGGATCCTATTGTTGAAGCATAGGGGACATTCTTCATGTATTTAATGTTCGTGTGCGTGGAGGCATAATGCGACTTGCTTAACTGTAAAGATGTCTTCATTGGCACATTCCCTTCTTAGAGTTTTCCAAGTGAAACCTTTCTAAGACTTTGTCAATGTAAATACTTTGACTCAGGCCAATGAGTCTTCGAGACCTATCCCTATATATCTTGATCCCCAAGATATATTGAGCTTGTCCCATGTCCTTCATTGAAAAGATAGTTTTCAATGAGTCTCTTGTTTGTTCCATTATAAGTATATGATTACCCATTAATAATATATCATCTACGTACAAAATCAAAAATATGACGCGACTCCCACTAACCTTCTTGTATACACAAGGTTCTTCCTTGCTTTGAATAAAACCGAGAGTTTTAACCTCATCGTCAAAGTGTTTGTTCCAACTCCTTGATGCTTGCTTCAAACCATAAATGGCCCTCTGAAGTTTACATACTTTTTCGATATTTTCTGGATTTTCAAAACCTTGAGGTTGTAACATGTATACCTCCTCAACTATGTTGGTACCCTAGTTTGGATTTGTGTTAAGTCCTCTCATTTAGTTTCTTAACCCAAGATTTATCTATGGTCAAAGTTTAGTGTTAGGTTAGAATGAGCTAGTTGTGTAATGAACTGCTTATCCAAATGTAAATTTAGTTGTCCTTTTTTGGTTCGACTATAGTCGAATGCCGCTCGACTATCGTCTATCGACTGGTCGACGATCGTCTATCAGTTGGTGGACGTTTGTCTGTCAGCAGATCGTCTAACTCTGAGTTAGTTCAACTCATGTTAGCTCGACGATCTGCGGTATCTGCCTCGACAATCGTCGAACCCTGCTCGACTTCTTTTGTTAAGACAGACTTCTTGATAGTTCGACTATCTTCCTTGATAGTTCAACTATCTGATAGCTCGACTATCTTGTTGGTAGTTTAGCTGTCTGCTCTATTCGGTTGTTCGACTATCTTTCTGATAGTTCAACTATCTGTGTTGATAGTTCAACTATCTGATAGCTCGACTATCTGCTTTGATAGTTCGACTATCTGTCTGCTTTTTGATAGTTCGACTATCTATTTTTGATAGCTCGACTATCTTCCTTGATAGTTCGACTATTTGTGTGCTAGTTCGACTATCTGTGTGATAGTTCAACTATCTGTTCTGATAGTTCTACTATCTGGTCGTTCGACTATCTGCTCTGATAGTTCGACGATCTCCTTAGTTCGTTCGACGATCTTTGAGGATCGTTCGATGATCTTTTGTCTGCCTTTAGTAATTTTGTATTCTTTCTCTTCTGAGTTTTATTTCCTATCTTCTTGGCATATTTTATAAAAGATTATTTCAGTGATTTTATGCTATCATTTCTAAGCAATACTTGCTTCTTTCTTTATGCATAAGTCAAGCTTTTCTCTGACAAAGTTGTTTGTCTTATTAGTTGAAATATCTTTTCTGCTTTATCTGCCATGCTGTCCTTTATAGCCGTTAGCTCAAAAGTTTTCTTTGGACGTAAAGAGTTTGTTCTAATGTGACTTTCTTTAGTACTCCTTTTATCAGATTGGATTTGCAGCTTCTTAGAAAGCTTTATCCCTTTATAGGATATCTGTCTGTAGGATATGTTTTGCTTTATGCTATTTGCAGCCAAGATTGCAGATCTCAGAAGATGAGAAAGTTCAAACAAAGATTAGAGCCGTTACAAAGGCCCATATATAAAGTGCTTTCTAAAGACAGAGATATACACAACAACATACAGAGAGATAACAAGTTGGCATAGAGATTGAAAACAAGAAAGATTTATAGCTCTCAGAAATTCACATTCAACTGAGAAGATTTACTCTCTTCAACATTCTTCTTCAACCCTGAGTCCATCCTTCTTACAGGAACATTTACTCAGTGCCTAGAAGAAGAAGAAGAAGAAGAAGAAAGGAAGCTGATTAAAGAAGAACAACCTATTACAAATCAAGAGTCTTCTTCAAGCTTCTCCTTCAGAATTTCAAGACAGTTCTCTGTTAAGAATTCAGAAGAGTTCTGCACCCTGAAGCAAGACTTCTTCCTGGATACTCTCTAAGCCAGGGGGAGCCTTGATTCTTTAGAGCTTTCTAGCTCTGTGCAATCAACTAGCTTCTCTAATCTATTTTAACAATAGAGAAGAAACTTTAACTCTCTCAACCTCCTGTATAAAGGGTTATTACTCCCTTCAAAAGTGAACCTTGGTGGCAGGGCACCTGATCAAAAACCTGTGTTGGATTTTGAGCTCCTGATCAAAAGCTCAAAGGGTCTACTTGATCTACCTGAAGCAGATCAGTTGGTGGCAGGGCACCTGAACAAAAACCTGTAGTGGATTACTACCAGGGTGGTAGAAGAGTGGACGTACCTATTTAGAGGGAACCAGTATAAACTTCTTGTGTCATCTGTGTTGCTTCATTTAATTATTGCACTGTGGGTGTGAGTAAAAATAACTAGTATTGCTAGTTGCTGTGATAGGAACAAAGCTCAACTGTAATTATAGTTAGCTTTCTCTAGTGCACTGTTGGAACACCCTATTACTAATTTGGGCAAGGATCACTATGTTTTTAGGAAATCAGTTTGACCTAGATGTATAGTTGAAAAGGTCAAGTTAGAATGAGTCTAGGGCTTAGAATTTAGGTTTGAAGCTGCCCCCAGGACCATTCAAGGATTCAGACTTAGAGCTGAGACAAAGACAATTATCGTCAAGCTTAGGTCGACGAAATATCGAACTCCGTTCGACGCTCTCTGAGCTCAACTATACTAAATCGTCGAGCTCCGGTCGACGATCTTCGAGCTCAGATCGACGATCTGTCTTCAGCTTATTCTTCAGGTCGCTGAGCTCCGGTCGACGATCTTCGAGCTCAGGTCGACGTTTTCTGTCTGATGTTCAATCCAATCTCTGAGCTCAGGTCGACGATCGTAGAGCTCAGATCGACGTTTTTCCTGAGAGATCGACGACTTTGAGGATTCAAACTCAGTCAGTTTTTGGAATGTTTTTCAAATTCTCTCAGCATTTATTCCAAGAGATCTGCTAGCCATTTTCATTTATTCTGGAGCAAGTTTCAAGGGATTTATCAGAGAATGTTTATTGGACTTTCCTCCAGAAGACAAAACATTAATGGAAGACATTTATTGTCTGTTAACGGCAATCTTGGATAGAGGATCTTCAGAGAATAAATCATCTTTTCTAGTCTGACAGAAAAACAACATCTGAAGCTGAATATATGGCTGCAGGCAGTTGTTGTTCACAAATATTGTGGATACAAAATCAACTCCTAGACTATGGTTACAACTTAGAGAAGTCTAAAATATTTTGTGACAACACCAGTGCTATTTCCATTGCACAAAATCCAGTCCTCTATAGTAGGACAAAACACATAGAAATTAGGAATCATTTTCTAAGGGATAATGTTGAGAAAAATAAAATTGAACTTCAATATATCCTAACTGATTTGCAAAGGGGAGATATTTTCACCAAGCCCTTGGATGAAAAGAAATACAACTTCTTCCTCAATCAGTTAGGCATGTTTGATGGAGGAAGCCTAAAATAAATTACAAGATTTTGAAAAGCTAAAAACAGACCAAGATTAGGCTAAAAACTCATCTCTTTTTGTGTATGTAGGATAGTTTCTGACTCTGAACTACGCTCGACGTTTTCCCCAGAAAGCGTCGAACGGAGATCGACGTTTTCCCGAGAAATGTTGAACGGAGATCGACGTTTTCCCAAAACGTTGACCTGAGTTCAGAGCCTGTCAGATAGTTGTATACTATCTCTTTCAGGCCTTCGATCGTCGATTGAGCTCGACGTTCTCTCTAGATCGTCGAACTGAGATCTACGATATTGAAGACCTTTCAGCTTCCCTTAGGAATCCTGATCGTCGAACGGAGATCGACGATCCTTCATTTTTCGCGTCGAACCCTAATATAAAATCATTTTTCGGCCGTCGCTCGTCATTTACGCTTTCATACTCTCTGCAAATTTTTCTCTTTCCCTCCAAACTCTCTACACTTGGTCGTGTTTGTTGAATCTTTGCAGGTACAGATGGCAATGTCGGTCGCCGCTCTCTCCAAAATGAAATTTGATACAGGCTTTGACATTGATATGAAATCCTTCGATGGCAGCGATCAGCGATTCAAAGACATTCTGAATCTGTTCCGCGAACAGAAGTTAGTTCAGTTGATGTCCACAAGAATAAAGATTGCAGCAGATGAAGTAAAAAAACGGGTTTTTACTGCCTCCAATGAAAATGAAAACTCTATAGTCAGCACCATCAATGGAACTCAGGTACCAATGACCCCCGCTCTTTTTACAGAAGTATTTGCATTAAGTACTGGGAATGACTCCATCGATTTGTCTGGAGAGGAATATGATTCTTTGTTAGATCGAATGGGTCACTCTGTTGTGAACCCTAATAAACTGCTAAAAAAGAATTTATCTATTGAATTTCAATTTTTGGCTGATGTTGTTGGCAAAGTGCTTCTGGCAAAGCACTCTGCCCATAATACAATCTCAAGGTATCAGTTATGCTTAATGGGAGCTTTAGTCGATAAGAAACATCTGGATTGGGGATCAATCTTCTTTAATTTGATCAAGAAGAAAATTAGCAAAAGCTGTGTCAGTTTTGGGAGAATTATAGGGGTTTACCTACATCGCAGGTGCCCTGATCTGCTGGTTTCAAGTGGGATGCACATTAATGCATCCAAAAGGCTCACATGTGCCCTCTTCAGCAGGTGGGACAGGCAGATTATAAACCCCAACAGGGCTGCTGTAGCAACATCTACTTCAGGCACAAGGACTGCCTCAGTCACTCCTCCTCAGGTCTCTGCCCCAGCAGAAGATTTGCCTGCTTCTCCTCCTCCTCCAGCTGTCTCTGCACCAGTAATATCAACCTCACCACTCATCTCAACCATAACCATATCTTCCCCCATTACAATCTCATCACCCATTTCACCTCCTCCAGCCACTACCTCAGAATCATTCCATCCCTTGTACTACTATCCACCTGTCACCACTCCATCATTTCATCTGCTAGATGACTCCTTCATGGATGATTCTCCTCCCTCTCCTCCTGAGATTCCATCTACATCTTCCTACCAACAACTTCTTCAGGACATAATCTCTCAACCATCCTTCACCCCATCCTTTACCTCTCCCATATCATCCATCTCCACTTTAGTAACATTAATCTCAACAATTCCTTCTACTGAGCCATCCATCCCTATACCTCCTACCTCCACAACATCCATTCCATCAGTCCCAGCCAACATCATTCCAGCTACATCAACTCCTACCTCTACTCAAGCCCCTCTTAAGCATGTAGATATTTCAGCCTTGGCAGACAGGTTGTATGAGCTGCTAGCCCCCAGGCTAACCTCATTGCTGGAGACCACCTTGGCTCCACTTCTGAAAAATGTTCAGGAGCTGTCTACCAGGCTATCTTCCTTCCTCTCCTCTCAGGCAATCCCTTCTTTTGGGTGCCTTGATCCCGTTTTCACTGAATCCAGGCAGGGGGAGATGCCTAATGAAGCTCTGGTTTTGCCCGAGGCTGCTGAAGTTTCAGAACCTGCTCTAGTATTTGCAGTAGATCTTCAGAGCCTGCTGTCAGTTTTTGATACTATGTACTTCAATTCTCTGCAAGTTCTTCAAGTTGAAGACCTTACTAAGGCCATTGTGCCTGTTTTAGAATGTGATCCCAGCCTGATTGCATCTTATGTAAACTCTTTCAAGGCTGAGGATGTTGTTTTTACTGCTGCTGCTGCTACTGCTGTTACATCTATTGGATTTTCTGATATTGAAATGTTGTCTGTTGTTGTTGATGCTGCTGCTTATCAGGAAGAACCTGAACCTGCAGCTCCAATTACTTCTTCTCCTATTGCTGCTTCCATAAGTTATATTTCTATTGCTGCTGCTGCTCCTGCTCTGACCTCTGAACAACTGAAACAACTAGAGAAGTACATCAAAAGCATTGATGATCTGTACGATAGACCCCAGAGCTCAGAAAGTGATCAGTTTCACACTGACTCTGATGACTCTTCTGGTACCATTGCAAAGAAAAGGAAGGCCAGAAGCAAGGCCATGATGAAGGTCCCTTCTACTAAGGCCAAGAATGCTAATGATATACCCTACTATATTCTGCATGATTGCCAAATTACTGAACCATGGATGCAATATTCTAAAAATCAACTAAAGGCCATGAGGAAGAAAAGAAAGTTTGATAAGTATGAGAAAGGTTCATCCCAATTTCAGCCTCCTCCTCCTCCTCCTCCAGATTCAGGATCAGGTGGAGGCTCAGCTTCTCAATCCTCAGCTTCAAAGCAAAGTTCCTCCCAGTCCTCTCAAAGATATCATTTCAGGGGGCAATATCAAAGGGGTTATCAGTCCAAAAGGGGACAATATAGAGGAAATCAAAGAGGACACAGATTTCAAGCAAGGGAAGGACAAAGGCACTTGGACTCAACTCAAGGTCCTTTCCCCTACACACTCAGAGAAATGGTTGATACAAGAACTCCTACTGCTTCAGAAATTTTCAACAGATATTAGCCTGCAGTTCCTTTTGAAGATCCAGAGAACAATCCATTATCATGGACTGCTAGGATGAAAGAAATTGCTGCTTTAGATCAGCTGAAGAAGGCTAGAGAACAAGGGAAAGACACTTCCAACATTACTACTTTGTCAGATCAAAGAAAGGCAGAACTGGAAAGGTATACATCAAGGAAATTATTTGACCCAGTGGACTACATGAAACTGCATCCTGAGGCTGTGGTTCCCAGGGCTAGATCTCAAACCTCCTTAGGTGCAGAGGATGATAGAAGGTCAAAAAAAGAAGCTCTAAATCCCAGCAGGGAAATCTTATTTAAGAAGGGAAGTGAAAAGAAATGACATTTGTAAGCAGACAGTATACTCATTTTGAACATTTGCTGATATTCCATCTGCTTGTTGCTATGTTGCATGATCTGCTCTTTTGTGTTAGATTTTTGTTTTTTTGTATGTTGATTTTGTATTTATTACTGAGTTCTATAAATAGTAATCCTAACCCAAATAGGGGGAGATTGTTGGAACACCCTATTACTAATTTGGGCAAGGATCATTATGTTTTTAGGAAATCAGTTTGACCTAGATGTATAGTTGAAAAGGTCAAGTTAGAATGAGTCTAGGGCTTAGAATTTAGGCTTGAAGCTGCCCCTAGGACCATTCAAGGATTCAGACTTAGAGCTGAGACAAAGACAATTATCGTCGAGATTAGGTCGACGAAACGTCGAACTCCATTCGACGCTCTCTGATCTCAACTATACTAAATCGTCGATCTCCGGTCGACGATCTTCGAGCTCAGATCGACGATCTGTCTTCAGCTTATTCTTCAGGTCGCCTAGATCCGGTCGACGATCTTCGAGCTCAGGTCGACATTTTCTGTCTGATGTTCAATCCAATCTCTGAGCTCAGGTCGACGATCGTAGAGCTCAGATTGACGTTTTTCCTGAGAGATTGATGACTTTGAGGATTCAAACTCAGTCAGCTTTTGGAATGTTTTTCAAATTCTCTCAGCATTTATTCCAAAAGATCTGCTAGCCGTTTTCATTTATTCTGGAGCAAGTTTCAAGGGATTTATCAGAGAATGTTTATTGGACTTTCCTCCAGAAGACAAAACATTAATGGAAGACATTTATTGTCTGCTAACGGCTATCTTGGATAGAGGATCTTCAGAGAATAAATCATCTTTTCTAGTCTGACAGAAAAATAACAAGAGACTACACAAGAATAGACAATCTACAACAAGAAATTCTCAGTAAAGATTCACAAGATAGTGAGATCAATTCAAAAAATCAAGTGATCAATCCTGGAGAATTAGTTGAATATTGGCATACTGAAAAGTGATCATAGCTTCAACATCAAGGACTCCAGACAATTCATATTTCAGCCTCTGCTGAAATCATCTTCTGCTGGAGATCTGAAGCTTCTGAAGACCTATTACCCTAGCAAAGCTCTCATCTTTCTCAGGGGGAGCTTTGACAACATAATTAATCCACTAAGTCTTCTCTCAGTGATTGAGACAGAGAAGACAACTTCACTTCTTCCTTCTCTTTTCCTGCTGTAAAAGGGTTATCAAAACTCCCTTCAAAAGTCTTGATTCTGGTTCTGAGAGCCTTGTCAAAACTAAGTGGTGGCAAGACACCTGATCAAAAAATCTAGTTTGGTTTTTGAGCACCTTATCAAAAGCTCATTGGTGCCCAGGACACCTGATCAACTCATCCTACAGTGGATTCCTACCAAGGGTGGTAGAAGAGTGGATGTACCTAGGTTTTTGGGGAACTACTATAGTTCCTTGTGTCTTCCGGTTTCTTATGGATATTCCTTGCCGTATGCTGTGATTTTTTGTTTTACTACTTTTGTTTTAATTTCTATATCAAAGCACCTTACACCTATACATAAATTAAGCCTTTACTGCTGTGCATTTTTAAATTGTAAATTTACTTTAAAATACTCTATTCACTCCCCCTCTAGAGTTAAGATAGATCTTACCCTCACTTTCAATTGGTATCAGAGCCAGGTTGGTTGTTCATACAGGCTAACACCTGAACCAAAAGATCCTTGATAAGATCAATCTTTTAAGAGGGTTATTTTCATTATATTTAATTTTATAAAAAGACATGGCACAGAACAAAGATTATGCAAGCACCAGGCCTCCAGTGTGCAATCTATCCAAGTTTGCACTTTGGAAAGCAAGGATTAGACTATATATGAATTCTATTGATGAAGACATATTAAATTCTGTTTTGATAGTGTGCCCAAGTTCACCAGCAAGCTCAAGTACAAATGTTGTTCCACCTCCTTCAGGAACAGATGCTGAAATAAAGAAGTGGAAGACTGCAAATGCCAAGGCCATGAATATCTTAGCTCAGACAATGTCTGATGAGATATTTCAGAAGGTAGCTGAATGCAACTCAGCTAAAGAAATATGGGACAAACTCTCTGAAATTGTCTCAGGATCTGCTGATGAAAGGAAAGACAGGAGATCCCATCTTATAAGCCAATATGAGAATTTCAAAAAGGGAGAAGCTGAATCAGTGGCTGACATGTACAACAAACTAAGTCTGATTGTCAATGAGTTAAAGACTCTAGATAAAGAAATCTCATTGACTGAGCTGAATGATAAAATCCTAATTTGCTTCCCCAGTACTTGGGATTCAAGAATCTGGCCAATCAAAGATGCCAGAAGTCTAAATGAGATTACCACTAAAGCTCTCCTGGGCAAGCTCAAATCTTATGAGATGCTCATTAAAAATAGAGAAGAAGAACAAAAGGCTACTTCTCCAGTCATCAGAAAAGAGAAGACCATAGCCTTCAAAGCTACAGAAGAGGAGCATGAAGATAGAGCTATAGGAAATGATGAGCTCCTAAGTCTACTGGCCAAAAGATTCTACAAAATGGCCAGAAAAGACTTCAGAAAGAAATCACACAAGGGACATGATAAGCCAAGGTATGATAAATCAAATAACAACAAAGAAATTATATGTTTTGGTTGCCAGAAACCAGGCCATATTGTGCCTGACTGTCCAGAAAACAAAAACAAGGACAAGAAAGATAGAAGGGAAAGAAGAAAGGAGAAAGACTCCAAGAATAATACCTCAGACAAACCCTCCTAAAGTAAGAACACATATACAAGGAAGGGATTTGTTGCTGAGACATGGAGTGAAACTAAAGAGGACTCTGAAGCCTCATCCAGCTCCAGTGATGATGAGGATGATGCTGATGAAAAGGAATATTACATGATGACTATCAATGCCTCTCAAACAGATTCAGAAGCAGAAGAGTCAGAATCAGATTCAGAAGTTCAACTAGAAGAAGATCAGGTAATCAATTCATTTGATTTTAGTTCTGAGGACTTTAAACATGAGTTTAAAGTACTATTCCTAGACCTGTTGGAGTCTGAGAAAGAAATCACTTCCCTCAGAAAACAACTGTCTGAGTATAGCACTTTAAAATCAGAGAACCTCAAACTCTCTGAAGAGTTAGAATGCTATAGGGAGGAGATAGCTTCACTGAAAAGTGAACTATCTAAGGCCAAGCAGTTTGAAGAATCCCTTAATGAGAGAAGCATTAAACGGATGGATATCACAAGCACAGTGAACTCTAGACTTAATAGTACACTGGGCTTGGGAGCTTCATCCAGCCAGCCTATAGTTCTGACAACTCCAATCAAATTTATCTCTGATAAAGGGAAGGAAGTTGTAGAGGTAGCAAGTAAGAATGCAGATTTGCCAAAGAAAAATATAGTTCAACAGAATGCGTCGAACAGAGCTCGACGAATGTCAAACGGCGCTTGATGATCCAAGAAACGATCGTCGACCTCAGCTCGACGACACCTGAACTCTGAACTCCAGGATAGTCAATCTTCGAACAGAGATCGACGATCTGACCCAAGATTGTCGACCTCAGCTTGACGATCGTCGAACAGAGATCAGGACTTTGAGCAATCCTTCAAAGGTACATCTAAATTCAATCCTAGAAGTCCTATATCCCAAGGTTTCAACCCCCATACTGAATGGATAGTACCTCCTAGGAGATACCATCCTGAAGGTTATAAGAGTCAACCTGGGATGTCTTTCATCTCTGAATTTAAGGGATATCAACCTAGGCCCAAGGTAAACTAGGTCAAAAACATATAAGCTATTTATGTGCAGGTGAATACCTATCCAACATCAAACCAGCCATGGTATCTGGATAGTGGGTGCTCAAAGCACATGACAGGGAACAAGGACAACTTCACATCCTTTAAAGCCAGGCTTAGACCCAAAGTAATCTTTGGTGATTCAAACTTTGGAACAACAAAAGGATATGGTGCAGTCAAAATTGGAACAGTCACCTTCAAGAAAGTAGCTTATGTTGAAGGACTTAAGCACAACTTGATTAGTATCAGTCAACTTTGTGATGAAGGATATCAAGTGACTTTCAACAAAGCTATATGCAAGGTCAAGTCAGAGGACAACACAACTGTGTTGACAGGTAACAGAAAAGGTAACATTTACTTAGTGGATTTTCATTTATCTAAAGTAGATATTTGCATGTTTAATTCCATATCTAGACCTAATATTCTATGGCATAAGAGACTAGGACATATTAACCTTAGAACCATTGCTAGGTTATCCAAGGACAACCTTGTTAGAGGACTACCCTCTGGCCCCTACAAGAAGGAAGGACTTTGCAAGGCTTGTCAATTAGGCAAGCAAACTAAAAATAGTTTTAAATCACTTAACAAGAGTGATTCACTTAGGATTTTGTATCTGTTACATATGGATCTTTTTGGACCCATTACAGTACAAAGCCTAGGAGGGAAATCCTACACTTTAGTGGTTTTAGATGTCTTCTCAAGATTCACATGGGTGTTCTTTCTGAGGAAGAAGTCTGATAACTTCAAGTGTTTGACAGAGTTTCTCAAATGCATACAGATTGAGTTCAACACTCACATTGCCCTGATCAGAAGTGATCAAAGGATAGAGTTTGATTCTCTTCTTATGCAAGAGTTCTGTTAGAGTGAAGGGATCAGACATATATTCTCAGCTCCTAGAACTCCTCAACAAAATAGGGTAGCAGAAAGGAAAAATAGAACCCTAATTGAATCTGCAACTACATTATTGACAGATGCTCACCTTCCTCTATCCTTTTGGGGGTGAGGCAGTGAACACCTCCAATTATGTGTTGAATAGAAGTCTAATACATAAACTGAAGGGCAAGACTCCCTATGAATTGCTCAAAGGGAAGAAACCTAAAGTAGACTATTTTAAAATCTTTGGTTGCATTTGTTATATTCACAACAATGACAAGAGATACATATCAAAATTTCAAGCAAAAGCTGATGAAGGAGTGTTTCTGGGATACTCCATGATTAGCAAAGCTTATAGGGTTTATAATAAAACTACTCTAAAAATAGAAGAATCTGTTCATATTTCTTTTGATGAAACTAATATGTCTTTTAAGGAGAGGAATGCTTCTACCATAGAACAATTGCAGGTACATTCTCTAGCTAAAGACTTGGACAGATTACAAGTTACTCAAAAGGATGAAAGTAGTGAAGATGAAGAAGCTGCTCCACATCTTGAAGAAAATCTTCTTGAAGAGCCAATTGCTGTTCCACAAGAGGAAACAACAACACAGGTTTGTGAACAATCAACACCACCTATTGATTTAGTAACATCAAGAGATCATCCAATCTCCCAAGTGATTGGAAACATCTCAGCTGGTGTGCAAACTAGAAATCAGGTCAACCAAAACCTGATGCACACTTGCTTTCTCTCTCAAATTGAACCTCAATCCATTCAAGATGCAGAGCAAGATCCACACTGGATCACTGCAATGCAAGAGGAGTTGCATCAATTTAAAGGAAACAAAGTCTGGGAACTAGTGCCTAAGCCAAAGGATCATTCCATTGTTGGAACAAAATGGGTGTTCAGAAACAAATTGGATGATCAAGGAATTATTGTAAGGAACAAGGCAAGGCTAGTTGCTCAAGGATATTCTCAAGAAGAGGGGATAGACTATGACCAGACCTTTGCACCAGTTGCAAGGTTAGAGGCCATAAGAATCTTCCTGGCTTATACTGCTCACAAGGGATTCAAATTCTACCAAATGGATGTGAAGAGTGCTTTTCTCAATGGGGAGATAAAAGAAGAAGTTTATGTCAGACAACCCACAGGTTTTGTCTCTCCAACTCATCCTGATTATGTTTTCAAACTGCATAAAGCATTATATGGTCTAAAGCAAGCTCCTAGAGCATGGTATGGGACCCTAACATGCTTTCTTCTGGAAAAT
Source organism: Platanthera zijinensis (assembly GCA_039513925.1). Taxonomy (NCBI): domain Eukaryota; kingdom Viridiplantae; phylum Streptophyta; class Magnoliopsida; order Asparagales; family Orchidaceae; genus Platanthera; species Platanthera zijinensis. The sequence goes on along the minus strand of CM077078.1, from coordinate 287,666,482 downwards.
TATTTTATTAGAGGGAGAGTAGACCAAACTCTTTTTATTAGAACCCATAAGTCCCATACCCTACTAGTACAAATCTATGTAGATGATATTATATTTGGTTCTACTGATTCAAACTTATGCAAAAAGTTTTCCAAGCTTATGCACTCTAAATTTGAAATGAGTAGCATGGGTGAGCTATCCTTCTTCTTAGGATTGTAAGTTAAACAACATGCTGAAGGCATATTTATTTCTCAAACCAAGTATGCAAAAAAACTGGTTAAGAAATTTGGTATGTCTGATGCATCATGTATGAAAACACCCATGCCTACCAATGCTGTATTGGATGCTGATGAATATGGGAAACCAGTTGATCAGACAACATATAGAGCAATGATTGGCTCTTTATTGTACCTAATAGCTAGTAGGCCTGATATAATGTTTGCTACATGCATATGTGCTAGATTTAAAGTTAGCCCTAGAGAGTCACACTTAACTTTAGTAAAGAGGATTCTTAGGTATGTTAAAAGCTATCCAAATCTAGGTCTCTGGTATCCAAAAGATTCAGCATTTGACTTAACTGGATTTTTAGATGCTGATTATGCTGGATGCAGAATAGACAGGAAAAGCACCAGTAGAACTTGTCAGTTTCTTGGTGATAGACTTATCTCATGGTATTGTAAGAAACAAACATCTGTGTCAACTTCAACTGCTGAAGCTGAATATATGGCTGCAGGCAGTTGTTGTTCACAAATATTGTGGATACAAAATCAACTCCTAGACTATGGTTACAACTTAGAGAAGTCTAAAATATTTTGTGACAACACCAGTGCTATTTCCATTGCACAAAATCCAGTCCTCTATAGTAGGACAAAACACATAAAAATTAGGAATCATTTTCTAAGGGATAATGTTGAGAAAAATAAAATTGAACTTCAATATATCCTAACTGATTTGCAAAGGGGAGATATTTTCACCAAGCCCTTGGATGAAAAGAAATACAACTTCTTCCTCAATCAGTTAGGCATGTTTGATGGAGGAAGCCTAAAATAAATTACAAGATTTTGAAAAGCTAAAAACAGACCAAGATTAGGCTAAAAACTCATCTCTTTTTGTGTATGTAGGATAGTTTCTGACTCTGAACTACGCTCGACGTTTTCCCCAGAAAGCGTCGAACGGAGATCGACGTTTTCCCGAGAAATGTTGAACGGAGATCGACGTTTTCCCAAAACGTCGACCTGAGTTCAGAGCCTGTCAGATAGTTGTATACTATCTCTTTCAGGCCTTCGATCGTCGATTGAGCTCGACGTTCTCTCTAGATCGTCGAACTGAGATCTACGATATTGAAGACCTTTCAGCTTCCCTTAGGAATCCTGATCGTCGAACGGAGATCGACGATCCTTCATTTTTCGCGTCGAACCCTAATATAAAATCATTTTTCGGCCGTCGCTCGTCATTTACGCTTTCATACTCTCTGCAAATTTTTCTCTTTCCCTCCAAACTCTCTACACTTGGTCGTGTTTGTTGAATCTTTGCAGGTACAGATGGCAATGTCGGTCGCCGCTCTCTCCAAAATGAAATTTGATACAGGCTTTGACATTGATATGAACTCCTTCGATGGCAGCGATCAACGATTCAAAGACATTCTGAATCTGTTCCGCGAACAGAAGTTAGTTCAGTTGATGTCCACAAGAATAAAGATTGCAGCAGATGAAGTAAAAAAATGGGTTTTTACTGCCTCCAATGAAAATGAAAACTCTATAGTCAGCACCATCAATGGAACTCAGGTACCAATGACCCCCGCTCTTTTTACAGAAGTATTTGCATTAAGTTCTGGGAATGACTCCATCGATTTGTCTGGAGAGGAATATGATTCTTTGTTAGATCGAATGGGTCACTCTGCTGTGAACCCTAATAAACTACTAAAAAAGAATTTATCTATTGAATTTCAATTTTTGGCTGATGTTGTTGGCAAAGTGCTTCTGGCAAAGCACTCTGCCCATAATACAATCTCAAGGTATCAGTTATGCTTAATGGGAGCTTTAGTCGATAAGAAACATCTGGATTGGGGATCAATCTTCTTTAATTTGATCAAGAAGAAAATTAGCAAAAGCTGTGTCAGTTTTGGGAGAATTATAGGGGTTTACCTACATCGCAGGTGCCCTGATCTGCTGGTTTCAAGTGGGATGCACATTAATGCATCCAAAAGGCTCACCTGTGCCCTCTTCAGCAGGTGGGACAGGCAGATTATAAACCCCAACAGGGCTGCTGTAGCAACATCTACTTCAGGCACAAGGACTGCCTCAGTCACTCCTCCTCAGGTCTCTGCCCCAGCAGAAGATTTGCCTGCTTCTCCTCCTCCTCCAGCTGTCTCTGCACCAGTAATATCAACCTCACCACTCATCTCAACCATAACCATATCTTCCCCCATTACAATCTCATCACCCATTTCACCTCCTCCAGCCACTACCTCAGAATCATTCCATCCCTTGTACTACTATCCACCTGTCACCACTCCATCATTTCATCTGCTAGATGACTCCTTCATGGATGATTCTCCTCCCTCTCCTCCTGAGATTCCATCTACATCTTCCTACCAACAACTTCTTCAGGACATAATCTCTCAACCATCCTTCACCCCATCCTTTACCTCTCCCATATCATCCATCTCCACTTTAGTAACATTAATCTCAACAATTCCTTCTACTGAGCCATCCATCCCTATACCTCCTACCTCCACAACATCCATTCCATCAGTCCCAGCCAACATCATTCCAGCTACATCAACTCCTACCTCTACTCAAGCCCCTCTTAAGCATGTAGATATTTCAGCCTTGGCAGACAGGTTGTATGAGCTGCTAGCCCCCAGGCTAACCTCATTGCTGGAGACCACCTTGGCTCCACTTCTGAAAAATGTTCAGGAGCTGTCTACCAGGCTATCTTCCTTCCTCTCCTCTCAGGCAATCCCTTCTTTTGGGTGCCTTGATCCCGTTTTCACTGAATCCAGGCAGGGGGAGATGCCTAATGAAGCTCTGGTTTTGCCCGAGGCTGCTGAAGTTTCAGAACCTGCTCTAGTATTTGCAGTAGATCTTCAGAGCCTGCTGTCAGTTTTTGATACTATGTACTTCAATTCTCTGCAAGTTCTTCAAGTTGAAGACCTTACTAAGGCCATTGTGCCTGTTTTAGAATGTGATCCCAGCCTGATTGCATCTTATGTAAACTCTTTCAAGGCTGAGGATGTTGTTTTTACTGCTGCTGCTGCTACTGCTGTTACATCTATTGGATTTTCTGATATTGAAATGTTGTCTGTTGTTGTTGATGCTGCTGCTTATCAGGAAGAACCTGAACCTGCAGCTCCAATTACTTCTTCTCCTATTGCTGCTTCCATAAGTTATATTTCTATTGCTGCTGCTGCTCCTGCTCTGACCTCTGAACAACTGAAACAACTAGAGAAGTACATCAAAAGCATTGATGATCTGTACGATAGACCCCAGAGCTCAGAAAGTGATCAGTTTCACACTGACTCTGATGACTCTTCTGGTACCATTGCAAAGAAAAGGAAGGCCAGAAGCAAGGCCATGATGAAGGTCCCTTCTACTAAGGCCAAGAATGCTAATGATATACCCTACTATATTCTGCATGATTGCCAAATTACTGAACCATGGATGCAATATTCTAAAAATCAACTAAAGGCCATGAGGAAGAAAAGAAAGTTTGATAAGTATGAGAAAGGTTCATCCCAATTTCAGCCTCCTCCTCCTCCTCCAGATTCAGGATCAGGTGGAGGCTCAGCTTCTCAATCCTCAGCTTCAAAGCAAAGTTCCTCCCAGTCCTCTCAAAGATATCATCTCAGGGGGCAATATCAAAGGGGTTATCAGTCCAAAAGGGGACAATATAGAGGAAATCAAAGAGGACACAGATTTCAAGCAAGGGAAGGACAAAGGCACTTGGACTCAACTCAAGGTCCTTTCCCCTACACACTCAGAGAAATGGTTGATACAAGAACTCCTACTGCTTCAGAAATTGTCAACAGATATTAGCCTGCAGTTCCTTTTGAAGATCCAGAGAACAATCCATTATCATGGACTGCTAGGATGAAAGAAATTGCTGCTTTAGATCAGCTGAAGAAGGCTAGAGAACAAGGGAAAGACACTTCCAACATTACTACTTTGTCAGATCAAAGAAAGGCAGAACTGGAAAGGTATACATCAAGGAAATTATTTGACCCAGTGGACTACATGAAACTGCATCCTGAGGCTGTGGTTCCCAGGGCTAGATCTCAAACCTCCTTAGGTGCAGAGGATGATAGAAGGTCAAAAAAAGAAGCTCTAAATCCCAGCAGGGAAATCTTATTTAAGAAGGGAAGTGAAAAGAAATGACATTTGTAAGCAGACAGTATACTCATTTTGAACATTTGCTGATATTCCATCTACTTGTTGCTATGTTGCATGATCTGCTCTTTTGTGTTAGATTTTTGTTTTTCTGTATGTTGATTTTGTATTTATTACTGAGTTCTATAAATAGTAATCCTAACCCAAATAGGGGGAGATTGTTGGAACACCCTATTACTAATTTGGGCAAGGATCACTATGTTTTTAGGAAATCAGTTTGACCTAGATGTATAGTTGAAAAGGTCAAGTTAGAATGAGTCTAGGGCTTAGAATTTAGGCTTGAAGCTGCCCCTAGGACCATTCAAGGATTCAGACTTAGAGCTGAGACAAAGACAATTATCGTCGAGATTAGGTCGACGAAACGTCGAACTCCATTCGACGCTCTCTGATCTCAACTATACTAATTCGTCGATCTCCGGTCGACGATCTTCGAGCTCAGATCGACGATCTGTCTTCAGCTTATTCTTCAGGTCGCCTAGATCCGGTCGACGATCTTCGAGCTCAGGTCGACATTTTCTGTCTGATGTTCAATCCAATCTCTGAGCTCAGGTCGACGATCGTAGAGCTCAGATTGACGTTTTTCCTGAGAGATTGATGACTTTGAGGATTCAAACTCAGTCAGCTTTTGGAATGTTTTTCAAATTCTCTCAGCATTTATTCCAAAAGATCTGCTAGCCGTTTTCATTTATTCTGGAGCAAGTTTCAAGGGATTTATCAGAGAATGTTTATTGGACTTTCCTCCAGAAGACAAAACATTAATGGAAGACATTTATTGTCTGCTAACGGCTATCTTGGATAGAGGATCTTCAGAGAATAAATCATCTTTTCTAGTCTGACAGAAAAATAACAAGAGACTACACAAGAATAGACAATCTACAACAAGAAATTCTCAGTAAAGATTCACAAGATAGTGAGATCAATTCAAAAAATCAAGTGATCAATCCTGGAGAATTAGTTGAATATTGGCATACTGAAAAGTGATCATAGCTTCAACATCAAGGACTCCAGACAATTCATATTTCAGCCTCTGCTGAAATCATCTTCTACTGGAGATCTGAAGCTTCTGAAGACCTATCACCCTAGCAAAGCTCTCATCTTTCTCATGGGGAGCTTTGACAACATAATCAATCCACTAAGTCTTCTCTCAGTGATTGAGACAGAGAAGACAACTTCACCTCTTCCTTTTCTTTTCCTGTTGTAAAAGGGTTATCAAAACTCCCTTCAAAAGTCTTGATTTTTGTTCTGAGAGCCTTGTCAAAACTCAGTGGTGGCAAGACACCTGATCAAAAAATCTAGTTTGGTTTTTGAGCACCTTATCAAAAGCTCATTGGTGCCCATAACACCTGATAAACTCATCCTGCAGTGGATTCCTACCAAGGGTGGTAGAAGATTGGATGTACCCAGGTTTTTGGGGAACCACTATAGTTCCTTGTGTCTTCTGGTTTCTTGTTGATATTCCTTGTTGTGTGCTGTGATTTTTTGTTTTACTGCTTTAGTTTTATTTTCTATATCAAAGCACCTTACACCTATACATAAATTAAGTATTTACTGCTGTGCATTTTTAAATTGTAAATTAACTTTAAAATACTCTATTCCCCCCCCCCCCCTCTAGAGTTAAGATAGATCTTACCCTCACTTTCATGCACTTCACTTTGTGTTAGGCTCTAGGGTTTCAAATATCTATAAACTCATTCCGCAAATTAACTCTAAGGGAGTTGATTAGGGTGTCATAATTTTTTAATACTCTATTCACCCCCCCCCCCTCTAGAGTTGTATCTATCCTCACTTTCAATTGATATCAGAGGGAGGTTGACTGACTGTACAGGCTAACACCTGAGTCACAAGATCTAGATAGATACCAAGCTTATAGATATTCACTTTATGGCCTAGTCCAAGGATTAATCTAGCACCAGACCTCCAGCTTGCAACTTAGCTAAGTTTTGCATCTGGAAGGCAAGAATCAAATTATATATGAACTCTATTGATGAAGACATTTTTTCTTCTATTTTGACAGAACCTCCAACACCTCCTGCTGCACCCACTGCTACAACATCTACAAATCTCAGTGCAGTGTCTCCTCCATACTATAATGATGCCTACAAGAAGGCAAAGATAGCTGATGCCAAAGCTATGAACATTCTAGCTCAGACTATGTCTGATGAAATCTTCCAAAAAGTGGTTGATTGCACCTCTACAAAAGCCATGTGGGACTCACTGAACCAGATTGTAGCTGGTTTAGCTGATGAAAGGAAGGACAGAAGGTCCAACCTTATATCTCAGTATGAAAACTTCAAGAAGACTGAAGCTGAATCAGTTGAAGCCATGTACACCAGGCTCAACTCAATCATCAATGAGCTGAGAACTCTTGATAAGGAGATTACATTGATAGAGGTCAATGATAAGATACTGATGTGCTTCCCCAGCATATGGGATCTCAGGATCTATCCTATAAAGGAGGCCAGAAGTACAACTGAATTCTCAACTGAAGCTCTCCTTGGCAAGCTCAAGTCTTTTGAGCAAGTTCTAAAGACCAGGGAAGCTGAGGCTAAAGCCAATACTCCAACTTAAACAAGGAAAGAGCAAACTCTTGCTCTCAAAGCTGCTGATGCTTCTGAAGAAAGTCAATCCAATGAGGAACTGATGGTACTCTTTGCCAAAAGATTTCTCAAGATGGGAAGAAAGGAGTTCAGAAAGAAATCTTCAAGATATGAAGATAAACCAAGGTATAACAGATCTCCTACTAAATAAATTATTTGTTATGGCTGCAGGAAACCTGGAGACATTCTACCTGAGTGTCCAGAGGAAAAGAACAAAGAAAAGAGAAATGAAAAAGAACATCACAAGAAACACTCCAAGTCCTCCTCCTACAAAAATAAGAAGAAGGAGAAAGGATTTATTGCAGAGACCTGGAGTGACACAGATAGGGAATCTTCCTCCTAAAGCTCTAGTGAAGATGAGGAAGAGAAGAAGGCAAAGGAAATTTGCCTAATGGCAATTGATGCCTGCAGTAACCACTCAGCTGTAGAGAGTTCTGATGATGATGAAGAAATGCCTACAGAAGATCAGGTATTATCTTCTTATGATTTTTCTTCTGCTGAATTTAAATCTGAATTTAAATCTCTTTGCTTAGATTTAATTAGTTCAGAAAAAGAAATTAAGGAACTTAGAAATAAGTTAGCTGAATAAGAATCTATTTCTAATGAAAACACTAGGCTGGAAGAAGAACTCACTAAGTCTAGTGAAGAAATAAAGTTTCTTAAAAATGAACTAGCAAAGTCCAAGAGATTAGAAGAATCTTTAAATGGTAGAAGCCTTAAGCTGCTAGAAATCACCAGCATGACAAACACTAGGTCAGGCAATAATAAGCTAGGCTTAGGGGCCTCATCAAGTGAACCCCCATTGGTTCTTAAAAATCATCTTTCAACTCCAGTAAACTTTATTTCAGCTGATGGAATAAAGAACACTGAGCAAGTAAAACAAGTTAATCAAGCCTTAAATAAAGCTAAAAGAGAAAAGAGAAAACAAATATTTAAAGAGCTACAAAAAACATCAAACGCTGCTCGATGATCGAAAGCTCAATGGTTGAACGATGCTCGACGATCTGAGCATCAATCGTCGAACGCTGATTGACGATTTCAATTTGATTTTCAAAATTACAACAAGAAACATAGAAATCCTAAGATAAATAGAAACACTAGGTTTGTGGACCCATTAACTGCTTGGAGTATCCCACCTAGGAGATCTTACCCTTTAGGATATAAACCTCAACCTGCTTATTCTTTTATTTCAAGTTTTCATTATGTGAAAAATAATGGACCCAAGGTTGTCTGGGTCCACAATGTCTAATTGTCTATTCTGCAGGTGAAGACCTATCCATATACTAAAGACAAATGGTATTTGGATAGTGGTTGTTCTAAACATATGACAGGAAATAAAGACAATCTGTCAAGATTCAAGGCCAAGCTTGGACCAAAGGTGATCTTTGGGGATTCTAGCTGTGGTCAAACAGAAGGATATGGTAGGATTACCATTGGAGCAGTAACTTTCAAGAGGGTTGCATATGTAACTGAACTAAAGCACAACCTTATCTCAGTAAGCCAGTTATATGATGCAGGATATCAGGTATCTTTCACTAACTCTCTCTGTAATATTACTTTAAATAATAATGTTGTGTTAGTAGGTATTAGACAGGGTAATATTTATTTAGTAAATTTTAACTCAACTCATTCTGAAATCTGCTTATTTAATGAAGTAACAAATAACAACACATTATGGCATAGGAGGCTTAGCCATGTTAACCTCAAGAACATATCTAGGTTATCTAAATACAACCTTGTTAGAGGTTTACCTTCTTTCCCCTACAAGAAGGAGAGTCTATGCAAGGCTTGTCAATTAGGCAAGCAAACCTAAAATTCCTTTAAATCTGTAAATAAAAGTGATTCACCTAGAATCTTGTATCTATTACATTTAGACCTTTTTGGCCCAATAAATGTACAGAGTCAAGGAGGGAAGTTTTAAACTTTAGTAGTTGTAGATGACTTCTCTAGGTTCACTTGGGTGTTCTTTTTGAGAACTAAGGCTGATAACTTTAAATTTCTTACAGATTTTCTGCTATGTGTGCAGACTGAGTATTCTACTCATGTTGCCTTGATCAGAAGTGATCATGGTACTGAGTTTGATTCTCTTCTCATGCAAGAATTCTGTGAGAAAGAAGGTATCAAACATAGCTTCTCTGCTCCTAGAACTCCCCAACAAAATGGGGTAGTGGAAAGGAAGAATAGAACCCTGATTGAAGCTGCTGGAACATTATTGGTAGATGCTAACATGCCTCTCTCTTATTGGGCAGAAGCTGTTAGCACAGCTAATTATGTCTTGAACAGAAGTCTTATACACAAGCTTAAGAGTAAAACTCCTTATGAGTTGCTTAAAGGAAAGAAACTTAAAATTAATTATTTGAGAGTATTTGGTTGTGTAGTATATATTCATAACAATAACAAAGAATACCTTAGAAAGTTTGAAGCAAAAGCTTCCATGAGAATTTTTCATGGATATTCCCAAGTAAGCAAAGCTTATAGGGTATTTAATAAATCAACTTCTAAAATTGAGGAGTCTGTACATGTTTCTTTTGATGAATCTCAGATGTATTACAAGGAGAAGGAAACTGCTCCTTCCTCAAGTTCATTACAGGTACCAAAATCTAATAAAGATATCATTCAAGAGATTCTCCCTCTATCAACTCTTCATATCACTGACTCAGACAGTGATGAAGACTTTGCAGAAGTTGTGGCTGTACCACCAACAGTTGATCCAATTCCTCAAGAGGAATTAATCCCAACTATTGCTGAAGATCACATCCCACCTGCTGATCTTGTCACACTTAGAGATCATCCTATATCTCAAGTGATTGGAGACATATCAACTGGTGTATAAACAAGACATCAATTAAGACAGGATGTGATGCATGCTTGTTTCCTTTCACAAGTTGAGCCCCTCACCATAAAAGATGCTGAGCTAGATCCCCACTGGATCATTGCTATGCAAGAGGAGCTCAATCAGTTTGAAAGATGTAAGGTATGGACTTTGGTTCAAAGACCAAAAGGCCAACTGATCATAGACACCAAGTGGGTGTTCAGAAACAAGTTGGATGCAAATGGAATTATAATAAGGAACAAAGCTAGGCTTGTAGATCAGGGCTATAGACAGGAGGAAGGTATAGATTATGACCAAAACTTCGCCCCTGTTGCAAGGCTAGAGGCAATAAGGATCTTTCTAGCCTATGCAGCCTATATGAAGTTTAAGGTATTTCAAATGGATGTCAAGAGTGCCTTCCTAAATGGTGAGCTAAAGGAAGAGGTGTTTGTAGAACAACCTCCTGGGTTTGTCTCTTCAACTCAACCCTCATTTGTGTACAAGTTGCAAAAAGCTCTTTATGGACTTAAACAAGCACCCAGAGCCTGGTATGAGACTCTAGCTAGTTTCCTGTTAGAGCACAACTTTGTTAGGGGAGTAGTTGATAGAACCCTCTTTGTTAAGCACCAAAAGGACACAATCCTGTTAGTTCAAGTGTATGTGGATGATATTATTTTTGGCTCCACTGATCCCAAACTTTACAAAAGGTTCTCTGACCTGATGCACTCTAAGTTTGAGATGAGTAGTATGGTTGAGCTGTCTTACTTTCTTGGTATCCAAGTAAAGCAAGATGCTGATGGCATCTTCATCTCCCAATCCAAATATGCCAAGGAATTGGTAAAGAAGTTTGGGATGGCTGATGCTTCAGCAATGCATACACCTATGGCTACTAATGTAGTTATAGATTCTGATGATTAGGGTAAGCCAGTTGATCAGAAAAACAATAGGGCCATTGTTAGTTCCCTGTTGTATTTAACTGCAAGTAGACCAGATATTATGTTTGCAACATGTCTATGTGCTAGATTCCAGGTCAACCCTAAGGAATCTCATTTGATTCTTCTCAAGAGAATTTTGAGATACCTGAAGGGTTGTCCAAATTTAGGACTATGGTACCCAGCTGAATCAGAATTTTAGTTAATTGGATACTCTGATTCTGACTATGCTGGTTGTAGAGTTGATAGGAAAAGTACCTCAGGAACTTGTCAGTTCTTGGGAGAGAGATTGGTCTCTTTGTTCTGTAAGAAACAAGCTTCTATCTCAACTTCAACTGCAGAGGCTAAATATATAGCAGCTGCTAGTTGTTGTTCACAGATCCTATGGATTCAAAACAAGCTTTTGGATTATGGGTACACACACAAGAACACAAAAATCATGTGTGACAGTACCAGTGCTATCTCCATTGCACAAAATCCTATGCACCACTCTAGAACCAAGCACATTGAGATTAGACACCATTTCCTGAGAGATTGTGTGGAAAAGAACAAGATTAGCCTTGAGTTCATATCCACTGACCTTCAGAGAGGTGATATTTTCACCAAGCCCTTATATGAACAGAAGCATCTGTTCTTTTTGCTTCAACTAGGCATGATTAATGGAAAAGACTAAGTATTACTTCTGCCTTTGTTGAAATCTGTTTGAAGATCGTCGAATGACGTTCGATGATAGTCGAACAGGTCGAGCCTATCGTCGACCTACGAGCGACGACAGCTTATTTATTTGTGAAGACAAAAATAGTCGAATGATTGATCGACTACTCTACCTCAGGAAACGATCGTCGAACGACCGTTCGACCATCGTCTCCAGTATCTGTTAAAATAGATCGACGATTGCTGTTTTAATATAAAAACGATTGTCGACCTAGGTTAATAGATCTTTCTATTTGTAGTTGACGGAGCTCGTCTTTTCGTATTCCGTCTTTCTGTTTGAGCTCTGCCTCGTGCTCTCTGCCGTTTCGCTTTTATCGTCTCTCTCGTCTTCTCTAACCCAATCAATGGCGATTGCTCCAGCTCTTCTATAAGTGATGAAGTTCGACGCCGGCTTCAGCGTAGATTTTGACTCCTTCAGTGCCTGTGATTCTGAGATAGTAGAAATCCTCCAGCTCTGCAAGGAACAAGGACTGGAACGGCTAATTTCCACAAGGATCAAGATAAACATCCCAGAGATTAAAGAGTGGGCCTTCACTTTGTCTTTTAGTGACGAATCTATGACTGGGATGATTAGCGGAGAAGAGGTAAGCTTAACTCCTGCCGTATTAACTGATATTTTCGGATTACTGAATGGTGAAGAGGAATATGAACAAGATACTCCAGAGTTTGGGAGGATGTTGATCGAATTAGGACATGCAGAAGGCATTCCTTCTAATTTGCTAAAGGTTAATTTTCTGTTAAGGATAAAGTTCTTGGCTGAACTAGTTGGAAAAGTGCTTCTGGGCAAGCACTCTGCTCATGATAACATCACCGGGAAATAGTTTGCCTTGATATGTGCAATAGTAAATAAGAAACAGATAAATTGGGCAGGAATTATGTTTGACTTGATCAGAAAGAAGAATAGCAAGAAGGAAGTAACCCTGGGTAGGGTACTTGGGATATTTCTAAGAGAGAAATATCCCCAACTATTGGTTACAGTCTAACCATCCATCAATGCCAGTAAGAATATGGATCCAACATTGTTTGTTAAGTGGAAAAGGAGCATTCAAAAGCCTTCTCCTGCAGGGGTAGCTCCAGTTATGTCTGAGAGCACAAGGACGGTTTCAGTCACTCCCCACCTACATGAAGCAGGCTCATCCATTCTCTCCATTCCATCCACCTCCTCTGTTTTACCATCTTCCTCCACATTGCCATCCACCTCTGCTTTACCATCTACTTCAATTGAAGTTCCATCTACTTCAATTAAAGTACCATCTACTGCCTCTCTTCCTCTTGACCCTTCCTCTATTCTCCATCCTTCACCTCAAGCATCTCCACCTCCCTCACATCGAGCTGAGATTTCTTTTCCCAATTTTGAATTGTTGGAATCTGAGAGAATTCCTACTCCACCTCAGTCACCACCCACACCTCCAGATCATAATGATCTTCCCTTATCCACTCATCAATCCCCAATTCACAACATATCTCATCAGGAGACCACCATCCCTGATGATATTCCATCTATTGTAATTCCCCCATCCACATCTTCTGTTCTTTCTCCTACACTCATTGCAACTATCCTGGAGTTAATTACTCCTTCAATCAAAACCATGATTGAAGAAGCAATTGCTCCTCTTGTATCTTCCATCTCTTCCCTGACTGCTTCCATCCTAGCCCTCTCAACATCTGCTGAGCCCTCTTCATCTAGGGGCATGGTTTCAGTGTCCACTAAAATCAGGCAGGGGGAGATGTTCCATGAAGATGCCTCAGTACTGCCCCTGGCTTATCCTCCAGCAGATCCCCTTCTCATCCATTTAGTAGATCCTCCAGCAGAAATCACTCCAGCAGAGACAGAAACTCAAGAAGAGTTAACAGTTCCAGAAGAAGCAGTAGCCACAGAAAAGACTCCCCCTAAGGGTAGTTCTCTATCTGCAGCTCCAGAACAAGAACCAGCTGAAGCTCTAGCTATTGTCCCAAACATAGCTGATGTTCCAGTAGTTCCAGTACCAGCTCCAAGGCCTTCTGATATAATTATGGAAGCTGAATTTGCCTTCAAACTCTGTCTTGAAGAAGTCTCCACTCCTGTAATAGCCCTCTATCTGGAAGGAGTTATTACCTCCTATCTAGAGGATTTATGGGAAGTAGGAAGCTCTGAAGGTATGTCTCTTGCTCAATTTACTGACTTGTTAACTGATATGTTAACATGTGAGTATCTTGAAGGTATGTTCCAAGTCAATTTAGAACATCTTTGTCTGCCATTGGCTACAGATTAAGTGCTATAAGAACAAGAAGATCAAGTTGTTCAAGAACCTGCTGATGTTCAAGAACATGCTGATGTTCAAGAACCTGCTGATGTTCAAGAACCTACAGTTGCTCAAGAATAAGTTCAAGAACCTGCTGTTCAAGAATTTATACCTACTTCTCCAGGTAAGCTAGCTGTGCAAGATGAACTGGTCTCCAAGACAGTTGTTGAAGAACAAATTGAGAAATCAACCCTGTGGGATGACACCCATGGACCTTATTTGGATACTCTTCTGGCACAAGATGCCCTAGAAGAAGAAAGAGAAAAGGCTGCCCTGAAAGCCAAAGATCAAGCTGAGCATGATGTTTCTGACCCATATGATCTACCTCAATGATCTCAATCTGATGATGAAGATGACACTGATGATTCAGAAGGAACCAAGAAAAAGAAATCTGCTAAAAGGAAAAGGAAAGCTGCTGCTCCTCCTCCACCTAATCCTGATCATGATGTCCCATATTATATCTTGAAAGGAATAGATCCCAAGTCCAAAGAATATCAGCACTGGATGGGAGTTTCCAAGAATCAGCAAAAGCAAAGAAAGAAATCCAAAAGATATGATAGTCCAGCACCTAAGTGGAATCCTAAAGGACCTCCTCCTCCTCCTCCTCCTAGTGCAGGAGCATCTGGAAATGTTTCTGCCAGTCCCTCTACTCCTCCTTCTAGATTCACATCTTCTCAATCCTATCAGAAAAGAGGAAATCAAAGCTACCAAGGCAGGTCTAAATCTGGACAACAAAGACAGGAAGCTGATACTCAAGAACAAGTGAAGGAGATAGTTTACCAAAAGCTAACTTTTTCTCCTCCTCCTTCACCCAAGAGAAAGGCATCACCTATTAAAGAAAGTAAGAATATATCTTCCAGACAACCTACTCAGAAAAGGAAAACAGATGCAAAAGGCAAAAGAGTTGTATATTCTGAGAAATCAAGTAAGAAATATGCTGAATTTGCTCCTCCATCCTCTTCAGTTATTCAGGAAAAGAAAGAGCCAGCTGCAAGTATGTTAGAACTATCTACAAAATTCAGAACTGTAAATCCACTGAATCCAGCTGATGAAAATGAATATGAAAGCCTAGAGCTTAATCCTGACTTTAGGATGGCCAGATTCCTTGAGTTGGTTGGTTCGGCAAAAATCAGGCAAGCCAGAGCCGAAGGTAAATATGTTTCAGGCTTAACTACTATGTCCAAGTTCAGAAAGAAAGAACTAGATAGATTCTAGGTAAGACCTGAAGTTTTTGATGCTACTAAATATATGGAAAAACATCCAGAAGCAGTTGTTCCAAGAGCAGGAGAAACCAAAATTATTGGAGAACAAGATTTGAAAACATCAAAGAAAGATGCTCCAGATCCATATAGGAAAATCTCCTTCCTTCCTGATTCTTCTGTTTCTAAACCAGACTCTGATGTTGTTTGAGTTTTTTTTTATTATTGCTTGACAGTCTGTTTATTTAACTGCTTGATTGATGCAATCTGTTGCTTAGTTTATTTATTTATTTCTAGTAGTTTTGTTTTTGAGAGACTAAACCCAAATAGGTGGAGATTGTTGGTACCCTAGTTTGGATTTGTTTTAAGTCCTCTCATTTAGTTTCTTGACCCAAGATTTATCTATGGTCAAAGTTTAGTGTTAGGTTAGAATGAGCTAGTTGTGTAATGAACTGCTTATCCAAATGTAAATTTGGTTGTCCTTTTTTTGTTCGACTATAGTCGAACGCCGCTCGACTATCATCTATCGACTGGTCGACGATCGTCTATCAGTTGGTCGACGTTTGTCTGTCAGCAGATCGTCTAACTCTGAGTTAGTTCAACTCATGTTAGCTCGACAATCTGCGGTATCTGCCTCGACGATCGTTGAACCCTTCTCGACTTCTTTTGTTAAGACAGACTTCTTGATAGTTCGACTATCTTCCTTGATAGTTCAACTATCTGATAGCTCGACTATCTTGTTGGTAGTTTAGCTGTCTACTCTATTCGGTAGTTCGAATATCTTGTTGATAGTTCGACTATCTTTCTGATAGTTCAACTATCTGTGTTGATAGTTCAACTATCTGATAGCTCGACTATCTGCTTTGATAGTTCGACTATCTGTTTGCTTTTTGTTAGTTCGACTATCTGTTTTTGATAGCTCGACTATCTTCCTTGATAGTTCGACTATCTGTGTGATAGTTCGACTATCTGTGTGATAGTTCAACTATCTGTTCTGATAGTTCTACTATCTGGTCGTTCGACTCTCTGCTCTGATAGTTCGACGATCTCCTTAGTTTGTTCGACGATCTTTGAGGATCGTTCAACGATCTTTTGTCCGCCTTTAGTAATTTTGTATTCTTTCTCTTCTGAGTTTTATTTCCTATCTGCTTGTTATATTTTATAAAAGATTATTTCAGTGATTTTATGCTATCATTTCTAAGCAATACTTGCTTCTTTCTTTATGCATAAGTCAAGCTTTTCTCTGACAAAGTTGTTTGTCTTATTAGTTGAAATATCTTTTCTGCTTTATCTATCATGCTGTCTTTTATAGCCATTAGACTCAAAAGTCTTCTCTGGCCGTAAAGAGTTTGTTCTGATGTGACTTTCTTTAGTACTCCTTTTATAAGATTGGATTTGCAGCTTCTTAGAAAGCTTTATCCCTTTATAGGATATATGTCTGCAGGATATATTTTGCTTTATGCTATTTGAAGCCCAGATTACAGATCTCAGAAGAAGACAAAGTTCAAACAAAGATTAGAGCCGTTACAAAGGCCCATATATAAACTGCTTTCTAAAGACAGAGATATACACAGCAATATACAGAGAGATAACAAGTTGCCATAGAGATTGAAAATAAGAAAGATCTACAGCTCTCAAAAATTCACATTCAACTTAGAAGATTTACTCTCTTCAACATTCTTCTTCAACCCTGAGTCCATCCTGTTTACAAGAACATTTACTCAGTGCTTAGAAGAAGAAGAAGAAGAAGAAGAAGAAAGGAAGCTGATTAAAGAAGAACAACCTATTACAAATCAAGAGTCTTCTTCAAGCTTCTCCTTCAGAATTTCAAGACAGTTCTCTGTCAAGAATTCAGAAGAGTTCCTGCACCCTGAAGCAAGACTTCTTCTTGGATACTCTCTAAGCCAGGGGGAGCCTTGATTCTTTAGAGCTTTCTAGCTCTGTGCAATCCACTAGCTTCTCTAATCTGTTTTAATAATAGAGAAGAAACTTTAACTCTCTCAACCTCCTGTATAAAGGGTTATTACTCCTTTCAAAAGTGAACCTTGGTGGCAGGGCACCTGATCAAAAACCTGTGTTGGATTTTGAGCTCCTGATCAAAAGCTCAAAAGGTCTACTTGATCTACCTGAAGCAGATCAGTTGGTGGCAGGGCACCTGAACAAAAACCTGTAGTGGATTCCTACCAGGGTGGTAGAAGATTGGACGTACCTATTTAGAGGGAACCACTATAAACTTCTTGTGTCGTCTGTGTTGATTCATTTAATTATTACACTGTGGCTGTGAGTAGAAATAACTAGGATTGCTAGTTGCTGTGATAGGACCAAAGCTCAACTGTAATTATAGTTAGCTTTCTCTAGTGTACTTCACTTTGTGTTAGGCTCTAGGGTTTCAAATATCTATAAACTCATTCTGCAAATTAACTCTAAGGGAGTTGAGTAGGGTGTCATAATTTTTGAATACTCTATTCACCCCCCCCCCTCTAGAGTTGTATCTATCCTCACTTTCAAACTAGTTTTCATTTAGGAAAGCATTTTTGATGTCCAACTGCCATATTTCATAATCATGGAAGGCGGCGATAGCCAACATGATCCGAATTGTTTTGAACATTACAACCGGCGAGAAGGTTTCATCATAGTCAATCCCTTGGACTTGGCTAAAACCTTTTGCTACAAGCCTTGCTTTGTAGGTTGTCAAGTTCCCATTTATATCCATCTTCCTCTTGAAAATCAATTTTTTGGGAATGACTTTCTTTCCATCAGGAAGGTCAACCAAGTCCCATACTTGATTGTCATACATGGATTGCATTTCGAATCTCATGGCCTCTATCCAGGCCTCTGAATCTTTCCTTCCCAATGCTTCTTCAGAGGTCAGGGGATCTTCAGTGTCGATTACCAATACATCATGAAAACCCATGTAAAGGTCGGGCTTTCTTTTTTACCCTGGTAGATCTTCTGAGTTCTCTTTGCTCATCCCATTCACCTTGAGGCTCTCGAATTTCTTCTACAATCTCATGTGGAATTAATTCATGTTCAACACGAGCCAAACAATTTCCTAGTGGCGCATTGCAAAGCTCCTCAACATGAATTTGTGGAGGTGGATTTGCCACACTCCCACTGAGCAAAGGAACTATATGTGATAGCTCGTGATCATCTTGAATATCAAAGTTCATATCATGATCATATCCTTGTAGGTCCTCTTGAGTTTCCTCAAGTATTATCCTACGATCAGATCCCTTCATCCCTTCAAGAAACTCTTTCTCCAAGAATGTAGCACCTTTCTTTATAAATATAGTATTTGTTGACTTGTGCCAAAAACTATACCCTTTAGTTTCTCTAGGGTATCCTATGAAAAAACACTTGTCCGCTTTGTGTTCTAACTTTGTCGATTGCATACATTTTACATATGCCTCGCAACCCCAAATCTTAAGGAACGATAAACTAGGCGGTTTTCCAAACCATGCCTCATATGGAGTTTTATCAACAGATTTTGTTGGAACAATATTTAAAGTGAGAGTTGCAGAAAGAAGTGCGTGGCCCCAAAAATATAAAGGTAGATCAGTCTGGCATATCATGGAACGGACCATGTCAAGCAGGGTTCGATTTCTCCTCTCGGAGACACCATTCCACTGCGGGGTGCCAGGTGGAGTAAGTTGTGGTACAATACCACACTCCTTTAGGTAAGTAGTGAACATGTGGCTCATGTACTCACCTCCACGATCGGTTCTCAAGATCTTAATTCTCTTGTCAAGTTGGTTCTCTACTTCATTTTTGTACTCCTTGAATTTTTCAAGGGATTCACTTTTATGCCTCATGAGATAGACATAGCCATATCTGCTATGATCATCCGTGAAGGTAATGAAGTACCTATAACCTTCTCTTGCACTCTTACTCATTGGATCACATACATCTAAATGTATCAATTCCAAAAAGTTATTCGTTCTTGCACCTTTCCTGTTGAAAGGTGTCTTGGTCATTTTTATAGCTAAATATGATTCGCATGTCCCAATTGCATCTAAATCAAACGAGTTTAAAAGATTTGATTGATGCAATTTTCTTATGCGTTTCTCGTTTATGTGACCAAGACGATGGTGCCATTAGAGTGTCCCATTCATATGAGATATCTTGAGTTTTTTGTTATTAATATTCATTACATGTTTATCCTCAACTATATTAAGCAAATACAAACCATTGGAAACAATAGCATTTGCATAAAATAAACCATCCTTCTCAATTGTCATTTGTGAATTAACAATCACAAAACCAAAACCTTCTGCATCTAAACATGATACAGAAATAATGTTTCTCAAAATAGAAGGGGCATGATAAATATTTTTCAAAATTAAAACTAAACCACTAGATAAATGAAGGTCTAGGGTGCCAACTGTAACCGCGGAGATTCTTGCACCATTCCCGACCTTCAGCACAACCTCTCCTTTCGAGAGCATTCTTCTATCCCTTAGTGACTGCACATTAGAAACTAAGTGAGCACATGATCCGATATCAATTACCCAATCAAGGATAGTTGTTGTTTAGTTTAAATTAAGTTCAATAACATATATACCTTTAGGGCGCTTGCGTTCAATCTTGTCTTCATCCAAGTCCCATTTGTACTTGGGGAAGTTCATCTTGTAGTGTCCCTTTTCATGGCAATGGAAACACTCGGTGAGATCTGTAGGAGAGTTCTTCACCTTGCTTCCCTTGGAGTTGCTCGCATGAGCTCCTCCCTTATTGCCTTTTAAGGGAAACCTCTACTTGAATTTTTGATTGCACCTTTTCCTTTATTCTTAAAGGGCTTCTTGCTACTCGACGCAACGGCCAAGACAGAATTAGCCTTTGTCTTGCTCATGTCCACCTCAGCAGTTTTGAGGGCATTGTGGAGTTCATTCATGGTCATCTTCCTTTCATGCATATGGTAGTGCATGATGAAATCCTTATAGGAATAAGGAAGCGACCCCAGAATGATATCCTCAGCTATGTCATCGGGGAGTTGAGAATTTAGTTTCTCTAATTTCTCTAGATAGCCCTGCACCTTTAGGAAGTGCATTGAGACAGATTCACCCTCCATCATCTTGCACCTTGTGAGTGCTATGGTGGTCTTGTAGCGCTCTTTTCGAGCACTATCGGTGAACATCTTCTCTAATTGCACTATGATTTCCTTTGCGGAAGTATCGAGAAATTTCCTTATAACTGATCGCCAATGCTGGCCAAGATCAAATTTTGCACAACACGTTGTTGTTCATTCCACTTCTTTTGTTCCTCCTTTTCAACATCGGTTGGTTTGTCTTTCTCCTTCACTTTTGGGCATTTGCCATCCAGAATTTGTTGGAGATTTTCCAAACGCAACACGATGTTCAACTTGAGGATCCAATCAGAATAGTTTGAACCGTCATTTGCAAGAGGACTTTAATCAATCATGGAACGCAGAAAATTTGGAAGGGTTGACATGATTCTAAAGAAAAGAGAAAACAAAATTTTTCTTGAAGTTCATATAAATAAAAACTGCTATTGCGATGAAAAGGAAAAACACAGCATCGCACAAGATCCTTTCCGAACAAGTGGACTCATCCATTCGTTTGTTTAGGTAGGTACAAGCACCAATCATAACCTTTAAGCAAAGCTTAACCCTTATGACTCTTGAACAACATATTATTTTATGTTCTGAATAATAAAACACAATAATATGAAAACCTTTTCCCAAGATATTCAAGCCTAGATCTCGTAAATCTTGTTTAAGAAAACTCATTTTATTGGCCAACTAGTGTGGATGCAGTATTCCCACAAGAAGAGTAAATTGTGCCTCACACAGATTTAATCTCCTGTTGTCTAATACCAAGATCACACATGTTACACCATATCTAGTGATTAGAATCACACTCATGCTCTTCCAGGATCACTAGCTTAGGTGGATAAAATGAGGAGGAAAATATCTTAAATTTTTTTACTTCGCATTCCACCAGGGAATGGAAGAATTTCAAAAAAATATGCTAACTCACGGCATTCTAAAATACATCCATCACAAACAATTACTTTCAAGAGTTTGCAAAATAAAAAGAATGCCAAAGAAAGAATAAAACCCGCTAGTCAGAATTCTAACATTGGATAAGCCCATATACTCAACCCTTCATGATTCATCCAGATCATTTTAAATCACAAAAAAAAAATCTCCTCATAATCCATACTACGGTGGATTATGCAATATGAATCAAAAGGGGTAGGACATAGCAAATCCAAACCATTAGGCACCAAAACTAGCAACTAAGGAGTTACATTGAAATGAGATATCCAACCTGGCTCTGATACCACTGTAGGATTTCATGTGTGGTGGTGGGGCGATTTTTTTTTTAAAATTCCAAATACCATACAACACACAAGGATCGGATATCCCAAAGCAATACAAATCAGGCATAACAAAAATAAACCCTAACTCATCACATCTAATCCATTACAGACGTTAGAAATTATACCTCTAGAGAACAATCTCTAGGCGGAAGAGGAATACGTGCCGGAGAAAATGATAGCGATCCCACCGCAACACCGAGGCCGATCGCCTCGCCTCTTGGTTCACCTTGAACCCAAACAGCGTCAAATCTCTATTCCGTTGACCGGGAATAGAAACACTAGCTCAGAACTTCTCTCCTCTTGCACCGATGACTCCAAGTGGCCAAACCACACTAGTCGTCGGGTAGAGAAGAGAAAAATGGAGAGGGATCTAAAACCGCTGAGGAGAAGGAGCAGACTCAAGCCACCACACAAGCTGCAACCGACCGGGAAGAAACACCTAAGTTCGGCGAGCCGCAGGGCGATGGCGGCGGCAAACTTGCCCGACGATGGAGCAGCGGGAGCCGAGGCTTTGGCGGCGACAAGCTTGCCCGACGACGGAGCAGAGGGCGGCAATGTCGGTGTTAAGCTGGCCCGTCGGTGGAGCAGGGAGCTGCACGACGATGGCGGCCGGAAGGCAAGATCGCAAGCCCACTTTTTCAACCCTGTATGCGGCTAGGTTTTTGACAGAAAAATAAAAACCCTTGAAGCCTCATCTGCTCCTCTCCTTTGTTTTGATCTCTTATATATATTAATATAAACTTATATATATAACTATATATATAATATACATATATTTACATATATATATAACACATATATATATACTTATATATATAAATACTTACATATATATATAATCCCATAATACCAATTACTGTGCACTCCTACCAAAATGATTACGACGACTCGCTCCGTCATAATATTTCTTTTTGATAGTCGCACAGGAATTCTATCTAAGCATGTCGAGTCATGACATTAGATGTTCACACTTACTAGAGTACTTAGATTAAATATTTCATAAATCAAATACCCCAAATAAGCCGAACGGATGTTGTTCCCGTTCATTTGGTGCGACCTTAAATAGGAACCATGTCGTCAAGGTTATAATATAACATCATATATTATTGACTATAAGAGGCTTTGTCACTGCATTATAGTCGCCCCAATAACATGGTAACTAGGTAATGCAATGAACGACCTTTGTCTATTTCTTTGTCATATGATATCATAAATATTGTGCAAACTGGGACTGTGTCATTTTGCACTATATTTGTCTTTCTTGGTTTCACAAGTGAGTTGTATTTATAACTACGTTAGTTATAATGCATGTTATACAACCTCGCTCGGCCAAGGGGCCCGACTATATCATTACCAAAAAAATTTGGGGGCAAAATGATATTTCGATGTGCACATTTCCTACGCGTAAGTATGAACAACGAATCATATTATATATCATTATCAGAGGATAGTTTTCAACTATAATCACGTTGCCCACACTAACACGCTAAATCTACACATCTTGTATCTCCAACTTAATAGACACGTTGAAGCATTATTGACACTTAACACATTCCATATAATGCTACAACATAAAATAGGTCACTCTCAATATGTATGAAATCACACGCATACACACTCATATGATTAAACGATAATCATTTATCAACATTTATAGAACTCAAATGTACTTTAATCGATATGACAATCTTAACTCGGCAATCAACGTTCCTCTTTGATTACCACAATTGTGAGGATAACTTAAGATTACATGACTCAATAAAAACCATGGTTCTATGGTTCAAGACCAAGCGCATCTTCTCAAACCTTACATGATACAAGTCATATAATCAAGGAACAAAATGTTACAACATTCTAAAACATGAACATAAGTAAAATAGAAAACTTTCAAAACACCACTTCCTTCACCTGCCACGCGGGCTGGGTTTGCAAGCAATTAGACTTCATATACCCCTTCTAACTGCACTAAAAACAATCATTATCCTTCTTCCAGCATCTGACAACATCATGCCTATTCTTCTTATAAAAAACACAAATAAGAACTCCCTTCGGCGCGTTCTGAATCGCATGCACTATAAGCTGCTTTTGAGCATCCAATCTCTTGAAACAATTTTCAAAAGGATAGCCTAGATGACCACCAAAAACCACATACCTCTTTGCTCCCTTTCTTCGAAGTAGGGCCGGATTCCCGAGAGCTTCCACTATCATCAGCCTTTCTCTTATCCTTCCTCAACTTCAACTCATGATTTTTTGCATTATCGATTGCCTTTACCTTCAAGGAAGCTTCAACGGCTTCCGCATAATATTTCGACTTGCAGGCACCTGCTAACTGCTGAATATCACTCTTAATACCTCCCATGAAGCGCTTAACTCTACATGCCTTAGTGGCGACCAACTCTGGGGCAAACCTGTTCAACTTGCTATACTCCACCTTGTACTCACCAACTGTGAGTTTTTGCTACTTCAAATGTAGAAAATTATTCATCAACCGGTCTTGCTCAATCGAAGGCAGGATCTTTTTTAGTAACATCGGCTTGAACCTTTCCCATGAACACCCACTAGTGAGGATCTCTTTCTCACATATCCACCAGCCTTTAGCAAGGCCCTTCAATTGGCAAGCAGTCACCATCACATTTTGGTCTGCAAAAATCCCTGAATAAGAGAACATCTCTTCTATAGCTATAATCCAATCATCCAAAGCCATTAAGTCGACATTTCCACCAAAATCAGGGGGTCCTAGATGCTAGAAATGCAAAGTAAAATTAATCTTTGGTGGTAACTAAGCAGGAGACACAAAAGGAGTGGGAGGGTCAGGTATAGTCGTACCCACCACCGAGTCCTGCCCTCTAGGCTACTTCCCTAAAGTGGCAATCAATAATGTCTGAATCTCAGCTGTATTGCGACCATTTACCTTGACAACATCTCATTGCTTTGATCAGCTCCTCGATTATCGCCTCGCTGTGAGCGCCCGAAGTCTCACCTTCTAACTAGGGAGTTGACCCCAATGGATAATGCTTTGGAGCCATCTCCTATGAATATGAATGAGCATCTCATCGATACCTAGCTTAATATACCTCAGCTAGAAAACTAAAAGTACTCAACTTAAACCAGATCAGTAATGTAGGTACTTGCCCTTGCTGCTACCTTGCTCTAGGAATTGATGTAATTATGTTATGCTAAAACTTAGGATGATGCACCATTATCCCCATAGCTCGGGTGTATATATGATATGAATGCTTAAATACTTTAACCTTCATTTTAAATAATATGTGTACAAGTGTCATCATGTAGATCTTAACTTGGCATGTGTGATTATGCTATGTTATGTTATGCATGTTATGGGATGCATTCTAAAAAGTCCTTAGTTCATGCCATGAGCAGTCATACACATGAAATATTTGCATCCCATACTACATAATATTGCCTGTAACGTAAAAATAAAATCTAATGAGCGCCCATATGATGTAAAGTTGCCCATTTTAACTTAATAGTCACATGTTGCTTTCCCTACGAGGATCCATATACAAACATATATTATGCATCTGATACTACATAATATGCCTCGTATACTTCTGTCATGCGTATGAGTGTAATGTTCATGCTTAAGATAAGATATACTGATGACACCCTCGTGTGTATGCAGATGAAAAGAAAACGAAGTTTTATTTAAAATGGTTGTTCGAAGAAAAACTGACCCATCTGATTCTAACCTAACCTATCCTGAACCTCCCTTTGATACCCACTATGATGGCCCACATTTTCTCAACATTAAATATTTCATAGTAAGAGAAAATATGCATTGTGATGCCACACTATAGAGGGGGCAACTGCATACGCTCAGGAAAAAATAACACTTTCATTTATTTTTGTATAAAAACATAATTTTTATGTTTTAAGAACATAATTCTAAATTTAGAGCTTAAGGAACCGTGTCCATCTATTAAGTGGATGAACTAGTCTACATGAAGAAAATAAATCACGACATAAATTTACATAGCTAACTTCATTTTATCCGACATGAGCATGAGAACCCAATGAACATACCAATGATTTGCATATTTCTTAATTTAGTATAGATAGAAAAAAGAGTTTTATAACCCTTAAAGTAGAATGCCTTTTTTTGAAAGAGATACTATGAGTCAAAGCTAGAATGCAACTTTTATATTTAAAAATACATAATATGCACCCTAATAGAAAACATTCCCAGAGAGCAAGTAAGAAAATAACCAGCAAGAAATGCAAACATGCCTGCAAGTAGTCTAACATATTCAAACAAAAACTATGGTCATCAACAACTTGACACAAACTCATAGAAACTAAGCACAAGTCTGATCTAAAACAGAACCAACAATTACCTCACACAGTGAGGGGGAAACAACAGCTGCTACAACCAGGCCTAAAAACACCAACTCAAACTACTCAGACTGTTATTGCTCGGATCCTGCGATATTCAAAAGAAAAGAATGTCTCATCAAATAATTAGCAAGAGGTAGTTAAAACTAAAAGTCAAATATGATTACCATCACAATAAAATAAAATGTTGAGTAAAACTAGCTCAGCAATGATTAATTATAAGAAAAAAAGAAACTTGCTCTATAAGCATCAAGGATCTATCTTATAATTATATAGATATACATAAATATTTGAGATAGATCGGCTCGAGAAAGTGCATCATTAACACCGGTCATAATTTGGCTAAGGCGGTGGCTCATATTACAACACAAACCACCAGACCAAATCATGAAAAAAGGCACTGTGGTGGTGTTGGGTCCATTGATCCATATGGCCCAGATTTGTAAGAAATCAAACAAGTCAATGCCACACACACAAGTTGAATTTGATGTGTGTTTGAGGTTTTGCATGCAGGTAGATACCCATCAAGCTTGTGGACAGGTAGGAATTTGCCCATGTATACAGGCGTTGAGTGAAGCAAGCTCACTCAATGCCAGGTGCAGAGTCGAGACAAAGATGTCGACACCTATGTAGGAGAAGTGTTGAGACAAGTCATTGAGAAGTGTCGAGATAGCTTAGGACAGTAGTGTCGAGATAGCTCAGTACAGTTGTGTCGAGACAACTCAACTGTCTCAACACAATGAAGATCTAAAAATCAGCTAAGTACATAGGCGTTGAGTGAAGTCTATTCACTCAACGCCAGGTAAGTAAAATCATTGAATATAGCTAGGTTCGTCTAAGCTTAACATTTGGATTACTAAAAATATGGCTAAGACCATAAGCATTGAGTGTAGTCTACTCACTCAATGCCTTACAACAAAAGACTGTGAGATAGGCAAAGCCTAAGAAGAAACAATAAAAATGTGGCTAAGGCCACACACATTGAGTGTAGTCTACTCACTTAACGCCATATAGCAAAAATCTATGAGACAGGCTAAGAAAATCAAAGCCTTAAGAGAAACTTGCTGAGAAATGACTAAGTCCACAGGCATTGAGTGAAGTCCACTTACTCAATGCCATAACCTCAAATTCGTTGAGTATTGCTCAGTCAGTCAAAGCCACATAAATTCTGTGTAGAATTTTGACTTAGTCCACATGCATTGAGTGAGGCTTGCTCACTCAACGCCATGTGACAGAAAATCTATCTAAGTAGTTAGGCGTTGAGTGATGCTTACTCACTCAATGCCTTGGGGAAATTGCGTTGACAGAATCCTAGTCAGTCAGAGCCACTGTGTTTTCATACATAGAAATTTTGCTAAGTCCAAATGCATTGAGTGTAGCTTACTCACTCAACGCCAGATAACAGAAGAATTTCTGTTAAGTAGTTTTTCATTGAGTGAAGCTGTAACATCCCTCAAACAACTAGACCCTTAGGATTTTGTTTTGTCATGACTAGGTCATGACAAAACCATCATAAGCTCTTAACCAAGAGGGCAATGCCCAGGGTGAAAAATCACCTTGGTATGCTTATAGCTCATCCTCAACATTTAGACCTAAGGTTTGGCTTTAGGGCTACAACTTGTTCCCATATTACCACAACACCCCTAACACCTTGGGTAGTCTATAGAGTCACTAAGGACTCACTGTGGGCAGTTAAAGTGGTTAAGTTGACCTAAGTCAACCCTAACCCTAAATGGATCAAACTAGCCTACTTAGGGTCAATTGACCTTCCCTTAGTGAAGTGGACCCCACCCATGCCCTCCAAACCCTATAGTGAGGTCAATGAGTCACCAAGGACCCATTGGGGTCAACCCTAGTGGCTAAGTTGACCCAAGTCAACTCTAGCCCCAAATTGGTCAAAGGGCCCTTACTAAGGGTCAAGTGACCTCCAAGGTGCCATGTCAACCCTACCCATCCCTTCCTAGACCTTAGGGGAGTCCATTAGGTCACCAAGAACCCATTGATGGTTACACAAAAGGTTAATTTGACCATGGTCAACCCTAGTCAAGGTTAAGTCAAACTTAGCTCAAAAAGGGCTAACCCATGCTCAAGCCCTCTTTCCATTTGGGCTAACCTTATTTCCAAGAAAAATATGGGTTAGTGGGCTACCAATAGGATGGAGTGGTCAGCAAGGTCAACCTTGATGACTAGGAGAGAGAAAACTCCAAATTCCTTTTAATGGAGGAGAGAGAAAGTGGGGAGTAAATGCCATTCATGGCCAAGGGGCCAAGGGCCATTCTTCATTGGCTGATCCAACTCCCCATTCAATCTAGGAAGACCAGGGTGCCATTTTGGTGGTTGTTCAAGTCTGGGGGGGGGGGGAAAGCACCATGGCCGAGAAATACTATTCATGGTCATTAATTGTGCCATGAAGGAAGGCCTCACCCCCTCCCCCCATTAGGGCTGGATTCAGTTTCCCTAGGGGAGAGGAGGAGATTCCAGCATTATCCCGGCCACAATAGTGGCTAGGGGAGGAGTATTGTCATGGCCGAAATAAGCTTTCAATCTCCATTAATGGCCATTGATGCTTGGCCTCTCCCCTCCCCCTTTTCACTATTTTGAAGACTCACTGGACTGATTGGAGCCGGTTACAACCCTTACCTTAAGGAGCCGACCAAGTTCACTGTGTTATTGCAAAAAACGAGCGCCGCCACCACCACCAATGGCTTCCCAGCGATCGATGTGTCTCCAGGCCGCAAGCAAGGTCCTCCCCTTCCTCTTTCCTTATGGGTAGATCGTAGGAATTGTTAGGGCTAAGGAACGGGCTAAATTGAGCCCGATCGGGTGATGAAAATCACTTGTTTTTCCGTGAAAAAAAAATGAGTGGTCGGGATCGCCGGAATCGTCCCCTCCGTTGGCCGTGCCGCAACCCGACGATAGCCACCACTCGATGGAGGGTGTGGAGGCGGTGGTCAGCCTTGGAGGTGGCCGGATGGTCGGCTGAGGCAGCTAGAATATGCTCTAGGATGGGAGGATTTGGGCCATCGGCTGGAGGAGAAAGATGACCAACGGCCGCCTGATTTGCTTCAAGATCTGTGCAGAGATCAAATGTTATATTTGTTAAATATTGTTTTTCTACTTTGTGTTTTACAGTCACTTGCAAAATAATTTAAAAATACTTAGAGGCTCTATATGAGGAAATGAGCAACATATAACTTGTAGCCATAGGAGTTAACTTTAATTCAAAATTGATTTCAACCATTTTAAATAAGAGGTTAGACAACAACACCCCAAATGGTGCAACCTATACCTTGGTGTGACCAATCACCAAAATTATTGCCCACACCAAACCACTCACCCAAATACTTTGAAATTTAGGGCAAAGTCTTTTCATAACCTTCCCCTCATACAATCCAAAAATGAAAATTTTTGGACATTATTTTTTTATAGTTTTGTGATTAATTTAATAAATCATATGAGATTTATTTAAGTGCCTTAAACTCCTCAAACACCTCAAAAATTTTGGTTGGTGATCTTGGGGGATAGTATAAGGCTCCATATTTATTTTCATACTTTTTGGGGATGGTTTAGGTTGGAAACACGCAAACCTTAAGTTGGCTCAAAAAGGGGTAATTAGGTCATAGTACTCTTTGTGAGTTTATGTGGTCAAATCACCTCAACAGATGCTGTGATTTTGAACACTGGTTTGTTATGACCTTGGACACCCTCCCTTGGAAGATGGGGTGGATTTGAGTAGATTTGACCTAGGATCCAAGACCAAACCCTAAGGTTGGTCTTTGGGGGTTTGTGAAGGGCATGGGGTCAAATGCCCTTGTTAGAATTCAAAACTTGGTAGGGAGGATGCTAGGATAGCTAAAGTCTTCTGATAAAAATCTTATTAGATTTAGAAGTTGTTAAACCCCTCAAAACGTTAACCCTAGTTTAGGGCACAAACATTATAGTGGTAGAATAGGTTATTAAAACTCATTGAACAGTGATGAAATTTGGGTAGTATAGTAATAGGGTTAGTATCAACCTCTAAAAATTTAATTGGGAATTTTGAAACATTAATCTTAGTACTATCTTTGTAATGCATGAGTTAGTCGTACTTAATTATTTGGATATTGTGAACTCACTGTCCATTGGAAAGTAATGAAAATTGGGCAGAGGGAGTTTTAGACAATTATCCTCATGTATGAATTTTACTAGAAATTTTAAATAAATCATTACAGTATCTACTTCACAAGCACATAAATTTGGAAACTTTTTAAATAATTCATTCAGAGCTCATTTCTTGTACAAAAATTATGAAACTTGATCAGTAGTGTTTTTAGGTCAATATGCTCATATGAGGATTTTATTATAATTTTTAGATGAATAATTGCTGTACTTAGTTCATTAACCTATTAACATGGATTATTATGAGAAAATCAAGTTTAGAGTTTATTATTCACTTATAAATTATAAACTTGATCTGGGGTATTTATATATCTTTATGTTCATCCTTGAATTTTCTCAGAATTTTTGGAAGTATATTGGCAGTACTTGTCTCTTTAATTTTGTTAATGTATGTTATGTTCAAAAATTATGTTTAGAGGTTTAAGTCTTACTGAAAATTTGGAGACCTTGAATTTACTGATAAGTAATTGTCTTGTAATTATTATCATTTTGTGGAACATTTTGCATGGCTAAAAATAGTACTTCATGTTCAAACTAAGGCATTTGGATCTCTTAGGAAATTAAATAAATTATCAGGTAAATTAGGAAAATTATAAACTTCTGGTTTTAGGCTAATCATGTCATGATAGACCCCCAATAATTATTATAGTGATATTGCATGATAATTTTGAGTACCTCCCATTGTATACACCATATAGCTTAGGATGGTGTGCATTTAGTAAAATTGCAGAAATCATGATATGGTTCAAAATGAACCCTGAGAGTTGGGATGTTTGTGGATTGATCTGGTAAGTGAAATGAGTTCATCATCAGGAGTTGTGATGAGGAGTGGGAGGTTTGATTAGTGTTAGGAGGTACTCTGGGTCAACGAAACATCGTCTTCCCCGTGGTGAGAGAAAAAGAGTCAAAATACTCTAGGGTTAGATCTAGTACAACATTAAAGGGATTGGGAGTTAGGTAACAACCAATAATAATAAGTGCCTTGCGAAAGGGAGCTTTGGACTTCAGCCCATCGTAATTCCTAGTGTCCTTTGAGAGCCTTCATGGGGTATGCCGGGGGCAGTCCTGGGCTAACCTAAACAGTAGGAATAATAAACTTCAAGAGTAACTAAAATAACTAGAGTTTCACTTCTCACACCCCAGTGTCTCGGGAAGTTAGTTGACTAGGATTTCCGAGCGGTAGGCTCGGTGGTTGATTCATCAAGGTTGCATGTGCACAAAAAATAAGGTGGTGGGTCTTTGGTATTGGACTGTGGTTCACACCGACGTCGATACGTTTACTCGGCAATGTAGGACACTTGGCTAGGGAAAGTCTGGTGGATATGGAAAACATAGGACGCGGAGACTCTAGGTCGTGTCCTTCTAGAGGCATACGCAAGGGCTAGGCCTGGTAGTGTGGATACCCTCCTAGGAGTGTGGGGCCCGACCCACTGTCTCCTTTTGCCACTACGGAGGTTCTTAGGAGTGAAGCTAGCTGCCCAAATAGGGGAAACTAAAGGTCTGTGTGCATAGAGTCGTGTGTGTCAGTTGCATTGCATGGACATAAACATTAACCCACATAACATAACATTGCACACCATGGCATCATCATTCAACCCATACCCCTAAAGTATAAATCGGTATGGGACGGTTTATACATTAGGCCTTACAAAACGACCCCTTAGCATATAGGATTGTGTGAGCAAGTCTATAAGTTAAGGTTATACTTTATAATATCTTTTAAACTTCTTACAATTGAGACCCTATCGTATACATAGGAATGAGACTATTTATGGGATGGGAGCCTGGTAGAAGATCCCTTGGCTTATGTGTTCGTTTCGGCGATCATATAAGTTAAAGTTCCATATTTCATTTTTGATATGTTGAATCACTTACTGCTTATTCTACCTAATATATAGAACTGCTATATTAGCTCGACCGTCACCTGCCATTTTGTACTATCCACTTTCATATCTTTCCTTTCCTTCTCCCCGCCCGGTGCCTAGGAGCTATGGGTGGAGGGGTAGGGGATAATAGTGCTTAGTCTTTATGACTAATGGTTTTCGGACCACAACATTATAGGGGCTCCGGATGGGAGACAGGGACCATCAGCCCAGGGACTAGCACCAGTGGAGTACGGTGCGCATGAAGATGGGCCAGTCTAGTACCGGAGCACCAGTGATCAGCTCCGTGAGTGATTAGTCTTTCTTATAGCTTCCGTAAGAGATTGTAGTGAGGATTTGATATACCGTGCTTAAGCCCGTTTATATTTCATTCGTACTGTTCTATTGCAGTACAATATCTTTTCTATATTTATTGGCTTATTGTGATTTCTCATCACTATATGATGTTTGTGGACTCAATTATATTTCAGTTTATGATTACTACTCACTCTTTGATGATCTAAAAGGCCGGCAGAATCGACATTTTGTAGTGGCGGCCTTCCCAAGTGTCGATGCCACCGCAAAACGGCGATTCTGGGCATAAGGCCCCGTGGTTTGAAAAGGAAAAAAAGGGGTCTTACAAGTGGTATCAGAGGAAACCTCGATCGAAAGAGAAGTAGTCCACAAAAAATGTAGGCCACCCCCACACGAGCTTAGTTTGCAGACAAACTAGCAGCGGAAGCAATGGTGTGCTCATAAGGGAAATCACATGTAGAAGTCCATTTTATCTCTTTCTTTTATCCCATTTGTACGCTACTTAAAAATTGGAATTTTCCTTGTAGCCTGCGACGAACCCTACTCCACAGCAGGGGACACCTCAAGATCCGAATATGGTTCTAGCTCCATTTAAGCAGACGAATATTGGGTAAACACTGACGGCCATTCTGGAGGCCTTCAGAGCTCAGCAAGCCCCGGCTCCACAACAAAATCCCAGGGCCAACTAGATGAGTGTCTTCCGGGGACTTTCCCCTCGATCCTACCGTGGGAAAAATTCGGCAGTTCGCACGGAGGAATGGTTAGATATCATCTATGAGATGCTTGCGGGGATTCGATGCCCCACTGAGGAGGCAGTTGCTTTGACAGTCTGCTGCCTGGAGTCATATGGAAAGAGGTGGTGGAAGTCATAGCTGGACACCACTTTTGTGGATATGGATTGTGCAGATATCACTTGGGGAGAGTTCAGAGCAGCACTCCTGGGACATTTCGTACCTCAGTCGGCAAGGGACGAGTTGGAGGATAGGTTCCTATAGTTGAGGTAGGGCCACAGGAAAGTGCTGGAGTATTACTAGGAGTTTACTCACCTAGCCCACTATGCGGACTCTTATCAGTTAGATGATGTTGGCTACGCCAGGAGGTTCTATAAGGGGCTACACGACGACATGAGACAGACCCTCCTCTTCGTCTCCGAGGGAAGCTTGGCCAGGATTCTAGAAATGGCCAAGAAAAGGGAAGCAGATCAGCTTACAGTCAAGAGTTGAAAGATACCAGCTGATGATGCAGTGATTGGAGGTCGTAGAGACTGTCCTCGAGGCTAGGTCATTGGGGAAAGAAGGAACGGGGATCAACCCTGTCAGGAGATTGGACAGGAGCAGAGGAACCCGGGGGCATTGGCTCCTCAGCCCTTATATGTGTTGGAGATATCGAGGACAGCAGAGCAGGCACCGGTATGCTTCCAATACAATCAACCGGGACATTTCAGAAGGAATTGTCCCATGAGGCGAGCAGCCCCACCAGCACTTCAGGGTGCCCCACCTCCTCGACAGTTTGGTGGTCGAAGACACGACCGAGGACGGGGATATCAGGGAAGAGACCACAAGCCCGAGAGGGAGCAGGTATATGCTCTAGATCTGGCAAAACCCAAGAACCCGGAGCAGGTTATAGCTAGAATGCCAGTACATTTAAATTCTTTTCTTCCTAAGAACTAGTTTTCATAAGCATAGACTAGTTAGAAATTAAGAAAAGAAAAACTATAACGAGAACACTAAGACATGAAATCTTCTGACACAAACGAGTGTGAAGCTGCAGATCTAATGACCTCTTCTAATTGCAATATGGAGGCAGAGATCGGCGGGAAGGCATTTGAGGCACCAGCGATAATCCTAAGGATGCCAGACTATGATCTTATCCTAGGCATGACATGGTTGCACTAGAACCATGTCATGATTGATTGCTTGGAGAAGAGGATCATCGTGAGGCATGAGGACTCCTTTATTATTATCGAAGGTATTATACCAGCCCCCCACATATTATTATCGTCTGTGCAGGCCATCAAGGCCCACATGTAGGGAGACGAAGTTTATCAGGTTCTTTTCGAGATGGTCATGGCCAAGGATTCTATTTTAGATATTCCAGTGGCGCGGGACCTTGACGATGTATTTTTGGAAAAGCTACCAGGGATACCCCCACACCGGGAGAAGGATTTCCAGATTCAGTTCATGTCGGGGGCTAAGCCGGCATCCAGAGCTCCTTATTAAATGGCCCCGAAGGAGTTAGTGGAGTTTCGAAGACAGCTTCAAGAGTTAGTGGAAGCCTGGTTTGTCCGGCCTAGTTCTTCACCATGGGGAGCTCTGGTGCTATTCGTAAAAAAGGAGGACGGGACACTTCGGCTGTGTATTCATTACCGGACCCTGAACAGTCTGACGGTCTGGAATACGTATTCCTTGCTGAGGATAGACAAGCTATTTGACCAGTTGGAGGGAGCTCATTGGTTCTCAAAGCTGTACTTGAGATCGGGGTACTATCAGCTACGCATTCAGGAGGAGGACATCCCGAAGACGGCCTTCAGTAGTAGATATGGACTGTACGAGTTTACCGTGATGCCCTTCGGGCTCACGAATACACCCTCCGTGTTCATGACCTTGATGAATCGGGTGTTTGAAGAATATATGGATGTCTTCTTCATCGTATTCATCGACGACATCCTTATTTATTCAGGGCTGAAAAGGAGCACGCGAGGCATCTAGCTTTAACTTTGGAGAAGCTCTAGAGCATAAGATGTATGCTAAGTTCAACAAGTGCCAATTCTGGAGGTGGTCTTTTGTGGCCATATCATCAGCAGAGCAGGTTTGGCAGTAGATCCGGTGAAGGTCCAGGAAGTACGAGATTGGCCACCGCTGAAGACGGTCACGAAAGTTCCGAGTTTCTTAGGACTTGCCGGTTATTATCGGAATTTCATAGAGGGGTTCTCTCGGATTGCCCTCCCTTTTACGTCCCTGACGAAGGAGTCTCCTTTTATTTGGATGCCACGATGCGAGTCTGCCTTTCTGGAGCTAAAAGGTCGGCTTACCTCGGCCCCTATCCTTGCTCTTCCATCAGGGAAGGAAGGATTCGAGGTATATATAGATGCTTCCTATCAGGGGATGGGTGTTGTCCTGATGCAGAACGGGCATGTGATAGCCTACGCCTCCCGTCAGCTGAAGAAACATGAGCAAAACTACCCGGTGCACGACTTGGAGATGAGGCCAGTTATATTTGCTCTAAAGATCTGGCGACACTACCTCTATGGGGTTCATTGCAACATTTTCTAAGACCACAAAAAGTTTTAGTACGTAGACCTACAGAAGGAGTTGAACATCAGGCAGAGACACTGGGTGGAGTTTCTGTCGGACTACCAGTACACCATGCACTACCATCCCGGGAAAGCAAACGTGGTGGCAGACGCTCTGAGCCGGAGAGTGAGTACGTCAGGAGTAGGCCCGTAGATGATGTCCTTATAGTTGTTTAAGTTGTTTAAGGAGATACAGATATCACTAGTGTCCGAGGATGATCCGTAGTTATACATGGAGTACCTAGGATCGATTATTACCAACGATGACATTCGGGATCGCATCAGAGACGGGCAGAGGCTGGATATGAGAGAGCCGATATTTAGGGACTTGGAGGAAGGCACTGCAAGGGATTACTCCTTGAGGGATGAGCTCCTATGTTTCAAAGGCAGGGTCTATATACCAACAGGAGGCCGGATTCGGGAGGACATCATGATGGAAGCATACTATAGCAGATACTCGGTGCACCCGGGGATAACCAAGATGATAGCAAATTTGAAGAGGACGATATACTAGCTGGGCATGAAGAAGGACATTACGTATTTTCTGATGCATTGCGAAGCTTGCCAACTCGTAAAGACAGAGTGCAAGATTCCTTCCGGATTACTATAGCCACTTCCGGTGCCAGAGTGAAAGTTTGAGGATATAGCCATAGATTTCATAAGTGGGCTACCCCGGTCTCATGTTGGGAATGACTCGATCTGGGTGATCGTGGAAGGACTAATGAAGGTGGCCAGATTCATTCTAGTGGCGAAGGACGCTCCGGTAAGTGTATTAGTACAAAGATTCATCGAGCAGTTTGTATGCTAACATGGAGTACCCAGGACTATTATTTCAGATCAGGATGGGCGGTTCACGTCCAAGGAGTGGAGTTCAGTTCATGCCTAACTGGGTTCTCGGTTGACATTCAGCACAGATTTTCACCCTCAGACCGATGGACAGATGGAGCGCACCAACCTTATATTGGAAGATCTTCTGCGCATATGTATTTTGGACCGCCGCGAGCCTTGGGAGAGATTGTTGCCGCTGATCGAGTTTTCTACAACAACAACCATCAATCGAGCATAGGCATGGCCCCTTACGAGGCATTATATGGACGGAGGTGCAGGACCCCACTATCATGGATTCAGAATGAGGATCCGCAGACACTCGGCTTGGAGTTTGTGGAGGATACTGATGCTCAGGTTAGATTGATCCGGGACAGGATGTTGGAAGCCCAGAGCAGGCAGGCCAAATATTATGATGTGAGGCATCTTCAGGTGGAGATCCAGGTGGGAGACCGGGTTTTCTTGAAGATACAGCCAATGCATGGAGTCTCGCGGGTTCGCATGCAGAAGAAGCTCAGTCCGAGTTATATGGGGTCTTATTGGATCCTGGAGCGGATCGACCTCTTGGCTTATAGACTGGAGCTACCGCCGTGGTTAGCGGGATTGCATGATGTTTTCCACGTCTCCTCACTACGGAGGGCTCTACTACGCCCTGAGCAGCTGATTTCCACAGCCGACGGTCCGGTGGCCTCAGATTGAACAGTCAGCTTGGAGCCGATCAGGATTGATGACACGATAGTGCGGGTCTTGCGACACAAGAAGGTTCCGCTAGTCAAGGTTCTGTCGAAAAACCATGGGCAGTAGGAGCATACATGGGAGCCACAGGACTTGATACAACAAAAGTACTCGGAACTCTTCGAGTCAGGTATACCTTAAACCTTCGGGATGTTACAAGTTTCTTTTATTTCAGTAGAAACCCCCGTAGGCTTAACCTTTATTTCGGGGACAAAATTTTTATTTTTATATATTGGGATTTGTAACATCCCTCAAACAACTAGACCCCTAGGATTTTTTTTTGTCATGACTAGGTCATGACAAAACCATCAGAAGCTCTTAACCAAGTGGGCAATGCCCAAGGTAAAAAATCACCTTGGTTTGCCTATAGCTCATCCTCAACATTTAGACCTAAGGTTTGACTTTAGGGCTATAACTTGGTCCCATGACCCTACCAAAACACCCCTAACACCTTGGGTAGTCCATAGGGTCACTAAGGACCCACTGTTGGCAATCAAAGTGGTTAAGTTGACCTAAGTCAACCCTAACCCTAAATGGGTCAAACTAGTCTACTTAGGGTCAATTGACCTTCCCTTAGCCAAGTGGATGCCACCCATGCCCTACAAACCCTAAAGTGAGGTCAATGAGTCTCCAAGGACCCATTGGGGTCAACCCTAGTGGCTTTGTTGACCCAAGTCAACTCTAGCCCTAAATTGGTCAAAGTGCCCTTACTAAGGGTCAAGTGACCTCCAAGGTGCCAAGTCAACCCTACCCATCCATAACTAGACCCTTAGGGGAGGCCATTAGGTCACCAAGAACCCTTTGATGGTGACACAAAAGGTCAATATGACAAAGCTCAACCCTAGTCTAGGTTAAGTCAAACTTAGCTCAAAAAGGGCTAACCCAAGCTCAAGCCTCTTTCCATTTGGGCTAACCTTATTTCCATGAAAAATATGGGTTAGTGGGCAGCCAATAGGCTGGAGTGGTCAGCAAGGTCAACCTTGATGACTAGGAGAGAGAAAACAACAAATTCCTTTTAATGGAGGAGAGAGAAAGTGAGGAGTAAATGCCATTCATGGACAAGGAGGCCAAGGGCCATTCTTCATTGGCTGAGCCAACTCCCCATTCAATCCTGGAAGACCAGGGGGACATTTTGGTGGCGTTCAAGGCTGGGGGGGGGGGGGGTAAATCCACCATGGCCGATAAACACTATTCATGGCCATTAATGGTGTCATGAAGGAAGGCCTCAACCCCTCCCCCATTAAGGGTTGGATTCAGTTTCCCTAGGGGAGAGGAGGAGATTTCAGCATTATATCGGCCACAACAGTGGCTAGGGGAGGAGTATTGCAATGGCCGAAATAAGCTTTCAATGGCCATTAATTCTTGGCCTCTCCCCTCCCCCTTTTCACTATTTTAAAAGACTCACTGGACTCATAGAAGCCGGTTACAACCCTTACCTGAATGAGCCGACCAAGTTCACTGTGTTATTGCAGAAACCGAGTGTCGCCACCACCACCAACGGCTTCCCGGCGATCGATGCGTCTCCAGGCCGCAAGCAAGGTCCTCCCCTTCCTCTTTCCTTATGGGTAGATCGTAGGAATTGTTAGGGCTAAGGAACGGGCTAAATTGATCCCGATAAGGTGATGAAAATCACTGGTTTTTCCGTGAAAAAAACAAGTGGTCAGTATCGCCTGAATCAGCCCCTCCGGCGGCCGTGCCGCCGCCCAGCGATAGCCACCACCTCGACGGAGGTCGTGGAGGCGGTGGCCGGCCTATGAGGTGACCGGATGGTTGGCTAAGGCGGCAGGAATATGCTCCAGGACGGGAGGATCGGGGCCGTCAGCTGGAGGAGGAAGATGACCAGCGGCCGCCCGATTTGCTTCAAGATCTGTGCAGAGATCAAATGTTAATTTGTTAAATATTGTTTTTCTGCTTTATGTTTTACAGTCACGTGCAAATTAATTTATAAATACCTAGAGGCTCTATATGAGGAAAAGTGCAACATGTAACTTGTAGCCCTAGGGGTTAACGTTAATTTAAAATTTATTTCAACCATTTTGAATAAGGAGTTAGACCACAACACCCAAAATGGTGCAACCTATACCTTAGTGTTACCAGTCACCAAAATTATTGCCCACACCAAACAAATCACCCAAATACTTTGAAATTTAGGGCAAAGGCTTTTCATAACCTTCTCCTCATACTGTCTAGAAATACGAATTTTTTGACATTATTTTTCTATAGTTTTTTGATTAATTTAATAAATAATATGAGATTTATTTAAGTGCCTTAAACTCCTCAAACACCTCCAAAATTTTGGTGGGTGATCTTGGGGGATAGTATAAGGCTCCATATTTATTTTCATCCATTTTGGGGATGGTTTAGGTTGGAAACAAGCAAACCTTAAGTTGGCTCAAGAAGGGGTAATTAGGTCATAGTACTCTTTCAGAGTTTATGTGGTCAAATCACCTCAACAGATGCTGTGATTTTGAACACTGGTTTGTTATAACATTGTACACCCTCCCCTGTAAGATGGGGTGGATTTGGGTAGATTTGCCTTAGGATCCAAGACCAAACCCTAAGTTTGGTCTTTGGGGGGCATGAGATCAAATGCCATTGTTAGGATTCGAAACTTGGTAGGGAGGATTCTAGGATAGCTAAAGTCCTCTGATAGAAATCTTATTGGATTTAGAAGTTGTTAAACTCCTCAAAACCCTAACCCTAGTTTAGGGCACAAACCTTATAGTGGTAGAATAGGTTATTAAAACTCATTGAACAGTGATGAAATTTGGATAATATATTCATAGGG
This sequence comes from Platanthera zijinensis, assembly GCA_039513925.1. NCBI lineage: Eukaryota > Viridiplantae > Streptophyta > Magnoliopsida > Asparagales > Orchidaceae > Platanthera > Platanthera zijinensis. The sequence continues at coordinate 287,626,912 of CM077078.1, read as the reverse complement.
TTAGTATCAACCTCTAAAAATTTAATTGGGAATTTTGGAACATTAATCTTAGTACTTTTTTTGTAATGCATGAGTTAGCCCTACTTAATTATTTGGATATTGTGAACTCACTGTCCATTAGAAAGTCATGAAAATTGGGCAGAAGGAGTTTTAGACTACTATCCTCATGTATGAATTTTACTAGAATTTTTAAATAAATAATTACAGTATCTACTTCACAAGAACATAAATTTGGAAACTTGTTAAATAATTCATTCAGAGCTCATTTCTTGTTTAAAAATTATAAAACTTGATCAGTAGTGTTTTTAGGTCATTATACTCTTATGGAGATTTTACTACAATTATTAGACGAATAATTGTTGTACTTAGTTCATTAACCTATTAACTTAGATTATTATGAGAAAATCAAGTTTATAGTTCATTATTCACTAATAAATTATGAAACTTGACCTGGGGTGTTTATATATCTTTATGTTCATCCTTAAATTTTCTCAGAATTATTGGAAGTATATTGGCAGCACTTGTCTCTTTAATTTGGTTAATGTAGGTTATGTTCAAAAATTATGTTTAGAGGTTTAAGTTTTACTGAAAATTTGGAGACCTTGAATTTACTGATAAGTAGTTGTCTTGTAATTATCATAATTTTCTGGAACATTTTGCATGGCTGAAAATATTACTTCATGTTCAAACTAACACATTTAGATCTCTTAGGAAATTAAATAAATTATCAAGTAAATTAGGAAAATTATAAACTTCTGGTTTTAGGCTAATCATGTCATGATAGACCCCCAATAATTATTATAGAGATATTGGATGATAATTTTGAGTACCTCCCATTGTATACACCATATAGCTTAGGATGGTCTGCATTTAGTAAAACTGCAGAAATCATGATATGGTGCAAAATGAACCCAGAGAGTTGGGATGTAAGTGCATTGATCTGGTAAGTGAAATGAGTTCATCATCGGGAGTTGTGATGAGGAGTGGGTGGTTTGACTAGTGTTAGGAGGTACTCGGGGTCGACAAAACATCGTCTTCCCCGTGGTGAGAGAGAAAGAGTCAAAATACTCTAGGGTTAGATCTAAAACAACATTAAAGGGATTGGGAGTTGGGTAACAACCAATAATTATAAGTGCCTTGCAAAAGGGAGCTTTGGGCTTCAGCCCATCGTAGTTCCTAGTGTCCTTTGAGAGCCTTCACGGGGTATGCCGGGGGCAGTCCTGGGCTAACCTAAACAGTAGGAATAATAAACTTCAAGAGCAACTAGTATAACTAGGGTTTCACTTCTCACACCCCGGTGTCACGGGAAGTTAGTTGACTAGGATGTCTGGGCGGTAGGCTCGGTGGTTGATACATCAAGGTTGCATGTGCACAAAAAATAAGGTGGTGGGTCTTCGGTATTGGACGGTCATTCACACCAACGTCGATACGTTGACTCGGCTGTGTGGGACACTTGTCTAGGGAAAGTCTGGTGAATATGGACAACATAGGATGTGGAGACTCTAGGTTGTGTCTTTCTAGAGGCATATGCAAGGGCTAGGTCTGGTAGTGTGGATACCTGCCTAGAAGTTGGGGGCCCGACCCACTCTCTCCGTCTTCCACTACAGAGGTTCCTGGGAGTGAAGCTAGCTGCCCAAATAGGGGGAACTAAAGGTATATGTGCATAGAGTCGTGTGTGTCAGTTGCACTGCATGGACATAAACATTAACCCACATAACATAGCATTGCACACCATGGCATCATCATTCAACCCTTACCCTAAAGTATAAATCGGTATGGGATGGTTTATACATTAGGCCTTGCAAAACGAACCCTTAGCATATAGGCTTGTGTGGGCAAGTCTATAAGTTAAGGTTATGCTTTATAATATATTTTAAACTGCTTACAACCGACACCCTATCGTATAAATAGGAATGGGACTATTTATGCGATGGGAGCCTGGTAGAAGATCCCTTGGCTTATGTGTTCGTTTCGGCGATCATATAAGTTAAGGTTCTATATTTCATTTTTGATATGTTGAATCACTTACTGCTTATTCTACCTGATATATAGAACTGCTAGATTAGCTCCACCGTCACCTTCCATTTTGTACTCTCCACTTTCATAGCTTCCCTTTCCTTTTCCCCTCCCGGTGCCTACGCGCCATGAGGGGAGCGGTAGGGTATGATAGGTGTTGGAACCCCATGTTTAATTTGGGCTAGGTTCACTCCTAGGTTGTTTGACCCACTTGTATAGCCAGGGTCAAAGTCTAGGTCTAATTTAGTCTTAGTAGAGCAGAACTCATAAAGACCAGCATTGGACTTCATTTCAAAGACCAAGAATCAGAAGTAATCTATGGATCTGATATCAGTTCAACTTTCGTCAAACTCAGCTCAAAGATTGTCGATCTCCGATCAATGATCGCAGAGGTAAATCTCTGAGCTGAGCTAGACGATCTCAGAACTCAGATCGATGATTTCCAGTCTCGGCTCGATGATCTTCTATCTCAGCTCTGCGATTATTTATCTGTATTCGACTACCTTATTGCGCAACTGTCTTGAAGATATCATTCTTATTTTGTCATGGCTATTTATGGAATCAAATATCTGGTAGTTAATGCTGATATTATCAAGGCTTATAGTCGTTTCTATTGCAGAATTAACTACAGGTTTTCACAGAGTTATTATATTATCTTATATGTCAAAGGTAGTTGAGGAAATCATTTATTGCAGATATTGTAGCCGTTGTCTCTCCTCGATTCCTGCAGAATAATTAATGGAATGTTTTTGAAATTCAAGTCTGGAATTTATTATCCTACAAAAAGAAGAAGGCTATTGATTCCATTACAACACAGAACAGAAAAGTGATATAAAAAAAGAAAGACAGAAAATCGCTCCTGCTAACATCCTAGAAACATTTTGAAGCAAATCTTCATCAATTTTCTCATTCTGTCAGTACTCTGAAGAATAAGTAAGAAGAACAACTTTTACAAATCAAGAGTCTTTTTGTTCTTCTCTTCCAGGACCTTGCTAAGACATTCCAGCACCATCTGTCTAAAGCTTTTGGACCAAGTCTCTCAGTTGAAGACCTACTCACCCTATGCAAAGCTTCCCATCCTGAACCCTTCTAAATCTCAGGGGGATATTTGACAACATCTCTGAATCCACAGTCTTCTCATTGTTTTTAGAAAAGAAGACTTTCATCACTCTCTCATCCCAACATCTATACAGGGTTTTAATTCCCTTCAAAATTATTCTGGGTCACAAGTCTCCTTCCAAAAGACTTGGGTTGGTTTTTGGGTACCTTATCAAAAGATCATTGGTGGCAGTCACCTAATCAAAACCTGTAGTGGATTCCTACCAAGGGTGGTAGAAGAGTGGATGTACCCAATTGGGGAACAACTATAAAATTCTTGTGTTGTCTGGTTGTGCTTTCTATGTTCTTGTGTGCTTGTGCTGTGGTTAGATTAGCTTAGTTTATTTGATTTTATCTTTTCTGTAAAATAATTTTTTATAACTCTATTCCCCCCCCCCATAGAGTTATTCAGAGTTTATCACCCCCTTTTTATTTCAATTGGTATCAGAGGGAGGTTTTCTATTCTTATACAGGCTAACACCTGAACCAACAAAGACCTCCAGATAAGCTCTGAATTATTATTTTTGTGTTTTTAATTTATCTGATACCATGGCACAAAACAAGGAATACACTAGCACCAGACCTATAGTGTGTAACTTGTCCAAGTTCAACATCTGAAAGGTAAGAATCAAATTATATATGAACTCTATTGATGATGATATCTTCAACTCTATTTTGACAGGTCCACCAACTCCAATGGCAACTACCTCAACAACATCTAAAAGCTTAAATTCTAGTCCACCTCTAGACTACAATGATGCTCAGAAAAGGGCTAAGGTTGCTGATGCCAAAGCAATGAACATATTTGCTCAGACTATGTTAGATGACATCTTTCATAAGGTGGCTGAGTGCACCTATGCAAAAGCAATCTGGTATTCACTCAACCAGATTGTTGCTGGCTCAGCAGATGAGAGAAAAGATAGAAGATCAACTCTCATCTCATAATATGAGAATTTCAAGAAAGATGAAGCTGAATCTGTTGGTGACATATACAACAGAATAAGCTCCATCATCAGTGAGCTGAAGATATTGGATAAAGACATCTCTCACATAGAGGTAAACAACAAGATCCTAATGTGCTTCCCAAGCTCATGGGACACTAGGATCTGGCCAATCAAAGAGGCCAGAAGCTTGAATGAGATTTCAACTGAATCTCTCTTGGGAAAGCTCAAATCTTATGAGCAGTTAATCAAGTCCAAAGAATTTGTAGAACAAATGACTCCTCCTCCAGCAAGGAAAGAACAATCCATTGCATTCATGGCTGCTGAAGAGACTAAATCTCCAATAGTCAATGAAGAGCTAATGAGTCTCTTTGCCAAGAGATTCTTTAAAATGGCAAGGAAGGACTTCAGGAGGAAGTCATCCAGAAATGACAGCAAGACCAGGTATGACAAAACCCCCACTAAAGAAGTAGTATGTTATGGATGTAGGAAACCGGGGCACTTCATGTCTGAATGTCCTGAAAATTAAAAGAAGGAAAGAAGAAGAGAGAAGGAATCTAGAAGCAAGCATTACAGCAAGCCCTCTTCCAGCAAGCACAAAAAGAAGGACAAAGGATTTGTGGCTGACACATGGAGTTACACAGAAGATGAATATATATCTTCCAGCTCCAGTGAAGAAGAAGAGGAGGCAAAGGCAAAGGAAGTTTGACTCATGGCAATTGATGTTAGTAGTAGTAGATCAGATACAGATGAATCTGATAATGAAGAAAGCCTGTCAGCTGAAGATCAGGTATTAACATCTTATGATTTTGAATTTGAAGAATTTAAATTTGAATTTAAAAATTTATGCTTAGATTTGATAAGCTCTGAGAAGGAAATAAAACTTTTTAGAGAAAAATTAAATGATCTAGATAAAATCACCTCTGAAAATGCTAATCTATCTAATGAACTAAATTCTACAAATGAACAAATCATCTTTCTGAAATCTGAACTTAGCAAAGCTAAGATATTAGAAGAATCATTGAATGGTAGAAGTTTAAAATTGCTAGATATAACTAGCACATTAAATGGTAGAACTAATAACTTCAGACTAGGATTAGGAGCTTCATCTAGTGAACCAACCCTAATCCAAAAGATTCATCTTTCTAAACCTGTAAATTTTGTTTCTGATAAAGGAAAGAAAAACACTGAATAGGTTAATAAGGTTAATGAATTTCTTGAACAAATTGAAACTAAGAACAAAATTAAAAACCAGAAGAATAATAAAAGTAACAATGTTCAGCAGTTATCGTCGAACTCAGATCGACGATATATGAACAGATCATCGACCTCAGAACGACGATCTCTGAATGCAAATTTCAGTAATAATCATTCTTTGATCTATGATTGACGATACCAGTATAGTTCGTCGACCAAAGATCGACGATTTTGGTGCCCCAAGAATGAATATCTTCATTCTTTGAGTAGAGATCGAAGATCTCATCCAACATCGTCGAGCTCAGGTCGACGATCCAACTAGAAATCGTCGATCCCAGATCCTAACAATAGAAACCTAAATTCTAATAGCAACATTAATCTTTTTAATCAATGGATAATACCACCAAGAAGATATCATACCAAAGGTTACAAAAATCAACCTGAATGTTCTTACATTTCCAGTTACAATTATATAAATCAACAAGGACCCAACGTTACCTGGGTCAAGAACAACTAACTATCATTCTGGCAGGTAAAGAGCTGTCCAGCATTTAATCAACAATGGTATCTGGACAGTGGTTGCTCCAAGCATATGACAGGCATCAAGGACAACTTAAGTGATTATAAGTCCAAGCTGGGACCAAAGGTTATCTTTGGTGATTCAAACTGTGGCCAGACCAAAGGCTATGGTAAAGTCAAGATTGGAGCAGTGACTTTCAAGAAGGTTGCTTATGTAAGTGGTTTGAAGAATAAGCTCATCTCAATAAGTCAACTTTGTGATGAAGGTTATCAGGTAACTTTTAACTCTAGCTCTTGTATTATTTAATCTAAAGAAATCAAACCTGTTTTAATTGGCAATAGACAAGGAAACATTTACTTAATAAATTTTCAATCTGCATCTTCTGACATATGCCTGCTTAATATAGTTAGTAATCAAAGTATTTTATGGCATAAGAGACTAGGTCATGTTAATCTGAAAAACATTGCCAGGCTATCTAAATACAACCTTATTAGAGGCTTACCTTTTGGTTCCTATAAGAAGGAAGGCCTATGCAGGGCTTGTAAATTAGGCAAACAAACTAAATCTAGTTTTAAGTCAATTAGTAAGAGTGATTCACCTAGGATCTTGTACCTGCTACACATGGACCTTTTTGGTCCTATTTCTATACAAAGCCTAGGAGGGAAATCTTATACTCTAGTGGTTGTAGATAAATTCTTTAGATTCACTTGGGTGTTCTTTTTGAGATCTATGTCAGATACCTTTAAGGTTCTTACAGATTTTCTCAAGACCATACAGATTGAGTACTCTACTCAAGTTGCATTGATTAGAAGTGATCATAGCACTTAGTTTGACTCTCTTCTTATGCATAAGTTCTGTGAGAAGGAAGGTATCAGGCACTATTGCTCAGCTCCTAGAACTCCTCAACAAAATGGGGTAGCTAAAAGAAAAAATAGAATACTCATTGAAGCTGCAGGTACATTACTTGCAGATGCTTACATGTCTCTATCCTATTGGGCCGAGGCAGTGAGCACAACCAACTATGTCCTAAATAGTAGTTTGATACATAAACTTAAGAATAAGATTCCCTATGAATTACTCAAAGGGAAGAAACCTATAATCACCTATGAAAGAGAAGGGATAGATACTACTCTAGAGGGGGGTGAATAGAGTAATCAAAAATTGCACTAGCAAAGTTGACTTTCTACTCAACTCCCTTGGAGTTAAATGCGGAATGAAGGTTATAGATATTTGAGATTAAACCTTAGAGCCTAACACAAGTGTTGTGTACAAAAAGGCAGCCAACTGTAATTACAGTTAAGGCTTGGAAACCTAAATAGCAACTAGCAAACCTAGTTAAGATCTAATCACAGCCACAATGCAAGTAATTAAACAAAGCAATCCAGACGACACAAGAAATTTATAGTGGTTCCCCAAACAACTTGGGTACGTCCACTCTTCTACCAACAAGGTAGGAATCCACTCAGGTTTTTGATCAGGTGCCCTGCCACCAACAAGATCTGCTTCAGGTAGATCAAGAAACCCTTTAGACTTTTGATCAGGTGTCTAAAAACCAACACAGGTTTTTGATCAGGTGCCCTGCCACCAAGGGATACTTTTGAAGGGAGTAATAACCCTTTACAGGAGGAGGAAAGGAGGTTAAGGTGTCTTCTCTATTTTATAATAGATTAGAGAAGCACAATAACTTGCACTGAGCTAGAAAGCTCTAAAAGAATCAAGGCTCCCCTGGCTAAAAGAACGTCCAGGTGAAGTCTTGCTTCAGTGCAGAAACAATTCAGAAATTACTGAAGGAAAAAGCTACAAGAAGATAAATAATATTAAATAGAATTTCTTCTTCAGGCAGCTATCTTCTTCTTCTTCTTCTTCAAAAAGCTCTGAGTGAAGATCTTCCTGTAAGCAGGAGAACTCAGGGTGAAGAAGAGTGAAGAACTAAAGCTTCTTCTCAGTTAGATGTGAATGAGCTGAGAGCAGTTTGAAACTGTAAGCTTTTAGTTTGAATGCTGCAGTTAGCTTTTCAATGTGAGAGAACTAGTTGATTTCTTCTTCAAAGAAGTCTTTATATAGCAGTAGCAGCAATGGCTCTTACTTGAGTTTGATTCTTGTCTTCTACTAAACTCTACAAGCTGGGCAGCAAAAAGCATAAAGCAAAACAAAAAACTGCAGGCAGATATCCTATAACAGGATAAAGCTTTCTAAGAAGCTGCAAATAATTCTGATGAAATAAAACTAGAGAAAGTCACATCAGAAAAGACTCTTTATAGCCAAGAAAGACTTTTTGAGTCTAACGGCTATAAAGGACAGCCTGGCAGATAAAGCAGAAAACATATCTCAGCTATAAGACAAACAACTTTATCAGAAAAAGATTAGCTCATGCATAAAGAATTGAACTGATATTGCATGGAAATAATATCACAATTTATTCAGATAATCTTTTATAAAATATGCCAAAATAAGTATGAAATTATTCATATCATAGAAGATGACAAAACTATTTTAAAACATACAGCAAAACGTCGAATGACCCTCGGAGATCGTCGACCGACGCACGGAGATCGTCGACCTATCGGACAGATAGTCGAACGATCCAGATAGTCGAATTATCAAAGAAGATAGTCGAACTACCTCAGCAGATAGTCGACCTATCAGAACAGATAGTCGAGCTATCAGATAGTCGATCTATCCGGACAGATAGCCGAACTACCAAACAAAACAGATAGTCGACCTATCAAACAGATAGTCGACCTATCACAGAAAAATAAATAATCGACCTATCAACAGATAGTAGAGCTATCAAACAAAACAGATAGTCGACCTATCAAACAGATAGTCGACCTATCACAGAAAAACAGATAGTCGACCTATCAACAGATAGTCGAGCTATCAGATAGTTGAACTATCAGGACAGATAGTCGAACTATCGAAGCAACACAGATAGTCGACCTATCAATAGATAGTCGAACTATCAAAGCGACACAGATAGTCGACCTATCAACAGATAGTTGAACTATCAGAGCGGACAGATAGTCGACCTATCAACAGATAGTCGAGCTATCAGATAGTTGAACTATCAGGACAGATAGTCGAACTACCAAAGCAAACAGATAGTCGACCTATCAACAGATAGTTGAGCTATCAACGCAGACAGAACGTCGACCAACTGATAGACGATCGTCGATCAGCCGATAGACGATAGTCGAGCGACGTTCGACTACAGTCGAACGAAAAAACTACTTAACCAAATATTTATCTGGAAAAGCAATTCTACACAACTAGAGAATCTAACCTATCAACTAACCTTTGACCATAGATAAATCTTGGGTCAAGAGATAGAAAGAGAGGACTGAACTTAAATCAAAACGTAGGGTTCCAACAATCTCCCCCTATTTGAGTTAAGTCTCTCAACAATTAAAACAAACAAAACTAATTACTGAAAGTAAAATAAAATGCATAAAGAGAAACAACTAAGCAGATATCATCAATCAATCAGATAAGAAATTAACTGTCAATCAATGAAAAAATAAGGAGCTTCAGAGTCAGGCTTAGGATCAGAAGAGCTAGAAACAAAAGTAATCTTTCTTGAGGGATCTAGAGCTTATTTTCTTGATAGCTTCAGGTCTTGTTCTCCAATAATTTTCAATTCTGTAGTTCTTGGAACCACTGCCTTAGGATGCTTTTCCATTTACTTTGAAGGATCAAATATCTCAGGTCTAACCTGGAACTTGTCAAGCTCCTTCTTTCTGAATTTAGACATTGTGGTCAATCCTGCAGTGTCCTTTCCTTCTGCTTTTGCTTTCTTAATTTGCGCTGCTCCAACCAGTTCAAGAAAACGAGCCATCCTAAAGTTAGGATCAAGCTCTGGGCTTTCAAAAACAATCTCAGAAGAAGTATCAACTGGTTCTTTATCCTGAATAACTAGATAAGAAAGGGGAGCAGACTTAGCAACTATCTTGCTAGAATTTTCAGATAAAATAATTTGCTTACCTTTTGAAACATCCTTCTCAGAGAGATCTGGCTTAGGAGAGATAGAGCTTTTAAGTTCTTTGGACTGAGGAGGAGAAAATGATGGTCTTTGATATACTACCTCCTTTACCTGTTCCTTAACATCATCAGGTCTTTGATGGCCAGTTTGACTCTTGCCTTGGAATCCTTGCAAACTTCTCCTTTGAGCAGATTGAGATGGATTTGATCTTTCGGACTGAGCAGCAGGTTTAGAAGATAAATTTCCTAAGGCTCCTGCACCAGGAGATGGAGGAGGAGGACCTCTAGGATTCCATCTAGGGACAGGAGAGTCATACCTCTTTGACTTTTTCCTTTGCTTTTGCTGGTTCTTAGAGAACAACATCCAATGCTGGAAGTCTTTTGACTTTGGATCAATTCCTTTCAGTATATAATACAGTGTATCATTATCTGGATTAGCAGGAGGAGGAGCAACAACTTTTCTTTTCTTTTTAGCAATTCTTTTTCTTTTGGATTCAGCAGACTCATCAGAATCGATTTCATCTTCAGAATTAGAGGAGATGGGCATATCATATGGGTCAATTGCATCTTTCAAAGCTCTTTCCTTTTCCTTTAAAACAGCTTTCTCTAGTTCTTCTTCTATGGCATCCTGTGCCAATAGAGCATCTAAGTCCAAGCCCGGGGAATCATCCCATACAGTTGATTTTTCAATCTGGGCATCTGCAGCTGTTTCTTGAATCTCAGAAACTGTCATAGTGACCAGTTCTGCTTGCACTTCTGGCTGAACAACTTCAGAAATTTGAACATCTGGTTCTGGTTGAACTTCTGGATCAGGTTGGATAACATGCTCTTGAACATTTAGAATTTCTTCCAATTTATCTGTAGTATTATGAATAAAATTGTTCTAAATGACATTTAATCATGCCTTCCAGATATTCCCAAACTATCATATCAGTTATCAAGTCTAAAAAGTAAGTAAAGGGAATACCTTCAGAATTGACCACAGCATGTCCTAACTCCCACAATTCATCTAGAAAGGAGGTGATGATTCCTTCTAGGTACACGACAACCAAGGGAGTAGAACTTTCTTCTAAACAAGCTTTAACAATAAATTCAGATTTCAACAGAGCATCAGAAATCTCTTTTTCAGATAAAGAAGGAGGAGCTGAAACTTTTATTACTTTCTCTATTACTGCAAGATAAACTGCTGGAGGGGAGGCCAAGGGCTGCTCAGAGACATCTTCATCAAGCATCTCCCCCTGCCTGATTTCAGTAGATAATGAAACCAGGCCCCTAGAAGAAGAGGGCTCAGCAGAGTTTGAGAGTTTCAGAATAGCAGCAGTTAGAGAGGAGATTGAGGAAGCAAGGGGAGCAATCGCCTCTTCAATCATAATTTTGATTGAGGGGGTAATTAACTCCACAATACTAGAAATAAATGCAGGAGTAATTTCAAAAGATGATGATGATGATGGAATTTCAGAAGATGGAAGATCAGCAGGGATGGTATATGCAAGATGAGCTGGAGAATGAACTGGAGATGCATGAGTGGATGCAGGGTGATCAATGTGATCAGGAGAGGGAATTGGAGAGTGAACTGGAGATACATGAGTGGATGCAGGGTGATCAATGTGATCAGGAGAGGGAATTGGAGAGTGAACTGGAGTAGAAATTTCAGACACCAACAAATCAAAACTGGGATGAGAAATCCCAGCAAGATGAGTCGGGAGAGGAGATGCAGGAGGAGAAGCAGAATGTCGTACTTCAATTGAAGTTGAAGGAACTTCAACTGAGGTAGACGGCATAGCAGATGAAGAAGATGGAAGAGGCAGATTTGCTGAGCCAGCTGCTAGAAGGGGGGGAGTGACTGAGACAGTCCTGGTGCTCTCAGAAGTAACTGGAGCAACCACTGCTGGAGCGGGCTTCAGGAAGGTCCTTTTCCACTTTGCAAATAGCGATGGATCCATCTTCTTGCTGGCGTTGATGGAGGTGGCGGCTGACACTAGCAGATGGGGGAATTTCTCCTTCAGAAAAATTCCAACTACCCTTCCTAGGGTAACTTCTTTCTTGCCATTCTTTTTCCTTATAAAATCAAATAGAACACCTGCCCAATTTATCTGCTTCTTATTTACAATTGCACACATTAGTGCAAATTGCTGCCTTGTAATATTATCATGGGTGGAGTGCTTTCCCAGTAGCACTTTTCCAACTATTTCCGCAAGAAACTTAATCTTAAACGGGAAATTCACTTTGAGCAGCTTAGAGGGAATGCCTTCGGCATGTCCCAGCTCTGTTAACATCCTTCCGAACTCAGGAGTATCTTGCTCATACTCTTCTTCACCATTAATCAATCCAAAAATTTCAGTCAGAATAGCGGGAGTCAATATTACCTCTTCTCCGTTAATGATTCCAGTCATCGAGCCATCAGTTGAAGATGAAGAGAAGGCCCACTCTTTGATCTCTTGAGTGTTTATCTTTATTTTGTAGGACATGAGTTTCTCTAATCCTTGATCTTTGCACAGATTTAGGATTTCCACTATTCCTGGTTCACAGCACCTGAAGGCGTCGAAATCTACGCTGAAACCGGCATCAAACTTCACTACTACAAGAAGCGCTGGAGCAATCGCCATCGAAAAAGCTGGAGAAGATGAGAGAGAGACGGCAAGGACGGAGCGCAAGACAAAGAGCAAGCGAGAAGACAGAATCCAAAAAGACACTCTCCGTTGACGATAAAAGCAACTATCTCTTAACCTAGGTCGACCATCGGCTTTATATTAAAACAGCGATCGTCGATCTATTTAAAAGATACTGGAGACGATGGTCGAACGATCGTTCGACGATCAGTCCTGAAGCAGAGTAGTCGATCAATCGTTCGACTATTTCTGTCTTCACAACCAGCAAGCTGTCGTCAACCATAGATCGACGATAGGCTCGACCTGTTCGACTATCTTCGAACGCCGGTCGACGATCTTCAAGCAGATAAGATATCTTCAACCATAGGTCGACGATAGACTTGATTCGATCGACTATCTTCGAACAAGTTTCAGCAAGGCAGACGTCACACTTAGTCTCGTCCATTAATCATGCCTAGTTGAACCAAAAAGAACAGATGCTTCTGTTCATCTAAGGGCTTGGTGAATATATCACCTCTCTGAAGGTCTGTGGATATGAACTCAAGGCTGATCTTGTTCTTTTCCACACAATCTCTCAGGAAATGGTGTCTAATCTCAATGTGCTTCGTTCTAGAGTGGTGCACTGGATTTTGTGCAATGGAGATAGCACTTGTACTATCACACATGATTTTAGTGTTCTTGTGTGAGTACCCATAATCCAAAAGTTGGTTTTGTATCCACAGAATCTGTGAACAATAACTAGCAGCTGCTATATATTCAGCTTCTGCAGTTGATATTGAGACAGAGGCTTGCTTCTTACAGAACCAAGAGACCAATCTCTCTCCCAGGAACTGACAAGTTCCTGAGGTACTTTTCCTGTCAACTCGACAACCAGCATAATCAGAATCAAAATATCCAATTAATTCAAATTCGGACTCAGCTGGGTACCAAAGTCCTAGATTTGGACATCCCTTCAGGTATCTCAAGATTCTCTTAAGAAGAATCAGATGAGATTCCTTGGGGTTGACCTGGAATCTAGCACAAAGGCATGTAGCAAACATTATGTCTGGCCTACTTGCAGTTAAATACAATAGGGAACCAACAATGGCCCTATAATTCTTTTGATTAACAGGCTTTCCCTGATCATCAGAATCAATAACTACATTAGTAGCCATAGGTGTATGCATTGCTGAAGCATCTGCCATCCCAAACTTCTTTACCAATTCCTTGGCATATTTGGATTGGGAGATGAAGATGCCATCAGCATCTTGCTTTACTTGGAGATCAAGAAAGTAAGACAGCTCACCCATACTACTCATCTCAAACTTAGAATGCATTAAGTTGGAGAACTTTTTGCATAGTTTGGGATCAGTGGAACCAAAAATAATGTCATCCACATACACTTGAACTAACAGGATTGTGTCCTTGTGGTGCTTGACGAAGAGGGTTCTATCAACTACTCCCCTAACAAAGTTGTGCTCTAACAGGAAACTAGCTAGAGTCTCATACCAGGCTCTTGGTGCTTGTTTTAGTCCATAAAGAGCTTTCTGCAACTTGAATACATGTGAGGGCTGAGTTGAAGAAACAAAACCGGGTGGCTGTTCAACAAAAACCTCTTCCTTTAGCTCACCATTAAGAAAAGCACTTTTGACATCCATCTGAAAAACCTTAAACTTCATATAGGCTGCATAGGCTAAGAAGATCCTTATTGCCTCTAGCCTTGTAACAGGAGCAAAGGTTTGGTCATAATCTATACCTTCCTCCTGTCTGTAGCCCTGAGCTACAAGCCTAGATTTATTCCTTACAATGATTCCATTTGCATCCAACTTGTTTCTATACACCCACTTGGTGCCTATGATCAGTTGGCCTTTAGGTCTTGGAACCAAAGTCCATACTTTACATCTTTCAAACTAATTGAGTTCCTCTTGCATAGCAATGATCCAGTGGGGATCTAGCTCAGCATCTTTAATGGTGAGGGGCTTAATCTGTGAAAGGAAACAAGCATGCATCACATCCTGTCTTAACTGATGTCTTGTTTGAACAGCAGCTGATATGTCTCCTATCACTTGAGATGTAGGGTGATCTCTAAGTGTGACAACATCAGCAGGTGGGATGTGATCTTCAGCAATAGTTGGGATTAATTCCTCAGGAGGAATTTGATCTACTATTGGTGGTACAGCAACAAATTCTGCAATGTCTTCATTAGTGTCAGATTCAGTGATATGAAGAGTTGAAAGATGGAGGATTTCTTGAGTGACATCTTTGGAAGATTCTTGTACCTGTAATGAACTTGAGGAAGGGGAAGTTTCCTTCTCCTTGTAAAATATTTGGGATTCATCAAAGGACACATGAACAGACTCTTCAATTTTAGAAGATGATTTATTAAATACCCTATAAGCTTTGCTTACTTGGGAATATCCAAGAAAAATTACCATTGAAGCCTTTGCTTCAAACTTTCTAAGATATTCTTTATTGTTATTATGAATATAAACAACACAGCCAAACACTCTAAAATAATTTATTTTAGGTTTCTTTCCTTTAAGTAACTCATAAGGAGTTTTACACTTAAGCTTGTGTATCAGACTTCTATTCAAGACATAGTTGGCTGTACTAACAGCTTCTACCCAATAGGAAAGAGGCATATTAGCATCTGCCAACAATGTGCCAGCAGCATCAATTAGTGTTCTGTTCTTCCTTTCAACTACCCCATTTTGTTGGGGAGTTTTAGGAGCTGAGAAGCTATGTTTGATACCTTCTCTCTCACAGAATTCTTGCATGAGAAGAGAGTCAAACTTAGTACCATGATCACTTCTGATCAAGGCCACATGAGTAGAGTACTCAGTCTGCACACATAATAGAAAGTCTGTAAGTGCTTTGAAGTTATCAGCCTTAGTTCTCAAGAAGAACACCCAAGTGAACCTAGAGAAGTCATCTACAATGACTAGGGTGTAATACTTCCCTCCTAAACTCTATATATTTATTGGGCCAAATAGGTCCAAATGTAATAAATACAGGATTCTAGGAGAATCACTTTTATTTACTGAGTTAAATGAGTTCTTGGTTTGCTTGCCTAGTTGACAAGCCTTGCATAGGCTCTCCTTCTTGTAGGGGCAAGAAGGTAAACCTCTAACAAGGTTGTGTTTAGATAACCTAGATATATTCTTGAGGTTAACATGGCTAAGCCTTTTATGCCATAGAGTATTGTTATTTGTTACTTCATTAAACAAGCAGATTTCAGAGTGAGTTGAATTAAAATCTACTAAATAAATGTTACCTTGTCTAATGCCTACTAATACAACATTATTATTTAAAGTAATATTACAAAGTGAGTTAAAGAATGATACCTGATATCCAGCATCATATAACTGACTTACTGAAATTAGATTATGCTTCAGTCCAGTCACATAAGCAACTCTCTTGAATGTAACAGCTCCAATTGTCATCCTGTCATAGCCTTCAGTTTGACCATAGCTTGAATCTCCAAAGATTACCTTTGGGCCAAGCTTTGCCTTGAACCTTGACAGTTGTTCTTTATTTCCTGTCATGTGCTGGGAGTAACCACTATCCAAATACCACTTATTTTGAGTGATAGGATAGGTCTTCACCTATAAATAAATCAATTTAAACATTGTGGACCCAGGTAACCTTGGGTCCCTTATTTTTCACATAAGAAAAACTGGAAATAAATGAATAAGCAGGCTGAGGGTGATAACCTAATGGGTAAGATCTCCTAGGTGGGATTCTCCATGCAGATGATGGGTCAATAAACCTAGGGTTTCTATTCATATTCGGGTTTCTAACGTTCTGGTTGGAATTTTGAAATTCTTATTGAAAGCATCGATCGGCGTTCGACGATTGGTACCCAGATCGTCGATCTTCGTTCGACCATTGGGCATGCGATCGTCGAGCAGCATTCGACGCCCTTTGTAATTCCTTAAATTTCTGTTTTCCTTTCTCTCTTTTAGCTTTATTTAAAGCTCTATTTACTTGATTGACTTGCTCAGTGTTTTTTATTCCACTAGATGAAATAAAATTCACTGGAGTTGAAAGTTGATTTTTAAGAATGATTGGGGGCTCACTAGAAGATGCTCCTAAACCTAATTTGTTATTGCCTGACCTAGTGTTAGACATGCTGGTTATTTCAAACAACTTAAGGCTTCTACCATTCAGAGACTCTTCTAACCTTTTGGACTTAGCTAATTCATTCTTAAGGAATTTGATTTCTTCACTAGCATTAGTGAGTTCTGCTGTTAACCTAATATTTTCATTAGCAATCAATTCAGATTCAGCTAGTTTAATTCTAAGCTCTTTTATTTCTTTTTCAGAACTAATTAAATCTAAACATAAAGATTTAAACTCAGATTTAAATTCAGCAGATGTAAAGGCATAAGAAGACAATACCTCACCTTCAGTTGGCATTTCTTCATCAGAATCTGAATTCTCTACAGCTGAGTGATTGCTGCAGGCATCAATTGCCATTAGGAAAACTTCCTTTGCCTTCTTTTCTTCCTCATCCTCACTGGAGCTTGAGGAGGAAGATTCCTCATCAGAGTCACTCCAGGTTTCAGCAACAAAGCCTCTCTCCTTCTTTTTGTTCTTGTAGGAGGATGGCTTGGAATGCTTCCTATGCTGATCCTTGTCTTTTCTTTTATCTTTGTTCTTTTCCTCTGGACAATCTAGAAGAATATGTCCAGGCTTCCTGCAACCATAACAGATTATTTCTTTAGAAGGGGTACGATCATACCTTTGTTTATCTTCATACTTTGAAGATTTCTTTCTGAATTCCTTCCTTCCCATCTTGAGAAACCTTTTGGCAAATAATGCCATCAGTTCCTCATTGGACTGGCTTCCTTCAGAAGCTTCAGCAGCTTTAAGAGCAAGGGTTTGCTCTTTTCTTGTAGGAGTTGGGGTCTTTGCTTCAGCTTCAGCTTCCCTGGACTTCAGCACTTGCTCAAAAGACTTGAGCTTGCCGAGAAGGGCTTCTGTTGAGATTTCATTTGTGCTTCTGGACTCCTTGATGGGCCAGATCCTCAGATCCCATGTGCTAGGGAAGCACATAAGAATCTTATCATTGACCTCTGTCAATGAAATATCCTTGTCAAGGGTCCTCAGCTCATTGATGATTGAGCTGAGCCTTGTGTACATTCCTTCAACTGATTCAGTATCAGTTTTCTTGAAATTCTCATACTGTGAGATAAGGTTGGACCTCCTGTCCTTCCTTTCATCAGCTGAACCAGCTACAATCTGGTTCAGTGTATCCCACATTGCTTTTGCTGAGGAGTAGTCAGCAACCTTCTGGAATACTTCATCAGACATTGTCTGAGCCAGAATGTTCATTGCCTTAGCATCTGCTATCTTTGCCTTTTTGTATTCATCATTGTAGTCTGGAGGAGGCACTGCACTCATATCAGATGATGATGAGGCAGTAGCTACAGCAGGTGCTCTTGGTGGACCTATCAAAATAGAAGCAAAAATACTTTCATCAATAGAGTTCATATATAGTTTAATCCTTGCCTTCCAAATGCCAAACTTAGCCAAGTTGCATGCTGGAGGTCTTGTGCTAGAATAATCCTTGGACTGGGCCATGATAGTGAAAGTGAATATTTATAAACTTTGGTATCTATCAGGATCTTGTGACTTAGGTGTTAGCCTATTCAGTCAGTCAACCTGCCTCTGATACCAATTGAAAGAGAAGGGATAGATACTACTCTAGAGGGGGGGTGAATAGAGTAATCAAAAATTGCACTAGCAAAGTTGACTTTCTACTCAACTCCCTTAAAGTTAAATGCAGAATGAAGGTTATAGATATTTGAGATTAAACCTTAGAGCCTAACACAAGTGTTGTGTACAAAAAGGCAGCCAACTGTAATTACAGTTAAGGCTTGGAAACCTAAACAGCAACTAGCAAACCTAGTTAAGATCTAATCACAGCCACAATACAAGTAATTAAACAAAGCAATCCAGACGACACAAGGAATTTATAGTGGTTCCCCAAAAAACTTGGGTACGTCCACTCTTCTACCAACAAGGTAGGAATCCACTCAGGTTTTTGATCAGGTGCCCTGCCACCAACAAGATCTGCTTCAGGTAGATCAAGAAACCCTTTAGACTTTTGATCAGGTGTCTAAAAACCAACACAGGTTTTTGATCAGGTGCCCTGCCACCAAGGGATACTTTTGAAGGGAGTAATAACCCTTTACAGGAGGGGGAAAGGAGGTTAAGGTGTCTTCTCTATTTTACAATAGATTAGAGAAGCACAATAACTTGCACTGACCTAGAAAGCTCTAAAAGAATCAAGGCTCCCCCTGGCTAAAAGAACGTCCAGGTGAAGTCTTGCTTCAGTGCAGAAACACTTCAGAAATTACTGAAGGAAAAAGCTACAAGAAGATAAATAATATTAAATAGAATTTCTTCTTCAGGCAGCTATCTTCTTCTTCTTCTTCTTCAAAAGGCTCTGAGTGAAGATCTTCCTGTAAGCAGGAGAACTCAGGTTGAAGAAGAGTGAAGAACTAAAGCTTCTTCTCAGTTAAATGTGAATGAGCTGAGAGCAGTTTGAAACTGTAAGCTTTTAGTTTGAATGCTGCAGTTAGCTTTTCAATGTGAGAGAACTAGTTGATTTCTTCTTCAAAGAAGTCTTTATATAGCAGCAGCAGCAACGGCTCTTACTTGAGTTTGAATCTTGTCTTCTACTGAACTCTGCAAGCTGGGCTGCAAAAAGCATAAAGCAAAACAAAATACTGTAGGCAGATATCCTATAACATGATAAAGCTTTCTAAGAAGCTGCAAATAATTCTGATGAAATAAAACTAGAGAAAGTCACATCAGAAAAGACTCTTTATAGCCAAGAAAGACTTTTTGAGTCTAACGGCTATAAAGGACAGCCTGACAGATAAAGCAGAAAACATATCTCAGCTATAAGACAAACAACTTTGTCAGAAAAAGATTAGCTCATGCATAAAGAATTGAACTGATATTGCATGGAAATAATATCACAATTTATTCAGATAATCTTTTATAAAATATGCCAAAATAAGTATGAAATTAGTCATATCATAGAAGACGACAAAACTATTTTAAAACATACAGCAAAACGTCGAACGACCCTCGGAGATCGTAGACCGACGCACGGAGATCGTCGACCTATCGGACAGATAGTCGAACGATCCAGATAGTCGAACTATCAAAGAAGATAGTCGAACTACCTCAGCAGATAGTCGGCCTATCAGAACAGATAGTCGAGCTATCAGATAGTCGATCTATCCGGACAGATAGTCGAACTACCAAACAAAACAGATAGTCGACCTATCAAACAGATAGTCGACCTATCACAGAAAAATAGATAGTCGACCTATCAACAGATAGTCGAGCTATCAAACAAAATAGATAGTCGACCTATCAAACAGATAGTCGACCTATCACAGAAAAACAGATAGTCGACCTATCAACAGATAGTCGAGCTATCAGATAGTTGAACTATCAGGACAGATAGTCGAACTATCGAAGCAACACAGATAGTCGACCTATCAACAGATAGTCGAACTATCAAAGCGACACAGATAGTCGACCTATCAACAGATAGTCGAACTATCAAAGCAGACAGATAGTCAACCTATCAACAGATAGTCAAGCTATCAGATAGTTGAACTATCAGGACAGATAGTCGAACTACCAAAGCAAACAGATAGTCGACCTATCAACAGATAGTCGAGCTATCAACGCAGACAGAACGTCAACCAACTGATAGACGATCGTCGATCAGCCGATAGACGATAGTCGAGCGACGTTCGACTATAGTCGAACGAAAAAACTACTTAACCAAATATTCATCTGGAAAAGCAATTCTACACAACTAGAGAATCTAACCTATCAACTAACCTTTGACCATAGATAAATCTTGGGTCAAGAGACAGAAAGAGAGGACTGAACTCAAATCAAAACCTAGGGTTCCAACAACCTATTTTAAAATATTTGGTTGCATATGTTATATTCACAATAATGACAAGAAATACACTAGAAAATTTGAAGCAAAGGTTGTAGTGGGAATCTTTCTACGATATTCCCAAGTCAGCAAAGCTTATAGGGTGTTTAATAAATCTACCTGAAAAATAGAAGAATATATGCATGTTTCATTTGATGAAGCTAACATATTTTATAAGGGAAAGAGATTTCTACCAATAACTCTTTGCAGATACCTAACTTGTGTGAGTAATTGGATGACTTAAACCTTACTCCAAAGGTTGTATCACATCCTTCTCTACAAGCTAATGAAGACAATGAAGAAGAAACTATAGAAGCAGCTGAACATCCCCAGATAGCATAAGAAATTCCACAAGAAGAATTCACTCCAATTATTGTTGCTGAACCAACTCCACCATCTAATTTTGTCACACTTAGGGATCACCTTAGATCCCAAGTAATTGGAGACATATCAATAGGTGTACAGACAAGGCATCAACTCAACCATGATGTGATGCATGCCTGTTTCCTCTCTCAAATTGAGCCTCAATCCATAACTGATGCTGAGTAAGATCCCTATTGGATCATTGCAATGTAAGAGGAACTAAATTAATTTGAGAGATGTAGAGTTTGGGACTTTGTTCCAAGGCCTAAAGGCTATCCAGTAATTGGAACTAAGTGGGTTTTAAGGAATAAGCTTGATGCCCAAGGTGTGATTGTGAGGAACAAGGCTAGGCTTATTGCTCAAGGATATAGGCATGAGGAAGGAATTAACTATGATCAAACATTTGCCCCTGTTACCAGGCTAGAAGCTATAAGGATATTTCTAGCTTATGCTGCATTCAAGAAGTTCAAGGTCTACCAAATGGATGTCAAGAATGCATTCTTGAATGGAGAACTTAAAGAAGAGGTCTATGTTGAACAACCTCCAGGTTTTGTTTCTCCAACTCATCCCTCCTTTGTTTTCAAATTGCATAAGGCTCTCTATGGTTTAATGAAAGCTCCAAGAGCTTGGTATGAGACCTTAGCCAGCTTTATTTTAAAGCATGGTTTTTCAAGAGGCATGTTACATAGAACTCTTTTTACAAAATTGCATCATGATAAAATTTTAGTAGTACAAATATATGTAGATGACATTATATTTGATTCTACTGATCCCAAATTAAGCAAAAGATTTTCTGATCTAATGCATTCCAAATTTTAGATGAGTAGCATGGGAGAGCTATCTAATTTCCTTGGTCTCCAAGTGAAACAATCTCCTGATGGAATCTTCATTTCCCAATCTAAATATGCTAATGAGCTTATTAAGAAGTTTGGGATGGCTGATGCCTCCCCTATAAAGACTCCCATGACTGCCAAAGCTATATTAGACTCTGATGAACATGGAAAACCTGTTGATAAGACCAAGTATAGGGCCATTATGGGATCCCTACTGTATCTAACAGCAAGCAGACCAGATATCATGTTTGCTATATGTTTATGTGCTAGGTTCCAGGTGTACCCTAAAGAATCTCATCTTATTTTTATAAAAAAGATTTTAAGATATATAAAGGGTTGTCCTAATCTAGGACTTTGGTATCCAACAGAGTCCGAGTTTGAGTTGACTGGATTTTGAGATGCTGACTATGCTGGTTGTAGAGTGGACAGGAAGAGTACTTCAGGAACTTGCCAGTTCCTGGGTAATAGACTTGTGTCTTGGTTTTGCAAGAAGCAAACTTCTGTATCAACATCAACTGCTGAAGCAGAATATATGGCCATTGGCAGTTGTTGTTCACAGATTTTGTGGATACAAAACCAACTCTTAGATTATGGTTTCAATCTAAATAATTCAACCATTTTTTGTGATAGTACAAGTGTTATATCTATAGCACATAATCCAGTGCATCATTCCAGAACAAAACATATAGATATAAGACATCATTTCATTAGAGATAATGTAGACAAAAAGAAAATTAATCTTGACTTTATCTCTACTGATTTTCAAAGAGCAGACATTTTCACCAAACCCTTGGATGAAAAGAAGCACCTGTTCTTCCTGAATCAACTTAGAATGATCAATGGGAAGGATTAATTTAATTTTTTTGTCTTACGTTTTGGATCTGTTCCTAAATCATCGAACGGAGTTCGACGATCTTCGAACTGATCTTGAGCTAAATCGTCGACCTGAGATTGACGACAGCTCTGTGAAGTAAAAATAATCAACCAGAGATCGACGCCTTTACTTCAGAAGATAAATTGTCGACCTAAGATCGATGATCTATTTTCCCTCTTCAATCTGAGACCGATGATAATATTTAATTAAAAATCTATCGTCGACCTGAGATCGAAGTTTTTCTTTATTTATCGTAGGACAGAGCCCTACTCTTCACATTCCGAAAAACCATATTAAGGGTTTATCGTCGTGCTCTATCCTGCGCCTACCAATTTCTCCTCCTGCACTTGATCTTGTGTTTTCCCTTGCAGGTTTCTAATGGCGATTCTGGCGGCTATCCTATCAGCAATGAAATTTGACGCAAGGTTCGACATCGATCTCGATTCCTTCAGCCATTGTTATCAGATATTCAAGGATATACTGCAGCTCTGTGAAGTTCAAGGTTTGAGGAAGTTTATGTCAAAGAGAATCAAGTTACCAATCGTTGAAATTAAAGAATGGGTTTACTCTTCAATATGTCTAGATGAATCAACCATGGTTGGAACTATTTCTTGAAATCTGGTTATTCTTACTCTAGTCATTATTTCTGAATTGTTTGGCTTGATGAATGGAGGTGATAGTTTGGATCAAGACAGTTTTGAATATAGAACTATGTTGGGAAGGATGGGTCATCCTGATAAAGTGCCAGCAAAGCTGCTAAAGAAGAACTTATCTGTTCAATATAAGTTCTTGGCTGATATTGTCGAGAAAGTGCTGCTGGGAAAGCACTCTGCCCATGATAACATTAACAGGAAGCAGTTTGATATTATGTCTGCTCTGGTTAATGGTAAATCAGTCAACTGGGCTGATTTATTCTTTGAATTGATTAGAAGGAAAAGCTCTATGAAAGAGGTTTGCCTTGGGAGAATTTTGGGCATATTTCTCCAAGCAAAAGCTCCTGAATTGATGGTCTCCCAAACCCAATTCATCAATGCCAGTAGGAGGTTGGACTCCTCTTTGTTTAGAAAGTGGGAGAGGACCATTCCTAGGCCTTCTAATGCCTCTAGGACTTCTGAGGATACCAGAGCTGATGCAGCTACTTCTCCAACCCCAGAAGTTGTTCCTCTCTCTATCTCACCCTCAGTTCCCTCAGTCCCTTCCTCCCAAATCCAATCCTCTCCAGTTACTTCACCTCCATCTCCTGCTTCACCCATCCTCATCCATACCTATGCAGATAATCCTGCATCTCCTCATCCAGATCATTCTGCATCTCCTTATATAGATAATCCTTCATCTCCTGATGAAGATCATCCAGAAGATCCTCATGTATCCTCTCAGCACATTACTTCCCCCATTATTTCTCCATCCTTGTCCTCTTAGATTTCCTCTGACCCCATCCAAGAGGATGTTCCATCAACATCTTTTCCCTCTATTGTCCCTCCATCCTCATCTTTTCCTGAATTCACTAATACAGATTTCCCTTCTGCATTCTCAGTTTTCTCAAACTATGGACATCAAACTCCTTATACAGCCTCTGAGCCTGAACCCCTTTACCTTAATTTCTCAGATATAGCCAAAGATCTTCTGCAATTCATTTCTCCTTCCTTAGAGCTCCTTATAGCACAGGCTATAGCTCCTCTAACTGCCTCCATCAACACTCTTACCCATAGAGGTTCTACCCTTTCCTCTATCACTTCTTCTAGGGTCCTGGCTACAGATGCCTCTGCAGCCACGCCTTCTCTAACAGCAATAATTTTAGTAGATATGAAGGAGGATGTCTCCTCAGATGATCAGATAGCTCTAGATACAGAAATTATTGATATTGATACTGATACAGAAGCAGTTCTTCCAGAAGTTTTGACTGTTGGTGATTGTTGCATTAATCCCACAGTGGATATCTTTGAGTTGTTAAGTTCCTTCTGTACACTCTTTCTAGATTGTCTTCCAAATTTTAAGCCATCCTCTTTGGCTATTGTGTGTTGTACTCCCTCTCTAAGTCCTGAAGTTGTTAGACAACTAAAGACAAGTTTTGTAGTTCCTCTAGTAGAATAGTCTGATGATAAGATGTCAAGATCTCCTCGGCCATCCTATGTTTTGGATGATAGCCATGTTCCAAGTCTTGATGATCTCATTACTCAAGATATTGCTATGGAAACTGAAGAAGTTCCTGCTGAAGTTATCCTTCCTCTAGCTGATATGGAGGTTCCAAAGGAAGTAATTAGAGAGATTGATGCTCTTTATGATAATCCCTAAGGATCATCTGATGATGATCAAGTAAAAAATTCAGATTCTGATGACAGCAAAATGATAGTGTCTATGAAAAGGAAAAATCCACCTAAAGCAGTCCCAAAGCCAAATCCTCAGAATGACACTCCATACTACATTCTCCAGAAGATTACTCCTTATCCAGGTATGCCTCATTGGATGTGGCTATCTAAGAATGAGCAAAAGTCTAGGAAGAAAAGTAGAAGTTACTCTCCTCATCCTTCTCAAAGGTCCAGGAGAGGTCCTCCTCCTCCACCCCCTCCAGCAGTAGGAGCATCTTGTTTAGCAGCTCAAAGGTCTACTTCTTTTACCCAGACCTATCAGAGGCAGGACAGATCTTCAAATCCTCCTCCTCCAGCTGGATCTTCAGACAAATATTCTTCTTCTCAAAGGCCTATATCTTCTGAAAGCCTAAAGGAAAACATAGTAAAGTTCCTCCTCCCAGATCTTTGTACTCCAGTCAAAAGCAGCAGAATCCAGTGTCTACAAATTTCCAGGCTCAATCTACTCAGTTCAAAATTTCATCTCAAAAGTCAGTTCAGGAAGTTAGTTCAGAGAAACTTCTTCTCCTCCTCTTGATCCTGAGCTTGACCCCAACTTCAGAATGGCAAGGTTGAAAGAATTAGTTGGGCTATCTCAAATGAATAAAGCCAGGAAAGAAGGTCAGGATCCCTCTCAATTCACTACTATGTCATCATATATAGAGAAAGAGCTTGATAGATTGCAGGTTAACAAGAAAGTATTTAATCCATCAGAGTATATGTCTCTTCATCCTGAGGCAGTTGTGCTCATAGTAGCATCTCAAAAGACTCTAGGAGATCAAGATATGAAGATGTCAAAGAAAGAAGCAGAAGATCCTTTCAGGAAGATCATATTTTCAAAACCTTCTTCTGCTCCTCCTTCTGATAAACCCTAAGTTCTCTGAACCCTTTTATTGTTTATCTGTTGTTATTGCTCTATCTAGATTATATGTGAATTACATGTTATACTATATCTATAGTTTATTTCAATACCATATGTTGGTACCCTAGATGTGATTTGGCTTATGTGATCCCCTTGCAGCCCCTCTTGATCCATATAAAGATATATGATCATGGTTAGACTTTGTTTAGTCTCCCTAGGGCAGTTTATAAACTGACCTAGAGCTTAGGTTAGAAGTTCTAGATGTTTTTGTAGTTAAGGCTTTTCCGTTCGACCATCGTCGAACGAGGCCTCGCGATCGTCGATCAATGGTCGACGATAGCAGGGCTAGTGAATCATTGAAGTCAAGACAATTATCGTCGACCGTTGGTCGACGATCTCAGAGCAAGCTTACTACGCTCTGAAGGATGGTCGACGATCTGTCATCATCAGGTCGACGATCGTGTTCTTGCTTCACGATTTCTGTCTCGACAGATATTTGCCTTTGCTGGTCGACTATCTATTTGCTGGTCGACGATCTGTTCGCTGGTCGACTATCTGTTAGCCGGTCGACGATCTATTAGCTGGTCGACGATTTGTGGTCGACGATTTCTGTTCCGACAGATTCCTGCTATTGGTCGACGATCTGTTTGCAGGTCGACGATCTTCGAACCCCTGTTCGACGTTTTCTGTCTGATTTTATCTATTTGTATTTATGCTATTCCTTGGTTTATTTCCAAGTGTGTTAGCTTGTGGTTAGAAAGATTCTCTGAAGTTATTTGTTGCTAAAATTATGGCTTAAATTCAAAATGAATTATTTACAAATTCTGTCAAGCATAAATCACGGGATTCAGTATTCTTGATAAAGCATTTTGTCTTATTATACAAAATATATTGCCAGGCTGTATTCTAGCCGTTGGCGGTGTATGCTATTTCCAAGAACGATAAATCTTTATGCTGAGATATTTCCCTATTCATTTATTTCCTTATTGGGACTGACAGAAAGTTAATAGGTCATTCTATTCCTATTGCTATATTCTATTTTGAGATAATCTGTTGCAGGGCTCGAGAATTCAAATCAATAGAGCCGTTTCAAAGGAAAACGTGAAGACATATTTAAAAGAGATTCTGCTCTCAGAAAAGATGCAGTAACAGACACAGAGAAAGATTATTCATTCGCTCAAGCATCATCAGAGCAGCTCTTCAACAATCTCACTACAAGAAGAAGAAAAGTTTTCCTGAAGCAAAAGCCCAGAGCAATCATCTTCCATTCTCAAGTCTCCTGAGCAATTTGCTTAGAGTTTTTCAAAGACTTCAGAAAAGGCTCAAGATCTGCTTCAAGTGCTCCAGAATCTTAAGACCTGATAAAAATCAGTCTTCAGATTTCTGAGGATTTAGTTTCAGTTTATCTGAAACTCCTTCATCCTGAAGCAAAGGCTTTCCCTGGACTTCCACTGAGCCAGGGGGAGACTTTGATTCTTTAGAGAATCCACAAATCTTCTCTAATCTGTATTTAAAACAGAGAAGATAATCTAACCCTCTCAACCCCTTTGTAAAAAGAGTTTGTTCACACCTCTTCAAAAGTGAACGTTGGTGACAGGGCACCTTATCAACAACCTGTGGTTGAGCATCCTTATCAAAAGCTCAAAGGGTCTGTTTGATCTACCTGAATCAGATCATTGGTGGCAAGGCACCTTAGCAAAAACCTATAGTGGATTCCTACCAGGGTGGTAGAAGAGTGGATGTACCTATTTAAAGGGAACCACTATATATCCTGTGTCTCTCTGGTTCTTGCTGATTTGTTTATTCTGTGGCTGTGATAGAACTACCTAGGATTGCTAGTTGCTGTGATAGGCTTTTAGTTAAACTGAAATTTCAGATTAACTCTCTCACTTGTGCACCTCACTGTGTTAGGCTCTTAGGGTTCAAGTATCAGATTTTCTATTCCGCAAATATACTCTAAGGGAGCTGACTAAGTGTTCATAAAATTTTGAATACTCTATTCACCCCCCCTCTAGAGTAGTTTACAACTTATCCCCTCACTTTCAATTGGTATCAGAGCGAGGTTAGCTGTTCATACAGGCTAACACCTGAGTTAAAAGATCCTGTGATAAGTTGTTTCCTGATACCATTCACAAACACTTTCACACATGGCCCAGTCTAAGGATTATTCAAGCACCAGACCTCCTGTATGCAACTTGTCCAAGTTTGGCATATGGAAGGCCAGGATAAGACTATACATGAATTCTATTGATGAAGATATTTTTTCTTCTATTTTGACAGGACCACCTGCTAGGCCTGCTGCTGCTTCCACTTCTGCTGATCTCAGTGCTGTGCCACCACCTGACTACAATGAAACTTACAAGAAGGCAAAAGCAGCTGATGCTAAAGCAATGAATATCCTAGCTCAGACAATGTCTGATGAGATATTCCAGAAGCTGGCTGAATGTACCTCAGCCAAAGCTATGTGGGATTCCCTCAACCACATAGTTGCTGGCTCAGCTGATGAGAGGAAGGACAGGAGATCCAATCTCACCTCTCAGTATGAAAACTTCAAGAAGGATGATGCTGAAGACATTGACACCATGTACACAAGACTCAGTTCAATAATAAGTGAACTGAGGTCTTTGGACAAGGAGATAACCTTGTCAGAAGTCAATGACAAGATCCTGATGTGCCTTCCCATCTCATGGGACTCAAGGATATGGCCCATCAAGGATGGAAGAAATACTGTGGAACTCTCCACAGAAGCTCTGTTGGGAAAGCTCAGGTCATATGAGCAAACCTTAAAGAGTAGAGCTGCTGTAACTGAAGTGAAGACTCCAACACCAATAAAGAAAGAGCATTCTCTAGCTCTTAAGGCTGCTGAGACTTCTGAAGGAAGTCAATCAAATGAGGAGTTACTGGCACTCATTGCCAAGAGGTTCTTCAACATGGGAAGAAGAGACCTCAGAAAGAAATTCTCCAAGCATGAGGACAAGCCAAGGTATGACAAGACTCCATCTAAAGAAATCATTTGTTATGTTTGCAGCAAGCCTGGACACATTGCTCCAGATTGTCCAGAGAAGAAGTACAAGGAGAAGAAACATGAGAAAGAATACAGGAAGCACCACTCCAAGTCCTCATCACACAAATACAAGAAGAAGGACAAGGGATTTGTGGCTGCTACCTGGAGTGAAACAGAAGAGGATACCTGCTCCTCTAGCTCAAGTGATTCTGAAGAAGAAGAAGAAAAGAAAGCCAAAGAGGTCTGCCTCATGGCCATTGATGCCTGCAGCTCTCTGTCAGCTGCAGAGAATTCTGAAGAAGAAGGAGACAATGAAGAAGACTCCTTTATGGAGGACCAGGTAATCGACTCATTTGACTTCTCATCTCCTGAGTTCAAACTAAAATTTAAAACTCTATGTTTAGATTTACTTTTATCTGAAAAAGAAATTAAGTCACTTAGACTAAAAATAATGGAACTAGACATGGAAGGTACTGAAATAATCAGATTAGAAAAGGAA
This sequence comes from Platanthera zijinensis, assembly GCA_039513925.1. Taxonomy (NCBI): domain Eukaryota; kingdom Viridiplantae; phylum Streptophyta; class Magnoliopsida; order Asparagales; family Orchidaceae; genus Platanthera; species Platanthera zijinensis. The sequence continues at coordinate 287,597,816 of CM077078.1, read as the reverse complement.
TTAGAAAGCTCAAAAGAAGAAATAACATTCCTAAAATTAGAACTAGCGAAATCTAAGAGGTTAGAAGAACAATTAAATGGCAGAAGCCTTAAATTATCTGAAATAACCTGTATAGCAAACACTAGGGTAGGTAATGATAAACTAGGCTTAGGTGCTACATCTAGTGAACCCATCCTCCTCACAAAGGAGAGATTTAGCACTCCAGTAAAATTTGTTTCTGAATCAGGAATAAAGAATACTGAGGAAATTGAAAAATGCAAGAGAATTCAGAATAAGATTAAGAAAGAGAATAGGAAGAAAAAATTTCTAGCTTTACAAAAGTCGTCGACCAGTGATCGACGATCGTGGAATCCAGAACATCGTTCTACCATAAATGATCGACGATATGGCTTGCGATCGTCGACCATTGATCGACGATCTGGACTTAAGCTGGAAAATAAAAATCAAACTTCCAGAACTTCAAATCCTAATCACCACCCCAGGTTGTTTAATCCTTCAACTGAATGGATTATCCCACCTAGGAGATCACACCCTTTAGGATATAAATCTAAGCCTGCAAAATCTTTTATATCTAGTTTTTCTTTTGTAAAGAATACTGGACCCAAGGTAACCTGGGTCCACAATGTATAATTGTTCTTTCTGCAGGTGAAGACCTATCCAGTCATACATGACAAATGGTATCTGGATAGTGGATGCTCAAAGCACATGACAGGAAAGAAGAAGAACCTGTCAGGTTTCAAAGCCAAGCTGGGACCAAAAGTTGTATTTGGGGATTCCAGCTGTGGACAGACTGAAGGGTATGGCAGCTTCACCATAGGAGCTGTAACCTTCAAGAAAGTAGCCTATGTCTCAGGACTAAAGCACAACCTAATCTCTGTAAGTCAAATGTGTGATGCTGGGTACAAGGTATGGTTTACTGACACTGTTTGCAATATTTCTTTAAATAATACTGTGGTGTTAGTAGGTATTAGAATTGGAAATGTTTATGTTGTAGATTTTAATTCCTCCAAATCTGAAATATGCTTATTTAATGAAGTAACCAGTAATAATACCCTTTGGCATAAGAGACTTAGTCATGTAAACTTGAAAAACATTTCTAGGCTGGCTAAATACAATCTTGTACGAGGTTTACCTTCTTGCCCCTACAAGAAGGAAGGCCTTTGCAAAGCTTGTCAACTATGAAAGCAAACAAGAAATAGCTTTAAATCAGTTAATAAAAGTGATTCTCCCAGGATTCTGTACTTGTTACATTTGGACTTATTTGGTCCTATTGCTGTGCGGAGTCTTGGAGGGAAGTCCTACACTCTAGTAATTGTAGATGACTTCTCCAGGTTCACTTGGGTATTCTTCTTGAGAACTAAGGCTGATAACTTCAAGGTTCTTACAGATTTTCTAAAGTGTATACAGAGTGAGTACTCTACTCAGATTGCCTTGATCAGAAGTGATCATGGTACTGAGTTTGAGTCTCTTCTTATGCAAGAATTCTGTGAGAAGGAAGGTATCAAACATAGCTTCTCTGCTCCTAGAACTCCTCAACAAAATGGGGTAGTTGAAAGGAAAAACAGAACCCTAATTGAAGCTGCAAGTACATTGTTGGCAGATGCTAACATGCCTCTGTCCTTTTGGGCTGAAGCAGTTAGCACAGCTAACTATGTATTGAACAGAAGTCTGATACATAAACTTAAGGGTAAGACTCCCTATGAATTACTTAAGCAAGTGAAACCTAAAATAGACTATTTTAGAGTGTTTGGCTGTGTTGCTTTTGTTCATAACAATAACAAAGAATACCATAGAAAATTTGAGGCAAAAGCATCAATGGGAGTTTTTCTAGGATACTCTCAAGTAAGCAAAGCCTATAGGGTCCTTAATAAATCCTCTCTTAAGATAGAAGAGTCTGCACATGTCTCTTTTGATGAGACAGTCATGTATTATAAGGAGAAGGACTCTTCCTCTAATAGTACAGTGCAAGTCCTAGGAGTAAGTAAGGATTTGGAAGGTTTGAGACTCTCACAGGAGAATCATCCCCAACAAACTCCTCAGGCTGCTTCTTCAGATTCAGAATCTGATGTAGAACTTTCTCAAGTTAAAGCACCTGCTCCAACAGTTGATCAAATTCCACATGAGGAATTAAATCTTGAAACTGTTGAAGATCAGATCATTGTTGAACCTACTGATCTTGTCACACTTAGAGATCACCCTGTATCTCAAGTGATTGGAGACATTTCAGCAGGAGTCCAGACAAGACATCAACTCAACAAAGATGTGATGTTTGCTTGTTTCCTTTCTCAGGTTGAGCCCCTAACCATTAAAGATGCTGAGCTTGATCCCCACTGGATTATAGCAATGCAATAGGAGCTTAACCAGTTTGAAAGATGTAAAGTTTGGACCTTGGTTCCAAGACCAAGAGGCCAACGGATCATAGGCACCAAGTGGGTGTTTAGAAACAAGCTTGATGCCCAAGGCATAGTAGTTAGAAATAAGGCTAGGCTAGTAGCTCAAGGCTATAGACAGGAGGAAGGCATAGACTATGATCAGACTTTTGCCCCTGTAGCCAGACTAGAAGCCATTAGGATTTTCCTAGCCTATGCTGCCTATAAAAAATTTAAGGTCTTCCAAATGGATGTGAAGAGTGCCTTCCTCAATGGAGATTTAAAGGAAGAAGTGTTTGTTGAACAACCACCAGGGTTTGTTTCATCAACCTTACCCACTCATGTGTTCAAACTCCAAAAGGCTCTATATGGACTTAAGCAAGCTCCTAGAGCTTGGTATGAGACCTTAGCAAATTTTCTTCTAGAACACAAGTTTGTGAGAGGTGTAGTAGATAGAACCCTGTTCATTAGACATCATAAGGACTCACAACTGTTAGTTCAAATCTATGTAGATGACATTATATTTGGCTCTACTGATCCCAAACTATGCAAGAGGTTCTCTGAACTAATGCACTCTAAGTTTGAGATGAGCAGCATGGGTGAGTTATCCTATTTCCTTGGTCTCCAAGTGAAACAGAGTGTTGATGGCATTTTCATTTCTCAATCAAAATATGCCAGAGAGCTGGTTAAAAGATTTGGAATGTCTGATGCTTCATCAATGAGCACACCTATGGCCTCAAATGCAGTTATTGATTCTGATGTCAATGGCAAGCCTGTTGATCAAAAGAACTTTAGAGCCATTGTTGGTTCCCTGCTGTATTTGACTGCAAGTAGGCCTGACATAATGTTTGCTACATGCCTATGTGCTAGGTTTCAGGTCAACCCAAAGGAATCTCACTTAACTCTTCTCAAGAGGATTTTGAGATACCTTAAGGGATGCCCTAACTTAGGACTGTGGTACCCAGCTGAGTCAGGATTTGAATTAATTGGATATTCAGATGCTGATTATGCTGGTTGTAGAGTTGACAGGAAAAGCACCTCAGGGACTTGTCAGTTCCTGGGAGAGAGACTTGTCTCTTGGTTTTGCAAGAAACAGGCATCTGTGTCTACTTCAACTGCTGAGGCTGAATATATAGCAGCAGCTAGTTGCTGTTCACAGATCCTGTGGATTCAAAATCAGCTGGTGGATTATGGGTACACACACTCAAACACAAAAATTCTGTGTGACAGTACCAGTGCAATATCAATTGCTCAAAATCCTGTGCACCATTCCAGGACCAAGCACATTGAGATTAGACATCATTTTCTGAGAGATAATGTGGAAAAGAACAAGATAGTAATGGAATTTATATCCACAGACCTGCAAAGAGGAGATATTTTCACTAAGCCCCTTGATGAACAAAAGCATTTGTTCTTCCTGAACCAGCTTGGCATGATTAATGGTTCAGAATAGTGAAAATTTGGTTAGTTTTGTTTTCTGTCTAAAATCGTCGAACGACTGATCGACGATCTTCGACCAGGTCAGAACTATCGTCGACCAACCGTCGACGACAGCTCGTTCTGTAGTAAGGCAGAAATCGTCGACCAGCTGGTCAACGATCTCTCCTTAGGTATCTATCGTCGACCAATGGTCGACGACAGATTTTCTGTGCTGGATGGAGAATCGTCGACCATCATTTATTGATCGACGATCGTGGTAGTTGCGTGTAGGCGGTCGATGTTTACCATCTTAGTCAAACATTGACTATCGTCGGTCTGTGTTCGACGACCGATTTTATTCCGGGATCGACGATCGCAGATTTGTTTCTAATAGTCGATTTAGGTCTGGAGATCGTCGTCCTTCCGCTCCGTCTTTTCATATTCCTTCTTCTGGCTTAGAATTCGCTCTCGAACTCTAATCCCGCGCGATTCTCTTCTCCCCTGTTTTGCTTCTCGATTCGCCATCTTCTCTCAAATTCTATGGCGATTCCTTCTGCTGTTCTCTTCGGAATGAAGTTCGACACTGGCTTCTGTGTCAACTTCGATTCTTTCAGCCGATGCGATCAACCAATCCAAGATATTCTGAAGCTATGCGAAGACCAAGGCCTCAAGAAATTTATGTCGTTCTCTCCTAAGATTCATATACCAGAAATTCGTGAATGGGTATACACCTCGTCCTCCAGCGACGAAGCGATGTCAGGAAAGATAAATGGCGAGGAGGTCACTCTGACTCCTGAAGTGTTGACTGAGCTGTTTGGACTGCCAACAGGTTCTGAAGAATATGAGCAAAGCACAGAGGAATATGGCCGCATGCTCTCTGAGATGGGCCATGCCGAAGGGATTCCGGCTAAGCTGCTGAAGATAAACTTGTCTCCAGAATACAAGTTTCTGGCCGACCTGGTGGGCAAGGTCATCTTGGGAAAACATTCTGCTCATGACAACATCAACCGGCAACAATTTGCCCTGATGTCAGCCTTGGTGAATAAGGCACAGATTGCCTGGGGAAAAGTTCTATTTGAACTAATAAGGAGAAAGAACAATCAGAAAGAGGTAAACCTTGCAAGGGTACTGGGTGTGTTTCTATATGTGAAAGCACCCCTGCTGCTCGTTTCTGCACCGTCTGCAGTAAATGCCAGCAAGAGGTTGGACCCCTCGCTATTCAAGAAATCTCAGAGGATTATCAAGAAGTCAGCCAGGGTTGATCCTAACCCCTCTTCAGACACAAGGGCTGATTCGGCCGCTCTCCCGCTTACTGGGGAAGGCTCAGCAATCCCTTCATCCTCCCTCCTTACCCCTGCATCTACATCTCCTGCATTACCCTCCACTCAATCTGAAGTGCCATCACAACATGCATCCTTCATTCCACCTGCATCTCCACACCAGTCACCAACACCACAACACCTGGCAGCTTCAGCCAGTGTTGACATGGTGACTGCTACCATCCTCACAAACCTTTCTCAACATGAATCCCACACTCATGTTGATGTTCACCCATCTCCACATGATTCCTTTGATCATGTGGCAGATCATCCTGCCTCCATTCCATCCACCTCTACATCATCAGCATTTCAGATATCCCCTGAAATGCTTGCACACCTTGTACAGCTCATCACTCCCTCCATCCAAAGCATGATTGAGGCTGCCAATGCCCCTCTCATTGCCTCCATCAACTCTCTCACTGACGCCATCAAATCCATCTCATCTTCTGCTGAGCCCCCTTCTGTAAAATGCATGACTCCAGTCCCCACTGAAGTCATGCAGGGGGAGATGTCTGTTGAAGTGGTCTCAGGTGATGCCCTGACCCTTCAGGATAATTCCTCTCTTCCCCTTCAAGGATCTGCAGAAGAACCTCAAGAGAGTCAAGAGAAAGAACCAGAAGGTAAACCTTAAAATTCTTCCTCCAAAGGTTATAATCAGGACTTCAATTTGATATTTGTATCTAACAAAGACATTCACTCTCCAGTGAATCTAGCTTCTGAGGAAGAAGTTCCTGAAAAAGAAACTGAGGAAGTCCCCATGGACGTTTGTGAAAATGATGATGCTCAACCTGATGGTATAGCTTTATTTAAGATTCTAATTAATTCTAACTCCAACTTAGAGTTAATTTCTTATCCCTTTCTTTCCATCACAGCTGCTGATGATCTCACATCAGCATTGCAAGTTGACGCTGCTAAATCTATTGATTCTGATAAAGATTTAGAATCCTATCTTAACCTAGACTGTGAGTCCTCACTCACATCTACTCCTCCTGTTCCCTCTTTTCAAGAGAAAATGGTCCCTTATAGATCTGAGTACCTTGATGACCCCTTGGTCAAGGATACTCTTTTCTTTTCCTGCATGGCACTCCTCTTGTGCCTTGCAGAGGTGTCTATCCCTGATGTCACTGAACATCTAGAAGGAATTATAACCTCCTTCCTAGATGCAAAGTGGTATCCTGTGTAGAGCTTCAGGTAATCCTATCTATTACCTGTTGTTTGTTCACCTTGGGGGGAATATTTTATTCCCACTTGGTTGTTAACCTATCTCTCTTTGCATGCAGGCACAACCATAAATGCTGATGCTGCTGCTGAAGAAATTGAAGAAGTGCAAGATAGGGCAGACAGTGCTCCCAAGATGACTGAAATGGACTCAAGCTCAGGTACTCTAAACCTAGAACAATTTATAGCCTTTGTGGCTGAGAACATTGCCTCTGAGTACATTGAAGGGATGGCTAATTATCATCTGGATTCCCTAGCCATCTCTCTAGAGAAAGCATCTGCCCCTGCAGATATTGTCATCTTTTCTCCTCCTATCCTCACCTATCCTATATCCACTCCTTCTATTGCAGAACTGGTCCCCAAGACAGTTCCTGAGTTGTATCCAGAATCAGAGCTATGGAAAAGTGCTCCAAATGTTGATCTGGATGCCCTTCTTAGGCAAGATGCCATTGAAGAAGCTAAAGAGAAAGAAGAAAGAGAAAAGAAAGACAAAGCTGAACTTGCTGCCAAAGATCCATCTGAACAAAACTATGATGATTATGCTGGGAAAGACTCATCTCATTCTGATGATGATGATGATGACTCTGATGATTCTGACTCCTCTAAGAAAAGAAAAAGAGCTGCTTCCAAGAAAAGAAAAGCCCCTGCTCCTTCTACTGCAAATCCTAACAAGGATGTTCCCTATTACATTCTGAAGGGAATAGATCCTAAGAGCAAGGAATTCCAACCCTGGATGAGATTGTCAAAGAATCAGACTAAAGAGAAGAAGAGGACAAAGAGATATGACTCTCCAGTTCAGAAATTCCCCCCCAGAGGCCCTCCTCCACCTCCTGGTGCTGGAGCCTCTAGAAGTATCTCTTCTGCTCCAATTGGTAGATCAGCCAGTTCCAACCCCTCTCAATCTTATCAGAGAAGAAGTAGACAAGGCCAGGGAAGCCAAAGTGGTTCAGGACAAGGAAATAAAAGAAATGACAAGGCTCTCGTTGAACAAATAAAGGAGATGACTTTTCAGCGCCCTACATTCTCTCCTCCTCCTTCTCCTCACAGGAAAGGTCCATTCCCGTCTTCAAGAAAGCCTGCTGCTGCTGAAACAACTGACTCAAAAGGAAAAAGAGTGGTCTTTTCAGAAAAATCCCACAAAAAGTTCATTGAGCTTGCACCTCCAAAATCTCTATATGCTCAAACTGATCCTAAGAAGGCTGTGCAGATTCCTCTTGATTCAAGCAAACTTGCTACAGCTCTTCAAAGAAACATAGAGATTGCAGCTCATACAGATACTGATAGACCTCCCTCTCCATCAGACAAAACTGAAGCTGAAAGGATTGCCTCCATGGCAAGATTCAAAGAGTCTATTGCTCTAAGCATGATGGAGAGAGCCAAATCTCAAGGATTAGATCCCACAGCTTACTCAACAATGTCAGAATTCAGAGAAAAGGAACTAAGCAGAATTCAAGTCAATCCAGAAGCCTTTGACACTGAAGAATACATGAGACTACATCCTGCTGCAGTTCTACCTAGTTATGCTGAAAAGAAAATCATAGGTGAACATGATCTAATGCTATCCAAGAGACAAGCAGCAAACCCTAACAGAGAAATTATTTTCAAACCAGCTGCAATACCTAAAAACTCATCTGATGCTAAGCTTGCTGATAAATCTGCTTGATACATTCCATTTCTGCTGATTTATGCTTGATATATTTTTCTGTGTATTGCCTGTGTTTTATCATTCTGATTAATCTCTAGATTTGTTGTTGTCTGCTTTAGCCTTTTAAACTGGATTGGATAACATAACCCAAATAGGGGGAGATTGTTGGTACCCTAGATGTGATTTGGCTTATGTGATCCCCTTGCAGCCCCTCTTGATCCATATAAAGATATATGATCATGGTTAGACTTTGTTTAGTCTCCCTAGGGCAGTTTATAAACTGACCTAGAGCTTAGGTTAGAAGTTCTAGATGTTTTTGTAGTTAAGGCTTTTCCGTTCGACCATCGTCGAACGAGGCCTCGCGATCGTCGATCAATGGTCGACGATAGCAGGGCTAGTGAATCATTGAAGTCAAGACAATTATCGTCGACCGTTGGTCGACGATCTCAGAGCAAGCTTACTACGCTCTGAAGGATGGTCGACGATCTGTCATCATCAGGTCGACGATCGTGTTCTTGCTTCACGATTTCTGTCTCGACAGATATTTGCCTTTGCTGGTCGACTATCTATTTGCTGGTCGACGATCTGTTCGCTGGTCGACTATCTGTTAGCCGGTCGACGATCTATTAGCTGGTCGACGATTTGTGGTCGACGATTTCTGTTCCGACAGATTCCTGCTATTGGTCGACGATCTGTTTGCAGGTCGACGATCTTCGAACCCCTGTTCGACGTTTTCTGTCTGATTTTATCTATTTGTATTTATGCTATTCCTTGGTTTATTTCCAAGTGTGTTAGCTTGTGGTTAGAAAGATTCTCTGAAGTTATTTGTTGCTAAAATTATGGCTTAAATTCAAAATGAATTATTTACAAATTCTGTCAAGCATAAATCACGGGATTCAGTATTCTTGATAAAGCATTTTGTCTTATTATACAAAATATATTGCCAGGCTGTATTCTAGCCGTTGGCGGTGTATGCTATTTCCAAGAACGATAAATCTTTATGCTGAGATATTTCCCTATTCATTTATTTCCTTATTGGGACTGACAGAAAGTTAATAGGTCATTCTATTCCTATTGCTATATTCTATTTTGAGATAATCTGTTGCAGGGCTCGAGAATTCAAATCAATAGAGCCGTTTCAAAGGAAAACGTGAAGACATATTTAAAAGAGATTCTGCTCTCAGAAAAGATGCAGTAACAGACACAGAGAAAGATTATTCATTCGCTCAAGCATCATCAGAGCAGCTCTTCAACAATCTCACTACAAGAAGAAGAAAAGTTTTCCTGAAGCAAAAGCCCAGAGCAATCATCTTCCATTCTCAAGTCTCCTGAGCAATTTGCTTAGAGTTTTTCAAAGACTTCAGAAAAGGCTCAAGATCTGCTTCAAGTGCTCCAGAATCTTAAGACCTGATAAAAATCAGTCTTCAGATTTCTGAGGATTTAGTTTCAGTTTATCTGAAACTCCTTCATCCTGAAGCAAAGGCTTTCCCTGGACTTCCACTGAGCCAGGGGGAGACTTTGATTCTTTAGAGAATCCACAAATCTTCTCTAATCTGTATTTAAAACAGAGAAGATAATCTAACCCTCTCAACCCCTTTGTAAAAAGAGTTTGTTCACACCTCTTCAAAAGTGAACGTTGGTGACAGGGCACCTTATCAACAACCTGTGGTTGAGCATCCTTATCAAAAGCTCAAAGGGTCTGTTTGATCTACCTGAATCAGATCATTGGTGGCAGGGCACCTTAGCAAAAACCTGTAGTGGATTCCTACCAGGGTGGTAGAAGAGTGGATGTACCTATTTAAAGGGAACCACTATATATCCTGTGTCTCTCTGGTTCTTGCTGATTTGTTTATTCTGTGGCTGTGATAGAACTACCTAGGATTGCTAGTTGCTGTGATAGGCTTTTAGTTAAACTGAAATTTCAGATTAACTCTCTCACTTGTGCACCTCACTGTGTTAGGCTCTTAGGGTTCAAGTATCAGATTTTCTATTCCGCAAATATACTCTAAGGGAGCTGACTAAGTGTTCATAAAATTTTGAATACTCTATTCACCCCCCCTCTAGAGTAGTTTACAACTTATCCCCTCACTTTCACCATATAAGATATCTAAAGCACTGTATTGCTTTTTGTTGTTTCCTTTATGTTGAGTGACCTCACCCAAATAGGGGGAGATTGTTGGAACCCCGTATTTGATTTGGGCTAGGTTCACTCCTAGGTTGTTTGACCCACTTGTATAGCCAGGGTCAAAGTCTAGGTCTAAGTTAGTCTTAGTAGAGCAGACCTCATAAAGACCAGCAATGGACTTCATTTCAAAGACCAAGATTCAGAAGTAATCTATGGATCTGATATCAGTTCGACTTTCATCGAACTCAGCTCGAAGATCGTCGATCTCCGATCGATGATCGCAGAGGTAAAATCTTTGAGCTGAGCCCGACGATCTTAGAACTCAGATCGATGATTTCCAGTCTCAGCTCGACGATCTTCTATCTCAGCTCTGCGATTATTTATCTGTGTTCGACTACCTTATTGCGCAACTATCTTGAAGATTTCATTCTTATTTTATCAAGGCTATTTATGGAATCAAATCTCTGGTAGTTAATGTTGATTTTATCAAGGCTCATAGCCGTTTCTATTGCAGCATTAACTACAGGTTTTCACAGAGTTATTATATTGTCTTATATGCCAAAGACAGTTGAGGAAATCATTTATTGTAGATGTTGTAGTTACTGTCTCTCCTCGATTCCTGCAGAATATTTAAAGGAATGTTTTTGAAATTCAAGTCAGAAATTTATT